>OY728155.1:928775426-930025426 GCA_963277665.1 Viscum album | reverse complement strand
TACCTTAACAAAGAATCTTAGGAAAGGAAGATGCATGAAAAACACTCCCCTTTGAATAGAAAAATAATAAATAGAACTACTCAAGAGGAGGACACACCCCTATAAAAGAAGGGATTCTCGAAGTATCCTACAAAATCAACCCTTGCTCTTCAAATAGTACTCACACTACAAGACCTGCGCAAACATAAAATATACAGTCGATGGAAGCACTAGGATCCTTTCAAACCATAGACCAACACCGATAATTATAAAACTCCTTCACCATTCCTCACTGGAATTCCTTTCACCATTTCCAGGGAGAACCTTTAGATGCAACATTGTCAAAATTCATACCCAACATCTAAGACCACCCAAGGAGATCAAGGCTCCCTTCCACTCCTCTCAAATCAGACATCCCGCTATGAGAGGATATGCCTAACCAAAAAGTATAAGGGAAAAACTTAGCACTATCTGTAAAAAGGGAGAGTACTTACTTTAATAATCTTGAAGGTTGGCCAACAGAGAATTTCCCATGTTCGCACTTCAATCGCATGTTAATTATTTATGGGGGGTGTGCACTAGTCTAGAAAGAAAACCATGGACCCAACCAAATTGGTCCAATGGTTAATACATACCACAAGCGAACACTAAACATATAGGGGAAACCACTGCAAGGGATTCCCGAAGCACTTTTCAAAAGAAGGCAATAACCACATGCTTGTACACCAACTTACAAATAAAAATTCATACTCAAGACACAAATAAGTTAAGAAGGATTCTTGGCTCAAAAAGCCTCACACAAAACATTTCCAAAACACCCGGACACACCACGCAATCACCTATTATTTAAAACACCAAATTCTCATTTAACAAAACATTTTAAAAATAAGTGAAGCTGGTGGGTTGCACAACCACCAACAGTGTCACATGGGCCTCCCTCATGCATGTTCCTGTGCCACACCAACACCAACCTCATGTCCATCCAGGCACTCATCAGCTCATGCTATTAACCCTTTCTCTTTTTATTTACACTCATGCCTGTTGTTTCCCACGAAAACACCAAGGATCAAAACCAAACCTTTCCATTTTATTAAAACAAAAATTTTCAACCTACACCTTTCAAACCTCATACATCATTCCCTTTTTAAAGTGATACATTTCAATACATTTTCCAAGACCAAATCAAGTTTTCTTAAAAACCAAATTTCCACAATTCGAGAACAAAGAGACGAGGGAAAATGAAAGAAGAAACTAGTGTCAGTGGGTGACTCGAACATATGGTTGGCGGCCATATTCCAATCACACCACTGCTACAGAGGGTATTCTAGGACAATGTACTCAACTCCACATGGATTTCCAGACCCTTCTAACTCTCCAGGACCACTGAACCTACTCCCTTTTCATTTACCATAAACAAAATTAACCAAACAGACCGAAGATGTAGATAACCAATAACTTAATTTGGTAACTTGAGTCCCGCCATGAGGTGTGCTGGCCAGGCCCCTTACTCGCAACCATAATATTGAGTTCCAACACCCTTAACTTTGGACTACATTGAATCTATCCCAAAAGAACATGAACCAAGAGTGAAAACCTGCTCTAATATCATTTTGTCACGAACTGAGCTGGGTCGCCATCCGACCCGGCGCCTGACCCGGTCCGCAGCATGGCCTAAAGGGAATTCAAGATCCCCACAGGCTGGCACAAGTTCCTGGGTATCAAAACTAACACATGGGAATGATTTACCCGAAATAGTAAACACAAAACAACTGACAAGGTAAATAGACTATAACTGGAATAAACAATCAAACTGGACCTTAAAAAAGTCTATTTTATAGATTTACAACTTGAACCAACATCGAAAAAGTAATGTCAGTGAAAGAAACTAAAACTCTAACTCAAACCTCCAAGAAACAAGAGAGGTGTTACATCCACACGTCACAAATGCTAACCTGCATGAGAATACCATCAATGACCAACCACCATCACTGAGCATGATTCCTCAACTTGGAATACATAGAGAACAATGCCTACATACACCGAAAGGTGTATGTAGTGTATAAGAAAAGAGCCTAATTGGATATCACCCAATAAAAAGGTTCCACACATAATGATTAAATTACACATACATTTGCAATGTTAATTAATGAAAAGAAGTAAATACTGTAACAGTTTTAGAGAAAGTGGGATTAAGGAAAACAGTTTCAAATTGAACAACTTAAATTAAAACACACAAACCCTTAACCTTTTAAAATAACCAAAGCGTCACACTTTTGAGTGTAAAATAACCAATGAGAACTAAATATTGGAGAGGATGCATGGGTGTTATCTAGATTGGGTCCATAGATCTTCGTGTCTCAGTGAAACATAACTTAAAATACCACGACCCTCAGAAAATGTTGCTTAGAAGGTCACGATCCTCAGAAAATGTGGCTTAGAAGGCCATAACCATCAAAAAAGCAAACATTTACTTAGTGTTGCAATCGTCAGTCCTGCAAGTGGAATCGAGTTGAGTCACCTCTAGAACACTAGCCCACTTGTCTAGTCCAACATACGTGCTACCCGAGATTCCCATTTTGTCCTCAAACAAGTTTCAAGTTCATTTCACACATCACACTTATGCATAGAGTCCAAACAGGGTACTTACACACACAGAAACACCACTTGCACATTCAAACCCTCCTTTAAAACCATACGCAGATCAAAAGTGTTTCCAAAACTCAGTCTGCATATGTCATGTACTCAGTTAAACCATTTGCGCAATAAAAAACACTTATCATTAAACAACCCACAACTTACACATATAAATTCCATTTCAAAATGAGACAAACACTAAAACATTCTTTTTCAAAATGCTTCCCACAATGGTCATGATTTAATAAACCATTTCAAAAGATCCTAAAACAATAGCAACTAACTGTCACATGGACTTATACACACTAAATTTTTGATTTCTACATTCAAAACACATTCGAACATCACACGCACTCAAATACCATTTTAGAGTGTGACATACACAACACCAATAGTTTGATGTAAGACATTACAGTATGTAAAACACCTCTGCACAAATCACATAATTTAATAAGTCAAAAATACAAGCATACAAAACAATTTAAAATAATCACTTGGCATTGCCCACTAGACTCAATCAAAGACTTCTTTCACAAGAAAACACACACGAAACCATGTAAGTATATATATATATATATAATTCTCACCACTTTCACAAATTAATAGGCCAATCACACAATTTGAAAGAAATCACCAACAGAGTTCTCAGTAGAAAAACACATGCATTATATAAATAGTCTACAAAACAGTTTCAATGAAAATAAAACTTTAAAAAGGAAAAATTTCACACTACAAAAATTAATTAAATAATATTCTAAATAAATAAATAGTTCAAATTAATTAATCAAATAATAATTAATTGTGGAACCACCTACCTCAGGTGTCGAAGACTCAACAAATATTGTGCGCAAAGATCATCACACATCAACAGCAACTCAAACAAACCCAAATTGACCCTAAATCAAACAATTGAACTAAAACAACAAGAATTTACCCAAAAAATCCTATGCAAAACATCCATTTCATGCCAAACTCACCACAAGAAAACCAAACACAAACCCAATATAGTTTTTTTTCAAAACAAGAGAAATTGGTGAGGTTTACCGTTAAGGGGGGAAGGGTTGCTGAAGATGAGTCTCATCGAATAGAGTTGTGGTGTGCGATGGGAGGTCACTACGATGGAGCTTGCCAGAAGAGGGAGGCATGTGGTTTGATGGCTGGCTAAGGGGGGGGGGGTCCGTGGGGTGAGCTGAGTAGGCCGATCAGAAGTACAGGGGCGCAGTGCACTGGGAGGTGATGGCGCAAATTGGACGGGGTTCGTCGGGAGGAGTCTGTCTAGGGAGGAGAGCCACGACTGGGAGTATAGGGGGTGCGACCAATCCGTTGAGCGGGGCGTGTGACAGTGGTGCGGACTGGGAAGGGAAGGAGGGCAGTGGTTTGGCGGTGTGAAGGTCGTACAGTGTGAGGGATCTGGAGTGGAGCAAAGTGTGATTAAGAGGACCGAGTAGGGCATGACACATCAATGTCTGGGACTGCCGAGGAGGGGTGCTGCAAGGGAGATGGGGGAGAGGGGCTGGCGGCCAGCTACGACGTGCTGGGGAAAATTCCGCAGGTGCGGCGCAAGGAAGACCCAGGGAAGAGGGGGGGCTTGACCAATCCCTAACCCTAAGGGGGGGGGGGAAGAAAAAAACAATGAAATAATGATAAAAACAAAACATAAAACTAATAATAACAACAACAACAATAATAATCATATTAATAATTATAATAACTTTACATGATATTAATAAGCATAATACATTAAGAAAATTTAATAAACATTTGATAATGATAGCTTAATAATAATATACATTATATTAATAAACATGGTGAGCATAATAATAATAATAACTATAATAATTAATAATAGAATATAACCTTTTTTATCATTAAAATAATTCTCTAAACATCATTTGATGATGATGATGATGATGATGATTATTATTATTAAAGAGTAGAGAAACCGTGGGGTCACCCCGCACGACCCATAAAAAAATTTAAAAAGATTGATGATGATGATAATAATGAACATAATAAAATTATCATCCTTAAAACCACTTTTAATTTCAATCTTTTATTGATCAATACACTTATGTAATTAAATAATTAGCTGTGCACCAGGTGGGTTGCATGGCGACCCAGGAGAGGCCACCGCGCAACTTCAATCATGGTGTGATAGATGCAATAGAGGCCAATACATGCATTTTTAAATAAGAACTCTAAATTTTAATGCAGGCTTAAACCCGAACTACACAACGTAGAGAAAATTAATGAAATAAATAAATTTTGAAATGGCAGGTGTGAAAATTCTCCCCACCATAGCACTTTCCATTCCCAGAAAGCCACTACTAAGGCTGAACCCCAAAGTAGTAATTGATACACCCTTAAGGATAAAAAAATATCCCTATGAATAATAAGTGACAAGAGGCCAACGCATCCTTCTTAGAGAAAGTGACTCAAATTACAACCTCAAGAAACTCATAAAAAACTTTATGATATGTGTCACCTGACCCAAATATATAGAACAACTCTGATTGAATGATCAAGTATATGGACTCTCGCACTCGCAAGAACCAACTTCACAAACCGAAACACTTCAAGTACAACAAATTAGGAATCACACTGTTTGAATAGAACAACCAAATTTGATCAACCATGTCCAAGGAGAACTTTTATCACCTTTCACCAAATCATCTCTAATAAAGTAACTAAATGGACAACACAGGGAAAGCCCAAAGGGGCTCCCCACCATTTGAAATCTACTGACGCTTGAGACGAGATTAGAAAACTGACACGGGGATGCCCGGGTGGGATCCCCACAATAAGAATAGGGTAATATCGGTTTATTTCTGGGGAGTCTTAGTGAGGCCCTAAATGGGTCTCACAACCATTGGCACCAACAAAAATATACAAACTCAGAGGCTTCCCGACACTAACCCAACACCTCTCCAAAAGGGCGGGGAGGGTGGGGCCCAACCATCGGGCCTCAACACCACAAACTAAGACCAACTAGAATCAATACATCCCTGGATGAGAACTATTTAAATCTAAGGCCAATTTACCTAATAGATCCTATAAGGACCACTAAAAGTTATTACATCCTCTGGGACACAATCCCCTGGACATTAAGGTAACAAGACGAACATGCCTCCTCATAGCCACAAGAAACCTCACGCACCCAAACGGGTCGTTTGGAAAGGAACAACCACAAAAAATAATTTAAACTTTCTTCACCTTCAATACCAATGATAGAAATAATGTCGGGATCCCATACACTCCTAGGTTTCCTGACCACACGCCAGATTCACTCCAAGCCCTATGGCTTGAGCCCTAATGTGTGAAGAAACTTTTTTCTCACAGTCATTCATTGAAGACTCCTGAACAAAGCTTCTCTTTTTTAGTGCCACATGCAACCACACTGCAGCCGAAAAACACAATCAAACACAACAAACCACGACATCCAACTAATCTATCATGACAAACCCACCAAAAAATTGGTTTAGATGATGCACATTCATCACTTCTCTTCCTTAACCAATAAACCTTACAAAGGAATAAACATGAAAAACACTCTCCTTTGAACAAAAAATAATAATAATTAGAACTACTAAAGAGAAGGACACACCCCTATGAAAACCGGGATTCCTGAAGGATCCTACAAAATCCACCCTTTCTCTTCAAAGAGTACTCACACTACCAGACTTCCCCAAACATAACCCTTGAGGCTGAAGGAAGAACTATGAGCATTTCGAACCATCAGTCATCACCGATAATTCTAAACCTCCTTCACCCTTCCCCGCTGGAATTAATTTCACCGTTTCCAGGGAGAACCTTCAGACCCAACAGTGTAAAACTTCATACCTAACATCTAATACCACTCAAGGAGACCAAGGCTCTCTTGCAATCCTCTCACATCTGTCATCCCGCTGTGAGAGGATCCACATAACCAAAAAGGATAAGGGAAAAACATAGCACTATCATTAAAAGGGAGAGTCCTTAATTTATTCAACAGGAGGGTTGGCCAACGGCGAATTTCCTGCGGCCGCACTTCAATCGCATGTTAACGCTGTATGGGGGGGGGTTTACTAGTCAAGAAATAAAACCATGGACCCAACCAAAATGGTCTAATGGTTAAGACATACCATAAGCGAACACTAAACATGTATGGGAAACCACTCCAAGGGCTTCCTGAAGCACTTTTCAAAAGAATGCACTAACCACATTCTTTCACACCATATTAGAAATAAAAATTCAAACTCAAGACATAAATCAGTTAAGAAGTATTCTAGGCTCGAAAAACCTCAGACACAACATTTCCAAAACATAAGGACACACCATGTAATCACTGATTATTTAAAACACCAAATTCTCATTTAACAAAACATTTTGAAAATAAACGATGATGGTGGGTTGCACAACCACCAACGTTGTCACATGGGCCTCACACATGCATGTTCCTGTTCCACACCGATACCCACCTCATGTCCATTAAGGAACTCATCCGCTAGTTCCATTAACCTTTTATTTTTTTTTCATATACACTCATTCATGTGGTTTCCCATGAAAACACTAAGGATCAAAACCAAACCATTCTATTTTTTAAAACTAAAACGTTCAACCCACACCTTTAAAACCTCATACATAATTCCCTTTTTAAAGTGATACATTTGAAAACATTTTCCAAGAGAAAATAATTTTTTCTTAAAAACCAAATTTCCACAATTCTAGAATAAAGAGACAAGGGACAATGAAAGAAGAAACTAGTGTCAGCGGGTGACTCAGACTTGTGGTTTGCAGCCATATGCCAATCACACCACTACCACAGAGGGTATTCTAGGGCAGCGTCCCCAGCTCCACATGGCTTTCCAGACCCTGCGAGTTCACTGGGACCACTGAACCTACTCTTTTTCATTTTCCCTACACAAAATTAACCACATGGACTGAAGATGTAGACAGACATCAACTTACTTTGGTAACTCAAGTCCTGCAATGAGTTGTGCTGGACAGGAACCTTGGTCGTAACCAAAACATTGAGTTCCAACACCCTTTACTTTGTTCTACACTAACTCTATCCCAAAAGAACATGACCCAAGAGTGAAAACCTGCTCTGATACCATTTTTTCATGAACAGAACTAGTTCGCCATCCGACCCAGCGCCCGACCCAGTCCGCGGCACGGGACTATGGGTGTTTCCGATCCCCACGGGCTGGCACAAGTGCCCGAGTATCAAAAATAACACATGGGAACGATTTACCCAAAAGAGTATACACAAAACAACTAACAAGGTAAATAAACTAGAACTGGAATAGAAAATCAAAATAAACCTTAAACAAAACCAATTCTAAAGATTTACAACTTGAACCAACATCCAAAAAGTAACATCAGCAAAGGAAACTAAAACTCTAACTCAAACTTCCATGCAATAAGAGAGGTGAGACATCCACACGTCACAAACGCTAACCGGAATGGGAAGACCATCAACGACCGACCACCATCACTGAGCACGTTGCCTCAACTTGGAATACATAGAGAACAAGGCCTACATACACCCAAAGGTGTATTTAGGGTGTGAGAAAAGAGCCCAATAGGATGTCACCCAATAAAAAGGTTCCACCCATAATTATTAAATGACAAATACATTTTCAATGTTAATTAAAGAAAAGAAGTAAATGCTGGAACAGTTTTAGATAAAAAGGGATTAAGGAAAATAGTTTCAAATGGAACAATTTAAATTAAAACACACACACACCCTTACCCTTAAAAAAAACCAAAGTGTTACACTGAAGAGTTTAAAATAACAAATGAAGAATAAATATGGGAGAGGCCGCATGGGTGTTATCTATCTTGGGTCGCAAGATTTTTTTGTCTTATTGAAACGTGGATTTGAAGACCACGACCCTTAGAAAACATGGCTTAGAAGGCCAAGACCCTTAGAAAACATGGCTTAGAAGGCCACGACCCTTAGAAAAGCATATATTTAGTTAGTGTTGCAATTGATAGTCCTGCCAGTGGAACCGGGTCATGTCACCTCCAGAACACTTTCCCACTAGTCTAGTCCACCCTCCTATCAACCCGGGCTTCCCGTTTTGTCCTCAAACACGTTTGAAGTTCATGTCACATGTCAAAATTATGCATAGAGTCCAAACAGAGTACTTAGACACACATAAACACCATTTTCAAATTCAATCCCTCTTTTAAAACAATACGCACACCAAAATTGTTTTCAAAACTCAGTCTGTACAGGGCACGTACTCAGTTAAACCATTTGCACAATAAAAAACACTTATCATTAAACAACCCACCACTTACACATATAAATAAAATTTCTAAATAAGATGCAAAATAATTTTTTTTTCAAAACGCTTCACACCATGGTCATGATTTAATAAACCATTTCAAAATATCCTAAAACAATAGGAACAGAGTGTCACATGGAATTATACACACTAAATTTGTCATTTCTACATTCAAAACACATTTGAACATCACATGCACTAAAATAAAATTTTAGAGTGTGACATGAACCACACTAACAGTTTGATGGAAGACCTTACACTATGTAAAACACCTCTGCACAAATCACATAATTTATTAAGCCAAAAATAAAAGCATAGAAAACAATTTAAAATAATCACTAGGAATTGCCCGCTAAACTCAATAAAAAACTACCTTTATGACCAAATGCACAAAACACCATGTAAGTATATATATATATATATAATTCTCACCACTTTCAAAAATTAATAAGTCAATCACATAATTTAAAAGAAATTACTAAAAGATTTCTCAGCAGAAAACACATGCATTATATAAACAGTCTACTAAACAGCTTCAATGAAAATAAATCATTAAAAAGGAAAAATTTGACACTACACAAATTAATTAAATAATATGATAAATTAATAATGCTTGAAAACTAATTTATCAAATAATAATTAATCATGTAACCACCTACCTCAAGTGTCCAAGACTCCACAAATATGGTGCGTAAGGGTCGTCACACACCAACCACAACTCAAACAAACCCAAATTGACCCTAAATCAAACAATTGAACCAAAACGTCAAGAATGTACCAAAAAAATAGGATGAAAAACCCCACATCGCATGCCAAAATCACTGAAAGAAAACCAAACACAAACCCAAAATAGACTGTGTCAAAAATAAGAGAAATTGGTTGAGGTTTACTATCAAGGGGGGATGGGTCGCCGAAGATGAGTCTCATCGGAGAGAGTTGTGGTGTGCGACGGGAGGTCGCTGCGATGGAGCTGTCCAGGAGAGGGAGGCGTGCGGTTCGAAGGTTAGCTGAGGGGGGTCCGTGGTACGAGCCGAGTAGGCCGGTCGGGAGTGCAGGGGCACAGCGTGCTGGGAGGTGATGGCGTGAATTGGACGAGGTTGGCCAGGAGGAGTCTGTCAAGGGATGAGAGTTGCAGCTGAGAGTCTAGGGGGTGCAGATGGTCTGGTGAGAGGGGTGAGAGACAACGGTGCGAGTTGGGAAGGGAAGGGGGGTAGTGGTTTGGTGGTGTGAAGGTCGTGCGGTGTGAGGGATCCGGAGCGGAGCAAGACATGAAGTAGAGGACCGAGCAGGGCATGGCACAACAGCGTCCAAGACTGGCCGAGGAGGGGTAGTGCAAGGGATATGGGGGAGAGGGGCTAGCGGCTAGCTATGGTGCAGAGGGGAAAATCCCACAGATGCAGCGCAAGGAAGACCTATGGAATAGGGGGTCTCATCCAATCCCTAAACCTAATAGGGGAAAAATGAAAAAAAACAATGAAAAAAAACAAAACAAAAACATAAAACTAATAAAAATAACAATAACAACAACAATAATAATCATATTAATAATTATAATAACTTTACATGATATTAATAAACATAATAACTTAACAAAATTTAATAAAAATTTGATAATGATTTCTTAATAATAAAAAACATTATATTAATAAACACGGTGAGCATAATAATAATAATAATAATTGTAATAATTAATAGTAGAAGATAAGCATTTTTTATCATTAAAATAATTCTTTAAACATCGTTTGATTATTATTATTATTATTATCATTATTATTAATACTTTTAAAGAGTCAAGCAACCGCGGGGTCACCATGTGTGACCCATAAAAAATTTAAAAAGAATGATGATGATGATAATAATGAACATAATAAAAATCTCATCCTTAACACCACTTTTAATTTAAATCTTTTATTGATCATTATAATTAATTAATTAATTAATTATCCATGCCTCGGGCGGGTCGCATGGCGACCCAGGTGAGGCCACCGTGCAACTTTGATCGTAGTGTTCTAGATGCAATAAAGGCCAATACACACATTTTTAAATAAGAACTCCAAATTTTAAGGTGGGATTAAACCCGGACTACACAACGTAGAGAAAATTAATGAAATAAATAAATATTGAAATGGTGGGTGTGACAGTTGGTGTTGTTGTAATTTAATTTACTCACTCCATTTTATACCGCCATTGGGTACCCAGAAAAGTATCTGGAATACATGTATGGATCTGTGAAATAACACAACTATAGATGTTTGATATTTTAAACAAGGATGTAGACTGAGAGTAGAGTACCAAGCTAGTGATTGAGATTCAAGTAGATTTTATCTATTGGTTTTTTAGTTTATTTTATAGATCATTTATTTTATTGTATTCATTATCCCAATTATGTACATAAAATTTTCATCTTCATTTTTATTTCATAATGATTTTGGATTTTGGATATTTAATATGATTAGGATTGTTTATTTATAATTATTTTTATTTACTTATTCTTCTATTTTATTTATTACTGATATCAATGGTATTTTATCCCCACGTACAACCTTTAGACCCTATTTTCAAGTCATCAACCTCTGACATATGGGGAGGTGGACTTGATGCCTAATTTCTAACTGGTCTGGTTACTTATTATTGATTAATATAGGTTAGGACACATAAAATTTGTATCTGATTTTTTTCCTTTGTATAGATAAGAGATTAAGAAAGTGTCAACACTTTATAAAGATCTCATGTCTTGGAATGCTCAACCCACACATGAAGAAAATACCTATTTTATAGGGATGAGATTATTGTTCTTGCTGTTTTTGTTAGAATTGATTATTATTTAACCTTTAGTGATTGATTTATTTACATTGGATACATATTTATGAGATTTTACTCTTGGATCAGTATGGAAATGGATGGAGTGCATTTATTAGTTTTTCAAAATAGAGGATTCACATGTCATCATAATTTATATATGTATACCATGCTTGTGTGATTATGTTCCATGATTATATATATACCTTGTTTAGGTAATTATTTATATATTATCCTTGGGTGATTTTTTTCATGATCATATATATTCCATGGTTATTTTTTTCCCTGGTTACTTTCCTATATTCCTTGGTTTTGTGATAGATTACTTATTATATCAATGGTTTAGTTTGGTTAAATAAATTGGAAACATTACAAAAAATGATGATTTCATGGATATCTTAATGGTGGAATTATATTTATCAATCCCAAAACAAATTGAAGAAAAAAAATGGTTTTGAAATTATTAATGAATTACCTTTAGTGTATTCATTTAATTTTAGGTTAATTAGTTTTCTCTAAATGTATTCAAGTCATTATTTATGGATTTTAGTTAAATGAGTTTCAAATTGCGTATTATAATTGCTACTACCCTTATAACTTGGGAATGGTTACCCGAATAAATGATTCCTTTTTCTTGAATCAAATTAAGTATGTCGGTCATAGAATTTTATGATTATGAGTTGAAACTACTCAAGGTGTCATTAATCATTAATATATCAACTACTTTTTGGATTAAATTAAATGGGATTCAAATTTTAATTTATAGTGTATTGACTATATATATTCGGAATAGATTACTGTATAACTAAAATAGAGTTGGATTGAATATACCTTTATAGGATTCCTTTACCTTTATATGTCTTGGAACATAACCCCATGTGGTTATGTTTTTGATAAATAAGGATTGTAATTCAAATTTTTATCAACCACTTATACAATGTAACATATAAATGCAGGGTGGAATCATTCTTAAATGGTCACCCCTAAAATGTAAAAGAAATGTTTTTTTTTCTTTTGATCTATATTGATATAAGGCATTAGTTATTTAAAATTTCAGATACAAACAAAATATATTTTTTATAGGTATATTGGAATTTAAATTTTCATTAAATGATCCCAAATGTAAGAATATCAAGATAATTATATGTTTAAAAAGGAAATTATGGGTCAATATTCCTCAAATTCCCCTAGATGTTATCTAAATAATATTCCCAATATAGGTTTTTGATAGCTGGTATGTGAATTTTTATATACAGAAGCCTCTTAAATATTAATATAAATGTGAATTGATGAAAATAGATGAATTAAAAAATTATTTTTATGCTAGTAATGATGGTCCCTCATGTAAGGGTTATTATACTATTTAAAAATAGTGATTTTTCAATGATAACATGGATGTTTCCCATGGTTTTTAGTTTGCTTTTTATTATATGTGGATATAAAGGTTAGGTGAAGGGTTCTAGTGACCTTTTAGTCATGACCCTCATTATTGAAAATTGAAGCCTTGTGAATGGGAGGGGTTATCCCATTATGATAGTGCCCTAGGATATATAAAATCAATAGAATTTGGATTCAAGATATATGTTTGATGAGTTATATCCATTTAAAAATTTGATTCAGGTAGGACTCTTAAATTATGAAATAATACCCAGAGATTGTAGGTGGTTGTTTGGTAAGTTAACCTCAATAGGGTGTTACCATATGTGTGTATACAATGAGAATTATCTCCTTATACTTTTTACATTCATATCATGACGTTATATATAATAATTTTTTGTGAAGATTCTTTGAGAGAATCAAGTCCTGGTAGGATGCTGTCTGGAAGGTGGTACCATTAAGATTTTTGTCAGTTTTAAACCTTATTTATAAATGATATTCTTACTCACTTAAATTTTGAACTCTTTTTAGAGATATTTCAGGTGTGTTAGATGGAAAGTAATAGATTCCATTATGTGGGGAACAATTCTTGTGTGAGAAAAATTATGCCTTGTTGGATGGAACCTGTGGACATGTTTTGATAATTTATTAGTGGGGATAGGTGGGAGATCTTGATTCCCTTATATTTTACTTGGAACGTATTGAGTTAGTGACATTTAGTTTTCTTATGGAAACCAACGAGAGGGGATGGACTTTGTTAACAATTTTCCTTTAGATGAGGTGAGGTTTGTTTTATGCTCATTTTGAGAATGATGTGTGGATGATTACCATGTTTTATTATATAGGAAGGAACTTGAATATTTAATAAGAACATAGAGTACTTGAGTATTGAGAATAGCTTCTATAGGAAATAATTTTCATTTTCCTAGACCAATTAACCTATGGTTCTACAGTTGGTGATTTATTTTCTCAAATAACACCCTGAGATGGGTTATTATTCGATAAATCATGGAAAAAATATGGTCCCTAATTTTGAATAGGAGTTATAAGGATATCCTAGCATGTTAAAACTTCCATGACATTTGGAATAGTCTTCTTGAAATTAATGATGGATCTCTGATGGGAGTTTTATTAAAGTGTTGTATTCGGTGGTACAAAAGTGTACACCATTCCGTATGAAAGATATAGTTCAAAATAATCATATGTGAGAACTATTTATAATTAAAATCAATGTGAATCTAGGTGTGGGATAAGGATTTAATTTTTTGAATATGATTCATACATACATGGTGACCAAAAAAACATTTAATAAATCATTGTTACCCTGTGTGGACGGATAATTTGGATTTAAACTGGGTGTAATGAGATTGTTGAACTGTGGTTAGACCTATATATACATTTTTAGTAGGCATGACGTAATTATTTTTTAAGAGGAAAGTATAGCAAGGTTTTATGTGAGTGTGGCTTGGTAGAGTGAAACACACATTTTAATGGAATCTTACCACATTCTTAGTTTAAGGGTGATAATAACTAATATTTTTAAATCATACTATGTATAATGGGGAATATATTATTTACACTAAGCTATCTAAATGACTTTCTAGTTTATAGAGGGACTCCTTGGGTATAACACTTGAGGAGAATTTTGAAGTAATCCACAAATTGGGTTGCACATGATTTTCCCATTAAGGCTGTGACCCTCGTTGTGTTTTGAATTTTCAAAAGCACCTTGGGAACTGTTATCAGGAACTGAGAATCAGTGATGGTTAAAATTTACATGAATGCTAAAAAATGATTGGTTTTTTATCCATTCCATTTTTATGTTCTAGGACGTAATGAACATTTTTTGTGATGTTTTTGTAATCATTTCATAAGAAAAATAATGGGAATTATCATAAGGTAGGGAGCATGATGATGGTTTCCAGTTTAGGGTCATCATGTGAGAAGGGTCATGGGACCTTGAGACCGATTATGTGACATTATTTTTGGACCACATATGATGTTAAATTAATGGAGAAATGAATGAAAATATTTTTTTTGAAAATTACATATATTGGATCAGATATGGACTTTGGTGGAGTTATAATGTGGGTATCTGGTCCGAGTTAGCTTATGGTGATCTAGGGGTGCTGGATAGGAATGAACTGATGTTCATGTGGTGACCTGGTTAAATAAATGATTTGAGGATTGATTGGACATGATATGTCACCATAATTTAGTTGCAATATTCTGTTCATGTGGTCAAAATTGTCTCTATATTCCCTATAATAACGGAAATCGACTATGGTTTTAGTGACACATTGATCGTAAAAGCGGGTATTTTTTGAAATTATTCCACTGAAGGAATTTTGACTTGTTTTCTTGTGAAAATTTGTATGTTGTTGGTGAGGATCCAATTTTTATTGTCATTAGATGGGAAAAGTTACATGTAAATGTTGATAATGTTTTTTATAGGAAAATAGTGCACAACTAGATTAATTATGATCGATTGGGATTTGACCATTTAGATCATTCAAGTATAGTGGAAGATGTACTCATGTGTGATCAGGTGTAACAATATAAAAAATTTCATAGGATCATTGTTAAGATTCTAAATATGGGTTTATATAATCAATTCTGATGGTGGGAGTACTATGACTTAGAATTGGATGTTTTAGGATGAAACTAATAGTGGGAAGCACTATAGTCTAATTAATGAAAAAGTTAATTATGATATCCTATTTAATGTTTTATAGGATTGGGTAAGCATCATACTAATGTTTCATTAATGGATATCAGTGTTGGTTAGGGTTTTATTAGGTCTTGTACCATGTGTTTAAATTTATTATTGGAGGCTTGTTTGGAAGTTGGAAACACATAATGAATATTTCAGTGGAAAATTACCTCACTCGAGTAGGTTGGGTGATGTGTTTATTGTCCTCCATGTATTCTTAGGTATGATAATTCTATGTTAGGTGTGTGGTAAAATCGTGTGTTTTGAATGGGTTTTTTATTCCAAAATGATTTTGAGTATTTTGATTGGTGGATAAGATAAATAATAAAACAATATTTATAGCGTAATTTAGAGAGTTTGATCTCTTAAACCAAATGTTTTTAGTGATGATTAAGTCCCAAGAGGTGTTACAGGTTCCTAGTTGGGTTTCCAAATCATTGGGCTTTCAAAGATTAATTTTTATAGTAAATGGGATACACTTGGTTAGTGCATGGTTATTCCTAATCATGCACCTAAACAATGTAGAAAATAAGAGGTATTTCATGGTTTGGAAAACCATGCACATAAATCCCCATTTCCATGAAAAATTCTAATAAAAATTTAAAAGGTGAATCACACATCTTGTGTTTGGTTTGTCTAATCATGACAATGCCGATAGTGGGTGTGGGGATGAGGAAGTTACAAAGGTATGGTCAATATATAGTTTCCTTGATTGTGTGGGGGTGTGGATCATGGTTATTATGAGATTCAAGGTTATAACATGGTTATCCAATCCTTTTTTTCATTTAAAATGGGTAATTTTACTACATTTCCCCTCCACCCATTAAGAATTTTTCTACCTCATTCACTCTCATTTCCCATGAATAGTAGGCCACTTGATCTCTCCCCTCCTATCCTATAGATTTTGAGATCCTTCCCTTATATGTGATCAGAATTAATCACCATTCATCATGTTAGATATCAAATGGTAATTATTTTATGGTTCTTATTAATTTTATTTGTTTCTTTTTCCATCTTCATTGTTATCTTCATGTGAGCTAATAGTCCCAATTTGTGGGGATTTTGAAGTTTTCATTAACTTATCTCATTTTGGATCAAATCAATGCCTTATAATGGACAGGTGAATATTCCTTGGTATATGATATGTGGTCCGATTTCTTTTCCCTCAATGTATCATAGCTTATAAATTTATGTCTCTATGTTATATGCTAGACTTCCCCCACATACCTCCTAAAATGTGAAATTCCATGAATTAAATACTCAAACCACAACTGTGATGTTCCTTAGACCCTTTAGCATGGTTGGAGGCTAATGAATTCAACCTAGAACACCATGTAAAGTGAGTTTAATTAAATTATTATAAATATTGTTGTTTCCATATTCTATCAGACCACCGATTTTGGGGGTTAACCTAACCCCTGGTTAGTGGGGTTTCCATAAATGAATCAAGATTAGTTATAATGAGGAATATACAATTTCTTGTTCCTTTTTATTACTTTTGAGATATTTGATAAATGAAACTTAATGGACTACTAAATAGTTTGGATAAACCAAATGGTCCTTGATCACTTACTATAGGAATCAAAATTATAAAGGAATGGCCTAATATAATTTATCCAATTAAATTGAAATAAATTAAGTGAATGAATCATACTCTATTTTGAAATGGCATGGATTTTTCCCATAACCTTCTTATTTTCTCAAAAATGAAGTGGTCCAATGGTATATAGTGAATCACGATGGATTTTAATTTGGCATGGATATTCCCCATGGACTATGTTAAATTATTAAATGAATCATGCATGTTTATCTTAGTTTTCTATAAGATACACTTGGGTTCTTATATACAATGCGTTGGACGGGCTCCCAAGGAATGAATAGTTATATGAATTATGAATAGTTAAGTGGTGTTCAACTAGGATCTCCTTATATATTTATTGAGATCCTAGACATCGACTTCTTAATTATTCATTGAATTTATAAAAATGGTATTCCTAATTAATTATTGATGTTGTTTACATAGAGCTGATTATTATTTATTGAATTTATGGAAATGGAATTACACATTATTAATCAATGTTTTAGATATGAATTTCTTTATTAATTATTGAAACCATAGACGTGGAGTTCCTAATTAATGAACATGGTGTTTTTCATTGTAGGATATATAATACCATGCAATTGATGTAACACATTGGACATGGTGTTTCTTATTATCGGACAAGGGGTTACTCATTATTGGAAATGGTGTTCATTATACTTTATTTGAAATTTTTTGACATGTTTATGCACATTCTCTTGATTTAGATTTATATAATGATGCTATTAATTTAAATATAAAACCCCTTGTGATTATCCTTGTATATGTATGCCCTGGTTATATATCACTTTTCATGAGTTATTTTTATATAAAATGTAAAATGATGAGAGAAAATACGTCTCATAATGAAGTAGGTATTATTTATTTATGATACTATGATGAACTAAATCTTAGAATTGTTAATATATAATTTTTTTTTCACTAAATTATCTTTATACATAAAAAAAATTTATTTAATATTTCGTAGGCTGAGTATTCATTAGAAAATATTATTAGTAGCCTAATAATTTTTACTCTTACCCTATTTGGGCCATTTTTGGGTACCTGAAAAGCTCTATTTAATGAATGTATGGTTACAAGAAAGTATCTAACAATGATATTTTGATCCTTCGTACAAGGAGTGAATATGGGAGTAGAGGACTGAGCTAGTTCTTGGGATGATAGAGGAGTTTTTCTATTGGATTTTTTTGTAATTTTGTATAGCATGTATTATATTTTGTTCTTACTCCCCTTTTTGTATAAAATCTTGTCATTACCAATTTTTAAGGATACTAATTATGTATTTTGGCCATTTTTTATGATTGGGATATTTTATATGAACTTCCTTTCATTTACACATGCTTTAATTGTATTTATTAATGATTATTAGGGTATAGTATTAACACACTACCACCATTAGACCATCACTTCAAGTTGGTAGCCTCCGGTATACTGGGAGGTGTTCTTGAGGCCTTGTCTCAAACTGGTCTAGTTACTGCTTGTAGAGTGAACCATGTTAGTTCATGAAAAAACTGTTTACATTCCATATTTAGTTTTTTTAATATGGTAAATTATTGATTATAAGTCATATTGAATTAATTTAATTGTTTATTCTTACAATTAATTCATTTTCCTTATTAGGTTATGGGTAGTGACTAAAATTATATATCATGTTGATGCATCAGTAAGACTCATGAGACAGAACAAATTGGAATTTTATCCAAGGCCTTAACCATCTATATAAGATGTCTTAGCTTGAGTATTTGATGGTATGTCATAGATTTCAGGGAATGATACCTCGACAATAACTTTCTGATGTTTTAAATTTTTAATTCTATCATTATTAAATCATTTATTGATTTTACAGTGAATATTTGAATAATAATTATATATATGTAACCCTTACCGAGCATCTATCCTCTCCCTTATTTATTAATTCTATATCTTATTTTATGTAACCCTTAGTGTGCATATAAGATCTCCCTTTATTTATTTTCATTTCCCTAGGATAATAATAATGATATTGTGGATGTTATAAATGATGCCGAAATCTTTTCAATATAATGTTTTTGGATTGAAAATGTAATATAGGAATCATGTATATATCTAGTATACAAAGGATACTAATATATTCAATCCTTTGGTATGCTATAACTTATATCTTGTACTAGTTTATTAAAGTAACCACCAACTCTAGGCTACTAGAGTCATGAGCTTTACTAACTGTGGTAAATATTTTTCACCCCAGTAAGTGTAAAATGGAAAAAATAGTGTTAAAACACAAAGATAAGGTATCAAAAGAACCTAAAACATTCATTTATTTCATAATATGGAAAAAATAAAACCACATACATCCCAAATTTTAATATATGATCTTTTTGTTCCATTTTCCCTTTATAATTAAATTTAAAATATTTTAAGTAAGTAAAATTCCAGGTTGTCACTCTCTTGAATTTAATATGTCAATTTCTTTTACATAAGGATAAAAAGAGGATAAGTTATATTCAAAATTTTTAAATTAAATATTTTTTTATAATGGTAATTTATTTTTATTTTTTATTAATAAAATAATTACATTAAATGCTTATACAATGTCAATGCAATACTTGTGCATGTAGTAGAAAAATTAGGTAAATGTTTTTAAAAACATTAAAAGTTATATCCATTGAGTGAGTTATAGTGACCGAAGAATTTTATAGATATATATAACATATTAATTATGTGTTAATGGTTTAGATTAAAATTACATTACAATATTCAGGCCTTTAAAGTCAAATTAAATGAATAGTGTCAAAAATGACCTTAATGAAATTTTATGTTAAATAATATTTTATTCAATTATTTAAAAATAATAAAAACTAATTCAAGAGGACATGCAGGTTTATGAATATTATAAAATGTCTCATCTTGTCCATTTATTAGATAATTGTTAACTAATAAGTAAAATATTTTCACATTAGGGTTGAAAAATCTGTTACCATAGTTATGGTTAAAATCAGTTAGTTAAGGGATTAAATCAAAATATAAGGTATAAAATTACACCAAAATATATCTAAAATTTATTATATGATGAAATATTTACCTTACTGATTTTTTTTTGAATATTTGGACATTTTGAATCATTTTCAATGAGAATGAATGAATTATATTATAGTTATTTTAGTAACTCCATGTGTTTCTTTTCCCTCCATTATAAATGGAAATAACTTCTCTATTTTTTTACACCAATTAGATCCATATTTATAAACAACACCCTTACCATTTCTCCTATAAACTTCTTTATCCTTGAATTAGTGGTACTGTTCTTCTTTAAATATCATTCCAAGGTTCATTAAAAATGTATTTAACAGAGGTATATAGAAGTAGATTCAATATTTATACTCGACCTATTTAAATTTATTTATTCTTCTAAATTATATAAATATATAGTATTAATCATAAAATATTTACTTCATTATCCAAAATATATTAAAATGTTCTGGAACTAACACTATCCAACCTCTTTTCCATGAAATGAGAAGTGAAATTATTGGTCATGCGTATGTGTGGACAACCACCTCCACATAACGATAAAATAAATTTTCATTAATCATATTTCATTAATGATTATTATTATGGTTTGAATGTTTATATTTTATATTTTTGATATAATAATGATTCCAAAATTATAATATCACATCTTCCTTCTTACCTTTTAATCTATTCGAAAACGATAATGCCACTCATGTGTATCTGTGGACAATCACCTCCACGAATTGATGTGATTTGTTTTTAATTTTTGCTATACATGGATAAAAATAGGGTCAAATATAATGAATATATATGATATTAAAATTATTTTAGAAAATTAAATTACTATTTACATTAATTTTATCCAGTTCATCAAAATTTGAAAACAACATTAATGCGTACATACAGTCTATCATCTCCTTGAGCAATGCAATTTATTTTTCTATATATACCTTTTATAGAGGAATATATATATGATAAATATATATGATAAATGTATAATTATTATAATTTTATATATTTTGGAACCACAATAAAAGTATAATTATTAGAACTACCAAACCAAAATTCTCATGAAAAACAAAACAATTAACACATGAAAACAATGATTTTAAAGAGGAATTATTAACTAATAGGTGTAGAAATTTTATAAGTAGATTATATATGATGTTATAAATATGTAAATGATTTTACATATAGGAATAAAAAATTAAATTTTATTTTAAATTAGGTTAGACTGGTTTTGTGGCAAGTCAAACTTGAGGTAGGTGGTTTTGTTTAAATTCTCATTGTTTATCGAGATTGTTTATGATTGTGTTTTCAATAATGAAATTTCATGATCTATATCTCAAGAATATCATGAAATTTATTTTCCTCTAGTTATTTATATAGATTAATTTTTTGTTTCATTTTATTCTCTTTATGAACTCAAGATACTAAATAAATGTTTTATAGGTAAACCGACTTTATTTCTCTCTTAGGTCAAAAATAATTTTTCTTCAATAATGTTTTCAATAACGTCCTTTCTATATATCTAATTATTTTTTAAGTCATTCTTACCTATAATTAATTTCTTTATGAATAGTTTAAAAGTAATTTTATTGACATATTCTGAATGAGATACTTTTTAAATTTTACCGAAAATGGGAAAGGAATATTTGATTTAATGTACATGTAATGACCATAATTTCATCCAAAACTAATCAATAAATGTTTCTAATATTATTTTATAGGTTTCAAAAGTTAATTATAAATAAAATATTTTCCATAAAAAATTGGATTTTTAATAAGGGATTTCAATGTTAAAAGTGTATTTCCTCAATACATATTCTAATGATTTTTTTAAAATTCCATATACGATAACATCCTTTTCTGTTAATTAGTTTTCAGTGGGATTATGATCGAAGGACACTATTCTTATTATCTCTCAATAAAATTTATGATTATTTTTATGACATGATGATGAAAAAAATTTATATTTTACAGGTCAGCATATAATGAATTGTTGAAATGTTTATGAAACACATTTATTTTCAATTTATTATGATATATGGTGAATGATTAATTATCATGTTGAAAAATATGAATGGATTATATAGATACTCAGGCATAACATAAATGGATATTTCATTATTTTATATGAATATTCATCACATTACAAAAATATATGCATGAGTAACATACTGGTTTAGTTCCTTTGTATTCTTGGAAAAAAATATTATAATTTGGTGAAAGATATTAAACATCTCCCATAAATATCATCCCCATTAGTATTATAACAAAAAACCTTTCTTCATAAATAATTGAAAGGATAGAAATGAAATGGTTAAGCTCAGATTCTCAGAAAGGGTAAACAAGGAGATCTTTAAGTATAATCATTTGGATAAGGGTATGAGAACATGAGAATATCATTTGAAGATAATAAACTCATATCAAAGATTATTTTCATGAGTTACATAATAATTATTGACAGTTCATAAGACATTAATTATAAGGAAATCAATATAATAATTTATGAGAGCATAATAATGGAATAAGACATAGAATTAGGGATATATATGTAATAATATAAAATTATTTTTTATAAGTCAAGGATTATTCCCAAAACATATCAGGGAACTTAATGGAGGATAAACCTATTAGGACTGACAAAAAACCTATCATAGTCACAAATCATTCCTTTTAGTGGAATGTGTTTACTACCCAAACCATATTAGTAATCAAGGTTAACTCCCAAGACCATCTTAGTAGTGAATGTTCACTCCCAAGACCATTTAAAGAGAAAAAGTCATTCACTGAATCAAGTTCACTCACAATTCCGTCCATGTCTTTTCATGAGGTATAAATATTTACCTAATGTATTTTATGGAGGTATTAGTCCCACACATCAAATAATTAAATCATAAATAAATGTTCTAGAACACAATCATATAATGATACATAAAAAGATATGTGTTTTATAAACATTATATCATAATACCGGAAATGAAGTGTGTATCTCTAATATTTTATCATATCATAACCTATGGAAAAGAGACATGTTTGATAATCATTTCATTATAGAAAACCCCATGAAAGGAAATTAGTTTCATATTTCTTTTATCACGATACAACTCATGGAATGTAAATATATTTCATAATCAACTAGTCACCTTAAACATGAACCAATCAAATAAGGAATAATAATGATGTTGTTGGATAAAATCCCTAGTAAATCCTCAACTATATCAACAGCTGGAATCTTAGACGGGGAAGGATTTTAAAATATCACTTGGAAGATTTATTAAGGTAAATAATCCTTCTTTGAAAATCTCTTTTAAAAAAACATGAAAATTTTTCAAAATCATTTTCTTTAAAAACTATTTTGAAAACATATGTAATAATGTTTAAAAATCATTTGCAACATTTATTGATGAAAATATATTTTCCTATTTGATGAAAGTATTTTTAATTTTTTTAAATCATTTTATTTGAAAATAAACTTTCAAATATATAATGGATTCTAGAAAATATTTTGAAAAAATTTGTCTTTGAAAATATCTCTAAAAACTAATAAATAATTATTTGCTAACACTTCAGGATCCTTATATTTGAAAAAAGAATTGAATATGTATAAATTTAGATTGCAAACATTTTAAAACCCTTTTTATTCAAAAAAAAAACACTGAATACATATAATGTAATGTTGAAAAAATATTTAAAACCTTTTTATTAAAAATTGCTTTGAAAACTTACAAGGGAATATATGATTTTTTTGGAAAAGATTTTCATTTGAAAAACACTTTTAAAAAAATTAATTTATAGAATATTAGTAAAATAATTTTCTTTAAAAATAACATTATAAACATGAAAAATAATGTTTCATGCAAATGATGGTGATGAAGACAAGTATATTAGTACATTCCAAACATTCCATTTTTCAATAAAATTTTTAGTAAGTGCATTGATTGGGAAATTCCAAGAATATTAATTTTAAAATAATTTATAGATATATAATAAATAGTTAGAAAATTATTTTAAAAATGATTTTGGAATTTAAAAAAATTAAAAATATATTTTTAGATAACATTTATTTTCAAGGAAAACAAATTATCAACCGAATAGAGAAATGTAGCCAGATTTTCATTAAAACATTTTATTAATTATCTTAAATAGAAAATAGTAAAAAAAATTTAAAATTAAATTAATATATCGTGAATAAATATAGAAAAATAATATTAATGGGATATATTTAAGGATGGGCCATACTATTTTATCAATGGAAGCATAATCATAATCAGTCCCGATAAATGATCAGATTGTAGCAACAAAATGTTACCAATTTGGTATGTTTGAATCATAGTCACCAAGATAGAATAACATTAAATGTATATTAAATTATAATTAAAATAATTATATTCATTATAAAACATTTCAAAGGGAATTATATCCACATTATAAAATAATTGAGGTGCATAACATAACATGTGTCTCAAAGCAGTTAAATTGAGACAAAATTACCTTACCGGTTTAAAAAATTTGAAACAATAAAACCTATGAATCATAGATAATAAAAAGGATATGTAAATACACATAAATATAAGGATAATAATTATAAAATACATTAATGTAATGTATATACACCATGAAAAATAAATGACTGGTGAATATGGATTAATTCTCATAGAAATAAATGTCTAAATAAAAAACCATACCTTAAGTCTTGAATTTTTTCATACACGTTAAAAAATAATATAAAATAAGTATATATTTATTATAAATATACCTCAGAACCATTTTCTTAAATATTATCCTCTATATTGTTTTATTATAACTTTATATTACCCGTCTATTAACAATTTAATGTTAAAGTTACATTTGAGTTAATAATAATTTTTTTAATATAAGTTTTCACTTATTATTATAGATCCGCTTACTTAAATTATTATTTAATTATTTATATAATTTAAAAAATGATATAAATATCATATTTATTTAGTATATATGTATTTATATTAATCCATTAAATACAGAAATTGAAAATGAAATACACTATTCATAGAGACTGTAGGCTAAACAAATGCATGAACATTGTTACCATTTTCTTGGCGTATTGAAAGAAAAAAGGTATTATATATATTATTAATGTATAATAATTATTTCATATATATATATAATACTTTAATTAAACCCATACCAAATACATTCAATGTTAAGCGTGAACGAATGACATCACTTTGAGGAGATAGTATTCTACACATCCACAAATGAAGTTAATGTATACAAAAGATGGAAATTATGAAGGTATGTGTTCTATAATTATTACATAAGAATAATTACATCATAAATATCATATATCTAATATAAAAATATATATTACATAATTATTACCTAACATTGAATAGTGGAAATGGAAGAACGAATGACATTTGTTTCCGAGGTGGTAATCCATCACACACACGAACTATGATGGTGTATCACATTTGATGGAAGTGTGTGTGATTTTAGGTCATAAACTAATTATAAAAAAGTCTCAGTATATTTAGGATACTAATATTTTTATATTATTGTGGGATAAGAAAAAATTAATGGGTGGAGAATGAAATAAAAAATGTTATTATTGAGGTATGCTACCTCTTCTTTGGGTAACTTTATTTGGTATGCACCAAAGGGCTTACATGGTTGGATTTATGAATAAAATGATGATTCTTCGATGTTATAATAAATTTTATTTATTACTTGTTAAGGTTTAAAATGATCCAAATGTCTTCAAATTTGTGAATATATGGGGGGGGGGGTGCCCTTTTATATTGGAGGAGGAATGACATTATTGTAAATACAAAAAGGTAAACACTATTGATTCGCATCCATTACATAATGTACCTAAAATAATGGTAAATTTTGAAAAAATGGGAGGATATTGTCTAATTATTTTCATACAATATCTTTTGGAAAAGTTTCTAGACTAATTTTCCCCTTCTAATAAAGTTTAACCACAATATTAACTTGTTTTTACCTTAATTTCTGTAATTAATATTAAATACTTTCACAAAATTTTTTTTGGTAAAAAACTATTTTAACTTAACTAGAAATTATAAAATTTTCCAATTAGAACTATGAAATCCATTTTTATTTGTTTCAATTAATTTTTTTAATAAATTAATTTAAAATTAATCTTGTAGACGTGACATAAAAATGCATTTTTAAAGTAAAATGTTCTAATGTTTGAAATGTTTTTATAAACAATTTCATTGTTAAATTGATTTCAATGAAATAAATTAGATTTATTGTATCAAAAATGAACTAATTATCTTTTAAAATTAAAGTTAAATATAATTTAACTATATAAATAAATTATATGGAAAATAGTTTTTAATTAATGTTATGTGTTTTTCACTATTCATCAAAAAATGAAACTCCTCAAAAAAACATAAAAAGTTTAAGAAATATAAATTTTGATATTATAATTTAATAAATGAAGAATTTTTTGTAAAATATTAATTATAAATATATCAACAAATATATTTAAACTAGGTTCACCATTAGAAGGCGATAAAATGACATTTTAAGAAAATACTTGTTTTTATTCATAAAATTGGGTCTATTCTTATCTTATACCTATAAAATATATTGAATGAGTATAATTTTTTTATTAAATATAAAATATATAATATTTATTAAAAAATTCATTAAAAGTGGTTTTTTAGTTTATTGAGTTACAATTATGTTTGTACATAGAAAAATAGTTTTCTTAGAAAAGGAATTATCTATTTTCAAATTCTTCTTAATTTCATATATAACTAATTTATAACCATATGTTTCATTTTCTATACCCGATTAAATGATATTTTCTCATTTTATTAATCTTATTCATAACTCCCATTATAATAGATAGGTGGTAACTATAATAATATTTCAATAACAATATTAATAGTACATTTTATTTCAGTAAAACCAATCCTTACGCATAATAAAAGTTATCAAAGGAACTCAAAAATGTGTATAAAATAAGGCAAACATTTTTTGTGTGTTCTGCAAGCTAATATAAGTTTTGTGTATAGTGCGATCTTAACGTGGTGATGTGTGAAAAACAAGCCTAACTTATTGATTTTATATAACAGAAGATATATTCAGTGTTGCATGAAATGGAGAATATAAAATTAATTATAATAAATATTTCACAAAATATACAATGTTACATATAATGATTATGTAATGGGTAGGCCTAGAATTATATATCCATCTAATATATAAGGTAAATACAAATATCTAATGATATAATAAGGATTGTAATAGGGAGTAAAACTAGTTTAGTAATGGACTATATCCAATATGATAGTCTTGGTAGTGAACCTTTACTAAGTGTACAATGGATTGGGGAGAGAACCCAATCCACTATGATAGTCTTGGTAGAAATCCTTGAACAATGAAAGGATTTTATATAATTATAAGTATTCTAAAAACTTATGTCTAATGCTGATGTTATGCTCTCATAGTTCATGTTTTTTCATTCCATTATGATTCATATCTTATGAATTTCCATGATTTTGGAAATTATTTAAATTGTGATTTATGATATGATGGAAATGGTTTTAAAATGTTAATCTCATGTTATCATACATTTATTCACATGTTCTTATTAATTAAAAATTGATATCCTCTTTGTTTAAACATACTGAGTATTTTTATCACCCTCTATTATTTTTTCTTTTCTCAGACCATGATAAGAATTTTGAAGTATGATATGTCTAGGAAGTGTTCTTATTATGATTAACATAGTGGGTGATGATGTAGATATTTTATGAACAATTTATTAGGTATATAAGTTTCAAAAGGCACTAAACCTATATGATTTTTGTGTGAATTTTAATTCTATAAAATGAATGTTATATTATTAAGATATAATATATATGTAAGAAAAAGTTTGTGTAATTATAAATTTTTTCTTTCTACTCCTAAAAAATAGACTTGAAGAAAGATTGAATAGAAGTTCGGTTAAAATGGTGAGAACTATTTCCGAAAAACACAAATTTTCAAATTATTTTTAAATGGAAGAGGTGTATAAAATTATTTATAAAAAAAAATTTATACAAAATCTAGATTACAAAATGTCTCCACATAATATGTATCATAATAAGAAGACAACTGGGAAGTACTTCAATACGTTTTTCTGCCCATGTTTCATGAAGATAAAAAGTTTGAATATGAAATAATATTAGTAGAAAGATGAGAAAGAGATCTTCAAGGTATATATTTTTAAAGGAAGTGGAAAAAAGTTATGAAATAAAAGGCCATATAAGATGGTATATTTTTTGTGATATGATAATTTTCAAAAATCACCCAAGAAAGGTATAACCGTTAATGTAGGATTTGTAAATTCAATAGAATACAATATGAATATTTTTGTTAAAAACATTGAAAAGGGACTTGGGGATAAACTAGATATTGGTAATGTTAGCATAAATCAAAAAAACAACAAAAATTAATGAGATGGTAATGAACAATTGAAGAATCATAGTTTAAAAAAGAATGTTGAACTAGAAAACATTATTGAACATAAATAAGGTCTACTCCAAATTAGAAGAATATAAAATCTTGAAAATAAAAAAACACTAGTTTATTTAATATAAACAAAATAAATGACAAAGATAATTGATAATAATGAATGGATAAATTCTAATAATGAATATATATATTAGATTAAAAATATGCTACATTAGAACTTTACCTTAGTCCATAAGGGTAAAATTTTATTAGTACCAAGTTGGTATTTTGAAATAAACTAAAAAAAGTGGAGGTAATAATAAACAGTAGAATGTTTATGAGAAAAGGTTATTCAAAAGTACAAGTCCTTGAATATGAATAAATAATTTTATATATTTATAAACTTAAATATTTTGGGATGGTTTTAATAGTTTCATCTCACCGACAAAACAATATTTCTCAGATGTATTTTAAGTCATTTTTTTTCTAAATAGGGATCCAGAAGAAGTCTTTTTATTATTTATTATAATGGATTCATTATATATTTTTTTAAAATCATGACATGTATAATGAAAATTGATTTATATATATTATTTCACTATCTTTGGTCCTAGTAATCTAAATTGAAATACTTATTGGAACAACTACATTTCTCTAAAGATATATTTAATATAAACATATAAATAGAAAAGTTGTATTTAAGTACTCTAATTTCCATTGTTATTATTGAGGAAATAATTTTTTAGTGAAAAGGGTATGTTTATATATAATTTCAAAAATAAATGAAAATGAATTTTGAGATTTCATTGCTGGGTTAAATGAGTTACTTTCTAGTATTATAAATTGTATAAAAGGATAGCTTCATAATATAATTATAAGAAAACTGTACTAGTGAATTATTAAATAAATTTAAGTAAAAGACTAAATGTTTTTCTCAACACCCAAATAATTTCATATGAAATTTAGAAAATATGAATCAATAAACAATATCAAATCACAATAAATTTTGGAAAATAAATGGAAGCATTCTTTATGTTATAGTTTCAAGACGAAAAACATATTTTCTATGAATCTATAAAAGATACCATAGTGATCTATAAGAATCTCACTTACTGTATGTTAAAGAAATTAACAGGTACATTAATGTTACATTTAACTATGGTTTTATGCATAAAGTAGGTGAAAAATTGATTCTTTTTGGATTTACATATAGAAATTACTATAGATATTATAGTGATTAAAAGTCTACTTCAGGTGGAAATTTATTTTTAGATGAAATTTGTTTGAGCTAGAATAATAAGAAAAAAATAACAATTACTTTGAGTATTAAATTAGTTCGAAGGTATGTATACAAAAAATTCCTGTATATAGATATAGTGGATAAAAGTGTAATAATTTGATAATCCATTGAGGATTTTATAATATAATAAAAATTCAATTTATTTTTCTAATAATAATTTTTAGCATTCCAGAATCAAACATATTGATATTAAACATCATTTAATAAAGTGGAATGTTTTAGTGAAGATATCCACTTGGATTATATCTCCATAATGAACCATATTATTGATGTGTTTTTTAAAATCCATGAAAAGGGAAATATATGAGGAGTTATGGTAAAAAATTCATGTTCATCCTTTCCCACTCAAATGAGTCTATGTGTAAAGAACACCAACAATTTTTTTGGATTCTGTTATCAAGGGGGGAGATAACTGCACCACAACTATTATAAGAGAAAGGTACAAAACTTTTTATTTATCTTTTTCTAATCTATGGACATGGTTGTTATAAATATGGGGTGGGTATGTTTAATTGGTGAAATGATTGAGGGGTTGACCATCTAAGTCACTTGGATAAACATTTCATGTCCCTGAGTGATTAAATTATCTTAAAAAATTACCATATATGCTCTCATGTTGTCTATATATTTTAATTTGAGAAAGTATGTGATTTTATGACTCTTATTGAGAGATATTAGTGTTGAAAAAAGTGGATATTGTAGATCATAATGGAATTAAAAAAAAATTATTTTCTTCCATTTTTGAAAATTAATGGAAACTATTGTGGATGTGTTTATAATGAGTTAAAAAGATTTTGAGATAATCTGAGGTTATTGAGAATTTGTTAGATGGTTTTGAGGAAGTTTGGTATTAATTATAAGATGCATAATTTTGAATAAAATTCACTAATTACTATATGAATAAATATCCTATAAAACTTAATTAAAAGAAATTTTGGATAGAGACAAGAAATTATACTAAGTCTTGAGTTTTTCTGATAATGTAATAGTAACCTTACTAATATATAAGAGTAACATTCAATAGTTTAGTTTAATTTTCCAATGTTTTAAATGAATAAGAGGAACCTCAATCTCACAAAAAACTAAATTGACCTCAGAATAATAAATTTAGAAAATGTATTCTATGTATTAGTGTGATTTTCTATATAGATAATGGTCATCTAATAGTGTACAATATTCATTTATTGACTTTGTGATGTTGAAATATTATAATGTAAAAAAAAGATACATTGAGGTATGTATGATTAATTTAACTCAAATATTAGAGTCATAGAGAAGAAAATTGATAATTTAGCCTATGATCCACTAGATAGTTTAATAGTCATTTACTATTGTGAGAGATCATTTTAAGATTAAAATTTTAATATTCTTGGAATTATAAAAAATATTAAGAGAAATATACTCTTACCAGATGGTTGTTCTCTGAAATGTAGAGTTTTTTGAAAATACATTTGGTAATTGAATTAGGATATACATTTTTTATTCTTTAATATTTTTAAATATCATTATTTTGGTAATAATCATGATTCTATGGATTCGATGACAATGTTTTTTAAATTTGAGTTAAGGGAATGAAATGAACAAGATGACCTGGTTGAGGATGTTATAAGAAGAAAAAATACCATTCAGAGTTGTTTTTTCCATTTGATATTCCTTTATTCCATGTTATAAGTTACAAACCATGTTGCATTATAAAGAATGTATTGTAGGTTATATGACACACTATGACACGTTTTCTATTTTTTTTCTTTATGTATATATAAATGTAAAAGATAAAGTATTTATTTCATAGATGTTTTAAAAAAGCCATTTCATTTTATTATCTTATCATGGATATTATGTTAATCAATATTTTTTGACAAAATGAGTCATAATAATTCATGATATCGTAAAAATTCAAAATAAAAATGTTATAGATAATATTATTAGAGAGGTTGTATAATAGGTTTTCTAGAAATAAAGTGATTTAAATTAAATGTTTTTATATTATAAAAATATAAAAATCAATTTCTAATAAATATGTCATATATATTATAACTATTGAATAATAAAAATAGTTATGAAAAATGAGAGAGGTAGACTCGATATTATATAAACTCTGAATAATATAACTATCCATAGTGATAATTATTGAGGATGAAGAAGATTACATATGTTTAACTTCATATATCCATTAATTATTCTAGAAAGATTATAAGAAGGTGATGTTATAATGAAAATTTTTAATATATTTTTATATTCAAAGTCTATGAAGTTGAAAAAGAATATCTCATATGGTGATATTTTTGTGTCCTTGAGTTTTCTGGATGATTTTTTTCTCCATGTTAGTGATTAATTTTTATCGACCTTGGGGGAAATAATATAATACTTTTTTAGAGAAAAACTATTGGGAAACACAATTTGGTTTAATAAGTTTTCTTCCCCAAAACACATATAATCGTCTTTGATATTTGGGGAAAATTTGTTACTCAAAATCAACTTGATCATAGTAATGATGTAATCACCCACATTGGGGTGAACCTTAAAAAACCTTTTGTGAATTATGTTGTTCTTTATATATACTCTATTTTATTAAGGTTAAAAAATAATATTTGAGTAGATCATACTATAACATGTAACATGGGTTTATTTCAAGAAGATATATTGTAAAAATAGTTCAACTTATTTAATCCCACTTCTCAAGAGTACATAAAATTCATGATAACTTTATAGAAAAATATTTTTTTGAATGAAAATTATTTATGTTAGGTTTTATAATAATTTAGGATAAATAAGATAATTGAATGATATTTATTTCATTAAGATATATGTTAAACTATTACATGTGGGTAGTGATGTGTTTATAACACTTAGGATGATTTGACATAGTAATTCATTACATAATGGTGGATTTTTAAGGTTAACTATCCTAGAAGGACTGAAATGAGATTAAAGAGATTTTAACTATCTTATATTACAAAAAAGATAGATTTCAACCTATGTATATGAAATAATTTTAATCTAATTAATAGTAATAGATAGCATAGAAATAAATTACTTTTACTCTAATCATTCATTAAAGTTATAGGGAGAGAAATTGATTAAATAAACATGAATGTTTTTTCTTGTTCATTGTAGATTGTTTTCATCATGTTATAAAAAGTGTGTGAGAATAATAATAATCTACGTTATCTCAGGATAGAATAAGAATACTATAGAACACAAAACCAATGTTTTGAATGTATATTGATTATCTAGAGGGTTTATGTGTTGGATATTTTGAGCTATAATGATCTATTTATGGAAGGTGAACATCAAAATCATCTTGAACCTTTGAGGTTTCGTAATTATTACTTCATATAATTTCATTATCCTTAAATATATCATACATGATCGATGAGAGAATAAAAAAACTTGTAAGTTAGATATTATTTTATGACTCAAACATGATCTATTATTTTCTAAAAGTACTTGTTATGAAACATTGAACTGTTATTATATTCCATCATCTAGGACATGGTGTGTGACATTTTACTGAGATAAAGGAGCAGGGGGTGAACTATGTAAGGGGTTTCTTTGGAAAATATATGGGATTTGGGTTCTCCAAGACTAGTAACCTACGTGTTTAAGCTAGGATTATCGATAATAGTCTTGTAAGTCCAATATTGATTATGAGAGGTGTTCTTATGAGGGTAGATTAGTGATTGATCACTTGACATTATTTTATCCTTGGTAGTTATTTTTTGGAATTAGTTAATTATGACTCTTATTTGATAATATATCACACTATAGGTAATTATTATGTAGTATGGGGGAAATGTAATTAACATAAATTTGTCTTTTTCAAGTACATACGATAACCAACAGAGTCTCAACATCATGATGGTTAGCAAGTGTTCAATCTATTACATGACATTGGGCCTTAGTATAAGAGTTATGGCTGACGGGCTAGTTTAGCAAGAGATGTATTTACTAGGAGTTATGTGGTGGGTCTGGAATGGGTGATCCTAATGTTAATAATATATGGATACTTGACAAATTCTTTAAGATGAATGGTTATAGAATTGGTTTAGCTGATTTATATGTCATTAGATAACCCAAACATAATATATATATATTCTAAATAATTTATATAGTTTAGCATTAAAACTCATAAAAAATATCGCAACCTAAAAATCCAATGGTAATGTGACTTTTGGAGATTAGCTACATAAATATTTTTATTGAACATTATTTCTTTAACATGTCCCACTAAATTCTCCAGACATGAATTCCTTCAAAATATAACCTTTCAGTTAATTAATTTGGTAAATAGGAAACCTAAGGGGTGATCTCAAACATTTGTTATGGGAAAAAATTACCAATGATTCATATAAAGGTTTAGATCAAGATAATATGATTAAAAAAGATCTTGAAAAAAATATACGATTAAAATTTCCATAAAATAAAAAGTGTTTTATATAATCCTTGATACAAGGATATATAACCGTAAATATCATAAATATCCCGTGGTATATGAATTTAAAGGAACGATACATTAATCATGAACTATTGACCATAACATTTATACATTTTTTAACATAGGAATGTGGCACAACCACAAGCATAATATATCATTTCATTGTGAGGAAACCCAATTATTCCCATGAATAATGTTGTAAACAAACCCAATCATATCCACACATCTTTTTATAAACCAGCCAAGTCCTTCCCATGAATTAGGTTTTGAAAAAATTCAATCATGTCCATACATAATATTATTATCTTATTAGATATAAAACATTAACAAATATATTATATGATTATATAGTACCCATCCTAAAAAATGATGATACAAAATACATATGTGTTCAAAATGAAATCAATCATACAACACATCATATAAAATGTCATTGAATGAAAATGGGTTTCATAATATCTCTAAATAGTATCACATAAAATAACATCAAGGGTTAGATCATTTGATACCAAAATTCAATATCTCAGAGGAATAATATCATAAAATAATATAGAGGATTATCCTAAACATTACACTGTATGAGAAACATATTTTATGATAGGGAGCTAAATAAAAGAGAAATTTTCAAAAAATAATTTATAAAGAATCTTTGACATTATCATAAAAAATCTAGAGTTAAGAGTCACTTTTAGAAATTATTTATTTGAACGTGAAAATTATTTTTTATGAAAAAATTAATCTTAAATAATATCTAATAATGTATCCTTGAAAATAGATAAATTTCATGATATGAAGTATTGATTGAAATATATGAAGTAGATGAATCTGAAATGAAATTACTTTCTAATCTTTTTTGATAGCTATATTAAAACCCCACATTGATGAAAAATTAACAAAATATTATTTTTAAAAGTTATAAAGATAAATACGATCAGTAGAAATGATAATAAATATTTATATTTTCAAATAATTAGGCAATAAATTTTTGGATGAAAAAAATATGGACATGGAGGAGAAACAACCAACAAAGAAATTTATAATTATTCTTAACAACATCATTTATTTATGAATATATAAATCCATCAAAGAAAAAATATTTGAGCTGAAAATTTATATTTACTTTATTGAAAGAGATAATTCCATATGTAATAATAAAATTTTAGAATATAAAAAACATAGAAGACCATAGTCAAGGGAGAAATGTTATATACCAAGTAAATAAAAATTTTTCCCAAAAAACCATACATAAATATTTATTTCTGAAGTAATAATCATTTGAAATGAGTTTATGAGAAATATAAGTAAATCTACATAATAGAAAGAAGAAATAAAATATACTAAAACATTATGGTTTGGGAAAATAATCCTTAAGAATGAGGTTCAAGAATAAAGACTATAGATCAACAAAACAGAGTGGATTTATCTAAAACTATTATATTTGATTCCTTCTTAGTTGGTCACACACTAGGAAATTTTATAATAATCATATATTTATTTACAAATATATTTTTTAATTCATTAATTTTAATTATCTTACAAATAAATATTTCATGTTCATTTATTACGTGTTTATTAATTGTTTTAGTTAATATTCATCATTGGTTATTAGTAGTATTAATTATTTTGTTTTCTTTTAGTTTAATAGTTTCAATTATCATTCCATGTTCAGGAGTTTATTATCTCTGTAATAGTAATGGAAAAATATTAAAATATTTTTCAATACATATAACGTTATAGGTTCTTTATGTGGAATTTTTACGTATGATTTGTAAAGATGAAATTGATAATGATCCTTTTTTGAAAATTTTAAACAAAAAGGTGGTTTATAAATAATGAGTTGAATATTAATATTAACATTAAAAATATTTATTCAAAAATTAATATCATATCATACCAATATTTACATTTCCATATTAATTGCTTATATGAATAATTAGCGTCATTCATGTAAATAGTTAAACAAACTCAAACAAAACATGCTATAATATATGGGTTAGTATGGTTAAAAAAGTATTTTTTTTCATAATATCATTATTATATGAAAAATATAGAGGTTTAATGATTAAATATTAGATAATACTTACATTAAGACATCAGTATTCTCTTAGATAGACTCGTATAAATATTATATTTGGGACTCCTTGTGACCAGATGCTGCAAAACAAGGGAATGTTCTTTTGGAGGGGAATAATGGGTAGGTATTCAAGGTATAGTTTAAGGATATGAATTTTTTATATTGGCTGGAATATAGATCCTTTTAAAGGTTAAAATATGGGACATTTATTTGGAATGTTTTGTTATGTGAAGGGTAAGATAGAATCATGTCAAGGTTATGTGATTTTGGTAAGAATTGTTTTGAGATACAAGAGTTATTGAATACCACATATAAAAATGGAATTATATAATTGATATCTATAAAGATAATTTCATAATATCTTATCAATGATAATTTACCTCTTTTTACCCCATTTAACCTTGTTTAATTATTTATCATGGTAATTATTTTTTTTACTAAATATATAAGATGAGACCTTTTACCTAATTTTTGTTTTATGATTACAAATTTTGAATCTATTTTAGTATATTAAATATAAAAAGGTCACAAATATTACTTTTAATAAACAATATCAGATAAATTCTTTAGAAAAATAAAATTTCAAGAATAAAAATAATATATTATTACTACAATACATGTAAAAATATTTATATGAATATTAATCAATAAATTTTTATTTTCATTATTAATGAATATTATTAATATCATTTTTATATATTGATTGGATTATTTTCTTAATATAAAATACGTAATATATAAAAATAATATAATTCTTTGAAAAAATAATTTTGATATTAAATGATTTATTGAAACAACTTTTTTTGTGTTCTTTTTATTTTATTAAAGAACCATGTAATTAATGGGAGTTATTTTGTGTCAAGATATTAGTGAAGAAGAATTTATTAGAATAGAGTTAGAGTTACCAAGATTTTGCAGAAAGTAATGATGTTCCCAAGAAGGTGTCTACTTCTTTTAATTGAACTGAGATTATAAAATACATCATAGAAATTGGGTTAAAGTTATTACCGGTGTATGTTTTACATATTCATAGAAAATTGACGTCCATTTTTAAAGATATTGAGTTTCTTAAAGAATTTTTAATGATAAATTTTACCTCTATGATGATAGTGTTTGAGTAATTTGATTATTGTGTTTAATAATATTGGAATTATATGGGGAATTCTTGGAATGAAGATGAGGAAGTTGGAAAAGAATATTTGATTTTTGGTATTTAAAATATCTTTCTAATTTTTAATTTTATAAGAAGGAATCTTTGTTTAAGTAATCTTGAAGCACCAATTTTTGAAAGTTGTATATATTATTGAAATTCTCACAATGTCATATATAAATTTCATGTGTAAAATGATTCTAACTCAAGGTTATTTAAACCAACTGAGATGTTAGGGAATTACAAGGACACTTGTTCATGATTAATTAGGGATTCCAACCTAGAGAGGAATTTAAGGTGGAATAGAAGAGGTATACCCCTCAAATTTCAATTATAGGATCAAGGAATATATAATCACTACAGAGGATGGTATAGTGGATCCAGAGCACATACATATATCAAGGGTATTCAAATGGTTACTACAGTGCATATTCGTTTAATAGAAAGAGTGATCTCAATTCAAACACAAATTTGAGAATTCATTTGTGAGGAACTTTACAGTTCATTTTCAAAATAATGTCTCCCATGTAATATTTAAACATATTCACTCAAGATTAATTATGACCAATCAATATTGCACATGTATTTATTAAAATCCTCCCTTATAAATTCCAAAGTTCCATGTCTTTTTCAATATAATTATAAAATTTATAAAAAGGAAAAAATTATTTTTAGTATATTATAGTGTGTCTAATATAAATGGGAATAAGTAAGTAAAATATCATTTCATGTAGATAAATTGATATTGAATAATAAATTTTAATGTAATGATTGCGGTTCTTTTAGTATGACATTTTATTGAATGTGGATATTTGGGAATAATCAGAAGTTATATTTATATTTTTAGCTATTACATTAATGAGGTTAAATGAGTTTGATGGTGATAATAAAGATAATACAATAATAAAACATGATGATTCTGTACTATTATTTTCTTTCTACAAGCATAAACAAATTTAATACTATGATTCAAGATTAATTCTAGGATTATGTTATATGGGATAGATATGTGCATGAATTTAGAAGTATAAAATAATACTTAAAAATAATATGAACTACATAGGGATCATTCATTATTACAATGTGAGTTATTTAGAATGATTAATTTGTGAAATGATCATCATAATAATTATTTGTAGCTGTGTAAGTGTGATTCAATGTTCCATAGTGTTTAATATAAGATATAGACTTTGAATCTTTAATATCTCATTTTGGTTCATGCATCCTAGATTAAACCCGTGCGAGATGTTTTGTGGGTCAATTGACACTATAAGTTTACACGTCTGAAATGAGATCTCTAGACCAGGATGAAGAATAATCCTATGAGATTTTAGGATTTAGAGTCTATGAAACTAGAGATTAAACTAGCTAAAAACATCCTTGAAGAATATTGAAACATTTATTTTTTAATTATCTCATCAAAAAAAGGAAACAATCTTCTAATATGCTATTTTAGAAGAAATACATTTCTCAGGAGAAAATCCAGGAATGCTTGATTGAATGTTAGATATGGAAACATATTTTTTTTGGCTTGTGTCGATGAGATGAATTGTGTTTTTTATCCTAAAATGTTGATGGAGTATATTTGTTTCACTAATTACATTAATGTTGTAGGACTTATGGTGAACTCTTTTTATATATGTAATTTCAGATGTCAACATAGCCATGTAGGATAGTTATCCAAGGGTTCAATAAATTTTGTGTGATGATTTTCCTAATGTGGTGGAAAATGTTGTTAACAAGTGTCTTGAGAGAATTATAGATAAGGGGGATATTTTGGATGGGGTTTTCTCTCTCAACCAAGAGATATCTCTAGGACATGAAAAGTTTTAAAGATCCATTTATGTGGCGTCTTGGGATCTTTTTATAACAGTGCTCATGGATGTCATTTTGGGTTTTTTTCAATACATAGATTTACCAAAGTGGCTTTTGTAGATATGTTATTACTTATTCCAATAGTGCATGAACATTCCTCTCTCAATCATTATTTAAAAATTATTATGTGTATTTTTTTATACAATTCCCTTGGTAATGTGATCAACATGAGGTTCTAATCCCTTCTTCATGAGTGGATTTCAAAAGAAAAACATAGATTTGATAGAGTGAGGTCCACCCAGGATTCTATTATCTATCATAATATAATATAGGTTAAATTAATATTAACACTACTATTTCCAAAATTTTGATGAAAAGTTTCCTACACAAGGAATTTGATTACTTGAATTGGTCTTCATCTGAAAGGTGATGTATTTCATGTGATTCTTGGAGTTGGTTTTTGACTTATTCTTTATGTGTTTTAAATCACATAATTTTTTGGTTAATTTCATGGGAAGAGATGTGGTTTTCTCAAATTAGTGAATGGATTTAGATTATGAGATCTAATTTATCCAATTATCTTCATTAGAAATTTTTTAACCATTTTTAGTTTTATTGGAAGTATCCTTGATTTTAGATGAACTAGTAATTTTAATGGAGAACCCCTCCTCCTTTTTACAGATCAAATCCTTTTACTCATTCATTATAGCAGGATATCTCATCAAGGAATCATTATTGTTATGGAGGAATACTATAATTAGAGTGTATAATGCATAAACATAAAGAAGAGTAGTTTTTATATTTCAAGATGATATTCCGATCTTCGATCCAAATGAATCCAATGAATGTTGAGAATTAATAGAAAATACATTCCTATGGACAATCTGGGAGGACTGATTTCTTATAAAGGTATTTACATTCATCAATATGATATCCTCAATTAAAAAATCACCATAATCATCAAAGAATAGAAATACCAACTTCTTTTCATTCAGGGGTAACATTATACTGGTTTAGTGTGTTCTTACATCCATACCGATACACATAATCTCCCATATCAAAGTCCCAAAAACTATGGTCCGTAACATTGAAATAATAATGGAATCCTTCTTTGTGATGATTATATAGATGATCATTACCGCTTTGAAACTTGGGCCAAAATAGAGAATCCTATTGAGATAGGAGGCATTGGTTATAGAAGTGTGGCTGATACCATGAACAGCCTTTAAGCCAAGATGGTTTCGGAAGTCCAAGAAGGACAATCAGTGTGGGATTTTTTTGAGGAAGTATTTATCTGATTTAGGAATTCCCAAAGGGAAAGTATCCAATATTTACCAACTGTTTAATGGGAATTTTCCAGAGTTCTATCATCAATTCTAATGGATTTTAGGGTGTAGTAACATTAGCTACTAGAAGAACAACTGGGTGGGTATATCCGTTGGTTTTCAAGGATGTGCTAACCAAACATCACCTTTCTTGAAGCTTATTCTTTTCCCATATTCATCCACACCACTCACGATCTGCATCAACTTGATGTCTTTAGAAATATTCATCTTTATTCTGAAACTGATAAAATTGTGTTCATTAGAGCCTCATCTGGGGCATTCTCAACCAAGAAGTATCATACACGCATCCAGCTAGGTCTCAATTTATGATTAGGAAAGATTATATTGTGTGAATAATTTATAATCAAATTTAATTTTACATCTGGGACATTTAGCACTAGGATACACTAACATTCCAAGAGATCAAGCACAAAGGAATTAATATTGTGTCCAAATGTTTTAATTGTCAAAACTATAAAGAATAAGCTACTGATCACTTATTTTTTGATGGAGAATCAGAAAGGGATATGTGGAGTATCCTTGGGATTCTAATTTTTATCATTAGACCAGAGGGAAATGGTGATATATTTATTCAGTTCTAGTTTCATGAGGTGTATTCTAATATCATGGAGCATTAGGTGAGGCCACTCTGATTTCATATGGATGTTGGTGCATCTGGAACACATGAAACAAAGAATGGGTGGATGGATTGAAAGTTAATGATTTAAAATTGCAGCTTGTTCCATGTTCATGGATGTTAATATAGGTACTATCTTGAAACATTGGGACATTTACCACACCATGAGTATGTATATTAATGAATTAAGACATGTAAATACGTCACAGATGGTGTTTTTGTCAGGCAGATGGGTTGGTTGGAATCCCCCTAATAATGGATTCAAGATCAATATTGATGGGTCCAATAATATTTGTATAATGAGATGGGGAGGTGTTGTCTGGGACTCGAGAGTCTAAATGTTTATTTACTTCAATGGATTCTATGTAAAATATGACTCTATAATGTTTGAGGGTAATTATTTTCTTAATGGGCCGAAGATTTTTCTTTACACTAGTATTTTCCTCACTAAGATTGAAAATAATTCCTCAATTTTATGTAACTCCATCCAAGGAAGGAATGACCCCCTTTGTCCATTTTACATCTCATCTAATGATACAATAACCACAATGGTTGAGAAATCATTAACCAAACATAGAGTAAAGGTAACAAAATTAAATTATTCCTCAATTCAAAGGGTAATTTGAGTAACCCTATTATAAATTATTCTCATTTTGGTTCCCTACACCATGAATGTTCCAATTTTGTATGGGAGTATTCACTTGGCCTTCATTACCTTATTCCTTTTTTGACACTTTTTTTATTTATATCTAATCTTTGTAATAAATTATTACTTTGGTTTTTTACAATTTTCTCTAGAGTATGTAAGATGGATATACCATGAGTTTTCTATAGGTTATCCATGCTTATATGGAATATTCATATCATAGTTTTATAAAAGTTTCTTATGAGTATAAACACCATAATTTCCCCAATTTTTTTGGAATTTTAATTTTGAGTCTTCATTTATATCAAATGAAAAATGAAACTAAAAGTGGAGATACATGAGGGAAGAACTAATTCTAGGATTTTCATTGATCCCCTTGAGTTGATGAAAGAAGGGTGAGTCATAGTTGTTTCTTTTCACATCTTATGATGCTGGTAAAGAAATAAATAAGTACTTTACTCTACATGATTTTTTATCATGTATTGTAAAAGGAAGTTGAACATGTTCGAGAAGTAATATACTATTCCATATATTATACAGAATAAGTTGAATAGAAATAGATTGGATTAATTCTATTAGTTCTTACTATAATAAAAATATAGTGATATATCTAGGATGCTTTATTTTAATGTACACGTCTAATGGAAATCATGGTAGACCTTCTCTTATAAAAGTAAAAGACAATAATTTGGTTATTGTAACTGTGGTAGCTCTAAATATTATTGTATTCTATGGAAGGATATCATAAATGTTTTCTTAAGAGATGACCAATTTTATGATTTTTATCATAATTTATAAGGATTGGGAAAAACATTGTATTTTTAAAAAAGGATTTATATCTTTCAGTTTGGTATATGATGACTCATACCTTTGAGAACCTATAATTGTGAGTTTAATCGAAAGAATTTAAATTTTTTATATTCCCTTGATCATTTTAATTTCAAATGATTTGGTAATTATGTAAAAATATTACATTTCAAACTCTTATAAATTAAATTGGACACTTCCACTTAATATCCATTTCCCCTAAAAACATGATTCCTTAAATTTAAGCTCTTATTTAATTGAAAATGTATCCAATTACATTAAGACGACTCAACATAGCAGAAATATAAAACATTATATGATTCCTAATCATCCTGAATACTTTTCAAAAAATTGAAAATGCAAGATGGGGAAAAAAATCTCATGAAGGTATATAAAAAGAAAGAAACTCATTAGTCTGATTTGAAATTTATTAAATCCCATTGGAAATTTTCCTTTTATATAATTAGTATCGAGATGAAATAACCATTTACTCACTCCAAAAAATTAACTTCACTACCAAAATAAATTTATAAAAACACATCATAAAATTTAATAAAGAAAAAATTAAAATCCTGAGGGTCTCTTGTAAAAAAAGTGTACTCATAAAAAAATTTCTTAAAAAACAAACTTTTCTCACTTAAAAGGTCATAATTTTTTTAAAACATAATATCATTAGAGTTATTTATGAAATAAAAATAGTTCCATGGAAAATTAATTGAAATATTAGAAAATTAATTTAGTTACCTAAGAAAATCATCTTTATATCACTCTTACAGTCAGTTTTACAAGAGGAATAACCAACTATATAATTTTATAAATATATTTTCTAGGGAAAAAATCATTTCCCAATGCATTGAAATCTATATCAGACTCAACCATCATCATGAAAAATACACAAGGACCATAAAATAAAAAAATAAAATACAATCCCACATTTAAACTATAAGTATTGTAAATTACTACATTTGACACATATATAGATGAAAAGTTAGGCTTTAAGTAAAAATAATGATACAAATCATTTTTATTTAAAAAATATTTAGACCAAAATAATTAAAATATTGGCAAATAGAATATTTTATTGAAAAAACATGAAATATTATAGAGTAATAGTCTTAATTAACAATATTAATAACGATTGCAAATTTTTCTCATGTCGTACACATTAAAAAATATGTCATTCTCTCTTTCGTAAAAATTTGAAAAAAAACTCATTTGGAAAACATTTAGGAGTATTCTTTTAAAACCATAATAAATAAAGCAAAAAAATTTCAAAAATTAAATTATCAAAATTTGAGTTATAAATATGTATATTCCTAGAACATTTAAAAGATCCTCATCCTGGAATAAAATGTGATGGCATGAAAATTTTAAGCAATGTTTTTTTAAATAATATCCCTTACTGTGAGCCAGACTCACTATGTGAATACTTTATCTCCTATATAATAAAAATATGTTAATGTTATTATTTATTTAATAACATTTTTCATGTTTATTAACTTATTATAATACTTTTTAATTTATTTATTTCATCATTTCTTCTAGTTATTATATCAATTATGTTCATATCTGATGTTTTGTGGACAAACATTTCATAATCTAAAAAAATGATTGGATTATAGGGTGTGATTTATCAGCACTAATGGGCCTGTAAGGGGCTCTGAGCGGCGAGGGATCCCTTGGTCACCTCCTCTCTTCCTCCGTGAAGGAAGGCTTCGTTTTCCCTCTTTCGCTCTCCTCTTCTGCTAGGTTTCTAGCTTGGGATCCCTTTCTTGGTTCTGAGTTCCTGTGTCACTATTGGATCTGGATCCATGAGTGGAAGACCGGGTTGCGACGAGGTCGCTAGATGTTCCGGCCTGCGCTAAGGGCGGGTTTGTGGGATCGATCTGGTCCTGGATTTGTGGATTCTATCCTGGGTCAAGTTTTATCGGCCTTTTGGGGGTTGTAGCATTGATCTGCAGTTGATTTGAGTGCCTTGGGGTTTTCAGGGTCTTCTCTAACGTGGCTAAAGGTGGCGACGAGCTTCGAAGTTGAATTGATTTTCTTTGTGATTTGAGCTTGTTTTGACAGAGTTGCGTGTGGAAGTCTAATCGGGTGATGTTTCTTCCCTTTTGGGTTTTCTTATCGGTTTGATTTCCCTTTTTACTGTGTTGTTTTTGGGATGATATGGAGGAGGAGGGTTTGTTGGCGACTCTTGTTTCCTATGAGCATGTTGGTAAAGTTGAAGCTAGCTTGGTTGCTGATGATGGTTGTCCAATGTTGGGGTTTACATTTGATTTTTCCTGCTGTGATGGATTGTTGATTGTGATACGTTGGAGTCGACGACGTCGGAGGCTACCTGTGGCGGTGGGCGATGAAGCAGGGTGTCTGCCGTTGAGCTGCTTCGGTGAGTTTTCTGGTGGATGGTGTCGCCGACGACCTGCGATATTATGATGATGAAGTCACGTGATGATAGAGTTCCCAGATCGAGGCGGATGTTCGTCCCGAGGAGTCGTGTGGTGTGCAGCGTTGTGTGGACCGAGGCGCGAAAAAGATTTCACTTAATATTTGTGATTTGAAATTTTTGAAGATTGGATTGGACTTCTCGAGTACCGCGACATGATGTGCGATTTTTGTGTTCTCTTACCTGCTTGTTCGGTTACCGGTAAGCCTCAAACCGGCTTTTTAGAAAATGAAAAAATGGATTTCATTTAGTCAATGATAGGTTTATATTGGTAAATAGGTAAATTTATACTTATTTTTATAATATTTATCATGGAAAAATTGAATTTTTTGAAATTATATATATTTGTTGAACTATTAATAAATGTTAGAGATGAAAAACTGATCACACCGCTTCAGGGAGGTGGTAGTTCATGCAAACTCCCAAGAAAGATTATCATTTTATAATTAATGGATGGTTATTCAGGTAAGTAATATAATATCAATATAGAATAATAGTTAATTCAATAATATCATTAATATTCATTAAATATATCATAATATCCAACCTCATGATATGGTGAGGAAAATGAAACACATCTCTCTATACAGGTGGTTGTCGACATGTACGAACGAGTGCTATTTTCATTTCCCATAGAATATATAATTATATGAAAAATAGTTTTTCCATATAAGTAATAAAACTTTATTATATTAGATTAAATTATTTTATCATGTCATCATGGGTATATAATAATTCAAGAAGGTAGAATAAGAAATAAACATAAAAACACTTGGTTAAGTGTCATACATCTTCTTTAGAAAGCCTCCTTTGTCATAAACATTAAGCCTTATAATTTGATCAATTAATAAAAATAGGATCTATAGGATGTGAAGAGGGAAATTTATATGGTATTGGGGTTGGTCTCTACCAAGCTAAATATATTAATGCATGGGAATAGGAGAGTAGAAGAGGCTCTATTTTATAAGCGAGGGGAGTGAGACTCTAGTAAATTTTTAATGTTTTAAAATGGTAGAATGGATTATTAAAGGAAAATGGGTACTAAATATATCCCATTTAGAATATAAAATGATAATTTTATAAATCCTCTCATACAATAATATTTAATATAATGTATTGTAACCTTAACACTCTATTTAATCCATAATTATTCTATTCAACCCTTTACCATAGTGGATTTTTCTTCCATGGGTACAATTAATTATCAAAAAGTAAAATTGAAATCAATTAGAAATATTAATATCCTAATTCCAAATAAAAGAACTATTTTTAAATATTCAATTTGTATATGTGAAGGAAATTAATTTTAAAATAATTTTTTAATATTGAATTGAAAATTGTTTTTTTTTGAAAATTATGTTTCAATACTAAAAATGAATTTATAACAAAATCAAGAATAATGTTGATTCCAATGGAATTAATTTTAATGGAATAATTTTAATTTGAATCCAATGAAAATTATATAATTTACATTTTAAATACATTAAAATAAATGGTAGTTTTTATAAATATCATTACTTTTCACAATTTTTCCAAAATCAGTCTTTTTAGAAAATCCAAAAACATCAACCTATTATATATTTGATATTATGATATAATAAATAAATTAAATTTTATAAAATTAAAATTCTAATATTTAGTTATTTAGCTTTTGAAAAAAAAATATAATACATGGGAAAGTACTTTTGTTAGAATAAAACTATTTACTTTTGAGTATGCGAAATCATAAAAATTTTTTATAATGATTGGGAATCCATAAAATATGATCATGAATATTAATAGAGTATGAGATTTATTTATAATTAAAAATAACTAAAAAATTTCATTCTTACTGCGATAATGAAATTTCACCTTCATAATTTTATTTGGCACTTAAATTGGTAGGGATATTGTTTCCTTATAGCCTTTTCAGTTCCCATGTTTCTCCTTTCAACATATGGGGTTTCCATAAAAAACACAACCAAAAAAGTTACCTTATTTAGTAACAAATACTCTCTATAATCTACAATATACATTGGATTTTCCTTATAATAATGATTCAATTGCAACCATACCTCATATGGTGTCAAAGGATGAGATTCTTCAAGTACATATTTCTGTAATAATGAAACTTGAAACAAATCATGTACCTAGGATAAGATCCGTCATAAGGCTACATGGTAAGTAACTAATCTAAATTTATCTAGATTCTGATATGAACTATTAAATAATGGGATTAACCATACTTTATTTCCAAAACACATAAAACCTTTCTAAGGATATATTTTATGAAAGACATGATCTCCCACCTCAAAAGAAAGATCTATCCTCAAGTAATCAATATAACTATTTTACCTACATGAGTATCCCTTAAGTGCTATTGAATAATTTTAACATTCTTAAATATTTGTTCTAGATGTTCTGTTCCCAAAAACATTCTTTCTCAAACTTCATCCCAACAGCCTAAATTTTGATACAACATTCTATACAACGACTCAGATGTGTCATATATATAACTGGAATGAAGAATGTTATAATGAGAAAACTTGAACAAATAGATACATTGATATAAATTTCCCTAGTTATATATTGATCAATATAGAATAATATTTTCCAATGTTTAAATTGTTATCTATTACTATCTAGCAATTTTTGGGTGAAATGTTTTATATAAACTTAAATTAGTACTCATCGATTTATGATGTAACTTTCATAAATTTAATTTTAATTTAGGATCCTAGTATAAATACAATAATTAGGGGGACTCTATTTAATCTTGTATAAATTTGAGATAAAATATATCAAGTTGATGTGAGGATAAATATATCAAATAGGCACGAAATAAATAGATTTAGTCAAGAAATTAATAATAAACCAAATCATATTATTACCTCAATATTTCATTGGTAATAACTCCTTTAAATCCATATATATATTTCCCCCCAATTATTCAATAATTAGAAAATGATGAATCATCCACTTGGGTAGTTTTCACTCATCTTTAATATAATGGAATGTAAAACATTTCATGGTAAAATTAGAAATATACTTCATTATTCATTGCCACCAATAAAATATCTAAAGGTATCTCTGTATCTTAGTGATTCCTAGTTGATCAAAAAATATAGAGCTATGAGATTCGTAGAGAAATTAATTTTTTTGATGAGGAATACATAACATATTAAATCACTTTCCAAATATCATAAAACCAGCTTTTTAAAAAATAAATCCATGAAAATTACCATTATTAACTAACACTAGTCATTATTCAAAACCATGATCCATCTTCTGATCCTGATTATTTCAATCTAAGATGGAATAATGCACTGCCACATAAACCAGTAGAGTGGTATTTCCTACCTGAAATATTTATAGGGAAAAATTCATCAAATGATTAACCAAGGGATCATGCTCCAAATATATCATTGTTCGCGATGCAATGCCTTTTTGGCTCAAGGCATCTACTACATTATTTTTTTACCTGGATGATTGTGAATTGTGTAATCACAATATTTTATTAGATCTAACAATTTCCAATACCTCATGTTTAACACTTTTTGAGATAACATATGCTATAAACTATTGTGTATAGTATATATTTGATATTTTACCACACAAAAAATATTTATCCATATTTTAAAAGAAAAAAATATTAATTCCTTTTCAAAATCATTAATATGGTGATTCTGTTCATGGATATTCAATTGGATTGATGCATATTCAATTAATCAGTCATCTTGAATCACGAAAAAATGGATTCCCTTAAAATAAGAATAAATATAAAAAAACTCACCATTTATAGAGATGAATTCTAAAACTAGTGATTTAAACAATAATATTTTTAATTCATTAAAATATTCATACCATTCTGCAATCTATATTTATTAACTCATTTTTTTCTCACTTTGTTAGTGGAAAAAACTGAGAAAATTATCAATGAATTGTCAGTATTAACCCACTAGTCAATGAAAAATTAAATTTCAATTACTATTCAAGGATATGGACACTCTTCTACCAGCCTAGTTATAAAATGTTTCTCCATTATGCAATGTTTAGAAACTATGTTCCTAATGAAGAAAATCTCTTGTAATCAAAAATCACATTTTCCAAATACTCTGTAATTTTTTTATTTTAATGTATTTACAGAAATCCATATAAGTGTTCCATTTGACTCATAATGTTTAAAATAAATTTGAATGACCTCAACAAAAAAACCATAAATTTATCCAAATTCACCTAGAAAACACTATTTATGAAATCCAAAAATACAATGGGTGAATTAATATGAGGAAACTGATTGGTCTATATGAGGAAACCGATTCTTATTATTTATAGTAATGTTATTTTGTGATCTATAATAAATGAAAAGAACTATTGATATTTCCTTCTTTAAACAAATAAGAGAACCCCATGATAATGTACTAATGAAAATAACACCCTTATCAAGAAACTCTGGTTATTTCTTTTTCAATTCTAAAAAATCTATTGGAGCTATTCAATAAGGGTTTTTCTAAATTTGATTATCTTTTGAAAATAAGTAAATAGTTAATTGAACCTCCCAAATAAGAAAAAACTAGGAAAATAATCCTCTAAGACATCAACATATTCATTTACCACTAACACATCACTAGTCTAAACAACTTCCCTTTTTTTTATAATATTATTATGATAAATTTCACTACCATCTTAAGTCACTTTCTTAAATTCTTGTGATATTATCATAGTTATGAACATAGTAAAATATTATAATTAGATCAAAATTTTAAAATTGAATATAACTTCCATATCTCTATAATTGACCTTAAAAGATAAATTATAAGAAATTTCATACCCATAATAACATCAAACTCATCTATGGGAAAACTAACAAGTTTTTAAAAATAATCTATAAATAATAATAGAGGATATTCCTATAAATCCTTTCTCTTTAATACATCTACAAGGAATTCTATTAAATTTTATTTCACCACTATTTATTGTGGTGATATTTTCATTTTTCCAATAATATTTTAGTAAATAAAATAATTCATTGATCCTAAATAAAAAAATATTTGCATAATCTGAGTAAACAAACAATGTTTCTATCACAACCTCTCATGATAGTCCAAAATTTTTAGAGGTGGTTGAAAATAACTTTTACACACGATTTTTTACAGTCATGATTATTCCCATCAATAATGATTTTCCTCAGTAATACATCAACATAATCGCCCCTCTAAATGAATTTAAAATATGTCACTTACTATTTATCATATATTGTTTGACCATTACCATGATTCATTTAGTTGAGATAATGATCCAAATTTCCCATCAAACCCCAGAAACAACACTTTATAAATTTCATAATAAACTCTGCGAGTTTATTATTATCAAACATATCACAAGGGTAAATATGAGGCTCTTTGATGTCGTTCCCAATAGCTTCTCTATCCAAGATATGCATCCATGGAAGATGTAGCCAAAGAAAAATATAATTGTGAGTCCATGCTCAACTTAAGTCCCAAATGTGTGGTAGCTCTAGATGGATTCCTAGGATCCTTCTACAGATCTACATGGGATAAAGTGAAGGGTGATTAAGTTGTGGGTGTCCAGGGCAATTTCTTGGGGAGGGTTCTTTCTCCATATTTTCAGTGTCACCACCATCATGAACATTCATAAGTCTTAGAATCCAACCTCAGTTATCTATTTTTTCACTTTGAGAATATGTAACTTTCCCTAGGAAATACTCAACAACATCATCAACTCAAGGATATACCTCCACCTCCCCCTTGGATCTCTATAGAACATCAAAAATTTCTGAAGTGGATCTCTATCTAATGGGAGATTTCTCTAGCCAATGAGATGATTAGGGATATTAAATTCGAGACCTGAAGCTCCAACATAGATATCAAGCTTGATATGAGAGAGGATTATAATCATGTTTAATAGAGTTTCATCAAAAAAGTTCTTATATGTATGAGTCTTTCCACCGGGAACATGAATATTATTTTTTAATGCTTTAGTTATTTGTGGTTTGTGGCCAATTTTATGGGTAAAACCTACTGCTTCTTCAAAGAAACCCATGACCTCAGGCAGGGGGATCCCATCTTCCTGATTATTTTTATTATCACCCTGGATTTCCTCAGTCTCATTTTTCATAGGTTCCTATGTAATGGTCACATACTTCAATATCAAAGAATAATGAGATCCCCATCGGTGTAACAACTTATATTTATAGATGATAAAATCATTTTTATGAAAAACAGGAGAAGATATTTGTGAGGACTGAATCGGGAGATGGAGGAGTTCTGCCATTGGAGTGGTCAGATTATTAATAAAATCAAGAGAAACTTTTATATTTCTAATAGCTATCCCATAAGTTGGATTCAAATTTGAGCTGTAATTTTGACATGTGGAGAGGGGAATTCCCCATAGATTATATTAGTGTCCCTCTATCCCTAATAATACATTGGATATGTGACTTTAATCCACTTATAAGTAGGATCATGGGGAAAAATTTAACTAGAAAAAAAATAAATAATCTTTTGGTGGTTTGATCACACTGGTGAACACTGTGTTGCTGGCCACCTTAGTTCATGCCCTCTAATCGATCAAGTTCCCTAAATGCATGATCAAAAATATTGAAAAATAAATATCTAGTTTCATTTTGGATCTCATGTTTGTGGGAAAAAGGAAATGGGTCTCTTATAGTAGGATATAGAGGCATGTTAATGAAGGTGAGATCAGTATGTAGAGCCTAGATGACACCCATATATGTATACAAGAAAAATTATGAGGGGAGGTTCATGGAAAATATACCCTATGGCGTATAATCATGCATGCTATCTTTCATGGGGATTAGGATTATATGGTTGGAAAGGCTTCTCCCCTCTATTCTGATATTATCCCCCTTATTAATGCACTCAAGACTTTCTCTAATTAGATCATCAGGAAAGGGGATGTATCTTTATGGAATCAGAATTGGGTGGGGGAGATCACCAGTTTAATGGGGTGTTCTATTACTACCATTACTTTTAGAGAATCTATTCAGTACCTTCCATTCATCAACACCCTTCAGGAAAAGAAACAATAGGATTAGTTTAATCTTATCAAGATAATATTGGTCCTAGATAAGTGGTGTTCACCCCTTCCCTGTCTGGTTCAATTATGAATATGTCCTATCGTTAGACTCATACCATGTTCGACATGGTGGATACCAGGAATTCATTCTTTTGGGAAATGAAAATCCCTTCTAAATACAACTTTCTTACCTAGAAAATAAGGAATAAGTTAGTTCCCACATATGAGAATATAAAATGTTGCAGAGTCATCATGGTTTCTAGGTGTGTTTGTTGCAAGAGACACATGGATGAAAAATTGGGTTACCTATTCTTTGAGAGTGGATGGGTGTATGAGGTATGATCTAATTTTGGTGAATTCACTACTTTCCCCAATCCTATCATGGATGACGAGCCCTTTTTTAACGTTGGTTCCATAGTTTGGGAGTGTGGAGTGGAATGAATGGATTTCACAACAAAGTTTCATGCCGAATGTTATTATTTGTGGATGGAAAGGAAAAATGGACTCATGAGTGGGTGGAGTGGACCGTTCATTATATCATCATTAGATACAAAAAATATGGTCATTTATATCATAAGGGTCATGAGGAACTGGAGGGAGGCCCCATCTTTGTAGCATCTAAAAATAAGGTCCCACGGTTGTCATCCCTGGAGAAGTTCCCCTAGAGGCAACTGGTTGTCCTGGAATCCTCCATATAGTGTCTTGGAGCTTAAATTGAATGGATCTTAAACATTGGGGATTATGCGTGGTGGTGGTGTTTTTCATGATGGTAACAAGTTAATCATTTTCCCCTTCACAATCTGGTTGGGCCTAGGTTTGTCCGTCCAGGTTGAGGTAATGGCCATGCTCATGGGGATCATTTTGTGCAGTCATAAAATGATATATATCATGAAATTAGAAATAGACTAAATTGGTTTTTACAATGCTTTTCATGGTCTTGCTATCACCCCCTAGTCGATTGAGTGTATCATAAAAAATTGTTATAGAATCCTTGGCAGCTGCACCAAAGTGATGAAAACCTAGAAGGATGTTAATAAAGTCATGTACTACTAGGACTTATTTGATATTCCTAGTTTTTAAATCTTATTCTTTTATAATATGAATTTCCAGAAGCTTGTGGTGGTCAATATCATCCGAGGGGAATCCCTCGGCCTCTAATAATTTAGGCCCCCCTTAATTCCTTTGTTTCTTTACCCTACCATTGTGGGATATGTTTTTTGTACCTTTATTTATTCTAATAATTAATTTTATTATGATAAATCTATTAAAAAATTTAGTTTTATTCTAGAGTAAAAGCTATCAATTTTACTATAATGGTCTAGAATGAAAATTTTCACATACTTGTCCAATATAGTAAAATTGGATTCATATGAAAAAATAGAGTCCTCCACTTTTTTCTACAATTCCAAAATATATTTTCCATCCTAATTCAAACAATCTATGATAATTACTTCTCAATGAAATGATTTTTTTCTATTATCCACTTGACAAAATCAATATCATATTTTATCATTGGAATTATTTACTAATGACCCCCTCTTATCGACTTCACATTCAAAAAAATTAAAGTTAAATAAATAATAGTTTATGTTCATAACATAAAAAAACCTCAAATATCTTTTAAATAGCACTGATCCATCTTTATAATACCATTAGATTTGAGGTTTGGACAAATGTTAGAGGGTCTTGTTTTATGAAATTCTATACTATAGGTATGTATCTATATGGAGAGTTTGGTCAAAATATGTTGTGGGTGTCACCATTAATATTATAGAAACATATAAATTTCATACATATATATTACTTATACATTAATTAATAATGTTTACATAGTATAAAAATCTATTCGAGAATCTTATAGGTCTAGTATCTCTAGAGATATGGAAATATAAACTTCTCGTTTATAAAATATCTATTTCATATCCCACTAATTTCTTCATAACTAGAATCCTTCCTATAAATATTATTATTAATACCTTTCTTCATTACGAAGGGAAAAAACATAAGAAAAGGGTGAACTCAGATGCTTAGTAAGGGAAAACAAGAGAGATATCAGTGATCATATAAGAATAAAATGAGAAAATTGGTATGAGAACCCGAGAATAAAATTTGAAAACTATAACATACATATAAAAGATCATAATCCTAAATCATGGAGGTTTTTAAGACATTAATCATAATGGAATCAAATTTTATGATCCATGATATCATAATATAGGCTTAAGACAAGGAATTATGGTATATACATAAGCATTAAAACTCATTTACTTTGTCGTTAGGGCTCTTTTCTAAGTCTATCATAGTAGAATGGGTCAACTCCTCAAAAAATTAATTTGTTAATGTTAAATACAAATTCTATCACAGTGTACAAATTCCATTACTTAACTAGGATCACTCTCCATTATAGTAATATTTATCTATTACGCTATCAGTATTTACCCAAATGCATTGGAGGGTGATAATTGTCTTACAAGACACACAATGAAAATAAATTATTTATATTAAAAGAGATCATGAATAATAAATTATATCTCAACCCATGAAAATAAATTAGATTCATAAAAGTTTCATTTTACAATAACTCATGGAAAAGCAATGGGTTTCCAAAAAAATAAACATTTCATCATAGCATAACCCTTATAAAAAATTGGTGTCATAAACATTGGGAAATCATATTCTTAAACCTTATAAAAAATAATAGTGATCATATACATGGACCATAAACCTGATAAAACATAATTTAAATGAAGGTTTCTTCTCTTTGATGAATAAACATACAATTAAAATATTATTAAAACATTTTTGAGAACAATAATATTTCAATTTTTAAATAAATTATTTAATAAAAAATGTGTAAATATTAAGGAAATTTTTTAATTAAAAATAAATTTATAAACAAATGAAAAATGATTTAATGTAAAAATATTTCATGATTGTGGAAAAATAAATTCATTCCGTATAAGTTAAAAAACATTCATTCTATAATTTTATCAGAAAAGTCACAAGGTGCCTCAATTGGAAAATGGAAAGAAGTTTTCATTCAAACTATTTTGTATAAAGTTAATCATTTGTAAAAATGTCTTTATAAAATGATATTAGAAAAGAAAAAACCTTTGTTATTTTTTTATGAAACATGTATATGAAATAAAAATGTTTTTCGATTGAAGAGAAAGATGAAGATGAATTTGGAAAAAAATATTTTGGGTCTCATGTGTACTTATTGTGAGGGAAATGAAATTAAAACTAGTATTTTCAAGAAATAACAAAAGGATAATAAAATTAATTAGTTTTTTTGAGATATAAATCATTATATTTCATCATTGTAAACCTAATCCCAAACAATCTCGATAAACAATGACATTGTAACATGAAACCCTTACATTGAGTTTGAATTCATTAAAAAGATCTATAAACTCCTATATAAAAAATTAAATTTATTATATCTATATACTAGTGAAATTAATATAATTATAATATAATATATTATTCCTTTATAATATTTTAACACCCCCTTTAAAAAGTAATTCCTTATTAAAATCTTCATTTCTAGTTGTTATCTGTTTGGTTTATCTTGAGTATTTTACCGTTGTAGTTCCTCTATTTGTATATTTATATTGGTTACATCATATATAGAATATTAACCATGATATTAATATAATATATATTTATTATATACAAATTTCAATCCATAAATAAAATCTAGATATAGAAAATTGAATTATATCATTCATGGAGATGGTAAGTTGCATATAATTCTGAATGCTCTTTTCATTTTTCAATAGATCTAATAAAAGATAGGAAATTATTTTTTTAAAAAAAATTTCAATTCATTATTATTTAATAATTATCATATATATTAAAAAAATTATTCATAATTACCATCCCCATAAAATATAAATGAAAACAAATAACATTGCTTTATGGAGGTGTTAGTCCACACGTATGAACAAAAGATGTTACCGTTTCCCAAAGGATATTTTGATAAGTAGGTAGATGTGATATTATACTTACAAAACTATAATTATAAAGTTAATAATATATATAAACATTAACACCATCACAATTCACATCCATAAAATATTGAGATGAAAAATGAATAGTATCATTACATGGATATCGTAATCCATACTTACACATGAGTGATACTTTCAATTCTCATTTGATGTGAAAAAGGATGCTTAATGATGTTTTAATAATTAGAATAAAATTTGAGAATATATAGGATAATAAATTTATAAATTTATGATAAATACCATATATTTATAGGAGTTAAAGAATAATATAAATAAAATTGATTGATTAAGGTGACTACCTCTTATTGGAAGAAACTCATTTAGATATCCTCTAAAGGGATCTAGGGTTTGACTTTTGGGAAGAATATAATGTATTGAATATATAAATGGAATTTTATAACATAAATTTATAGTGTTTTTAGATCTATAAGGCTCAAACTGGTGTAAATAAGTGAGGGAGGAGGCACCCTTATATTATTTAGGTGAGGTACGCCTTTTAAAATTATCAAAATATTAAATTATAATAAATTCTTTTTTAAGTAAAAAGTATCCAAATGGAATGAAATTTAATGATAAGGTTGGATCGGGTTTTAATATATCAACTAATAGAATGTAGGAAAGATTTAGTGTCATTTTTAACCTTATCATTTTGATCAAACCTTAGTTAACCAAATTTAATTTGAACTATTGAAACAACTTTTTCGATATAAAAGGGTAGGAATTTTTTACTTATAAGGAAATAATTACCACAAAAATAGGCATGTTATGAATATTTCTTCCAAATAATATCTACTTGGACTAATTTAATTATTTTTATAATTTTTAAATAATTTAATACAATATTACTTTGATAAAAGATCATTCTAGTCAATTTTGACACTATTTATTTAGTTTGACATAATTAACCTAAAAAATTTGGAATTTTAATGTAATATTTTAAAAAAAAATATAATGTGTAATATTCACATATAAAATTATTTTGACACTATAAATTACATAAAATATAACACTTTTAATATTTTCAATATCATTTGTTTTATTTTTTCCATTAATTAAATAAATACTATATTAACAATGCACAAGTATTTATAATAATTAAATAATAATTTAAAATTTAAACTAAATTACCATCAATAATATTATTTAATTATGCACAACATTATTATTAATATTAACTAATAACTAGTTTTTCTCTTTATGTAAACAAATAATGGATATTTAAAACTAATAGAGTGACATATGGTAACTTTATTTGATTTAAATAATATAAAAATAGTTTTCATTGAAAAGTTTCCATTAAACTAATAAATTTCAATTAATATATGTTAAGGGTATAATATTATTCATCTAATAAGAATTATAATGAGACAATATGGCCTTATAACCTATTTTTAATCTAGATTATCTCGATTTACCCATTACCAAGATGATAAATTTTTCCTGAGTTACTATTCACATTTTGAAAAAAATAAAATGGTGCAATTTAATGAATTTGAAAATCCTAATTAAAAATATGTAACTCATTTTATCTAATTAAATAATTAAAAATGGTATATATAAATTTCCAATTAACTACACGAAATTCAATAAAAAGTAATTTCGGAAAAATAAATTTTTAGCATAACAATAGATTTTTTATTATCCTATGATTAGAAAAATATTTTATTTAATGTTTAAAAAAAATTTATAAAGTAAATAATATTTAAATTTCATTAAAATTATTCACCAATTAGGATTAAAATGAAATACATTGTGCATATAAAAACAAGTTTTCAAGAAAAAATCACCTTTATTTTAAAATATTTTTTATTTTTAATGGTAATCATTAGATAACAAATGAATTAAAATTTTAAATGTTTAGACCATATATTTATCATAATTTATTTAAAACTATTCATACCCTCCAATCCAATAACTTAGCGATAATGGAAACATAATAGTTTAATAACATTGCACAGTTTGTCTAAAGTCAATATTGCTTATAATGTAAGATTTCAAACATATCATATTATTTAAAGTGAAATATTTCATAAAAATATCAGGATGTTACATTCTACCCCTTAAGATAATTTGTTTTCAAAATTTACTAATCAAATACTAATATATAAGGAATTTTATACCTCATTAAAATATCAAGCTCCCACATAGCTTCTTCAAATTGGCTGTTTCACCGAAAACATTAACTAGGTGAGTGGTGTTGTTTGAATACACTTTCTTTATATAATCCAAAATCACTACCGATTTTTTCTAAATAAAATAAATATCATTATACAATTGTATAAACTCTATGTTTAGTACATGTTAATGATTAACTATGTACTTTTTTTAGGAGAGATACCTGGAATACATCATGAAATTAAGATATATTTGGTGGATGTGACAATTGGTAAGCTACCATCACGATATGATCATGAATTTAAAAAGGACCGATATACATAGGGCTTAACTTTCCCATATTTCAAAATATTATCACCCTATTCAATATGGATATTCATAGGAATAACTTGTTGTTAACATCAAACTCGAGATCTTTCCAATGACTGTCAAAATATAATTTTTATCAACATCGATCTACTCCAATGAGCTGCTGAATAGATCTAAATTTTTCTACTATTTTTTTAGTTATATCAGGTCCTAATAACTTTCATTATCCAATATCATTCTTTAATGTTGGAGTTCTACACTTCCTACCACTATGGGCTTCATAAGGACCCTTATGAAAGCTGGAGTGAAATCTATTATTTTATGAAAATTACACCAATGGAAGATATTGATCCAAAAGAACTATGAAATTCCTTTAGAAATCACTCAACATATATTCTATAGTTTTGGTGGTGCTCCCAGATACACCATATGTCTAAAAACAATAAGCTATCCTAAAACCTAAATTTATTTCTAGAAACCATTGAATCATTCTCCATAACTTTTATTTAAACTCCAAAACCAATTCATAGATAATTGATAGTGGTACACCATGTGATATTACCACTTCTGTAAAAGAATGAGTAATTTGAATGAAATTTAAATGAACTGGGATGAATTCAAAAGGTGATCGACTAAAACCCAAATAAAATTATTCCAATTAGATTTTTTGGGGAGTCTTTGGATAAATTCCACTGTAATGTTTTTCCATTTCCACTCTAGTTTCATTAATGGTTGTATCCTCCTCTTATATTTTTGTCTCTCAGCATTAATTTTATGATATATCAACCACCATGAAACATACTCAAAAATAGATCTCTTAATTATATCCCATATAAATACTCTTGAAAATATCAATAAAGTTTTTTACATCTAGTATGAATAGTGAATTAAGAACTATGAGCCTCATCCAATAGATCCTTCAAATATGCGACCTAAGGGACACGTACATGGTTCTTGAATTTAATCATTCCTTCATAATCATGATTTAAATCAGTAACATTTATTTCCTTCTTTTTTAGCTATAAATCTTCATTCTACACCTCTCTAATCTTCACAAGGATTGATGATTGAACCCACATTTGTAAAGGATAATATTTTCCCCATCCTTCAAGATTTCAGGATCCATCATTTTCACATATAGAAATATTGGATATTTTTTATCCTCATCATAGACAAGAAAGCATGATGAATTCATCTTATATCATCTTCCACATTATTTTATTTCTAAGGGTAATAATGTATTGATAAGTCATAATATTTAATCATCTTGAACCACCTTACTTGGTGCATGGTCATCCCATTTGGAGTGAAAATATTCCATAATTTTTTATTACCATATTTTTCACAAAATTCGTTATATAGATAATGAAACTATATATTTTATGAAACATTTTCCATATCTAAATTATAATATTGAGTTTTGTTATTTTTATTATGGACCTTCAATTTTCATAATGAATAAGATATTACAATTTTGTTCAGCATGAGGATTCATCCCAATCCCATTATTTTATGCATCACTATAGATTTAAAACTCTTCTCCACTAAAGGGTAGTGTATATAGATATATGCTAAGAAATCATCTCTCAAGTCCCCTAAAAATTTCTTCACATTTATCTATCCAATGGAGCTTGTATCACTTTCAATGTAACATGGTGAGTGGATTTTATATCTATAAAAATTTATCCAAAAACCTTGATAATATCTAGAAAAATCAAGAAAACTACTTATATGAGTCACAGTGATTTGTCAAGGACATTATTCTATAACTTCTTTCCTTGAAGGGTCTACTGATAGAGCCTCATATAAGATTATATGACCCAAGAATGAAAGTTTACAAAGGAAAAATTTACACTTGGTAAATTCTGCATAAATATTCTCCTTCCATAGGGAATTTAACACAATTCTAAAGTAATCTTCCTAATATTCATTTCTCTATGATTAAAAAAGAATATCATCTATAAATACTTCCACAAAATAATCACTGTATTGTAATACGACTCTATTTATTAAACATATTAAGATAACAAGGTAATTATTAAGACAAAATGGAATAACTATATATTTATAGTGTCCATACCTTTTATGAAATGTTCCCATGGGAATATCATCCTTTAAGACTGTACTTCTATTGCTTCTTCAATTTATACAACTCAATCTGGGAAATTCTATATATAGACTTGGAAATAGTTTTAGCGCCATGTATGAGTTATATTGAAAAGTCGACATTATAATTCTGTGTAAGAACAATATCCTCTTTTATAAATACATAAATTAACTTTCACACAATATTTTTATATACAAAGTTTAGTTTCTTTCCAAATTTCTAAGGTATATGTTCTATTTGAAGTAGAATCATGTATCATAAAATGGATATAATTTTCATCATAAGTTCTTTTTGTCTTTACAAAGATAACAATTCAAAGGTTGGTATAGAATATCAAATGTAAATTCTATTCCCAGATAATTTATGTAGTTATTATATAAATAAATCTATTATGTGACCAAAATTACATTGAATTCAACTAGAGAAAGAATGAAAACATTTCCAAGAAACACAGTCCAACTAACATCATCCAGAGAAGAGTCATAGTCTTAGGATTTGATCATTGTAGTATTAGGGCTCTACATCTAATTTTTTTGTGGTATTTTGATTCACATAGAAAATTATTTAGATATATAATAGTGGATAAATATAAAATAAAAAAGACATTATCAATTTTAGAGTGAATGGTAGTGTACCTTTCACTACATAGTTTTCTCACCCACATCAGAAATAGTGATCTCATGGGATTTTCCTTTTTCTCTGGGTTTAAGAGTTTGTTGATGCTGATAACCATCATCAACCATAAGATTTGGGAAGTGTTTAACATATTGACCATAGTCATTGCATTTAGAAAATTGGAGTGTGGGTTTAATATTCTATGTATTTTTCACTCTATTCATATCATTAGCTTACTTCTTCCCATCACTTTGGAATTTGATTGACCAATGAATTTAACTTCTATACTTAAAACATTTAGTAGTTCCATTAAGGGAATTTTCCAAAGTATACATTAAATATTTTGGTCACAAATTAAATATTATCTTGTTCTCTTCAGGGATTTGAAATTTCATTAAAATTTCAACTTTCTTTTATTTTCAAAACCGTGACATTGGTAGGTAACTAAACTCTATATTTCCACCGTGATTACATGTCGAGTGATTTCTTCATAGCTAATGTAGTCCCTTATGGATAAATCCCTTCATATGATTGGTTTTAAAGAACCTAATAATTGATCAATATTACATTTAGGTTGGATGATTATATATTATATTTTGTTCTTTGGGGTATAATTTCATTCAAACACACACACACAAAAACCTCACATACACATGCCTAAAAGGAAGGTCATAACCCCCACGAGATAACCCACCCAACCAGCTTCTTTATTACATTAATTTTTCCCCAAAGTTTGTGTAGTAATGAAGCTTATTACATTTCCAGTAGGCCCGAAATTTCGGCACAATTCTCATTTAGTAAATAGTATATCTAGACTACCCTGGTTATTATAGTACCACCACAACTATCATACATTTTACAATTCTCATCATTGCTAAAGTGTCACTCACACTACTACAGTACCCTTTGGGTGCTATAGTACTTGCTTCTGCTATAGTATTGCTACAGACACTACAATCCATGGAATTTGAACCCCCAACCTCTGATGTAGAATAACAATGTGCTTGCCACTGATCCAAACCCCAAATACATGTTGGATGATTATACTAGAAACATACCTTACATTACTTTAGAAATTTTCTATATTGGTACAAATATATTCACCATCCTTCTACTTTAACTCATCCAATTCCTTCATCATTTTTATGTTAATAATATGTTTAAAACTATTATTGAGGAATAATCTCTTAAACTCATCCCATTCCATAAATTCATTTCCATATTATTGTACCTTATTAATGATAATATTTCATCATCAATCTACTTCACCTTTTAAATAGTAGATATCTAGAATTAATTTCTCATGTTGCAAACACTATATAATTGTAAAAATATTTTATGTGTTATAAATTGATTTGTTAATGACGAGTGGATCAATGAAACCACTAAAGGAAGGTGGATTCTACCTCATGAAGGACCCAATAGAAAATTTTTACTCCTCTCATTTGGAATGTCATAATGATTCATATGCTGAGAAATTTTTAATAAAATTGAAATTATATTTTTCATTCTATCTCCCATAACATTCTATTTCTTAGGTGTACAATAATTTTATTTTCCATCACATTAAGTATCATCATAATCCCATCATGTTCTATCCTTTGATTAAAATGAAGAAATTATAGTGTGAGTAACAATAATCATGGTGGTAAACCTAATCTCCATGAAAAATCATTTATATGATTTTAAATTGTGAAACCTTCTTTTATTAAACCTTTGGTTTAACCTATTTAATTCGTGTTCATTACCAAAACATTAGGATTTCTCTTATACTAATAATTATCCACAGGGTTCTTACTAATGTTTTATCATCATAATTTCTAAAGGTTAACCAAAACCTTATCTAATACTAACTATTATAAACCATGATATTCATATATAATTATTACATATAAATAGATGAATATTATTTACATCAAAAAAATACATGCCAGAATCTTATTGGTCTTGTTTATTAGGATACAAGGAAACACAAAAAACATGCTTGTAAAATTCCTACAACATATCCAACTTATTTATTCATAACTAGCATAGTTATTAGAAATATCATAATTAATACATTTTTTCATAACCCAAGGAAAGTAAACATAAGAAAAGTATGAGATCAGATTCCCAGTAAGGGTTAACAAGGGAGATATCAATGACCATATAATCATAACATTAGAAACATGGTATGATAACATGAAGTTACCATTTTAAAATCATACCCCATGTACCATAAATTATAATTTTCAATAATGTAATAAAATGTGGATGTTTTTAATATATAAATCATAAAGGAATAAGAGAACATGATCCAGGGGATCATAACATTGGCATAAGAAATGGAATTTTGGCATACAAATAAGAATAAAAAAAATAATTTCTACAATAGTCACATATATTTAACAAGACTATCATAGCGGTATGAGTTTACTCCCCATAACATCAGAATAGAAAATTTTCACTATCAACACAATCATAGTAGAAAAAGTCCCTCACTGAACTGGGTTTACTCCACATTCCAGTCCTTTTATCTTACGAAATATATATCTTTACCCAATTCATTAGAGGGAGATATATGTACCACCCATCACATAATTGAAATTATACATATGTGATACAAAATTTAATAAATCATTCGTTAATTGAGAACCAATGAAAATAAATGGATTTCAAAAATAATTTTTTATAGCATAACCCCTGGAAAAGTAATATGTTTTATAAATACTTTTTCATTTTTTCACAACATAACCAACAGAAAAGAAACTTGTTTCATAATTATTGTTTCATTGTATTATTAAACCATATAGAGAAATAATAAGGATGGTATCCTTAAATAATACAACTAGTAAAGAATAATTAAAATCAAGGGTTATTGTATTTGATGAATTGGAATACAATTAGAAAAATCATTAAACAATTCTTAAAGAAGACAACCTTTCCATTTTGAATTCATTTATTTCAAAAAACTATTAAAATATAAAGGAAAACTTTTTATTTAAAAATAACCTTGTAACATTATAAAGGAAATTTCAAAGAAAAAATTGGCTTTATGTTAGGAAAATCCATTCATGTCATATAAGTTTAAAAAAATCCTTCATTACTTTTATCAAAAAAGTCACAAAGTAACTCATTTGGAAAATTAAAAGAATAATCCACTCAAATAATATTGTAACATGTAAAACATTAGTAAAATTACATTAAAAAATTATAGTGGAATTTTAAAATCCTTATTTAAAATATTTCTAAATAACATCAATATATAAGAAAAAGTTTTTTTGAGAGAATATATAAATGAAGTTAATTTTTGATAATGATATATTTCTGGTCTCTTAAGTACGTGATGTGAAGATAATGAAAGGAAACATATTTTTTCTAGATATAAACATATGATTATAAAATTAATGAGTTTATTGAGATATAAATAAGAATATTTTATCATTGGAAACTTAATCATAAATAATCCTAATAATAAATGAGATGTTAACCTAAAATTCATACCTCAGGTTCACCTTGCTTCCAAAGCAATCTAACCTCCTGTATATAATATTTAATTAATATTTCTATACTAGGGTAAATTTAATACTTATAATAGAATATATGATCCATTTATAATTTTTCAACACCACCTTTCATATGTAATTTTTATTGAAATTGTCATTTATGAGTGTTTATGGTTTCATTTATCATAAGTATTCTAGCTCCATTGTTCGGATACTTTTATAATTATCTTGGTTACATTATCTATAAAATATTAATCATGATATAATTATCAAATATATTCCAAATATATTTATTTATATTAATCAATTCAATAGATAGAAATATGAATTACACCATTCATGGAGATAGTAATCCGTATGTACACATGAATAGAATTTTAATTATTTAAATGATGGAATTAAGAAAGGTAAATTTTAAATCACATTTAAAAAATAAATATTTTATCATATATATCATATATATTAATTAAATTCATCTTTATTACCACACATGGTATATATAAATGAAAAAATGAATCCTATCACTTCCTTGAGGTGGGAGTCCACACGTACGCAAGAATGACCTTATTATTTGACAATGGATTGGATGGTATTTAAGTGGTACTGATATTAAAATTATATAGGTATAATTATTTCATAAATATAATATATAAACATTAAACTGTTATAATTAACATCCATATAATTTTGTTATGAAAAATTAATTATATCACTATGTGGAGATGGTAAGCCATACATACGTACGAGTGATATATTCAAATATCGTTTGATGGGAAATAGGTCGTATAATAGTTTTTCCATAATAATTATAAATTTAAAAAATAATTATGCTATTTATGTTATTATTTTATGATAAATAATACATAATTATAGTGGGTAAATAAGAGTAGAAAAGAAAGTTATCGGTTAAAAAGACTACCCGTTGTCTGAACTGACTCAATTAGATCTCCTATAAAAGGATATAGGGTTGGTCTTTTCGGAAGAAAGAAACCTCTAGAATATGTATATGGAAGTTTATAATATAAATTTATAGAATATTTTCTAGATATAATTATTAAATTATTGTAAATAAGTGAGGGAGGAGATGCCCTTTTATAATTGAGGTGTGGGGCACTTTTGTATTTTCTAGAAATATTAAATTAAATTAAATTAATTATCAATTATAATTCCTAAACATAGATATGTATTATAATATAAGGTATTTTAGTGTTTTAATAACCTATTAAAATAGATTTTATACATGTTTTGGTGTCATTTTAAATATTATCATTTTGATTAAACCTTAGTTAACAAATTTTAATTTTAACCATGAAAAAAACATTTTCAAAATTAATGGTTAAAATTTTTAAATTATAAGGTTGAAAATTGGAATACAAATAGAAAATTTATAAAATTTTAAAACTTATCATATCCACCATGTTTTGTTTAATATTTTTTTATTTTTTGAAAACAATTTAGTATAATATTATTTTGATAACATAACATTTGTTTTAATTTTTTCACTATTCAATTAGTTTGATTAACAGTCATAAAGAATTTCTTTATTAAGATATAATAATTTTAAAAAACTATAGTATGTAATAATAACCTATTAAAATCATGGAAGACTATGAATTACTGAAATTATTTAACTTTTAAAATTTTCAAAATCATTTATATTATTTTTCTGCTAATTAAAAAAAATAATTTCTTAATATTGCATAAGAATTTATGGTAAATATATAACACATTAAAATTATAAATAAATTAGAATCATGATTATAATTTAATTATGAATAAAATTACTCTTAATATTCAATCATAACTAGTTTTGTTTTCTCTAGGTGAACACATAAAGGATATTTAAAACTAAGAGTGGTATTTTGTAACTTTGTCTCATTTAAATAATATATAAATAAATATCTTGAAAAAGTATCCCATATACTAATAAATTTACATAATATGGTGATAATGATATAATTAAGTTCATAAAATAAGAATTATAATGATAAATTATGGCATTATCACTTATTTTTAATCTAGATTTACCCAATTTACTACTTATCGTTGTGATAAATTTTACTAAAGTTACTATTCATATACACTTCAATCCAAAGGGGGATTTTTACCAAATATAAATATCTTAATTACAAATATTTAAGTTATTTTTTATTACTCAATACATAAAATTTTATTGAATTAATTTTAATGTAAGTGCGTAAAATGTGATGGAAACTTCTTTTTGGAAAATACATTTTTTGAGAAAAATGGTGTTATTCATATCCTATGCCTAGAAAATTACTTGATAAATGTTTAAAAATTTTAATCAAGTAAATAATATATAAATTTAATTTAAATAATTAAATAATGAGTAATAATATAAAATATTTTATGTTTATAAAAATAATTTTACAGAAAAACATCACTTTTATTTTAAAATATTTTTTGTTTTCAATTCAAATCATTTGATAACTAATGAGTTAATTTTGTTAATGTTTAGACTATATATTTCTAATTTTTAATTATTACTATCCATAACCACTAATCCAATGGTTGGTATATAACGGACTCCTAATATTATAATAATGTTACTTGGTTTATCATAACTCGCTATTGCGTGTCACACAAGCTATCAATGAAATCAAATTATTTAAAGGGAAATGTTTTACTGAAATATCAGGGAGTTACAAATAGTAAATTTAAACTATGTTAAAAAATATTAGGACAATTATATTCTAATTCCAACCATTCTAGATTACTAATTTGGAAGGATATTATCCCCCAGATTCCATTCCACTCTATTCAGCCTGTTTTCGATGTGGAAAACCAATCTTTAACAGGAAAAAATTAAATAAAGAAACCAGTAAATTCTAAACATTGTTTCATGATAATATTTTTCATTGATAAAATTCACATTTATTTAATTTATGAATAACAACATAACCCCCAAGTTTTTCTATTTCTTGATCTGATATTAACTATGGAATCCCATATATTTAAAAACCTATAATTATGAATTTAATAAAAAGGATTAAATTTTATTACATTCCCATGATAATTAAATTTTATAGATTCAGATAATTAGTTAAATATCATACATATAAAAATATTACAAAAATAGTGGACACTTACACTCAATATCTATATTTTTTGTAAGTGTGGGATTCATAAAATTTGAAATCATGTTTCATTAAAAACATATTTTCTTATTTTAAGACGAATCCCTATAGTAGAAATATAGACCTTAATTGTAACACCCCAAGATTTCATAGTGTGTTATTTCTTCAAAATAATTCAATAAATTGCACTACACGCAACACCGAGTTCAATTGCACCATGACTTACCAAAAAAAAAAGCCATTAAAAGAGGTCATGAATAGCATTAACTACATTTTTAACTTTATATAATCCTTATAATTTTAGAATCCATATTATGAGTTTCTTAATCATAATGCAAGAACAGATTCATTTTCAGTATTGCACTTTTATCAACTTTTGATAGTGAAACCTTTTTAAATACAATATTTTAAGCTTTTTGACTAAATGGAGACATCAAGAAATTTAGAATGAAACATCCCAAGCTTCCACGGTACGCTTTCCTTTGAATAAAACAGTAGCGTGTGTTGTACGCAACGTCGAGTTTTAACACACACCACAACCGATCAAACTAGCCGTTATGAATAGTAATACCTAAATTTTGAAATTATATATATTTTATATTTTGAAATGGACTTCATTTTTGGATTCTTAAAATCGAATTTAGCCCAAGGTGAAATTTTGGTACTTTTCGGAAAACTTTCATATTTTGATGAATAGTGAAAATTACTAAATTTTAATTAAAAATAACTTTTTTAATAAAAATAATTAATAGTGATAAATTATGAATTTTAGTGGTTTTAAAGTATATTTAGAATATATTTTTACAATTTAATATAATGTTGGTCATTAGACATAATTTTACAATTAAACCGAACATAAACAAGTGTCAATCTTTTGATAGTTATTATCTCTTAAAAACACGCTTTTTGTTTTGACAGCGGGAATTAATTTTAAATTAATTTCTGCCACTTCTGTGTTTTGAATTTAGAAAAATGGATTCCATATTTGGAATCAGGATGTTCAAATTGTGTAAATAGGTAACTTTTATTTTTAGACATTTTGAATAATTACTGCGGTAAATATTTTATTTACCATGGTTAAGGGTAAATCCGGTAAATAAGGGTTAAAAAATAATATTATAATAATACTAAATTACCCTAAAACGTGTATTAACCCTATTGGTTGATACATGGTCGACCATGGGCATCTTTGGGTCGATTTTGGTACCCCATAGATCCACTTGTAAGTGATAATGACACTTTATTTTAATTAAGTCAAAATGAATACAAAAATGACACAAGCATATATCTTTTAGCAAAACAATTGTTACATAGGGTTATATAAGTTGGATTTTAGATTATAAATATTCATTAGAAAGATAAAACGATTTCCTACATAATGATATTTTATTTATAATTTTTAGACATTAAATATGTTATTTTATTTATGACACAATGATGATGCAGTAATTACTATAATAGTGAAAAATTAAAATAATTGATATTATAAATACCCAAATAAATATAATATAAATCTTTTAATGAATTAAACTAATTTTCTAGGCTAATATGATATATTAGGATTGATTTAATGTACTTTGTTCGAAGTAATCAATCTGTTATGAGTTTCACAAAAATCAACTGTTGAATAGTGTCAAAATTGACATAAAAGAGTTCTTAAAACAAATATTATATTATTAATTGATATTAAATTCCTAAAAATCTAAGGTTCGGCCAAGAGACTTATATTATGATAGGTTAATCATTAATGGACCACTTGGGGGTCGCTTGGATGTATATAGTAAGTTTATTAACCATAATATATAAAAATACAAAGAGACATTGTAAAAGTGAAACTAATTAACTTAGAGTTAATACTTAAAGATAAGGTTAATATAAGTACCCAAACCTGTCTAAATTCTATTGGATGAGTTGTTTTCGACCTATCCCCACCTCATCCTTTGAATAGTCAACTTTGGAGCCTTTAGAAACCGAATATGAATTTATTATAAATTAATATTTCTAGCTTTTCCAAAGGTGCGCCTCACCCCTCTTATAAAAGGGCACTCCTCCTTCTCATTTCTTCACACCTTCAAAGCCTTTTGGTTCGGCCAAACTCTGCCCAAATAATCTCCCAACATCCCTCACTACAACCTAGAGGCCTTAGTTTGATCAGAAAGCCAACCTAAGGAGCCCTTTTGATCAAATCAAAAGGAAGAACCCGAAGAAGAGGTAATGATTTCACCACCCTTTTCTAAGTTCATTTCTTCTTCCACTTCTTCTTCCTTTGTTCTTACCATTCTAAAATAATAACTCCAGTATCTCACATATACTGTGATGTTATTATAAGTATGGTACAACCATATTCAGTATTCTATCCACCCTTTGAATAACATGTCACCATACGTGCGTACGTACGGCTTACCGTCTCCACGTCGTGGTGTAATTGTTATTCAATATAATATTATTTGGATGAGTATAATAATGATGTGTAACTCATGTAAATAATAAATATAACATGTTAATGATTCTGTATATATGATATACCATTCATTTATATATTATTTTAATATCAAAAGAATGATATTGTCGCTCGTGCGTACGTACGGACTACCGTCTCCACGAACACGATGAGATTCATTCTCCATCGTATCCATTCAAGTATAATTATCATTTTATGATTTAAAAATGATTTTTATGGACTTGATATCATTCTGGATATGAATAAGATACAACAAACATGGCTTATGTAACAAAACATATAAAAGAAAATGAGTAAGTTAACACCCGAAACGATGATAATTCTAAGATATTATTAATAAATCAATGTTAAAAGATCATATATGATATCATATTAATATATATGATTCTTGTATAATTTAATAACAATTATTTCACCATTATACAGGAGGTTAACCTACCCCAACCAAGGAAAAGTACAAGGTAAGGGTTATTTCACAATCTCTTCATTATCCGAGGTTGTTTATATGTAATAATCTACTGGGATCTCTTTATCATTCACATCCATGTTTCTTAAAAATGTATTTCAAAACATTTTTACTATTTACAAGAATATGGGTTAAAGTCATTTATACCCTTGTTTGACTTTTTATAAGAGGTTTATAAAGGAATCTTTCCGTCGTTTTCAAAACAAGGTCCTTTTTAACCTTTTCGACAGAATTGAGGTAAGAATGTTTTTTTTAACTTATACGGCGGGTGCGGTTATTTTACGCCGTTATAAAATCTTCAAAGATTTCCTTACAAGCTTATAAGAATATTTTCAAAGAAAATGTTTTATTTTATATGGATCTTAAATGATTTCAAAATAAAAGGAGATACTTCTTTAAAAAGAATTTTGATTTCATCTATGTCAACATCCTTTGATGGATTTTAAGATTATTTGAAGTTGATTTATTATGATACAAAACTTCTATATTGTATTGAAGGTTTTGTGATATGTTTGACTGTGGATGTGCTATTTTTATACCATTCATAGTTTATGGTGAAATTATTGACATTTTGTATGCTAGTTTTAATATGAATGTTTATGTTATGTTTAAACCTTTTCATATGGGAATGCATTGGACTTAATAAGTGACGGGTGGAGCCCGCTATAGCTCCTCGATGCATCGGTAGGTCTCATGAGACAAACTAGTGTCTTGGCACAAGGCCTTGACAAAATCTTATTTGTAGTCTTGGCACGAGGCCTTGGCTATGTGGTTATGATAGTCTGACATTATGAATTCCAACATTATGAAAGTGGTTATTGATTTTTGCATGTGATTATTCGATTAGTAGAATATCCATGTGAGTATGTAAATGGCATTATTTCATTTTATTTATGCCATACCATGTTGAAAGTTCATGTTTGAAAGGCTTTTGTTTTAGTTATACATTTCCTTAAAAGTTTATTCTTATTTATGAAAGTTTCCGCTATATTGTTATCCTTACTGGGCATTTGAGCTCACCCCTTTTCTATGTTTTATTTTTCCCAGGAAGTGAAGAAGTAAGTTATGAATGACCTGCAGGGATATTATGTGGGGATATGAGTGTGGATTATGGAGACAATATGTAGTTGTAGTAGTTTTTCTTTTAATGATGTAATGTAAAACTTATGAATATATCTAGTGTTTCCAAGGCTACTAAACCAATCGGTCTTTCGAGATTTGATCTTTCTTGTGATCATGCCAATGTTATGAAGTAATGCACCGACTCTGGGTAGCTGGGGTCGGGGCGTTACAGTTGGTATCAGAGGAAGTTTAGTACAAACCTTGGAAGCTAGATTTAGATAAACTCTGATTAGAGCACGTAGACCTAAGATGAACTTTGAGGATTAGTGTAGACAAACTTCCTAGAATTTTGGTATTGTAGAGATTTTGTGAGTTTTCCGAGCAATACATCCCTGTCTGGATACGAGCAGGTAGAGGCGGCTCTGGCACAAATGTACCTAGGGGTAAAACCCGAAAACACCGCTTTGAGCTAGACTTGAACGGGAACTGGTGCACGACAACGGGCCTTGCTGCACTCTTGGTTACGACACTCCCGAGGGATATGCTTAGGATAATTCTCATTTTCTTTACAAACCATTCTGAAGGGTTTATGAGTATATACTTCCTCAAAGAAAACATTTTTATGATTATGGATTATATCCATAAATAGTTCAATTTATGTTAAGTGTTTTATAAGTATGGGATTATGTATTTTGACTCATAAACTAATCTAGTTTATGCCATTGTTTAGAAATGGCGCCCAGTAGAAGGAATGATAACTCCAGAAATGCACATGATTCAAAGAGAAGGAAGGATCATATCTCTCATGGTCTTAAGCTAGAATTTATAAGAGAAATAGTCTCCCATGTATTATCATCATATGAAGAAATAATATCATGTGTTGATAAGATAAGTAAAGAGTTTACTGAGTCCTATGGCTTTGAAGGGAAGCAAGAGAAGAAAAGGATGGAAGAGAGAAAGATGGATAAAGGGAAGAGGGAAAAGAAGAATTTTCCCATATGTGGTAACTGTGGAAAGAAACACCCTGGAACTTGCCTGAAAGGAATGGGAGTTTGTTATAAGTGTGGAGGAAAAGGGCACAAAGTACGTGACTGCAAGGGTAAGAAAATGGTTTCAAATGTACAATGCTTCATTTGCAAGGAGTTTGGACACTACGCGAACCTATGTCCTAGTCAACAGACTATGCCGCAAATGATGTTATTGGATAATAATCATGTTATGATACTACCACAGATGAAGAGGAATGATTAGAGTTCTTATGTTGATTATGTCAATTGAGTGTTGTATCAACAATGTACTTGTTACAATAATCATGGAGTATATAAGGATTGTACTGCAGTACTATTTCATTAAGGACTTGAGATTGTGTGGAACAAAGAAAAGTGACTCAATAGCAGGATAAATTTTTGGAAAATATATGGTTGAGAGAATGATAAATCATAATATAGTTCTGATACTGAGGTAGTGATTTTGGAATAATATGTGATTGTTTTGGATAAATTATATTGGATATTCTTGACTACACTGGAACTGATTAATGATTTGTATATTCCATCATTGTTGGGGTTTAAAACATTTTTGGATTAATGAAGTATATCCAACTTTCTATATGGAATAAGGGAGCATGAATGTAATCAATAAGGAATATGGTAATTCAGGATGTTTCGGTGTATTAAAAGAATACATGATGAAGGTATTCATATGCTATTACGGGGTAAAAAGGTTCTACATTATGTTTACCTTACTTATAAATGTTGGACTGTGAGTATGGATAGAAGTATTTTGGATAGTTCTAGTTTGGATTATTTTGGATTGCCATAAAAGGACAACCCGGAGGTCGGGCGGCAACCTGTCGCGTCCGGCAAGGCTGCGAGACTTGAACCCGCAACCGAAGGGCGACAAGGGTGTATCACCTACCACTGGCCCACGAGATGTCCTAGATTAAATAATGTAGTTTTTATTAAAAGATCTTGTAGATGAATTATAAATTCATTTATTTTGGAACCCTATACGAATAGTGTAAATAGAATATTTTTTACATTCTATTATCTTTTAGAGTGAAAGATGAGTTTGTGGTAGAAATTTATTAATGGATAAAACTCTAATTATAAAGTAAGTATATCTCCTTATGATCTTAGCCAATCTCATAAATAAATTCCTCAATATTAAGAAAAGCAACTTAGAACAAAAATGTTTTCCTAGATGGTACCTTAAATCATCACTAATTTATGGCTTTTGGATTGTTGGCCTTTTCATAGCCATGTTCTCTACCACTCTCCATCAGATAATTGATGGTTAGATTTTTCTTCCATATCCATATTTTCTTACATGGAACCCTAGTATGTGTTATTTTCGGTAATCTTCATACTTTCGACTCTTTATTTTAAATAGAGGCCTCGTTAATTCATTTTTCGATGTGGGATTTCAACTAAGATATTTTGGAACGTAAAAAATGTGTTATCCCAATACCCTATATTTTGTTGAACTGATGGTACTTCAAATCATCATAGATTGATGAGTTTAAGGACATCAATTATACACTTGTTTGTGATTGATGAACTCAATCACTACCTATAAATATATACGTTTTTCCTCCGATTATATGTCTCTAATTGCCACCAATGTTCTCCTAATCAATATCATAATTTGGTGGTGACCCTTTCATTTCTCTTTTCCTCATATTAAGACTAAATTTTAGTAACCCAATTTCCGATGTGGGTTTTCCCACAAATATATTATCTATTTTCAACCTTTTATTTTCGAAGAACAATTTCAAATTGCGAGGACGCAATTTATTGAAGGAGGGGAGAATGTAACACCCCAAGATTTCATAGTGTGTTATTTCTTCAAAATAATTCAATAACTTGCACTACACGCAACACCGAGTTCAATTGCACCATGACTTACCAAAAAAAAAGCCATTAAAAGAGGTCATGAATAGCATTAACTACATTTTTAACTTTATATAATCCTTATAATTTTAGAATCCATATTATGAGTTTCTTAATCATAATGCAAGAACAGATTCATTTTCAGTATTGCACTTTTATCAACTTTTGATAGTGAAACCTTTTTAAATACAATATTTTAAGCTTTTTGACTAAATGGAGACATCAAAAAATTTAGAATGAAACATCCCAAGCTTCCACGGTACGCTTTCCTTTGAATAAAACAGTAGCGTGTGTTGTACGCAACGTCGAGTTTTAACACACACCACAACCGATCAAACTAGCCGTTATGAATAGTAATACCTAAATTTTGAAATTATATATATTTTCTATTTTGAAATGGACTTCATTTTTGGATTCTTAATATCGAATTTAGCCCAAGGTGAAATTTTGGTACTTTTCGGATAACTTTCATATTTTGATGAATAGTGAAAATTACTAAATTTTAATTAAAAACAACTTTTTTAATAAAAATAATTAATAGTGATAAATTATGAATTTGAGTGGTTTTAAAGTATATTTAGAATATATTTTTACAATTTAATATAATGTTGGTCATTAGACATAATTTTACAATTAAACCGAACATAAACAAGTGTCAATCTTTTGATAGTTATTATCTCTTAAAAACACGCTTTTTGTTTTGACAGCGGGAAATAATTTTAAATTAATTTCTGCCACTTCTGTGTTTTGAATATAGAAAAATGGATTCCATATTTGGAATCAGGATGTTCAAATTGTGTAAATAGGTAACTTTTATTTTTAGACATTTTGAATAATTACTGCGGTAAATATTTTATTTACCATGGTTAAGGGTAAATCCGGTAAATAAGGGTTAAAAAATAATATTATAATAATACTAAATTACCCTAAAACGTGTATTAACCCTATTGGTTGATACATGGTCGACCATGGGCATCTTTGGTTCGATTTTGGTACCCCATGGATCCACTTGTAAGTGATAATGACACTTTATTTTAATTAAGTCAAAATGAATACAAAAATGACACAAGCATATATCTTTTAGAAAAACAATTGTTACATAGGGTTATATAAGTTGGATTTTAGATTATAAATATTCATTAGAAAGATAAAAAGATTTCCTACATAATTATATTTTATTTATAATTTTTAGACATTAAATAAGTTATTTTATTTATGACACAATGATGATGCAGTAATTACTATAATAGTGAAAAATTAAAATAATTGATATTATAAATACCCAAATAAATATAATATGAAACTTTTAATGAATTAAACTAATTTTCTAGGCTAATATGATATATTAGGATTGATTTAATGGACTTTGTTTGAAGTAATAAATCTGTTATGAGTTTCACAAAAATCAACTATTGAATAGTGTCAAAATTGACATAAAAGAGTTCTTAAAACAAATATTATATTATTAATTGATATTAAATTCCTAAAAATCTACGGTTCGGCCAAGAGACTTATATTATGATAGGTTAATCATTAATGGACCACTTGGGGGTCGCTTAGATGTATATAGTATGTTTATTAACCATAATATATAAAAATACAAAGAGACATTGTAAAAGTGAAACTAATTAACTTAGAGTTAATACTTAAAGATAAGGTTAATATAAGTACCCAAACCTGTCTAAATTCTATTGGATGAGTTGTTTTCGACCTATCCCCACCTCATCCTTTGAATAGTCAACTTTGGAGCCTTTAGAAACCGAATATGAATTTATTATAAATTAATATTTCTAGCTTTTCCAAAGGTGCCCCTCACCCCTCTTATAAAAGGGCACTCCTCCTTCTCATTTCTTCACACCTTCAAAGCCTTTTGGTTCGGACAAACTCTGCCCAAATAATCTCCCAACATCCCTCACTACAACCTAGAGGCCTTAGTTTGATCAGAAAGCCAACCTAAGGAGCCCTTTTGATCAAATCAAAAGGAAGAACCCGAAGAAGAGGTAATGATTTCACCACCCTTTTCTAAGTTCATTTCTTCTTCCACTTCTTCTTCCTTTGTTCTTACCATTCTAAAATAATAACTCCAGTATCTCACATATACTGTGATGTTATTATAAGTATGTTACAACCATATTCAGTATTCTATCCACCCTTTGAATAACATGTCACCATACGTGCGTACGTACGGCTTACCGTCTCCACGTCGTGGTGTAATTGTTATTCAATATAATATTATTTGGATGAGTATAATAATGATGTGTAACTCATGTAAATAATAAATATAACATGTTAATGATTCTGTATATATGATATACCATTCATTTATATATTATTTTAATATCAAAAGAATGATATTGTCGCTCGTGCGTACGTACGGACTACCGTCTCCACGAACGCGATGAGATTCATTCTCCATCGTATCCATTCAATTATAATTATCATTTTATGATTTAAAAATGATGTTTAAGGACTTGATATCATTCTGGATATGAATAAGATACAACAAACATGGCTTATGTAACAAAACATATAAAAGAAAATGAGTAAGTTAACACCCGAAACGATGATAATTCTAAGATATTATTAATAAATCAATGTTAAAAGATCATATATGATATCATATTAATATATATGATTCTTGTATAATTTAATAACAATTATTTCACCATTATACAGGAGGTTAACCTACCCCAACCAAGGAAAAGTACAAGGTAAGGGTTATTTCACAATCTCTTCATTATCCGAGGTTGTTTATATGTAATAATCTACTGGGATCTCTTTATCATCCACATCCATGTTTCTTAAAAATGTATTTCAAAAAATTTTTAATATTTACAAGAATATGGGTTAAAGTCATTTATACCCTTGTTTGACTTTTTATAAGAGGTTTATAAAGGAATCTTTCCGTCGTTTTCAAAACAAGGTCCTTTTTAACCTTTTCGACAAAATTGAGGTAAGAATGTTTTTTTTAACTTATACGGCGGGTGCGGTTATTTTACGCCGTTATAAAATCTTCAAAGCTTTCCTTACAAGCTTATAAGAATATTTTCAAAGAAAATGTTTTATTTTATATGGATCTTAAATGATTTCAAAATAAAAGGAGATACTTCTTTAAAAAGAATTTTGATTTCATCTATGTCAACATCCTTTGATGGATTTTAAGATTATTTGAAGTTGATTTATTATGATACAAAACTTCTATATTGTATTGAAGGTTTTGTGATATGTTTGACTGTGGATGTGCTATTTTTATACCATTCATAGTTTATGGTGAAATTATTGACATTTCGTATGCTAGTTTTAATATGAATGTTTATGTTATGTTTAAACCTTTTCATATGGGAATGCATTGGACTTAATAAGTGACGGGTGGAGCCCGCTATAGCTCCTCGATGCATCGGTAGGTCTCATGAGACAAACTAGTGTCTTGGCACAAGGCCTTGACAAAATCTTATTTGTAGTCTTGGCACGAGGCCTTGGCTATGTGGTTATGATAGTCTGGCATTATGAATTCCAACATTATGAAAGTGGTTATTGATTTTTGCATGTGATTATTCGATTAGTAGAATATCCATGTGAGTAAGTAAATGGCATTATTTCATTTTATTTATGCCATACCATGTTGAAAGTTCATGTTTGAAAGGCTTTTGTTTTAGTTATACATTTCCTTAAAAGTTTATTCTTATTTATGAAAGTTTCCGCTATATTGTTATCCTTACTGGGAATTTGAGCTCACCCCTTTTCTATGTTTTATTTTTCCCAGGAATTGAAGAAGTAAGTTATGAATGACCTGCAGGGATATTATGTGGGGATATGAGTGTGGATTATGGAGACAATATGTAGTTGTAGTAGTTTTTCTTTTAATGATGTAATGTAAAACTTATGAATATATCTAGTGTTTCCAAGGCTACTAAACCAATCGGTCTTTCGAGATTTGATCTTTCTTGTGATCATGCCAATGTTATGAAGTAATGCACCGACTCTGGGTAGCTGGGGTCGGGGCGTTACATTAATATACTTCATAATCATTAAAAATCCATTTTATTTAATTAATATGTCATATAAGAAAGAAAATCACTATAAGGGATATAAAAATAATGAAACCACTTAATCTATTTTGAAATTCATGTAATCCTGTAGTTTTTTATATTATTAATCTTGAGTTCAAATAATCATTTACTTACTCAATAATTAGGTTCTATTCTAAAATACATTCATAAAACATATAATAATCATTAATAAGGGAAAAATCATAATCGTGACGGTTTCATGTGAAATGTGGGTACTTATTTTATTGATAAACATGCATTTCACCCTTAAAAAGGTATAAAATTTCCTTCAAACATAATATTTTTAGACTAACTTACGAATTCAAAGTAAATATTTTAAATATAATTATTAAGAATAGATAATTAATTTATTTTTTATGAGAAATTATCTTTATATCACTTCTATAATCACTTTTACAAGCACACTTACAAATAAAATAACTAATTCAGTAAATTCCAACAAATATTTCTTAGAGAAAAAAATTCATTACCCAATTTATAGAATAAATATATCGATTTCACTTCAAAATTAAAAATTTCCAACTAAAATAACATAAACATATCACATAATATTTCATTTACATCAAAAAAATTCAAAAATTATTTTCTTAAACACATATGTAGAAGCACTTTTGAGATTCATGACAATGTATGTATAAAAATACTTTTTCATTTAAAGTTTTTTAGGTAAAAATTACTAGAATAATTAGAAATAGAATATTCATTTGAAATAAATGAAAATATTAATATTAATATTCACAAATAATTATTTTCATGATGAATGGAAATTTCAATCAGGTCACATATTTTAAAAAAATATTTCTTTCACAATTTCAAAAAATATATTAAAAGTTACTCATTTTGAAAATATTTAAATGTATAATTTTATAACCATTATAATTTATGTAAAAAATAGTAATAAATAAACCCTATAAACTATTAAATAATAAATTATAATATATTTGAAACATTTTATGGATCCAAATCAAGGATAAAAAATAATTATAATGAAAATGTTTTAAAAATATTTTCCGAATAATGTTTTATACTCTGAGTCCATCTCACCACACATGTAATTTAAATACTATAAAATTATATTATATTAATTGTATACATTTTAAGAAAATTTTTGTGGTGTAATTACATATTATTATTCTTTTTATTTAATTTATTACCATGTCTTATATAGATAAAAAATTAGTAAAACTCTTATTTGACGTTTTCAAGACAGTCAATTCATAATCCCAAAACAAATTATGTATGTTGAACATGGAAAAATTATCATTTTTACATCATATCTTGAATATTAATAATTAAATAATTAATATTTTTATGAATTATTTTAATTTTATCCTCTAACATGATTAGAGGAAATGAAAAACAAATCACGTTCTTTCATGGAGGTATGAGCCCATATGCATGCACGTGAAACATTATCATTTTCCAGTAAATGGATGGCTTAGAAGGTAAGAAATATATTATATTCCCATATAAACAATTATGTTATTAATATCATATATATTAATTGAATTAATCTTAATAACAATCCTTGTGATGTGGTTATGAAAAAATAAATACATTGCTTAGTGAAGGTGGTAGTGTACACGTATGAACGAGTGATGTTTTCAATTCTCAGAGGACAAAAAAGAAGATAAAAAAGGGTTTTTACATAGAGATAATAAAATTTATTTTTATTAAAATATTTATTTTACCATGTTATCATGTTTATGAAAACTAATAAGGAATTTGAAGAAGAAATAAACCTAAAAAATCCGGGTTAAGTGTTATACCTCTTATTTGGGAAACCTCATACCGCTTACACCTTAAGCCTTATAGGATGGTATTGGGGTTAACCAAGGACCTAAGGAAAATATAGATGGGTGAAGGTTAGTTATTTGGGTAGGTATTGGTCTATATAAATGGATCATTGTCTATTGATAATTGATTAGAAAAGTTTCCTTTTATAGGTGAGGGGAGTGACACACCCGTAAATTTTCATTGTTTTAAAATAATATAAAGCCATATTCATATTTATATTCCACTAATTATATCCCATATAAAACATAATACGAGAAGGTTCAAAGTAATATAATCTATTAATATTTAAGATGATAATTTTAGACCTTATCAGTTAGTTTTAGCTCTGATAAACCAATTTTACCCTTTATTGTGATGAAACTTGGTTACCATGGAATCTATTCATTATTATAAGAAATGAAATTTAAATTACTAATAAATTTTAACCTAATGATTAAAAATATTAAATCCATTTTTTAGAAATAAAATTTTATAAATTTTATAAATTACATCGAATTTTGGTTTTCAAAATGTAATGAATTTTTTTTTTAAAAATTCCTTTTTATCTATGAAAAGTAATCAAACCAGAATTAATAATAATATTGATTAATATAAAATTGGTTGTGTTAAATTTTTTCAAATTCTTTTATTTTAGTTTAAAACTAATCAAAATTATAATGAGTGGTTTTAAATCCTAGAATAAAAATTATTATTTTTATAAAAATCAATATTTATCAATATTCACACAAAAATAAATCCTTTTAGAAAAATGTAAAATATTCGACCAAATATTAATACAATATCTTTATTTAAAAATAAATCCAATATTTTAAATTTAAATTTATATAATTTAGAAATTTTTCTTTTAAATAAAACTATATAATACATGATAAATTCATTATAGTGAGTAAACTTAATGTTTTTCATTATAAAAAATCACATAAAATTGATTTATTCAATGTAAATATTTAAATTATAGTCATGAATATTAATATAACATTAAATTTATTTATAATTATCATTTAATAGTTTGTTACATTATTTTCACATGGTCGGTGATAGGCTAACGAGTGTAAGGAAATACTATAGCCTGTGCTTAATTTGATTATAATAAGGATAATTTGTGCTAGTGGGATAATAACCATCATATAGTAGAGGCATAGTCATACATTGGGAGTAAAAAATTATTTAAATTTTTTTTATTTTTTTTTATATTTTCATGAATTCATACAAAAGGAGAGATAAAGAAAGAGAGAAATTCATTCGCTGAACAAGTGAAGATGTGACAAGAGATAAATGTTCCAATTTATTTAAAAAGTTTACCAAAACTAATTCGCTCTCACATCAATGATGGAAACAACTATTTTAAATACTTTTAATTAGAATCCTAACATGTTTATAAATACAATTTTATTATCTGACATCTTAATATTTGGAAAGTTTTTGAGATTCTCATCCAAGGGAAAATAGAATGAAAAATTGGAGGAATCATATAAACTAATGATAAAATGTCCATTTATTATAAGAATAAAAATAATATAAGTACGAAATAATTGAATATAATTAATAACAATTATCTCTTATGTAAAGAGGAATAAAATTAAACTACATCATGCTACAATCATGAAAATATCAATCTATTCATGAATATTTTGTTATAATTGAAAATTTAAATAGAAAGAAGATGGTTAAAAATTCCACATCAAGTGAATTATATCTCATACATGAAGATGAAAAAACAATAAATTATTTATTATTTTATACCATTTATGAAAAAATTATATGTTGAGGGGAACATATCATTGAATATATATTTTATAATTTATATTTTGATTCATCTACTTAATTTAAAGAAAAAATTCAATGGATTCCCAAATATGTTTCTAATTTTATTCTTGGATCCCTCAAAGAATTTCTTTAGTATTTCACACACATTCATGGTGAATCATATAAAAAGGATAATCCCTTGGGCAAAATAAAATTAATGTAAAAATCTTGGAAATCATGTTGAATCCAAAAGAACAATGAATTTAGAGATTGAAGATAAAAGATTCATACTTGAAAAAGATTGTCAAAAATAATTACCAAAGATTAAAGAATATTTAATATGGATAGAAGAAATATACCATTGAATATTATAATAACAATTTGAAGATCCTACTTTTTGTTCGTTCTCAATAAGAATGTCAATATGTAATGAAAAATAACTTCTTAAAAGTTCATTGGTGTCCCCATGTATTTTTCTATAAGATTGAATATTCATCCATATAAATTACAAAGGTTTCATATAGTATATCATTGATGAAGTGGTGATTATTAGTGATGTTTTATAGATTCATTTAATGACATTTGATGTCAGTCCTGAAACATTATCCATGTAACTCTAAAGATTAACGATCTGGTTCTCATTAACTCAAGAACATGTAAAAATGTGTTACAATTTGTTTAAAACTTTATAGGATTTCATATATTGAATTTTTAAAAAGGTAAAACTTTATGGAAATATTTATTTTCCTATATATAAGTGAATAATTTAATTTATATCCTAAAACTAGTTATTTTATCATTGGATTTTGAATTATATATATAATAGAGGAATAATTATTTTGATACGTGAAGAATTGAGGAGATGGATAATTAGGAATTATTCTAATAAGTTTCATTATTTTTAGTCAATATAATATGTAGTATTTACTATACATATATTATAATTGGTCTTAAATAAATATGTGCCAACCATAGACACCAAAGGTGTCCATCACAACAACTTATGGGAGAAAATCTCAACTACATGAGAGCCAACCCATAGAGGCGACCATGGAGGAAGAGCAGTGCTTGAACAGTGACCAAACCTCACCTAGCTTGTGTATTTGAGGAAAAAATGGATAATAAATCCCACATGGGTGACTATGAACCAAAATAGGGTGAGGCGTAGCCTGTGTGGGTATTTTGTGAATGTGTGATTGGTGTTGAACCTCATAGCTAGCTTGATCTAGCTACAAATTTGAGAACCCTTATTACATGGAGACTGAACATAGATAAGATTGATGTTCAATGGGTTCAAAATGAGAACACTATTAAAAAATTAAATAAAATTATAAAACTATGATTTTCTATCCAATCTACTCTGCTATAACGATCCACTGAGCTCTTTTATTTCATTTGTATCCTCTCAAGGACCTTGACGACATCTTTCATCATTGAAAATACCAGATAGAGAACATTGAACAAACTTGGAGGATACCATGATCATTCTAAGAATGACCGAATAGATCCCAATATAAAATGATCATGAACCTACATGCATGAATGATTTTATTTTCATGAAAAAAAGTATTTAAATACAAAATAATATTGCACTGGAATTTTGTGCATCTGTAGACATGCATGGTGCAAGGATTTGATGTTTTTAATAAATGGGTTCACTATCATATTCATTTGATTTTTTTTATTTTAAAGGAATAATCTTTAATTTTGATGGATAAGACACCAATTTTATTGGAATCATAAGGTATTAAATATAATGATATGATCAATCATCTTAAATAATTAATTTATAAGACATATCTTCTAGGATTTTGAATGAATATTAATACAATAAGAAATATGGATCTGATGCAATGTATAAACACTAAACCTAGTCTATAAATATCCAATACCCATTTATAGGAGCTATTACTAAATAATATTAAGATCCCTAATTTTCTCTAAAAAAAATTCATTTGATACTTTTCTTATCCACTTACATGAAGAGGATTCTGCACATAAATGTAGATTTAAGAATAACTACATATAAATTTAGTTACATGAAGGAATGAACTGAAAAAATATATTGATATTGAAAATGTTGTGACCCCAGCATAGTAATATCAGAGTTGGCGCATTCCACCATTATATTGGAATAAGATACATGGAATCACATCCCAAAGGACTGAATAGTTTAGTAGTCATGGGAAAATAGATCTATATATGATTTATACCTTACATTTGAATACAAAAATTACAACATAATTTTTTTTCATTTATTTTATAAAATAACATTATTTTCTCTAGAATAACCCTTCATATCAATCATAGTAAATTTCATGGATTCCAGATAAAGGAAACAAAATAAGGGAGATCTCAAATGATATGAAAGGTTTAAAAATAACCAAATTAATAATGAATCAACAAGCATAATCTATATGGAAATTTAAATAACAAAAACTGAATGTCATTTCTATAGCATGACTATCATGAAATGATAAGGAATAATTAATATAAAAAGATAAATAAATGAAAACATATGTTATTTAATCAATAAACTATGAATGAAATGCATCTATATATTTTTTTCGTAGTGAAAATATCAAGGATAATAATTTCTGAATTCTAATGGAAGAAATACAATATTATCATAAGTCATTTTACCAAGGAACATGATAATGTTAACTAGAACAGCATTCAAATTATAGTTTAAACCCAACTCAATACATACTAATTTGGTTAGTCGAACCTTTTCTATCTTGTCAATACATTTCAGTAGATAATTTAAAACAAACTAGTTACAAGAAATGATGGGGTTTCTCACATATTTCTTCTCATGAGACTATGGATTCATCAAGGAGATTAAATTTAATGGTATGCAACCCATGTAATTCCATTCTAAACCATTATTCATATATGAAATAAACAATTTAATCCCTAAACAATGTTCCTTATCAAATTTCTATATTGAATAATGAATGTAGATTAATCAATATTTCCCCAACTAATAAAATATATTTCAATGTAAACACCATATGAAAACACAATTATATAGTTTAGTAAATAATCAAATCCCTGATAAATAATTTATATTTTTAGAGTAAATATAATTTTCAATAGTCACTAAAAATCTAATAACTCAACGGGAAGTCAATGACTACATAAAATGATTCATGTATGTGATTTTTAACACTCTCCTTGGTCAAAATAAAAAAAATCCAACCAATGTATAAATAATTATGGTATAAATATAGAATATAACCATTAGAGTAAGAATAAGGGTTATTGTTATTTGTGAAATGAAAAATATATTTAATTTTATTAGGTAAATAAATTCATTATTTTGATTTTTTAGAAAATAATTTTATTTGAAAATAATTTTCAAACCATAAATGATTTTGTGAAAATATTTTTATTCTAAAATTAATTTTGACACATAAAATAATGTTTGAAACATTTGAGTGGTCAAGGTGGATGGAAATTCCATTCATGATGCACTCGTTAAGACAATGTTTTTATACACTTTTATAATAAATTCAAAATAAGAATTGTTTTTGAAAATGAAATAATGATTCCATCGAAAAAATATTAACGGGTAAAAATAAGTGAAAATTCCTTAAATAAATAATTTTTAAAATAAAAAAACATTTTTTAAAACATTTTTAGAAAATTAATTTTTGGAAGAAAACTTATTCTTGACTGAAGAAAAAAATGACGTCATATTTTCTCCGAATTTTTTTAATCAATTTAAGTGAAAAAGATTAGAAAATGGGTCTATTACATAAATAATTTCATTAATAACAATATTATAATATATTTTAATTAATTATTTGTAATTTTTTTTGCTATTTTCTTTAACTGATATTCAAGAACAAACAATCTTGATTTGAACGAGATCGTGAAATAAACCCTTCAAATGATCATAACATTGAATTGAGAAGCAATAAATAGGTTATGTGTATCAAATTTAAATACAAATAAAAAAGATTATATAAAACACATGATAATAATAATTCATTAGACACATAATATTATCATGACATAATCAATGAAGTTGATGTTTATCCTAAAGAGTGGAAATTGAGTTAAGAAATCTATTACCCCCCACTTTCATTCAGATCGAAATTTCTTTAACCTCATGTCAGATGGTTTCAAACATTTAATTACGTATTAAATTAAAAAATTCAAATTTATTAAACCATATATAATCCTTTTATAACATATTATTACCCTTTCATAAATAATCTTTCATTATTTTAATCGGTTCAGGTATGAACATTCTATATTTTTTGAGCATGTTTTGACTTGTTATTTTTTGTTCCCATAATATAGATCATGATTTTAATAATATAAAGAGTATAAAAAATTAATTAAAAATTCTATATATTCACTATTAATTTATTTATTGTAATCCATAAAATGTTTTGATAGGAAATAAAATACACCATTCATGGAGATAGTAGGACTTACATATGCATGAATGTTGCTTCCATTTTCTTGTGCTATTTAAAAGAAGAAAATTATGTGATATATATGTATATTATTTTTAAATTACACTATATATTTTATATATATCACATATTTTTATTAAAACCATGCTTAATACATTCCATGTAATTTGTGAATAGATCACGTTGCTTTATGAGGTGGTTGTTCTCCATACACACGAATGAAATTATCGTTTTCCCCAAAATGGAAAGCTAGAAGGTATGTGTTATATAATAACTAAAAAATAATAAATAAATTATAAATATTAAATATATCATATATAAACAATAATCAATCATTATTCTAGACCTTGGAAGGTGGTAATGGAAGAACGAAGGACATCAGTTCTCTTGGTTCTAGTACGCCGTACACATGAACGATGATTTTTTATCCCATTTGATGGAAGTTTTTGTGGTTATAGGTCATAAAATTTACATTAATATATCTCATTATATTTATTATGTTGAGGTTATTATATAATAATGAGATAATAATAATTGAATGAGGTGGAGAAGTAAATAAATTAAAATCTATTTTAGAAAAACATTACATGTTCCTTGGGTATCCTCCTAAGGTTTTCACTAATGATTTTCTATATTTCCTTTACTCTAAATAAAAAATTCAAGGACTATGGGAGGGAATTTGGGTACTTACTTTTGTAGATCTTTTTTCGTCCAAATGCACTAAGATGTGTGAAGAAGTGGGTGGATTGCGTGCCTTTAATAGTTGAAGAGTTGTATTAAGATAAATATTCAAAAGTATTCATTATTGTGACGTATCCATTACCTCATGTACCCAGGAAATTAATAATTAGTATAGTGTATTGAAATTATTGATGAGACACACTATGAACACACATAAAAAATTTCATCATTATAGTTTTTTTCCTTTAACAAATATGTTTCCCCACTTTTCCCTTTTGCTTTTTATTAAGGTAAATAATTTTCTATCTTAGGTAATTTATTCATTGTGAATAAATTAAGATAATAAATTTTAGATAATTTAATCTAATAATTCTGAATATGATATCTAATTTTATATAAGAAAAATCCCATTTTTCTGGAAATTAATTTTAATAAAAGTGCATGTAGTGAGAAAAAATGTTTCTTTAACCCTAACCACTCAAATACTGTTTTTAATCTTTAGGGGTCAATATATTCGTTATAAAATATAAATTGGTCCCTGAATGAACCATATTTTATATTTATTAAAATTTATAAATCAATTTTCTTAAAAAAATATAGAACTTTTTGTAATGTAAAATCATTTAATAAAATATAATTTATTATAAAATGACATTAATTTCAATTTTAAAATTATATATTTAATTTGAATTTAAAAACATCAATACAATGATTGAATTTGAATATATTAAGTTAATATATGTTTAAAAGTAAATATTAAGTTTAAAAAAATAATGGACACAAGAATTCATCCAATTTACATCACTATTAATCTTTTTGGTATCATTTATTTTATTTTATTATTAAAAAATAATTTTCTCTTTCACATTTCCTAAGAATTTTAATAATTAATTCATGCCTGAAAACTAAAGATAAATTTTTATGATTGAAAAAAAGAATTTATCTTCCAAAATAATTTATATAACCAAACAAATAAGGGTTTTTTACATATCCCATAGCTTTAGAGAAATTTAAAGTAAGAAAAAAATTTGTCATTATATTAATCTTTACTTAACTTATTATATAGATAATTTCCTAGAATAGTATCATTTTAAAAAATAAAAATCTAGGATAAGATGATAAGGGATGGAACATGTCCATAAAATAGGTTTTGGACATGTTTTGGGTCATTTCCATACCTTATCTATTAAGATTAACCACTAAGTAAACTCATGTTTACCTTAATGACTGTAATTAATTTTAACTGCTTTTGTTTATTAATTTGGTAAAAAATAAGTTAAAATTATTATAAATTATAAATTATGATGATTTAAAATATTTAATAACTTTTTTAAAATATTCAACACACCTAAGTGGATAGTTTTTTTTAAATTAATCAAACAGGGGAGACGAAAATGATGCTTTTTATGTGGAAATGTTCAAAACATTTACAAACTTTTTATATTTAAATTCAATATAAAACGAATAAAATGACCTAAAATGGATTAATATATGTTTAATTGAAATATTTTTACTTTAAAATCATTTAAAAATATAATTTATCATTATAAATTATTTAGATGAATAATCAGTTTTAAATTACAATTTATAATTTTTCACTATTCATTGAAAAATGAAACTTCTCAAAAAAAATTCCAATAATATAATCTGGGATAATTTTTACTTTCCAATTTTAAAAAAGAGTTTTATTTTATCAAATAAAATTTATAGAAATATAAAAATTTATTTTTCAAATAAGCTCTCTATTAAGAGGCTAAAAAAACCAATTTAAGGAATAAGATATATTTTTAATTTATAATAATAATATTATTATTAAATAAAATTAGGATTTTATGTAAGAAAATATTTATAATGAACTTGTTATTTCATATAATACATGAAAAAATAAATATTTTTTATAATTCAAGCTAACTTTGTATTGCGTGTTACATAAACATTTAAATGAAATGTTATTATATTTAAATTTTCAGGGTGTTACGTTCTCCCTATCATAAATAAATTATTTCCTTCCTATATAAACGTTATCATTCTAATCCATGGTTCCAAATTTTGAAATAACATTTAAAAAAAACCTATTGTAATATTTAATAAATATAATTTCCTAATAAGGTAGAAAAGAAACTATAAAATTCATCTAGAATAAAACATTACAAAAATTTTTATATAGAAGAAAATTATTGGAATATAAAGATATGGAAAATGAGAGAAAACATAAATATATATAGATAGTGGTTAAGGTCATTGATCATGAGAATGTGAGTAGTTAATTGAAAGTGGGGGGGATCAAAACCATAAATATGTGATGATTTAAAAGAACATTATTTCAACAAAAAATAAATGTGTTATGATTAATTTTTTGGATCAAGAACTTATTTTCCAAGAATTGAGGGATTACTTTACTATATAAGAGATTAAGAAAATATACTCACTTGATACTTTTATATTTTATAAGAATAATTTCTTCATTTGGTCGTGCTATGATCAATTTACAATTCTACTCTTAGAAAAGGGTGCATCAGGTGATGAAGTAATACATTAATCTCTATAATCTCATCAAACGTTCAACATAAACCATTTTATAAAAGTTTAAACTTATTAAAATTAAAAAATATTACAATTAATAACTTTATAAGGTCACAAAAGATTCAAAATAAAATTACCTTTAATCAGTTTCAGGTTAATATATATTATCCAATTTACTATATCCATACCAATCATCTATTTTTCCAACCCCCACTCCCTCAAAATCGGGAACATATTAAGGGTTATATCTCCCTTAATTATATGTTTTTCAAGAAGTTCAACTTTTCATTGAATCATTTTTCTTATTCCTCACTACCATTAAACTCACTCTTTCAAATCCTTAATGAAAATATTCTAGAGTACAATCATTTTTATTTGATAATTATTATGATGAGAATATCATAAAAAAATATTAATTTTTTTCTTAGATCCATATACATATGAACAAAAAACCATCCACTTTTGTTGGGTCAATATTATAACCATGAACTTGATCCCTTTTCTTCTTCTAGGATATATTCCCTTGATGCTTGGGGAATTCTTTTTTGTAGTTCTCAGTATCATAATAGCCCAATCACCAAATTACAGAGTTTTCCTTTATTTTAATTCTTTAACTTTATTAACCTTCTATCTACACTTATAACAAATCCCTATTCCATTCATGTATTTCCCATGTTGATTATTGCTACACTTTTAACAATATGTTATTTTTTGTCTTCATTTATTATTATTTGTTGTCTTCCCTTTTTCATGGTGTTTATAGGAGATTATATTTTTTTGACTTCCTTAAATTTTTATGATATAGAGGTTTAATTTTTAGTTTTTATGGCATGTAAAAATATTTCATCATATTATGAAATAGGTTGAGAAACTGGTGCCCTTTTAATACTTGTCTTATTCGCTTCATAGAAATTGTTAATCGTGCACTCTAGGTTTCATTTGTTATCTGTAGTATTCTTATCACAATATTTAATGGTAGATTCACACTCCATGAAAATTTTATTTTCCTTTTTCTTTGAGATAAGGGAATTCTACTTCATTTATTTTTTTTCTAATTAGGGATTTATTTTTCAATGACTATATATTTAAAATATTTCCATTCCATGAGTTATATTTATTCTTCCTCTATATTATTCTGAATCAATGATGACCATTGATCGGTATCACCTTCGAGAAAATACACTAAAAGTGAAACCTTTTCCTTTTCAACTCATAAAAATTCCAAAAATATGTTCTCAAAATAGTTAATCCATTGATCAACTATAATCTTTTTGTATTCACACATAATGATGGGGGATTCTGCTATATAAAGCTATCTAGATTAAGAGAATCTAGTTCATGAATAGGTTTCTCCATCAATGAATGTTTATTTTTCATACATTGATTAACACATCTTAATAAATTCATAACTATATCATATTTAATACTAGCCATATTGGGTTCTTTTTTATATAAATAGAAATATCTACATTCTCCATAAATATTGAAACCCTTCTTCCTTCCACATACTATTTTTTAAATAGTGGCACACCCTAGATTAAATCATAACATTTTGTATTATAATGTTGAATCCTAAAACTAATGAAGTAATCATCTTAAATTTTGAAATTTATGTATAACTCATCACATAGTCATAAAAATGTTTTATTTGGGGTTTTTTATATACTAATCCTCAAAGAATAACTTATGGTTATAATCCCCAATATATATTTTCCAACATCTAGTTCTCATGGTTTATACTAAACTTCATCAAATACAAACTATTATAATACAACCCTAGTGTACCTAGATATGTTTCCTAAAACCATTACATTTTCATAAGATAAAAGTAAACACATCCCAAAAGACCGAATATTTCAGTAGTATTTGTAAAATAGATATATAGGCGAGTCTTACATTACATTTGAGAAAAAAAACTACAAATGTTTTTTAATTTCCTTTTCGAGAAAAACTTTTTTTTTCATATAGAATAACCATGTATATTAGTCATATTAAAATTATTATATTTTTAATAATGGAAATAAAATAAGGGTATACTAAAATTCTTAAAAAGGGTTATGTATAGTGGAAATAATAATTAATCAATGAGAATAATCATTATGGAAATGTAAATATTTGAAAATGTATACCATTAAAATAACTTTAATATCATTATAAGATAATGAAGAATTATTATTTAAAGGTAAATAAATAAAAACCCGTTCTATTTAATTAGTATACTAAGAATGAAATGGATCCAAATATTTTTTCATAGTGAAAATATTAGCGATAATAATATCTAAAACCTGAAGGAAGCAATTCTTAACTATAAGACATCACATTTACCAAGTACATGATACCATTACCACCAACACCTTTCACAAGATAGTTTAAAAAATACTGGGTAAAAACCAATTTAGTATGTCTAACATTATATATATTTTGAAGACCGTTCAATAGCCAGACTAAAACATAATGGTTACCAACATGTTGGATTTTTTCAACTGATTTCATCCCATGAGACTACCGATGCATTTGGGGCATAATTTAAATAGTCCATAACCCATGTCATACCAGTCCAAATGAATCAACATATATCTAATAATCAATTTAATTCAAAAATAATTATTCTTAACAAATATCCATATTTAGTAATAAATAATGATTTTTTAATATTTCCACTGAGAATAAAATAACTACTTAAGTAAACACCATTTGTAATAATGTTATATAGTTTAAGAAATAATCCTTTCTGTGATAAATAATGTAGATATGTAGGGTAAATTTAATGTTTAATGGTTACTAGAAAGTTAATAACTCAAGGGGTAGTTGATTAATATATAAAAAGATTGAAGGAAGTGAAAGTCTACACTAAATTTTGTTAAAAATTATTAATCCATCCAGAGGAAGAATAATGATGGTATTAATGTAACATTTATCCTTTGTATTAATAACTAGTGTTCTTTTCATTGATGAAGAAATGATCTTTACCAACATTATTGAGGAACATATCCTTTTAATTTTGAGACACATTTCGAAAATAACCTTTATCTCTAAAATTATAGAAAAAATTTTGAAAATACTTTTCTTTGAAAATAACATTTAGACATATAAAATAGTCTTCAATACATTTGAGTGGACACAAAGTATGAAAATTACTTTCATGAAATTCACGTGAAAACAAAGTCTCCTTTCACTTTTTAGATAAAATCCAAATAGGAATTATTTTTTAAATGAAAACAATATTTATTGAATATAGTTTTAAAAGAGTAAAAATGATTAAAAATTACATTAATAAATCATTTTTAAAAGGTTAAAACATTAAAAAAATATAAAAAAATGTTTTTGGAAGGAAATTATTTTTGATCAAAGAGGGAAATGAAGTTATGTTTTCATGAAAACTATTTCTAAAACATTTTAAGAAATAAAGAGTTCAAAAATTATATTGTTACATAAACAGTTTCATTAATAACTAGGGCAGTTAATTTTATGTTTTTATTAGTAAATGGTTAATCAATTTTTGACAACTGATATTCAGGAATAAACGATCTTATTTCAATGAGATCATTAAATACAACCAAAAAGGATCATTAAATATAGGTGAAAATAAATGAATATATTATGTGTATCCCCTTAAAATCCAAATAAAACAAGTGTAAATACAACATTATATAATAAAAATTTGTTAAACACGTAATATTAGGATGAAACAATCAATAAAGTATAATTTTATCCTGATGATTAAAAATAGTGATATGAAATCCCTTACCACATGCCTTCATTTTCATAGAACATACCTTAACCTCTAGTATAGTGATTTTAAAAAATTTATTAACTTATTAAATAACCATATTAATGTTTATAATATCTTATATGATCGTTTAATTACATATTATTACCCATTCATAAAATTTATTTTATTAGTTTCATCATTTCAGGTAATAAATTTCTTTTTTTGGAGTGTGTTTTGACTTGTTATTTTTTGTTCCTATTTCTTAGACCATGATTTAATAATATCAGGAGTGTAAAAATATTTAAATATCATATATATTAAGTATTTGTGTATTTATATTAATAAATAAAATTTGGTCATAGGAAATGAAATACACCGTTTATGGTGATGGTGGGTCATACGTACGCAAGAACGTTACATCCATTTTATTTTCATGTAAAAACAAAAATAAGTTAATGTTATATATTCATATCATCATTACAGAATTATATTTATTTAATTTAAATATAATTTTTTTAAACTCATACTTAATAAATTCCATGTAATGTGTAAACTAATCACATCACTTTGTGAGGCGGTAGTTCACTGTACTCACAAATAATGTTATTGTATTTACAAAAAATAGAAAGAATTACATTATGTGTTATATAGTAAAAAACAATAAATACATTATAAATATCACATATATTATATTTGGACTATAAATAATTCATTATTACCATCCTTGAAAGGTGGTACTAGAAGAATGAGTGAGACCCACTCATGAGGTGGCAGTACTTTGTACACACAAATGATGATTATATATCCCATTTTTTGTAATTGTGTTTAATTGTTGGTCATAAAGTTAAATTAACAAAATAATTTTATATTTAAGATATTTAGGATATTATATAGTCATGATATAATAATAATTTAGTGAGTCGAAGATGAAAATAAAATAAAACGCTTTTAGAAAAATAGTACATGTATCCACCTTATGTTTTGAAAAATTTCTTCTTAATTTGGATTTATGCCCAATAAAAGGCTTATAGAATAATGGAAGTTAATTTTTGGAATGATATTTTTAGATAACGGTTGTGCCAAATGGATTTGGAGGGGTGAAGAAGTGGGGATATTGAGGTCCTTTTTTAAATTTTGGAGGAGCGGTATTATTTTAAATACTCCATAGTATTCACTATTTTCATGTCTACATTACATCATTTGCATGGAACATTGAAAAATAATTAATTTTAGGAAATTTATGGTTGATATACATATCAATAGAAAAAATCAAAGTTCGATTTTATGATGTTTTTCCTTGACATCAATGTTTTCCCACTTTTTCCATTTTGGTTTTTCATTAGGTAACTAATTCTAAAATATATATAAATAATTAATTTATAGAAAATTAGAGTGAGAATAATTAGATAATTTTGAAAAAATAATTCTAAATGTGGAATATAATTTTATAAAATAAAAAACCCATGTGCATTGGAATCTAATTTTAACTCAAGTGCATGTATTACAAAAAAAATTTCTTTAACCTTAAGCTCACTGACAATGTTTTTACTATTTAGGGGTCAATATGTTTGTTATAAAAGATCAATTATTATATTATTATAAAATATTTAATATTTATTAAAACATAAAAATTACCTAACAGAATATTTTTTTTAGTAATTTGAAATCATTTAATAAAATATCATTTAGTATAAAATAACACCAATGTCAATTTTGACATATATGTTTAATTTGAATTTAAAAATAAAAATAAATGATGGAATTTGAATCTATTAAGTTAATATATATTTAAAATACTAAATTATCCTAAAAAATAAGGAAACATAAAAATCAATTCAATTTTCTTCTATTTTTGTATTTTTAGTATCATTTATATTATTTAATTATTAACAAAATAATTACTACATTGTTGTTTCTTAAGAATTTTATGTAAATAATTAATATTTAATAACCAAAGATAAATTATTATGATAGATTAAAATATTTTATCATTAGAACTATTATATATAACCAAACCAATTTGGGGTTTTTGTATCCCAATTATTTATAGAAATTGAAAGTAAGAAAAAAATATTTTTTCCTTTTTCATTACATAAACTTTTGTATGTGTCAATTTTAAGGAATATTATCTTTTAAAATTCCAAAAATATAGACGAATATTATAAGGATTAATTAATTCATTTAAATGGGGTTTGTAAATGTTTGTCTTAATTTCCACACCTTATCTTTTATGATTAATCACAAAGTAAACTCATTTTTACCTTAATGACTTTTTACATTTTTTCGCTAATCACCTTGGTAAATAATTATTTTTAACTTATTAGACATTATAAATTATAATGAATACAAATATGGAATACATTTTTGAAAATATATTTTACATAAGTGGAATAATTCATTTTAAAATTAATCTCGCAGACGTGATGAAAAATTAAATTTCTAAAACAAAAATGTTCAAAAGTTTAGAATTTTTGTATATATAAATTTAATATAAATATGATTCCAATGATATAAATTGTATTAATATAAGTATAATTGAAATATTTTTACTTTTAAACCAATTAAAAATCCAATTCAACAATATAAAATATTTATATTAAAAGTAAAATTTTATTTAAAATTCAACAGTTTTCAATATTCATCTAAAAATGAAACTTCTCTAAAAAATACCAAAATATTACAATAGTATAATTTTTACATGAAATTTTCAAAAATTAATTTTAGTTATAATTTTTTATAAAATAGTGAATGTTTTTTTTATAAAAAAATTGATCCATTTAATGACATCAAAATTTCTGTTTAACAACCAGGAGATAATTGTCATTTTAAATAATAATTTTAATAATATTCAGTAAATATTTTTCTTGAGTGTAATTCAAGATATATAATAAACTTATTTTGTTGTGTAACATAATCTAATTTTATTTGTAATTCATGTAAACTTTCTATTATATACAACATACGTTATCAAATAAAATGTTATCATTTTAAAATTTTTAGGGTGCCATAGTGAAGATAGTTTCCACAAGTTTTGTTTATATGAATAAGGATACACCCTATTGTTTATGAACATATTTGAATGAATGTCTCCATGCATGAAACATAGAAAAACTATAAGAACTGGGATAATTTGTTATGATCAAGATGCAAGAACCACATACCTACTATTACATATCAAAAAAAGAAGATGGTTTTTTGCACCAGGTTTGTATGAAAAATATAGTGATTCCATAGTGGTGTAATGAATATTGGGATATTATGTGGACCTTAAATGTAAAGGATATAACACTAAGGTTATGGAAATGCACAAATGAAGATAATAGGAGATATCATGCTAACACAATTTAATATATATAAAGGTATTGAAATTTAGTATATCCTTGTGTGTATTAAACATTTCTTGAAGAAATACATGAAATTGCACACATTGATGAAAAATATTGAATGTTCAGGACATTTTGTATTGGACCAATAATAATGTAGGGATAAAGTGTTCTATGCATGATATACAATGTACATCAGTGAAACACTGTTGAGTTTCCATCCAATTTCACATACATTATGATTTTATGAAGATTCATTGAGAAACTAAAACTGTAATTCAATTTATTATATTATATATCGAAGTAAAAAAGTATAAGAAATTTTTGACCAAGCTAATATTTTTTTATTATCATTTTTTTCAAAAGAATATGAGTTGGAAAATATAAGATATATTTATATTAGTTTTAATGATGAATAAGAAGATGTAACCTACCTGATTAATGTATATCTATGTTAGAATATTAATGATTAAATTTTAGGTATCCAATTGATTTTTTAATTCATAGGATATTGATCAAAATTATTGGTGTCTATTATAGAAAAATACTTCTACATTTTTAATCACTATAAGTGGAGCAAGATGATATCTTGTGTTTTTTCATAAATGATGTTTCTCGAATTATACATGGTTGATTATAGGAAAATGAGTATAAGGACATACCCTTGATCAAGATTTCGTAGATAATAAAAGAAAGATGTGGCATGGGATAATAATCGCAATATAATATGGACTAGTCATTAGGTAGACAAACCCCATAAACAAACTCTCGTGTTAATTATATTGTAATATTTTATGTGCTTTCATGATAACTATATTTAAAGTAAATAAGAGACACATTTAGTAAAAAAGTAAAAAATTTATAATGGGATAAAATTTTAACAGGATAAAAATTCACCCCACAATAATTCAACCCCTCTTAGCATGGTCATCCCAAAATTTATCCAACAAATTTTTATTATAGGGGGTAACAAATATTATTAGATTTTATTATTTGAATCTTATTGAAGATTGAATTTATCTTCTCTATTCATAATAGAAGAAAAAATGGATGTGTTTTATCAACTTCAGATCATAATACTATCACAATAATGACTTTGAGGAATATAATAATCATATAAATGATATAGATAAATAAGAAATCCCTCGTATCCAAATATGATGATGAGACATTTTTACAATTGCGTATGGTATAGTTTTGTGTTGGACTAATGGTGGATTGTAGGGGTTGAGTTTTTTACAATCATTCAATTCAGGTCCACTATTTTTGAATGGTTTGCAACAAATTTTTTTGTTAAACCAGAAACACCCAATTATAATGTGGGTCACCCTTGAAATAACAATATATTATTATCATGTTTTGAAATTATAATCATTTGTATGTATCATATGTTCTTCATTAATTGAGATATCTATATGTATATGAGAATCTCTATTGATAGTCTCCTCTTATATACTAATTATTGATTCTGTGGTTGTAATTATGATGATGTTGGTTTTCTAACCACACAGTGGGGCTATCTGGAGTGTATCATCATCAAGGAAAAGGTGAGTTGTTTTGATGTTGGGATTGAGCCCATGTTATGGAATTCTTAAGTATCAACATGATTGGAATTAGAACCCACATTGTGTTGTGCTTCATAACAGGTCATATAAAACCTTTTAAATATACTTGACATAGAAAAAACATTATAGTTTAGCCTCATAAGGCCAGAATATTCAGTTGATAGGTCCCTAGTCAATGTTTGGTGTAGTACTTGTGAAGAAACAACCTAGAGAACCTAGAAAGGATATGAATTTCTAGGTATAATTTGACCGTGTTGAGAATTTGGAATCGAGAGAACTAGATTGATTCATGGTATGGGATTTTAACATCAAGGAGGCTCCTGATGTATCCTATTTTCATGGGAATAAAACCCCACATATTTTGACTATGAGGACCCACGCCTATAGAGGCCCATTGATGGGTTGTCTCATAGGGTAATATGGACGTTTGAGAGGATTAAGTTTGGAATTGCACCAAAGCATAATCCACTGATCAATAAATTTGGGGCCATGAGAAGTGTCTTGAAACATAGATATTTGGGGGTTTGGTTCAAGGATTACTCTTGAGGAGGATTTCTAGTTTGTTTGAACCTCAATTGGGACTTATTCCTGAGAAGGATGTGTGGGTGATTTAAAGTTTCTTTAGGGATTACTCATGAAAGGGATTCATGTTTTGGTGAGATTTTGTGGATTATACCATGTAAGAGGCCCATAGAATTGTATTAGTAGGTATTACCCCTGAAAAGGATTCCCATATGATAGTATGACTGGGGGTTCAACTAAAAGGGATTTCTATTGGTTTGGGGGTTATGATTGGGTCTTACTCCTGAAGAGGATTCCAATGGGGTTTGGGGATAATGAGGATTTTAGGACCATCATCTACCACTAATACCATATGAGTCATGATCAGTTTGAGAAATAAGAGGAAAAATAAAGTCCGGGAACCCACAAAATCTTCATTTACCTGATATTGGATACATGACCTGGAGTACCCAGGCTTAGGGAGACACTCTGATGGAAGGTGATAGAATGATTTGGGTGAAGATCCTTTTCCAATTCATTCATCCGGCTAATGTGGATTCCATGATCATGACTATATTCTTATCCCACAAGTCATGATGTGTGATGCTTGAATGTGAGAATCTAGAGGAAGTGGAATTCCAGAAAAACACACACTTCCCCTCTATTGGTGGAAGTGGAAGAGGGTACAGGAGAAGGAGGGACTTGGATTCTCTTGTCCCCCCCTCCCATTTTGTATCCAGGATTTTTATGTTTGATTATCTGTATGGACATAGCCCTATGGGAAATGAGTTTTTATGATCGAATCTTCCCACAAAAGAAGGATAAGGGCTTACTCGTAGTGTGATACATTGAAATTAGTTCAACCACAAGAGAGGAGTATGTCATTTCTTGTCAAAAGGAAATGAATGAATGATTATTAACTTCCTTGGTTGGAACCATAGGTTCTGAATCTTATAAATGATATGGGGATGAAAGAATCCCAACCCTTATACTAGATACCGTGAACTCTATAACATTTTCCCCATTTTCAGGGTCCTCGTGATCGTAGAAATGTTAATCCACACGCACCTCTAGGACCATGACCATTATGGGGAACATGTGTGGGCATCCTTTAACCATGGGAATTAAAATACAAATGGGAGACATGATGGTTTGCCAAAATCATGGTATTTCATGTCTTGAGTCTTCATTGGAGGTTTCAATTTGGCTCATTTTGGAAAAGGTATCCAAATGAGGACATTCCCTACTATTGTGGGCTTGAAAGGGGGGATAATAAATGGATCATAGAGGGTAATTCTTTGGGAAAACCAAGGGAGCATCAAACATATAGGAATGGGAAAACTATGGGATGTTCACATAGGTTGTCCCGGGTGAACCAAGGGAGGATCGAATAGGTTGGTATAAGAAACGTGATGGGGCCTTGGGTGATGGAACACCTAGGTAACAACACTTGGGTGATTATTTTCTCAATCCCTCAAGGGTCTCAACAAGTTATTCTAGATATATATCTCATGTAGGTCCCTAATTAGTGGAGGGGACATCATAATAGTGTTCTTCAACCATGGGGGTGGGTCTCCTTTATTAGGTGTTATGTTTTTAAAAACCTATGAGGATATTAGTTCCACTATCGCCTTTAAGTTACCCCTTATTAAGGTTTGGGAAGGGTACCAAGTAAATTTGGGAGGGAATGGGAAAATGACAAGGGATATCATAGTTTCAGGAGGCTTTGGGGAGTCTCTTATATGAAAAGGAAGACCCCAATGTCGTATTTATAGGAAAACATGAGACCCTAGAAGAAATTAATTTTTAACTTAGGTATTCTTCATAGGGTTTCCACAGAGGTGTGTTGCTCTGGTTGATGCCCAAGTCAGTCATGTAGGCTAGTGCATAGGTAACCTGTGCACTCATACTAATTGGGGGTACCTACGTGAAATGAATTTGTTAATTTTATGGTCATCTTCCCTATTTACTTATCTTCTCCTCCCCCATTTAACATATTTTACCTAGACACCTTTTTATCCCTGAGAAAAACTGAGTGTCAAAAATCACCCCTATCAGGATTTCATCCAATTTAAAGAAGAAGATCAGATCCTACGGTAAAAGGAATGAAAAGGGTGTTGGGACTGTAGAGGTCATCCATATATAATGTTGTAGTAATGGTGAAAATAAGACGTAGTAGTACATTTGAGCCCCATTATCAAGCGGGAATAAATCAAGTGAATCATAACATAAGAAATATTACTAATAATTCCTTGGAAAGTTTCAGGTTGTCCCAAAAGAGTGCTTCTTTACAAGAGGATCCAATTCAAATAAATAATATCCTAGAAGCTTGGGAGTAATCCATCCTAGCTACTAACCCATTACTAGGTGAGTGTCAGTGAATGATTTAATCATCCCCTATTTATTCTATCTGTTATCCTCTTGAGTCTCATGATGATTCTTTTCCACTATCCAACACCATAAATATTAGTGGTTGGGTCTGAGAGTGGAGACTCTGTGCCAATACAGTCAATACGAGAACAAGAAACCATTATTGGCCAGGAGATAGTAGGTAGAGTGCCTTAATATGTGCACTGATCATTGAGTATATTTCTCTCTCTAACATTGGATCTGTGACAAATTTAGAGATTCAGAATTCTCTCGCATCAAACATAGTGGGGCTTGGTGTGATACCTAGAAAATAATCATTGGTATTCCTTTTAAATATCCATTGCCATTCCATTTACTTATGTTCCTTTTTTCTATTCTAGGTTATTGTGGGTTTGATTAATATATAATTCATCTACTATGATGGATATTGTTTGTAAATATTAGTGAGATTGTTAGCTTATGTAAGACCTCAAAAAGTTGATGCTTATCATCAAAAATGATGATATCTAGGCTTCATTATCCACAGAGGAGGCCAACCATACCAAGAATATGGAGGAATGTAAAAAAACAGAGTAATGAGAAAACTATTCAAGTATCTTTCCTTTAGAAGGGATTGGATGAAACTCGGGAGAAGTTTGTAAAACTCCATCATTCATTAGATGGAGTCCAAACTAAAGGGTAAACTATTATGATAGTTATTGTTGGTCGGAGTGGATACTCAAGAGGGGGGTGAATTGAGTTCTAATTAAAAATTCTGTTAAAATATTTTCTATTAAAATCCCCCAAATTATAAAATAAGTTAAACTATAATGAATTTGTATTAAAGAAATTTTTCAGTTAGGTTCTGAAATATTGATTAGTTCTTAGTTAATTTAATCTGAAGATTAATTAACTTTTGAAGCTAACCTAATACTTTACAAAACATACAAACACTTTCTAGAATAACTATCAAAGTAAATTTAAAATAGTTTTGTATTTCAAAGTAAAAAGCAGCCGAATATAAATTATATACTATATAGTTTGAACTTAAACAAAAAATACTCAGTAGATATAACCAAGAGGTTCAGTCTTAAGCCGAGACCTAGCCCTCTCAAATTTATATATAAAAGTGATCCACACTCTAGATTCGGGTTAACAACAGTACATAAATGTTCAGGCAATGCATGGACCTCTACCATTGTTCTTTGTGAGAAATGAAAATAAAGACCAGGCTACACAAGGACCTCATCCACAGCTGTCGTGGGTAAACAAGAGTAAAGAGTTTTGGTATGAGGATTGTGATATCCCCCAGTTCAGCACAGGAGACATTGTATGTGTAAAATAAAAATAATACACACACTGCTCGAAAGTAAATAATAAATCACTTAGAGAATGTATATGAATGTTTCGAAAGCTCTAGTGATTGGTATTGCAGCTTTGGACTTGTTGGATTTAGAAGAAATGCTTCTGAGTCCTTCTATGTTTATTCTGTTGAAATATAGAGTGTCGTGGTTTAGCTGTTGTTTCTCCAGCATAGAAGATGTTATCATGACTCCAGAGTACTTCACGTGTTCTTCAGTAATGTAGGATTGCATGTATGGAACTTCTTTGAGGATCATGCAATGTGTTCCTCACAGTTGTGCTCAGGATTATTCTTCGGTCCATTACAGAGCTTGCGTGTATTGTAGTATGTGTGTCATGATGTGTCAAGCGCGCACCACTCTCTACTCCAGCTCAATCTTCTTTTTATTCCATGAGCTCCGGCAATAAGAATGATTTCCTTTCCATAGTTATGAGGTATGGTTTCCTGAAAAACCAACAACTATCATTAAATAACATTAATTTCATTAAAAACATCAAATATGACCGTTATCATTATTTAAATAATATCTACAAAATGGTTAAGAAACGACGTCACATTGATTATGTAAACAGTGTATTCTTCACGGTATGTCCTTCATGGTATGTGCCTCACGGTATGTGACTCACGATATGTCCTTCACGGTGTAACCTTCATGGTTTGTTGCTCATGGTGTGCCCTTCACGGTGTGTAGGTCACGATGTGTCCTTCACAGTGTCTAGGTCACGATGTGTCCTTCACTGTGTCCTGGTCACGATGTGTCCTTCACGGTGTCTGGGTTACAGTGTGTCCTTCACAGTGTGTGGGTCACGGTGTGTTGATACTTAGGAAAATATCTGTATTTAGACCTTAATAGTAATATGCATAATATGAATTAAGCTTAACCATTAGAAAGTAAGAGAACATGAAACATAAATACAATGGTTTGATAAGATAAGAGAGATTTGTGATCATGTATAAGATTTGTAAATAATAGTGATATTAATTAACATCAATAAGATTTTCTATCATTAAAACATGATGTGTAATTATTATTGAGATTTCTGATCATTAAAACATGAGTAATACATGAGGAGTCCAACAATCTCCCCCTTTTTGATGATCACAAATCATGTATAGGTAAAATATAAATGAAATGAAACATTTTAAAAAATAACACATTGAATAATCAATTTAGAGAATAATAGATTCTATAGTAACATATCACATTAGAATACAAATACTTGTACTCTTTCTCCCCTTTTGGGATTATGAAAAAGTGAAACAGATGGAATGGATTGAAAAAATTCATTTGTCATCAAAAACATCCAGAATACAGGATATAATAGAAATATAAAAATAATAAAGACAACCACATCAAAAAAGAAAGCAGTCACTTGACTCTTCAGAGATCATCCTTTGTCTTGCCTTTATCAGCTGCAAGAGCTGATGCTGATGTAGAAGAAGGCATATATGTGGTAGAAAAAGATGGTAAGGGTAAACCTTCAAAAATAGATGGAGCCAATGTAGGAGCAGAAGAAGATCTAGTCTGTGGTTGGTCAAGAATGACTGGTCGGATCTGAGAAAGGGCTTGACTGACTGACATGGAAATTGAGGCTAAGGTAGATAGACCAGGTCTGAGGGGTGCAGCAGCTGGAGAAATGTTATCAGTGCTATGCCCATGAAGATATGGCTTCAAAAGATTGATGAAATTAGTAATGATTTCTCCACCATATTACATAGCCTTTTCAAAATCGTCCTTATTCTCCATGAACTTGTCCAGACAATTTGGTGAACTCTGTATGCTTCTAAACTTGAGATTTAAAAGCTTGAGTCACTGGAGGAATTTTCAGGTTCTCCACAAGATAATTAAAGTGATTTTTCATGTCACTTTTATAGAAAATCTGGGTGAGATAAAAGTCTATCTTCTTGGTGATCTTTGGTTGAGCATCATTTTCAATCTTAGAATGAATATGAACAAGATCAAGTGCTCTATCACTATTCTTCATAACATCAGACAGAGGAGACAGATCGAAACCACTAAGGGAATTCTGATGTTCTTCCGTGATTATGGACCTAAGCAAGGAACCATCCAAAGAAGGAGTGGAGGTCTGACCAGAGGGAGGAGAAGCCTTGATAGCTTCGGCTAGAACTTTGAGTTGTTTCAAAACTTTTTGCAGACATCCAGTGTACTCATCCGTGAGATTAGTCAGATTTTCCACAATATCTCTCATGCTTTTCAGCATCGTGGTGTTTCTTGTTCCAATATTATCATCCAAATATAGCATATAAGGATTCACTTGAGACACAATCTCTCAAGAAAGGTTGGAAACATCTGGTTCATGAGAAGCAGCACCAGGTGTAGGAGCAGAAACAGGAGTAGGAACAGGCTCTGATCATAAAGACAATTCAACCTCGAGGTTTTCAACAAAAGCTTTCAAATTAGCAACATAAGCACTAAGAAATCTATTTTCAACTCTAAATTCATGAATTTCACGGATCATCCTGGGTTGCATATGCAAAATAATGTTTTCCAAAAAAATCAATGCATCTTCTTGACTTAGTTGAGTCACCAGATGAGGTTGAGTGGATAAAATATTCTCAACACCAGAAAAGATAGTCATTCCAAAGACTTTAAAAACATCCTTAGTTACAAAGTATTGTTGCTCTGTTAAGAGAGTAGGTTAAGGTAGTGGTACAAGTTCTGATGCAGATTCTGGTTGTGACTCAGAATTAGTTTCAGTTTCAGATTCAGATGAAGGTTGAGGTTGAGGCTCTGGTTCTGGTTCTTGGTGAGCTATTGACTTCAGTTGAAACAAAGAAGAGAGATCTATAGAAGTTGTAGTCACTTGCTGTGATTCACTCACATCATAAAAACCTGGAAATTCATACCGAGTGTACACAGGATGTGTGATAATTGGTTGATATGTTCCAATAGATCTAGCTTCTTCAATATCAAGGTATTGAGGTTCCTCCCCCTGAAAATGTGCTTCTATTTTAGGTTCTTGAGGCACAAATGTATGATCAGGATCCACAGGATCAGCTATAATCTCTTCAGAAAATTCTTGTCTTGTCAACTGAAAGGAAATTTCCATCCTCTCTTTAGTAGGGGGTATGTACTTAGGAACCGATTGTTCTACTGGTTGTGCTTCCAGACTTCCTTATTTTTCATAGGGAGAGCTTCTTGATTAACATTTTCCCTTGGATGGATTTCTCCTAGATCAGCTTCTTCCATGAATTGCTACTCTAAATCAAGGATAATCAAATCTCGGGCAGCCTCAGACTAAACTTATTGTTCAACATCATATCTAGAATCAGGAGCTTCTTCTTCTCTAAAAACATCAACAACTTCCTCTCTAAGAGGTATTTCAGAAGGAACATTAGTAGGGACACCAGTCCATTCTTTCCCAACATGAGCTACTTCCTCTTGAGATATTTCAGCCTCTTCTTCTTCTTCTTCTAGGCACTCATCCACTTCATCTGGTTCTAAAGTAGGATTAGTTATATTTTTTGGCCTTTTTTGGATAATCAATAGGAGTGTACTTCTTATAAATTTGATAATTATTTTCAATCCACATCTTCTTCTAGGGGTTCCAATTAATCTTAATCCTTCTGATGATATGCTTGGATAAACAGAAATCAAAATCCTCTATATTTTCTTCATTTGGTTCAACCACTCCCTTGGAAACTAACATGGTTGAAATCGTCCTTGAGTAAAACAAGGAGGTGGATTTAGAAGTGACTTTAACTAGATCACATATATGGTTAATGACATATTTGCACAAATTTATCTTATGGAAATTCTTCAATAGATGAATCAGGAACACATCTTGATACTTGAACACAAAAAAATTTCCTTTTCTTGGACTAATAAAATTCTGAACAAATTTGAATAGTAGTCTTGTCTCCCCATCCAATTCAGCTGTTATGGCCCCTCTCTTGGTGTCATTCCCAGTAAAGATTTCCAAATAATTCTCCAGATCAAAGATGTCAGTTGTTGGAGGAGGGTCTCTTTGGTAATCCTCACAAATTCCTTCATGAGGAATCCTCACGCATGCAGCCCACAACCTTGAAGAGAATGAACACTTTTGTCCATTGATCCATCTTGTTACCATAAAACTTTCTCCAGCATCAAAGGAAAACTTTACATACTGGTAAAATTGAGATACCAAACTCTGGTAAATTGGTTTATCTTTTCTAGAAAACTATTTGATCCATCCTTGTTCTCTTAAGACTTTTAGAACCAAAGATTACTAGATAGTAGCCATTCATGGAAAATTTATTTCTCCAGAACTACAGTATGACTTACAAGGTTCAGATTCAGGGGTCCTTCGGGTGCTATCCTCGATATCCTCTTCTGTTTCTTAGATCGAAACTTCTCAGACGTGGGTGAATATGGACGCTTCATCCTTGGCATTCACTAATGGTTCAGGCGAGGGAGAAGAGAAGGCTTTCATGGTAAAGAGGGTTCGAGAGTGTGAGCAGAAGAGAGTTCACGTAAGGAATCGAGTGAAAACCCTTATATTTTATCATTTGGGAATGTCAATCATCATAAAAAAAATTAGGGAAATCAAATAGTGGTGAAATAAAAATTACCATGATACGGGTTAATGTAAAAGTATAAATAAACTTCACGGTATGACCGTGAGTAGGTGTTACGGTGTGATGAAAAATAGTCATCATGGTGAGATAGTTGGTGGTCATCACGGTGAGACAATATCCATTCTGTGTAGTCACGGTGAGATAATGAGTGAACTGATCTTTCATAGTGAGATAGTTAAGTGACATACCGTGAACACAATGTGTTTACTATGAGACTGTAAGCATGAAACAGAAACTGAGAAACAGTGAATATGAAATCATAAAGTAAAATATAGAAAAATAGTAAACAGTGAGATATGTAGGATTGTCTATTTATGATTAATCATACCAAGATCATGCATGATGTATCCTAATCTCTCAGAATTTAATGGTTTAGTGAATATATCAGTAAGTTGATATTCATTACCAATGAATTCCAAAGTTGTATCACCTTTTTGTTAATGATCCGTCAAAAAGTGATGTATTAATCAATATTCTTTGTTCTAGAATGAGAAACAGGATTCTTTGAAATGTTAATAGCACTTTTGTTGTCAAAATTTATTGGTACATGTCTGAATTGATATCCATAGTCTAGTAAAGTGCGTTTCATCCCCAAAATTTGTGCACAACAACTGCCAGCAGCTCTGTATTCAGCTTCTGTAGTAGATAATGTAAAATAATTTGGTTTCTTACTACACCATGATACCAGTGACTTGCCTAAAAAGTGACATGATCCAGAGTTGATTTTTCTATCTACCTTACATCCAGCAAAATCAGCATCAGAATAGATAACTAGTTCAAATGATTGTCCTTTTGGATAGAACAATCCTAAATTAGGAGTATGCTTGATGTATTTTAAAATTCTCTTTACAACATTTAAATGTCACTCTTTAGGGTTTTCTTGAAAATGAGCACACATACACACACTAAACATAATATCCGGACAACTAGAAGTCAAGTAGAGTAGACTTCCAATAATTCCTCTATAAGTGGTTTGATCAACAGATTTTCCATCTTCATCATGATGCAACTTACAGGTAGTACTCATGGGAGTGTCACTACTTTTTGTGCTATCAAATCCAAAACGTTTTAAAAGTTATCTAGTATATTTACTCTGAGTTAAAATAATTATGTCATCATTTTGAATTATTAGAAATACAAGAAAGAATTTAAGTTCACCCATTAGACTCATTTCAAATTCGTTTTGCATCATTTTAGAAAAATCAGTATATAGGGAATTTCTTGATGATTCAAAAATAATGTCATCTACATAAATTTGTACAACTAAAACATCTTTAGAAATTCGTTTTAAAAAAAGAGTAGGATCGTTTATTCCTTTTTTAAAACCATTATAAATCAGAAAAGTACTTAATCTATCATACCAAGATCTTGGAGCTTGCTTTAAACCATATAAAGCTTTTGATAATTTGAAAATATGATTTGGAAAATGAGGGTTTGTAAATCCAGGTGGTTTTTTGTAACAGCCCAAGATTTTATAAAGAAATATTCTTTTTAATTTTATTAATGTCTTGTGTTGTACGCTACACCAAAAGGAGCTTGCACAACACACATCCTTGACTTGCCTTGCATTACACGCAATCGCGACCTTCCTCGATAGCGTGTGTTGTACGCAACACCAAGTTTCGCTAAACAACGATATGCTATTAAGATATTATTAAAACTAGCCGTTATGAATAGTAATAACCACTTTTTGAAATCCAGTAAATCTTATTTTTCAAAATGGACTTTATTTTTGGATTCGGAGTATCGAATTTAGCCTAAGGTGAAATTTTGGTACTTTTCGGATAACTTTCATATTCTGATGAATAGTGAAAATTACTAAATTATAATTAAAAACAACTTTTTTAATCGAAATAATTAATAGTGATAAATCATTAATTTGAGTGGTTTTAAAGTATATTTAGAATATATTTTTACAATTTAATACAATGTTGGTCATTGGATGTAGTTTCACATTTAAACTAGACATAAACAAGTGTCAATCTTTTGATAGATATTGTTTCTTAAAAACACGCTATTTGTTTTAACAGCGGGATTTAATTATAAAATTAATTAATGCAACTTTTATGTTATGAATTTGGTAAAATAGACTTCATTTTTGAATTCGGAATATGAAATATAGCTTGGGATTAAATTTTGGCATTGTTCTGAAAAACATCAATTTTTGATGAATAGTGAAACTACTAAGTGGTAGGTTAAAAACTGAATTTTGCATAAAACTTAATTTTACCGCTTCTGTGAATGGAATTTCGAAAATCCGAGAGACACGGTTAATATCAAGGACTAAAATGTGGTTCAATGAGATGAAAATAATTTTTTGGTGAATAGTAACTTTTTACCTTTTTTACCACGGTTAATAGTAAATAGGGTAACTAAGGGTAAATATGATATTAATATTACCCTAACACATGTCCTAATTCTATTGGACAAGTGTAATTCGACCAAAAACAAACTTAGGAATAAAATATGACCATTTAGGCCCACTTGGATTAGATTAGGACATTTATTATTAATTTATTTAAAGAAGGGTTAAAATAGTTAAAATCAAAGTTTAATAAGTAAATCATTTTTAATATGGGGTTATACATAAGATAAATTCGATTGTAAATATTCATTAGAAATCTAAAACGATTTCCTACATGATGGTATTTTATTTGTAATTTTTAGACATCAAATAATTTAGTTTATTTATGACACAACGATGATGCAGTAATTATCTTTTTAATGAAATATTGACATAATTGATGTTATAAGCACCAAAATAAATGTAATTTGAGTTTTTTATGAATTCCAATAATTTTATAGGTTACTATGATATATTAATGTTGATTTAATCAACTTGGTTCGAACATTTAATTCTGTTATGACTTTCAGAAAAATCATATATCAAATAGTGTCAAAATTGACACAAAATAGTTTTTAAATCAAATATTATATTACTAATTGTTATTTTATTCCTAAAAATCTAAGGTTAGGCCAAATGACTTAGATAAGGATATATATATTAATAATAAACAATTTGGGGTTCGTTTGGCATGTTATAGTAAGTGTATTAACCATATAGTGAAAGAAAACAAAAAGACACGGTAAAAGTTAAATTTTTTAATTTAGAGTTAAATCTAATTGATAAGGTTTAAAATAATATCCAAACATGTCTAAATTTGATTGGTTTATGAGATTACAACCCTATCTAATCTAATCTTCGAATATGAGTCATTTTTGGTGGTTTTTAAGTGGGGTTAGATTTATTATAAATTAATTCCTAAGGTGCCCCTCTCCTCCCCTATAAAAGGACACCTCCTCCCCTTCCTCCTCACACCAATTTGAGCACTCAAGCTCGGCCAACCCCTGCCAAAATCTCTTCTCCACTTCCCTAGAAACATCCTAGAGGTTCTGGTATTCCTCAAAGACCAATTCAAGTGCCCTAAGAGGAGGTCTCAAAGAGGCACTTCAAAGAAGAGGTAATTACCGTTACCAATTCTTTCATCTTTATTTCTTCTTCCACTTCTTCTTCTTAGGTTGTTTCATTATGAAGTAATAACATCAGTATCACTCATATACTGATATGTTATTATAAGTATGAAACAACCCTATTTCACCATCTATCCATCCTACGGAAAAAGAAATCACCGCGCGTGCGTACGTACGGAATACCGTCTCCACGCCGTGGTGTAATCTATTTTCCACCACCACCTTACATGGATGGGTATAATGGTGTAAAGAATAACTATACATAGTTATTACAACATCATATTGATTCTGATATATTGTATAATCCACTCCAATTCAATTCAATATTTATAGAAATGATATCATCGCTCGTGCGTACGTACGGACTACCGTCTCCACGACGCGATGAGATTCATTCTCCATGTTAACCATTTAAGAATGATTATAATGTATATATAAGAAATAATAATGAAATATATGACATTATAAATCTACTGGATTTATATATATATATACATATGTATGTCATCTACTTACTTCCATTTCAAGACAATAAGGAAAGGAAAACAGCGTTCATGCGTACGTACGGACTACCGTCTCCATGAACGGTGTTTTTCATTTTATTTATCTACCTATTATATATATATATACTGAATATATATGATATATAAATCATATTTTATATTCTGGAAGTAATTAAATCATGATATAAGTAATAATGATGTCAAGAACAACAAGTAAAAACACCTACGATAAATGAAAAGATTTTACCCAAAACGCTTCTTTAACATGGAGTTTACAAAAGAACGGGTAATATAATGTCATAAGTGAACCATATATGATATCATAACAATGAATATGATTCTGTAATAAGTCAATAACATGATTTAAATCATTATACAGGAAATTCGGACACTTACAAAGCAAGTCGGACCTAAGGTAAGGGAAATATCACAATCTCATTTTTATCCGAGATTGTTTATTCGTAAGTATTTACTGGGGTGTATTTTATCATCCACATCCATGTTTCTTCAATATGTAATTTTATTTCCATCCACCTACAATTGTTTAAATCCAATTTTACCCTTCGGTGAGTTTTTAGTAAAAGATATGAAAGGAATATTTTGTCGTTTTTTTTATACGAGGTACTTTTTGACTTTTCCGACAAAAGTACGAAGAATGTTTTTTTTAACTTATACGGCACAAACGGATTTCTACTGTTTTATAAAGCCTTATTTTCATGAAGCTTCCTCTATAAGAATTCATGACTATTTTCAATAAAATCTCTTTCTTTTAAAATTGCATGATGTTTTGTAAAAAGAAATTGATTTTGAAGAAGAAAGGATATTTTCCTCAAGAATTCAATTCAAGTGTTTTATCAAAATTATTTTCCATCTAAGTTAATAAAGGGTTCTGTTTCTATCCATATTTTTACATTGATTTGACTATGTTGTGATGGAATTATGTTTATGAATTACTTTATCTTATATGAATGGTTTTATGATGTCATGTTGTTTAAGAATCCCATTTTTATTACATGGGTTATGCAATGCTGTATGATTTATGATTTTGTGGCACACATAAGAAAGGATTCATTAAGAGATGGGTGGGACCTATATCTCCCTCCAATGCATTGGGTAAAGATTTCATATCTCATGAGATAGACATGGCTGGAATGGTAGGTTATACCGGTTCAGTGAAACAAGACTGAAACGAGGATTACTCGATTCAGAAAGGGACTTTGTCCACTAAGATAGTCTTGGCAATGAGTCTTGACTAACAAGAAATGATTCTCTATGATTATGTGTGTATGCCACAATGAGTAATGTTTTAAGTAAGGGTTTCATTTTCACTACAATGATTTATCCCATGTTATGAAATTATGCTCTCTTTTGCAGGTTAAGATTTCCAAAAATGTTATGTTCTTATGAAAATTATGTGATTGATATTTCTTTTGTTTACCCTTACTGAGCATTTGAGCTCACCCTTTTATGTTTTCTTTTCCCCAGGATATAAAGAAAGGTTTTAGGTAAAAAAAAAGGAAGATCTTTGTGGGAGATTTTGAAGATCTTTCACCAGGATTAGAAGATTACGTTCCGAGTTTCCAAAGACACTAAACTATTACGATCCTTGTGTGTGTGTTTTTGTTATGTACTAAGTATTCCGCAAAAGTAATGTAATGTCAATGTACGTCAAGATACGGGTCTCTACAGTTGGTATCAGAGGAAAGGTTTAGTCAACCTTTGGAAACTAGGATGCGAAAACGTTAGTGAGATCCCTAGAGATATTTCTAAGGTATGTCTAGGGATGTCTCTAAGGTTAAGTATACGTATAGGTTATACTAATAGAATTACGCTAACGATCATAGAATTAAACCTAAGATGTTGGATATTGAAGGTACTCCCCCTTTATTATGTTGTTTTCCCTAGCATGATTTTTGCCTCTCACACTATTCTTTATGGGTTTTAGACGATGGCTGGAACCCGAAGGAACCGTGTTGATCAATGCAATGGACAATACAATGATTGCCCTCCTGAACAAACAAATGTTATGGGAGATGGAGTGAAAAATCTTATTGCTATACTTACACAAGCTATGAATCATTCTGGACTTCCAAATGAGCAGAGAAGGGAACAATATTCTATTGAGTCCTTCATGAGGCAACGCCCACCTTCTTTCAGTGGGTCTACTGATCCATTAGTTGCTGAACAATGGATTAGTACTACTGAAAAGATATTTTCAGTTCTTCAATGTTCTGAACATGATAAAGTCATCTTAGCAGTATATCGTTTGGAAGGTGAAGCTGATCAATGGTGGAATCTTATCAAGAATACGAGGCCAAGAGATGAAATTGAGTCCATGGAATGGGACGAGTTCAAGAACTTGTTTTTCAGTAAGTACTTCCCTCGTATTCTTCGAACAAAGATGGAGAAAGAGTTTCTTGAACTGAAGCAAAGGGATGATGAATCTGTTGGTACCTATGAAGCAAATTTTACAAGACTTGCAAGGTATGCTTCTGGAATTATCATCCAACCTGAAAGTAAAGTTGATCGATTTTTCAGTGGCTTAAAACCAAGTCTTCGAAGGGCATTAGCTATAAGAGACTTCAGTAGCTATGAAGAAATTGTGCGTTGTGCTATCAAGGTAGAAATGGAAGTTGGTGTTACATATTCATCTCATGGTTTTGACAAGAAACGAAAGATGGAGTTCAAGGAGAAATCCCAGAATAATGGTGAAAAGAAGATGAATGTTTCCTTATGCACAAAGTGTGGAAAGAAGCATGGTGGAGATTGTCTTAAAGGGACTAGAAAATGTTTTAAGTGTGGAAAAGAAGGTCATCGAGCAGCTGAGTGTCGAAGTAATGGAAAAAGGTTTTCTAATGATGTGAATAAAGCAAACACTGCAGAGAACGCACTACCAACACTTCAATGCTTCAAGTGCAAAGAAATGGGGCATTATGCTAATAATTGCCCTAATCCAAGGGTTAGTGATGATCAACATGAGCAACCACTTAAGGCAAAGGATAAAGGGAAGTCACATGCGATCACTATTGGCGATGTTGAATATGACAATGATGTGGTGGAATGATTAAGTGTCTATGTAATGGGATTCCAAAATAATGTTTTATCATGGAGTATTGGAATATTTATGTATTGGTCTAATGTGGTATTCAAAGTGATTGAGATATTATGCGCATAATGAAGGGAAAATGAGAAAATTAATTGTTTAACAGTATTCATGAGCTCATGATTGATATAAAGACTAAGTGATATCATGGTTTGAGTATATAGAATTTTGAGGATTTTGGTATGTGGAAAGTGTTAACTTTTAACTGCACTCATGTTTTCACTAAGGTATTCAAGAGAATACACGATTAAGGACTTTGAATGTTTGGAATGTGACCAACAAGACATATTGTATGATATGTGGGGATCAACGACAGTATTAAATCTCTGGTAATCGATGTCACTATATTATGAGAGTGGACTGCAGTATTATGTATAAGCCTAAAGATTAGACTGGATTATGTTGGACATAAGTTAGTATTGTTTAAGGATAGAAGATTTTCGATATTATTGATGGGATGTTATAGTAACGTAGTTTTAGAAAAAGGGACAACCTACAGGACGGGCGACAACCCATCGCTTCGGACAAGGCTGTAGGAATCGAACCCACAACCGAAGTGTGACTGGCCTTTATCGCCTACCACTGACCTACAGGACGTCCCTGTTTAGTAGAAACTAGTTTTATTATATTAAGCAGTATGATATATGAAGTATAAGTCCATTTTAGGAACCATATATGATTAATCTCACTATAGATCGACTTATGTATATAAGTTTTGCTAACCTTTTGTTTGAGACAGATGGAATGACCTGTCATTCTATCACATGATCTGCTAACACTTCACGAATAACAAATTCAACTTCATTTATTTAAGAGATGAAGTAGAAATTGTTCAAGGCACGAACAAAAGTGAGATTGTACAAAAATAAAGTAAGTATTTATTCTAAGCAAATTTTCAACTTTAGGGAAATGATCTTGAAAACCAAAAATGTTGTCCTAGTGATCTTATACCTGATGAATCAGATGGTACCTTATATCATCACAAATCTATGGATTTGTGATTACTGGCTTTTCCATAGCCATGTTCTCTACCACTCTCCATCAGAACATGATGGTTAGATTTCTCTTCCATATCCATATTTTCACCTATGTGGAAACCCAATGATTAGTTTATTTGGGTAACCGTTACGTTTCATACTTTTGTTTTTAAAGATTGGTTTTGATATTCCTTTTTACGATGTGGGTTTCTATTAAAGAAACTTTCGAATAGTAAACCTTTTATAACCCCGACGAATTTCGAGGGCGAAATTCATTTTAAGGGGGGTAGAATGTAACAGCCCAAGATTTTATAAAGAAATATTCTTTTTAATTTTATTAATGTCTTGTGTTGTACGCTACACCAAAAGGAGCTTGCACAACACACATCCTTGACTTGCCTTGCATTACACGCAATCGCGACCTTCCTCGATAGCGTGTGTTGTACGCAACACCAAGTTTCGCTAAACAACGATATGCTATTAAGATATTATTAAAACTAGCCGTTATGAATAGTAATAACCACTTTTTGAAATCCTGTAAATCTTATTTTTCAAAATGGACTTTATTTTTGGATTCGGAGTATCGAATTTAGCCTAAGGTGAAATTTTGGTACTTTTCGGATAACTTTCATATTCTGATGAATAGTGAAAATTACTAAATTATAATTAAAAACAACTTTTTTAATCGAAATAATTAATAGTGATAAATCATTAATTTGAGTGGTTTTAAAGTATATTTAGAATATATTTTTACAATTTAATACAATGTTGGTCATTGGATGTAGTTTCACATTTAAACTAGACATAAACAAGTGTCAATCTTTTGATAGATATTGTTTCTTAAAAACACGCTATTTGTTTTAACAGCGGGATTTAATTATAAAATTAATTAATGCAACTTTTATGTTATGAATTTGGTAAAATAGACTTCATTTTTGAATTCGGAATATGAAATATAGCTTGGGATTAAATTTTGGCATTGTTCTGAAAAACATCAATTTTTGATGAATAGTGAAACTACTAAGTGGTAGGTTAAAAACTGAATTTTGCATAAAACTTAATTTTACCGCTTCTGTGAATGGAATTTCGAAAATCCGAGAGACACGGTTAATATCAAGGACTAAAATGTGGTTCAATGAGATGAAAATAATTTTTTGGTGAATAGTAACTTTTTACCTTTTTTACCACGGTTAATAGTAAATAGGGTAACTAAGGGTAAATATGATATTAATATTACCCTAACACATGTCCTAATTCTATTGGACAAGTTTAATTCGACCAAAAACAAACTTAGGAATAAAATATGACCATTTAGGCCCACTTGGATTAGATTAGGACATTTATTATTAATTTATTTAAAGAAGGGTTAAAATAGTTAAAATCAAAGTTTAATAAGTAAATCATTTTTAATATGGGGTTATACATAAGATAAATTCGATTGTAAATATTCATTAGAAAGCTAAAACTATTTCCTACATGATGGTATTTTATTTGTAATTTTTAGACATCAAATAATTTAATTTATTTATGACACAACGATGATGCAGTAATTATCTTTTTAATGAAATATTGACATAATTGATGTTATAAGCACCAAAATAAATGTAATTTGAGATTTTTTATGAATTCCAATAATTTTATAGGTTACTATGATATATTAATGTTGATTTAATCAACTTGGTTCGAACATTTAATTCTGTTATGACTTTCAGAAAAATCATATATCAAATAGTGTCAAAATTGACACAAAATAGTTTTTAAATCAAATATTATATTACTAATTGTTATTTTATTCCTAAAAATCTAAGGTTAGGCCAAATGACTTAGATAAGGATATATATATTAATAATAAACAATTTGGGGTTCGTTTGGCATGTTATAGTAAGTGTATTAACCATATAGTGAAAGAAAACAAAAAGACACGGTAAAAGTTAAATTATTTAACTTAGAGTTAAATCTAATTTATAAGGTTTAAAATAATATCCAAACATGTCTAAATTTGATTGGTTTATGAGATTACAACCCTATCTCATCTAAGCTTCGAATATGAGTCATTTGTGGTGGTTTTTAAGTGGGGTTAGATTTATTATAAATTAATTCCTAAGGTGCCCCTCTCCTCCCCTATAAAAGGACACCTCCTCCCCTTCCTCCTCACACCAATTTGAGCACTCAAGCTCGGCCAACCCCTGCCAAAATCTCTTCTCCACTTCCCTAGAAACATCCTAGAGGTTCTGGTCTTCCTCAAAGACCAATTCAAGTGCCCTAAGAGGAGGTCTCAAAGAGGCACTTCAAAGAAGAGGTAATTACCGTTACCAATTCTTTCATCTTTATTTCTTCTTCCACTTCTTCTTCTTAGGTTGTTTCATTATGAAGTAATAACATCAGTATCACTCATATACTGATATGTTATTATAAGTATGAAACAACCCTATTTCACCATCTATCCATCCTACGGAAAAAGAAATCACCGCGCGTGCGTACGTACGGAATACCGTCTCCACGCCGTGGTGTAATCTATTTTCCACCACCACCTTACATGGATGGGTATAATGGTGTAAAGAATAACTATACATAGTTATTACAACATCATATTGATTCTGATATATTGTATAATCCACTCCAATTCAATTCAATATTTATAGAAATGATATCATCGCTCGTGCGTACGTACGGACTACCGTCTCCACGACGCGATGAGATTCATTCTCCATGTTAACCATTTAAGAATGATTATAATGTATATATAAGAAATAATAATGAAATATATGAAATTATAAATCTACTGGATTTATATATATATATACATATGTATGTCATCTACTTACTTCCATTTCAAGACAATAAGGAAAGGAAAACAGCGTTCATGCGTACGTACGGACTACCGTCTCCATGAACGGTGTTTTTCATTTTATTTATCTACCTATTATATATATATATACTGAATATATATGATATATAAATCATATTTTATATTCTGGAAGTAATTAAATCATGATATAAGTAATAATGATGTCAAGAACAACAAGTAAAAACACCTACGATAAATGAAACGATTTTACCCAAAACGCTTCTTTAACATGGAGTTTACAAAAGAACGGGTAATATAATGTCATAAGTGAACCATATATGATATCATAACAATGAATATGATTCTGTAATAAGTCAATAACATGATTTAAATCATTATACAGGAGGTTCGGACACTTACAAAGCAAGTCGGACCTAAGGTAAGGGAAATATCACAATCTCATTTTTATCCGAGATTGTTTATTCGTAAGTATTTACTGGGGTGTATTTTATCATCCACATCCATGTTTCTTCAATATGTAATTTTATTTCCATCCACCTACAATTGTTTAAATCCAATTTTACCCTTCGGTGAGTTTTTAGTAAAAGATATGAAAGGAATATTTTGTCGTTTTTTTTATACGAGGTACTTTTTGACTTTTCCGACAAAAGTACGAAGAATGTTTTTTTTAACTTATACGGCACAAACAGATTTCTACTGTTTTATAAAGCCTTATTTTCATGAAGCTTCCTCTATAATAATTCATGACTATTTTCAATAAAATCTCTTTCTTTTAAAATTTCATGATGTTTTGTAAAAAGAAATTGATTTTGAAGAAGAAAGGATATTTTCCTCAAGAATTCAATTCAAGTGTTTTATCAAAATTATTTTCCATCTAAGTTAATAAAGGGTTCTGTTTCTATCCATATTTTTACATTGATTTGACTATGTTGTGATGGAATTATGTTTATGAATTACTTTATCTTATATGAATGGTTTTATGATGTCATGTTGTTTAAGAATCCCATTTTTATTACATGGGTTATGCAATGATGTATGATTTATGATTTTGTGGCACACATAAGAAAGGATTCATTAAGAGATGGGTGGGACCTATATCTCCCTCCAATGCATTGGGTAAAGATTTCATATCTCATGAGATAGACATGGCTGGAATGGTAGGTTATACCGGTTCAGTGAAACAAGACTGAAACGAGGATTACTCGATTCAGAAAGGGACTTTGTCCACTAAGATAGTCTTGGCAATGAGTCTTGACTAACAAGAAATGATTCTCTATGATTATGTGTGTATGCCACAATGAGTAATGTTTTAAGTAAGGGTTTCATTTTCACTACAATGATTTATCCCATGTTATGAAATTATGCTCTCTTTTGCAGGTTAAGATTTCCAAAAATGTTATGTTCTTATGAAAATTATGTGATTGATATTTCTTTTGTTTACCCTTACTGAGCATTTGAGCTCACCCTTTTATGTTTTCTTTTCCCCAGGATATAAAGAAAGGTTTTAGGTAAAAAAAAAGGAAGATCTTTGTGGGAGATTTTGAAGATCTTTCACCAGGATTAGAAGATTACGTTCCGAGTTTCCAAAGACACTAAACTATTACGATCCTTGTGTGTGTGTTTTTGTTATGTACTAAGTATTCCGCAAAAGTAATGTAATGTCAATGTACGTCAAGATACGGGTCTCTACATTTTTCAACAAAAAAATCCTCAACTATATACCCATTTAAGAATGCACTCTTGACATCCATTTGATATAGTTTGAAATTTAGATGTGCAACATAAGCATGTAAGATCCCAATGGCTTCAAGTCTAGCTACTGGAGCAAAAGTATCCTTATAATCAATTCCTTCTTCTTGACTATAGCCTTGTGCAACTAATCTAGCCTTGTTTCTAACTATATTTCCAGATTCATCTACTTTATTTCTAAATACCCATTTAGTTCCTATTTTGAAAGTGTCCTTATGTCTTCCTACTAGTTTCCAAACATTATTTCTTTCAAACCGATTGAGATCTTCTTGCATAGAAATTACCCAAAATTCATCATTAATAGCATCATCAATGTTTTTAGGTTCAAGTTGTGACAATAAGTCTTGATGTTCAACCTGATTTTTAAGAGAATATCTAGTCAGTGTCCCTCTATCAAGATTACCAACAATAGCATCTAAATGACGATTCTTTAGAATTCTAGTTGATCTAGTAAAGACAGGACTAGAAATTTTAGGTTCTTATCTAGGTTCTGGTTCATTAGGACCAGATTCTGAAATATTTCCAGAATTGGTTGTCTTTAGAGCAGGTTTATTGATTTTATCATTAAGTTTTAGAACAGATAAATTTTCTTCATAATTTTCTAGAGATGACTTAGGTTCATGGGGACCAGTTTCATCAAATTTTATGTGAACAGATTCTTCCACACACTTGGTTCTCTTATTGAAAACTCTATAAGCTTTTCTAGTTAAAGAATATCCCAAAATATTCATTCATCACTATTAGAAGAAAACTTGTCCAGATTATCCTTTGTATTAAGAATAAAAACATTTCAGCCAAAGACTCTGAAGTAAATAAATTTAGGTTTTCTATTATTCTATAATTCAGAAGGGATCTTCTTGAGAACTGGTCTAATTAAGACTCTATTAATAATATAACAAGATGTATTCACAGCTTCAGCCCAAAAATAAATAGGCAGGTCATACTCATTGAGCATGGTTCTAGAAATTTATTTAAGGGTTCTATTTCTTCATTCTACTACACCATTCTGCTGAGGTGTCCTAGGAGCATAAAATTTGTGACTATAGCCATTGTGCGAGCAAGAAGATTCAAACTCTTGATTTTCAAACTCATGACCATGATCACTTCTCATGGTCTTAATCTTAAGTACAATAAGGTTTTCTACATATATGGACTATTTAATAAATTAAGAACAAGCTTCACTTTTGTGAGCTAAGAAGTATACCCATGTATATCTAGAAAAGTCATCCACTAAGAAATAGAAACAGTGCTTCCCATTTAAACTAGAAACTCTATAAGGTCTGAACAAGTCCATCTGAATCAACTCGATAGGTTGAGAAGTTGCCACTTCTTTCTTTGGTTTGAAAGAAATTTTGGGTTGCTTTCCCTTTTGACAATGATTACAAACTCTGTCATTTGGAAACTCAAGTTTGGGTTGGTCTCTAACTAAGTTCTTACTAGTTAGTTTTCTAAGTGGGTGGATGTTGTAGTGTCCTAATCTTCTATGCCATAACCAATATTATTTAGGAAAATAATTTAGGCAAGTAACATTTTGTTCAGATAAAGAATTTAAATCAACTGCATAAAAATTTTCATTTCTTAAAGTAGAAAATACTAAAACATTATTGGAATTAAAAACATTACAATAATTATTTTCAAATTTAACATTAAAGCCATCATCAAATAATTGAGATATACTTAACAAGTTATATTTCAATCCATCAAAAATTAAAACTTTTAAAATTAAAACTAAGTTAGTGTTACCAATTTGGCCTAGGCCGATGATTTTTCTCTTAAAATTATCACCAAAGGTGACATGGCCTCCATCAACCATTATTAATCTTTTAAAACATGAATAATCTCCAGACATATGTCTTGAACATCCATTGTCCAAGTACCATATATTCTTGTGAGTACTCTTCAAATATGTTTCCTACAGAATAGATTTTGATGGGAAATGATTTTGGTACCCAGATCTTCTTGGGTCCAGATAGGTTAGCACTCAATTATTTTATAACCCAAATTTGTCTTATGGGTCTCATACATTTTACAGAGTCAAAATATTTTGATAGATAAACTCTATTTGATCTATAACTATGTGAATAACCAGTTGAAGCATGTGAATTTTCAGAATTGGAACAAGCAGAATTTTGTTCAGACTTAGGAATAAAACTATTCTTAATAATTTATCTCTGTCCAGGTTGGTAGCCTATTTCAATAGAGTATTTTGGTGCCAATTGCTTTCCTAGCATTCAAGTAAGTGTATCTTTTCCCTTTGTGAATTTTTCTAAGTCCTTTCTAACTCATTAGACATTTTCAATTCTATATTTTCCTTTAAAAGTTGAACATTATATTCTTTTTCTATATTAAATTTGGATTTAACATTTGCAGTGAGAGAATGTTGTTTATTTAATAACTTATATTTGTCCTTATGTTCATTGCATGTTTCTACTATCATGTTACAATATTCTGATAGTTCAGATTTAGACATATCTTTAGAGTCAGAATTAGATTCTGCATCATCTATAGAATAATAATAATTTAAAATAGGAGTATCTAAGGTTACCTCTAATGTATTAGTCATGAAACACATTTTGGCATGATTATTTTCAGAATCAAAAACTTTAGATTCACTTGTGATTTCTTCTAAAGCACTCCATGTAGCTTTCATTGCTTTCTTTTACTTACTATCCTTATAGTCATGTCTCTTTTTGAACTTCAGTTCTGGATAGTCTACTTTTATGTGACCTTTTCTTTTGAATTCATAGAAGACAACTTCATCATTTTTATCAGCTTTCTTCCAGTCCTTTTTCCAATGACCATTGTTGTCATTCTTTCCTTTGTAATTTGTTTTTCTGAAGAATTTCTTCTTCCTATAAAACTTCTTAAATCTTTCGGCTATTTGAGTCATCTCATCATCACTGTCTGAATCTGAATCTTCACTGGTTGAGATTTCAGTTTGTATTTGAACTGTGTCTTTTTCCTTGCTCTTAGAAGTAGAATATTTAAAAGCTATAGACTTTCTTTTTTGGTTCATCATCTTCCTTCTTATTCACTTTGAGTTCTTGATCATACATCATAAGATTACCAATAATCTCTTTAATAGGCAGTGCTCCAATGTCACATGATTCTCTTATTGGAACAGATGTGCCTCTCCATCAGTCTGGAATACATCTCAGTATACTAATAATTTGTTCCTTTGCTGGAACAAATTTTCCAAGTGAACACATTGTATAAACTATCTCATTAAACCTGAGATAAATATCAGAAATAGGTTCATCAGTCTTCATTTTAATATTATCATATTTAATAGTATGAATATTTAATCTCGTTACTTTAACATTGGTTTTTCCTTCATGAGAAACACCCAAAGTATCCCAAATTTTATAAGCAGTTTTGCAAGAAAGTATTCTATTAAATTCCTCATCTCCTAAAGAACAACACAAAGCATTCAGAAATTTATAGTTATTATTGTGAGCAGTTTTTGTAGGTTCATCCCAAGTTGTTCTTTCAGTTTCTGGAATTTTATATTGAGACTCTATAGCATACCAGATTTCAAAACCGATACTTTCCAAATGATTTTAATTTTACGTTTCCACTGGGCATAGTTTGTACCATTAAATAAAGGTGTCTGGTTAGTAGTAGTACCATCTAGTATATTTTCCATACTAGATTTCAGAATGTAAATTTAAAAAGACAAAATTTAGAATTAACATAAATTTAAGATCATTAAAGATGAAACTAAAATCACAGTTAAAAACAGAGTCTTTTGAAAACTTGTATTAATAAAAACAACCTCTGATACAAAATGTTGGTCGGAGTGGATACTCAAGAAGGGGGTGAATTGAGTTCCAATTAAAATTTCTGTTAAAATATTTTCTATTTAAATATGCAAATTATAAAACAAGATAAACTGTAGTGAATTTGAATTAAATCAAAGGATCAGTTAGGTTCTAAAAGATTGATTAGTTCTCAGTTAATTTAATATGAAGATTAATTAACTTTTTAATCTAACCTAATAATTTAAAAAACATACAAACACTTTCTAGAATAACTATCAAAGTAACTTTAAAATAGTTTTGTATTTCAAAGTAATAATCAGCAGAATATAAATTAGATACTGTATAGTTTGAACTTAAACTAAAAATACTTAGCAGATATAACCAAGTGGTTCAGTCTCAATCCGAGACTTAGTCCTCTCAAATTTATATATAAAAGTGATCCCCACCCTGGATTGGGGTTAACAACATTACATGACTTTCAGGCCACGCAGGGACCTCTACCACATTTCTTCTTGGGAAATGAAAATAAAGACTAGGAAACACAAGGACCTCTTCCACAGTTGTCGTGGGTAAATAAGAGTAACGAGTTTTGGTATGAGGATTGTGATATCCTCCAGTACAGCACAAGAGAAAGTGTATGTGTTAAATAAACATGATACACACAATGCTCGAAAGTAAATAATAAATCACTTAGAGAAAGTATATGAATGTTTAGAAAGCTCTAGTGATTGACAGTGTAGCTCTGGACTCGTTGGATTCAGCAGAAATGCTTCTGAGTCCTTCTCTGTTTTTTTTGTTGAAAAACAGAGTTTCGTGGTTTAGATTTTGTTTTTCCAGGAGAGAAGATGTTCTCTTGACTCCAGAGTACTTCGTGAGTTCTTCAGTAATTTAGGATTGCATGTATGGAACTTATTTGAGGATCATGCAATGTTTTCTTCACAGTTGTGCTCAGGATTATTCTTCGGTTCAGTACAGAGCTTGCGTGTATTGTACTATGTGTGTCGAGATGTGTCAAGTGCTCACCACTCTCTACTGCAGCTTAATATTCTTTATATTCCACGAGCTCCGGAAATAGGAATGATTTTCTTTCCATAGGTACAAGTTATGGTTTCCTGATAAACCATCAACTATCATTAAATAACATTAATTTCATTAAAATCATCAAATATGACCATTAGCATTATTTTAATAATATCAACAAAAACGTTAAGAAACAGTGTCACAGTGATTATGTAAATGGTGTCTTCTTCACGGTATGTCCATCACGGTATGTACTTCATGGTATGTGACTCACAGTATGTCCTTCATGGTGTAACCTTCACGGTGTGTTGCTCATGGTGTGTCTTTAACGGTGTCTGGGTCACGGTGTTTCTTTCCCGGTGTGTGGGTCAAGGTGTTTCCTTCACGGTGTTTGGGTCACGGTGTGTCCTTCACGGTGTCTGGGTCACGGTGTGTCCTTCATGGTGTGTGGGTCACGATGTCTTGATACTTAGGCAAGTATATGTATTAAGACTTAAACAGTAATATGGAGAATTTGAATTAAGATTAACAATTATAAAGTAAGATAACATGAAACATAAATACAATGGTTTGATAAGATAAGTGAGATTTTTGATCATGCATAATATTTGTAAATAATAGTGAGATTAATTAACATCAATAATATTTTCTACCATTAAAACATGATGTGTAATTATTATTGAGATTTGTGATCATTAAAAAATGAGTAATACATGAGGAGTCTAACAGTTATGATGGAAGCTCTATAATGGGATAAGGAGACTGAAGTTGTTTGGTTGGTCGAGCCTCAATAGGAAGATTATAGGGATAAAGAGGTAGTTGAAAAAATGATGACTTATATCAGAGGTATCCTGTAATGTACGACCAAGATACTCTTTCTTTTGAATGATCTAATGATTTTTTTGTTCCATAAATTAAAATAATTATGTTTATAATCATATATGAATTCATCCCAATTTTATTTTTGCGTTCATTATATGACATTGAAGCTGATTTTCATAACAAGGATTTTTTGCACCATCTAGTCATAACTATGGTGATGGTATGGGGAAATGAAGTAATATTTTCCTAATACATGGGGCCTAGAGAGCATAGTCTATATATTTTTATATTTTGTGTATATCCCTACAAATTTTTTGTATTTTTATGTCATCACCGTTATTTTTTTCCTAAGACCAATATAAATGAGACTAAGTTGGTGAGACTTGGCTTTTTCATAAACTGTCATTTTCTAGGTTTCAGCATAACTTTTTATTCCCCATTTATCTTTTCATTTCTCAATTTATGCCTAAAGTATATAGAGTATAGGTCTAGAGAGATCAGACTTGTCTTTTTCCATGATTTCCCTTACATGATTTCAACCTACTGAGTATTATGTCTATTTTTACATGCATTTTTATGTTCGGGATGCCGCAAAAATGAGGATGGTGTTTTAGGGAATGAATTTTTTAACATAATTTTCAAGTTAATGATCTCAAACAAGGATTGATGGATAATAATGTTCTAAAATTATGTAGATACTACAAAGGAAAATTTTGAGCCATAATTTTGTGGTCTTATAATCTAAATCGCAATATTTGCGAGTTAAGGTGGTTTCTCTCAATGATGAAGTTGTTGTAGATTGAAAAACCTATTTTGTGGGCTATTTAATGAAAATCTAGCAAGGGCATGTTACAACATAGTCAACATTGTCATCCTTTGGCTATAAATCCCATTTTATGAGATACATTATAAAAGTAAAATTGTGTATGGCTATAGAATAATTAAGAAAATAAGTTCTTATAAATTTGATGAAATTCTATTAATAATGTTCAAAAGGAGTTTATAGAGATTCATATTTCTCAAGAATACTATGTGTGGTTTTTCCAATGGAAAATTTCTGTGAGTGGAGAGAGAATTTGTATCATCATTTGTTGTGAATATGAAATCACTCTTACATGAATACCGCTTCTTTGAGGGGGGGGAACATTTTGTTAGATGACCAATATTAGGGGGAGGACCCCTTCATTCAAGGGTCAATGCATCATTCAATTTAATGTTATGTGACCTGAACGTTGAATTTTTTTTAACGTATTATGGGGAGGATGCTGTTGTAGAATTTATTTTCTTATGACAAGGATGTTATGATATGAAATTTTAAATTTGTACAATGAAGTAATTTTACTATTAATATTGTACAAAAAGGATAATAAGGAGGATATAATATATGGTTTTATCCTTGACTGGATTATTAATGATTCTCTCATTCTTCGTAATCTTCCAGAAAGTGTGCTACCATATTCATGTCTGAAGGGGGAAAGTTGTATGTTGTGATCTTGGGTTTTCAGGATATGAAGAATGGATTGGATAAAAGGGATTATGGAATTAGTTGAGGTCTCACCCAGGGAATAAGTTACTGTTGATTGAAAGACTCATTTTTTGGGATATTTTATGAAAATCCAACTATGGAATGTTACAACATAGTGAAAAGTGGAAACCCTTGGTTACCAAACCCATTTTTGGTGTACATTATGCAAATCCATCTGGGGAGTGTCACAACAAAGTGAGGAAAATATGTCAATAGGAATTCAGACATTTTATCAATAAAAGATTATGGATGTTTTTGGAGATTCGGATTTCCTCAGGCATAGAGTTTTCTTTATGAAAAGAAATAACCTTAATATGGGGGGATAATTTAAAGTCAAATCTACCCATTAATGGGAAAAAGTGGTTTCTTCCTACGGTCTGACCCAACGTGGAGAAAATAATGCATGTAGTTTTTGGTCATATGACTATGACCATAATATTATGGAAAAAAAATGATAGCTGGATAATCATACCCAGATCATTCTTGAATTTTTGGGACTAGAAGTAAGATATTTTAAACCATAACCTTGGAGGGTTTCCATTCAAGAGAGATGATATGGGGAAAATGTGCGAGGGATTACCACCCACTAAATTTTAATTGTGATTTTCAACGTAATTTTATAAAATATTACATGGTAAGAAGAATATTCTCTGAAGGGAAATGTTACCAATGGTTGAATAACCCATTTTAAGGTATATTTTTATCAAATTCAGTTGGGGAATGTTACAGTATAGTCAATAGTGTCATCCTTTGGTTAAAAACCCCCTTTTGTGGGATTTTTTATGTCAACCCAACTAAGGTGTGTTATAGAATAGTCTAGAAAAAGATAACAAAAGTATCATACATTCTTCTACTAGGAGACCAAGAAAGGTTATGAAGGATTGAACATTTACATGACATGGAGTATGAGGAGTAGAGTGTGTAGGTCTAAGAATAAAGGAAGTGTTTGGATTTATATTGGCCATGAATTTTAGAGTCACTTGTATATATCTAAAACATATATTGAAGGGGTAAATCTATGTCTCTTTGGTGGACCCCTTAATACAGAAACCCAAATTAAGAGCTCATGTATTTATCTTTGATTGTACACAAGAGAGGGGGTTCTATTATTTACCCTATAGACAGGACTAGGTATTGAGGTTTGAGCATCACTACATATATTATTAGGATGATAATCAAGATATACATTGTTTGTGAGGTAATATGAAAATTAAAGTCATCCGGTTAGAGAATTAGTCATATATTTTATCATTTTGCAGTAAGGATGAACGTTTCGTGATGTGAAGAGTAATGGAAAATGGTTTCTAGGCTAGTGTATGGGACCCATGAATCACTTTGTGTCTTGTTGGAGCAATAATCAAGGCACATGTAGTTATAAAATTATGTTTCCCCACAATGATTAATTCATGTGTGGAAGAAAAGGGGTTTTTTAATATGTGTTCATGCATATAGTGAGAGATCGTATTGGATTCTCTCATATAAATATGACACTTACATGTGAGAGTAGGGAAATTTCACCTATTGTGTTTTAGTTGGGATAATGATTGAGGATCTTAACGTCACTATGTATCTCCTGGAAATGAGAATCTTTACACACATAGTTCTTGATGAAATCGTGCTGTGTATTTTCATGCGATGAGGACATCTGGTGTTACTTTTATAGTCTGGTAGCCAGGACCATGGAAATCCCAATGTTAATTGATATTCCTTTCTTATGTAGTGAATCCTTTTACCAAAACTCCTAAGACCATGTGAGATATGCTAAATGTGAGAAAAAAAGATAAGAAAATGTTATTTCCATGGCACAAATGCAAAAAAACTATCAGATAGGTGCATTTAGATTCTATGGTGGATGGTCTAGGAAATATGATACAAGAATCTCTATATATCTCATTTAGATTTTAATGAAGTCAGAAATTGTTTTTTAGGAACAAAGCAGCTTAAATTCATATCGTCAGTACATTAGCATTGCAGTTTAACATCTTTTGGTTTGGAAGAAGGCCAAATGATGTGTAAAAAATTGAATGTTGGGGATCAGACTGAGAATGGAATCCTGGGTGTCATTATGTATCTCATGGGAATGATAATCAATCCACACTTAATTCTTTATGGGTTCCCTATGCTTGTATAATCCTTACATAGGGAGTGGGGGAATATGTTCTGTTGTGGCTGCACCCAATATTGGATATTCAGACGTCACTACGTTTCACATAGAAATGAGAAGAAAAAAATAAGTATTTATTGTGGTACCATGCAGTTTAAATTCATACATTCAGGACATTATTCAAATTGTTTAACATCATGTGAGAAGGAGGAAGGAGAACCGATGTAAAATAATGGAAATGTTGTGGCTAGGCATAAGAATGGAAATCTGGGCGTCACTGCATATCTCATGGGAATGAGAATCAAGACACGCATATCTCTATAAGGGTTCTCTTTGTATTTATAATCCATACATAGGGAGTGGGGGCTTGTTTATATTGATGGACCCGAGATTAGATAATCAACCATCACGACATATATTAGGGAAATGAGAATCAGTCCATACATCATTCTTAAGAGATCATTCCATTTACCATCACGTGATAAGAATGTTGATCATAAATTTTAATGTCTTTGTAGAATGAAACTGGTCACCTGACATGAATGAAATGTTATAGCTAGACTAAGATATAGGATATGGGCATCTCTATTTATCCTCCTGTAGTGGGAATCAATCCTCACATAGTTCTTGAGAATTTTTCTGCACATGAATCAGGCTTTGATGTAGGTAAATGGGAATTTAGTATTTTCCATAAACATGTTTGAGTGTAAAACATGAATCCTTGGAATCATTATGCATCTGGTTGTACAAAGAATCATTAAACATGTCATTCAAAAGTTCCTTGTGCTGATATGATTTATTCACATGGAAAACGAATGGGGGGATTCTTTCCTTAATAGTGCCGAGACCTAGGATGGAAGGCCCGAGAAACACTACATATCTCATTTGAATGAGAATCGAGCCAGATGTAGTTCTTGATAGGAACATTTGGTTTATTTTTATGTGATAATGATGTGATAGTGTGGCGACTTATAAATATAACAAGGGAACGAGTTCCACTGTGGTGTTGAAATGATGTGATTGGGGCGTACTCATGGGAGCTTCACATCCTTTCTTCATCAAGATTAACCAAGAGGGAATATGGAACCGTTAATGGGTTAGTGGGATGTGATTGGGGCTTATACCTAATATAAAATCTCAAATTGAAGAGATTTCAAGTAGTGTATCATGTTATCATGCTTTGGGGAGTTTTTAACATCAAATGAGAGGGACATTAACAATTCCTTTTAATCTAATTCTATGAGAATGAATGGTGTCCTATAGTTTTAGGTCATATGAATGGGACCTTATTCCATGTCGTTTATCATCCCGTTACATGATATTGATTCCTTGCAGTTTAACTTCATGCATCATAGATGATATGTCATTCATTTTAAGGTCATGTGATAAAGACAAATTATGTAGTTTAACATCTTGCAGATGAGACGACATTCTTGTAGTTACATGATACATTTCTTTTGGAATCTTTCATTTGTTGGGGTCATAATGATATCTCCATCCATTGAGATTAAATAGTTATCTCTGTTAATGTTGACCTTGTGTTTAGAGTAAGGTCTCTCCAACATTGGTTCATGATTTGCAGGCTTCTATCCTGGTATCATCGGGGTTTTAGGACCATTAAATGTTCTCCAAGGTGAAATGAGTAGAGGAAATGCTTTTTTTAATGGATCATGGTATCTAATTTCAATAGACCTATAAGTGATGCATGGTATGAAATATTTTTTTCATCTAATCACACCAATTAATCCAATCTTTTCAATGACATCTTATCAAAGGATAGTTGATCACAGATGGAAACATAGAGTAATCAAAACTGGACTTCAATGGGAAAGACTACTTCTGTTTTATAGAGTAGTGAGTTTTAGGTCACCCATCCAAACTATATGTTATGGTCTGGTAAGAATGTAAGTCATGATATATCTTTTTAGGACATGACTTATTATCTTTATTGACTATATTATGGGGTATGTTCGATAGGGTCATGCTAAAGTCCTCTATCTTTCCATTAGACACTGCATGATAGCTGTATGAATGGTTTAATTTAATATAGACTCCTGGTATAGTTTTCTACATCAACATGACAAAAATTTGTGCAATTATCTAGTAATAGTTAATGAGAGACACCCAATTTTGTAAAGATATAGGCTTTTATGAATCCAACATTTCATTTATCCTTGAATTATTTTAGGGGTATTACCACATCACATTTGGAGATGAATTTAGAAGCAGTTAAGATGCATTTTAACTGCTTAGTCATAGGTGGGGGTATTCCCTCACAACATTAACACTCCATATAGAAAATTCCCTAGAGTGTTTATATGTATGTAGAAACTCTAGGGGTTTATGGAAGATGTTTCCATGCACTAGGAAGAAATGACATTTCATACTGAATTTTGTGTAATCTCATGTCATAGAAGGCCAAAAGTATCCTAGACCTTTGATTTAATTAGAAAGCATGTACCATGATTTGGGGGAACCATAGGATCATGCATATAATTCTTCCATAATATTAGTAGTCTATTACTCATCGATACATATTAGAAGGACTCCATCAAAGCCTTGTCTATAGAGGTATTTCTGATGATTTTGACAATTATAAATTATGAAATTGACTACACACAGATAAATTCTCTCTTTCTAAGCTATGTAAAATGGAATTACTCCATCATGGATGTATTCTATGATGGTAATAAGACATCTTTTTGTAGGTCCATATGGCTTAGGGTTAGGGATGACTTCATTGATCTGGTCCATTCTGAATTGAGTAAAAGGTGATACCATCTTACAATGGGCAATGCAGATGATTTTTTCATCCCTGTTTAGATCTTATAGTGCCATAGTTTTATTTTGCAATGCATCTTTTTTGGTGTTCTGTGATTTTAGGATGCGAGTCAATGTCAGTTTTGAGGGGAACTGTTCTATTAACACTTATACATAGTCAAGTAGGATGAATAGCTCTACTTTTCTAATGGCATAACCCCCATTGATCTATTTTGTAACCAAATATGAATAAACTTTCACCTTTAAGTGGTCCACTGGTATTTAGAGTGCCAGTAATATTCTTGTAATGAGGTCATGGTATGATCCCTCATTATTGGTACAACATTTTTATAATAGAAAGGAGTAAGTTATGTATTCTTTCATTTGGGAGATAAGTACAATCCAAAACCCAGCTTTGTTGAGATTTGGATTTTCCAGTATCATTTTTATTGGGATATATGATGAAACATTAAAAAACATTTCCTAGATTTGTGGGCTATGTTGAATAGAAAATTTTTCTTCATAAAAAAATTAATTGTTCAACGATGTTTTTTTTGATGATGAGTGTTTTAGAAAGATGTTTTCCAATGTCTTTCCTTTCACTAACTTCTGAAGTGCGTAAAATATATTCAACATATATAGTATAATCTGCCACTATTCCAAACATTCTATTAACACATGTTGACTGAAGATATATTTAAGAGGGTTATTGAGAGAGCCCAATTGGAAATCATGGGGCTGCTTCTAGTGCCTCGGTTTCTAAACTACACATATTAACACTAGGAATCTATTCTTGATATCTTAATAACAAGTCTCGGTGTCGATTATAGTTTGAATGAGATAATAACGGTTTTTTTCATTCCCAATATCATCCTTTTCATAATTAATTTTCCTAGTGATTACTCTATGTTCATCACAAATAGGATGAGTGGATTTCCCTCAACAGGTGGCATTAATACTGGTGGGATCAAGAATTACTTCTTGAGCCAATAAAATTCTTCTTGACAGTCATTGCTCCACTTACGTGTGGCCCCTTTCATTATTATTTTGGTGTAAGTCAGAAATTTTCTTGGATGATTGGATATGAAGCCTTTAAATTTGGCCAAATTTCTATGAATTCCTCTCAAATATTTGTTGTTTAAGGGAGGTGACATGGTAAGGATATATGTTTTTTCTCATGTTTCGCCTTAGTGCTGCGATGAAGTTCAATGAAGCTAATAAACATCTTTGAGGTTACCTCAAAATCACACATTAAAGGGTTCATTATCCAGATATGTTGCCATAGATTCTTGAATATGGTCCCTAGATCATCTAGGTGGTCATAATATTTCTTTTACATGAACACTAAATCATTAATATTTAATTCAAAAAACATTCCCAGGAAGGGTTTAAAGATTTGATGCATGGTACATTGTTATGTAGCACCAACAATGTTCAATCCAAGGGGAATTACCTAATCGAAAAATAATCCTTGCGGGGATATGAATGTTGTGTATTCTTAATCTTCTAGGTCCATTCAGATTTAGTTATACCCTAAATAGAAATCCATGAAGGGGAGGAATTGATAAAATTACATTGCATAAATTGAGAGTTCTGTGATGGTAATTGGGATGTCATCTTTCAGAAAATGAAGGTTGAGAGCTTTGAAGTTGATGTAAAATCTGATTTTCCCATTTTCTTCTTTAAAGGTACAATTTTAACTATCCATCTTAGATATTGTACCTCTAATTAAGTTTTCCTTGATGAGTTTCTCAACATTAGCCTCAATTTCATATGAGTGACTCGAGTGTTTCCTTCTATCTTTTTTTTTCTTAAATCCCCAATGGTCTCCAAGAAAACCGAAGTGATGGGTGGAAACATTATGTTCCTGTCCTAGAATCTGTGATTAATTATAGGAAAACAAATCTTGTTGTTTGACGAGTAAAGATCCATATACCTCCTGTTCTTTGAGAGTTATGGAAACATTGATCAATGTGGGTAATGTATCTTCATTTGTACCCATATTTATCTATCTAAGTTCATCAACTATGGTGGAGACACCATCCTAAAATTATTTAGTGGAATCCTTGAGGTATTCTTCTTCCTCCTCTTCCTAATTCTTTATTTTTTCACTTGTAGTTGGGAAGTAGTTGATGATGAAAGTTCCTCAATGTGAGGAGAGGATTTCATATTAGGACCTATAGAAAATGATGAAACTATTTCGAGATCACCTTCTAGTATGATTCATTATTGATCACATGAAGGGGAAATGAGGGATGGAGGATAATCATCTTCATTTTATCTTATTAATATTACAACATATTTTATACTAGCTGATGAAACATTGATTTTTTATGCTCAGGGGATGGAAAGAATAATTTTTCATCCAAGATTTCATCATTGGTCAGAGAGTTGATATCTTTTCCAATACTATCAAGTTCTTTTGTCATAATTGAAATCAATTAGGTCTCTGAACATGTGATTTTATTTAAACCCAACTCTTATATTTGGTTGATGGGGAACACATACTCTACACTAAGTTGCTTTAAAGGGATAGATGGAATAATCACTAGACAATTTTTGTCATTGATCCATGAGACATTATCTACCAAAGACTATATCCCATCTACATCAATGTATTATGACTCAAAATATTTAAATGGGGGATTGTAACTATACAATGACCCTATTTTACCATTGATATAATATTTGAGGCATTGGTGGTATTATGAGGGGATATGAGTTGGATAATGTATCAAAGGTCTACCTAGTTGAATATTGAAAGTTGTATCCGGTATAACAAAAATTAATTTCGAGTCAGACATGAGATACATGACTATTTACTAAGTTTTGTTAACTTGAGATGATTTTTCTCTATCATTTCATAACCTGGTAACATTATCTTATAGGGTTAAATGTGTGATTCATTGTAACGTAGTAGATGAAGTGTTTAGATTGGAATGAGGTTGACTTCTGAGCCATTGCAAATAAAGGGACATCAAATTTCAATTTTTTTATCCTGCAATATATATACAAAGGTTTTAGATTTCCCTATATGAAAATATACTCATCCTAGTCAGTGGAATAGATGAATGTCTGGCATTCAATAGTATCAATCTCTCCGCGATATAATTCAAGGGAAATGACATCAACGTCGAATTATTGATGTCTTAACAAGCCCTCAATGAGTTCTTCCAAGAGGTATTTTGATAGAATCAGGGAACCCAAGATTGAAAAATTAGTCATTACCAAGGTTAATTTCTTCAAAACATTATATTTTAGGTCTAATGGTATGAAATTCTCAAAATGGGTATATTCTTTCACAAGTGCTATAGGAGCTGATGTTTCTAATATAGAAGGAATGTCCTATGGAATACAAGATGAAAGTAATTCCACTCATGGTCGATTAGGAAAGATAGGCATTCCTACACACTATGGTTTATTATGTGGTGGTTTATCCTCTGACCAATCCTCAAGGATGATCATTTTTGGTAAGAACCATCATTATATGGGGGAACTCCCTTATTCCCAATGGGCTTGCTGGAGATCACATCCATGGGTTTGGGTTTTGTAGAGTATTCGAGTAGTGTCTTGATTAAAGTAGTTACTCCTAGAACAATTTCATATTCCCTTATATCCTTTACTTTGTTTGACACTTCTCATATTTGGCCAATCGAGTGTAGGGAATTAAGGTTTATAATCATTCCCATAATCTAAAAATGGATCCCTTAAGTGAATAATGTTAATAGAGTGATAGATAAACTCTTCATCAGATAGATATTATATTTGGTGGGAGGACCACTATTGTAACGTTTGGTGGGGAAGTTCCCCTACTTTGAGACCATTGACATGGAGTTCACTAAGGAAATTTTAACTTTGGGATTGACATGATCTCATCTTCTTGCGTTTTCTTCTTACCTTTCTGGTCAGGTCTAATTTTTGTAGGAGTGGATTTCAAAGGTCTGAGATGTCGATGAAGTTGGATGTATTACAAAATAAGTATATGGAGTCACAATCAGGTGTTTCAACTATGATCAAGAAATATAATAAGTTTGTTTGATCATTTTTCTAACCATTCAATCACAAAACTCTTTTGTACCCATTCTTTTGACTTTATTTCATTCATTTTCCTCCTCCAACTCAATGGTGGAGACACATTCCAATTGAGAAGTTGTATTTTTTAGATTCACCTTCCAGGATTCCACCATCTTTTGTAGCATTTCTTTAAAAATAAAACATGCATAGATTTTGTTCCCCAGTAATTGGTGTAATGGTTGATAATTTCATAGATCTTCATCACCCTCTTTGCTGGGATTCCTGGGATTTGAAAACATTATTACATTGTTTTATAATGATGAAATGAAGTAGATGGGAACTTTTTCATTTTAGAAATAATAGACATATGTTTTCATCCCCTCAAACTATTTTCACCTATGGTCTCTTTGGTCATCATGACAATATGGAAATTTAGGCTGACACTTAAGTGGTGTAAACGCATGATATGGTGTGGTCTTTAGAGATGTAACCGTTATAGTGGAATACTAACATATAACATGTGAATCATATTATTTTATATTATTTTATGTTTATCCATCCCAAAGATCATGTAATTACTCAGGACTTTAACATAGTCTTTTCAATGGAGTCCTCTAGTTTTTGAGAAATTGCGGTGAGGCCCTCAAACGCTCCTGTATATTTCATAGGTATCAGTGGAATGCACAAATCATCTCAATGATTCCCTATACTTATAAGAAACAAGTTTTTGTGAGGGATTACTAGGTGTAAAGAGAATTTCAATCCTTACCACCATGAAATGAAATTCACGACCCATTCATTATCCTACATTTTCTGTCTGAGAAATCAATGAATTTCATCTTCTATAACATTGAGAAAAACTAGAAGAGAAAATTCTAAAAGTGGTCTTTAAACCTTGTAATTGGTCAAGCCTGCACACTCATGTACCATACCTAGGATGGCCCTAATATTGATTGCAAAAAATCACATAAGTTCCACTCTATCATGTTGTTTAGGGGTCCCCATCATGGGATCACAATAAGAGATGAAATCTGTTAAATGTGGCTCTTAGTCTCTTAATCCATTAAAAATGGGAAATATTAGACACCCAAAATTTTACAGGGGAGGAGTCGAATCTACCCAATCGAGGTAAGGATTATTTTCCATTTTTATTAGTGTTTGATGTTCCTCCATGGGTTCCAATCAAGTTATGAGTTACTCAACGGAATTCATGATCCCACAAGGAATGAATAACTAAGCTAGAGCATGAGTAGACACATCAGTTGGTAGGGGAATGGGATGCAGTGCCACTGGTATCTTCCATGGGTTTACCATAGTTACATGACTATATAGATGTGTCTATCCAGGTTATAGTTATGAAACCAATAGAGGTAATTCTTGATCTACTAAAATTGGAACCATGTATATTGGTGGTTGGAATACCACATAGATCAGGTGTTCCAAACCCAATTTAGTTGTTGTGATGAACCCACTTTGAGAAGGTCCCCTAGATGGGGGTGTGAGTAGAGGATATTTTTGTAGATTTATCCAATAGGAAGGATATGTCAGTGTAGTTCAGTAATGAGTATCCTCAATTATTTAATCTCATCCTTTTGATGAGAAATTATTTCCTCCCCTGGGAAATGAGCTTAACCTCTCTGAGAGGTAGGTAAGGAACAATCTGACCATTACCATTTCCCTATTGGATACTTTTCAAGGATGTAATGATGGGTTATTTGAGTGAATGTCCAAATTTAAAGATTTGTTTTGGTTTTGGGTATGTACAACTCCTTCATCTATTTTGGTGTAGACCACACTATGAACCAAAACATCCTCCTCCGACTCCTATGAATTGGCCTCATGCTCTATAGAGTCACCATGAGTTGTATTAATTAAATTTACTGGTATGCAATTCATGGTCAGAATTACATCAAGGTATTTGTGAGAAATCCTTTCTCAGTTACCTCAATGAGGCCACCTCCTCAAATTTTCAATTTCTCTAGGAGCTATTTAGTGGATGGTAATCCAAAGGGATCCTCCAGAATGTTTGTTAATGCACATCCCTAATGAGGATACCAGATTACGGGATGTGATGAATTGGGAGGATTCACACAACAGAGATTCCCCTAATTGAAAGATTATTGATATACACTGAGGAGGGGGGTTGGAGGTGAAAAATACCCAATATCTGAGGGATTTAGATGATAATGGTCCACTTTAACAAACCACTAACCATGTATTACTGACAATGAGGATTCTGTTAAAATACCCTTCCCCACGGGATGGGGTTACTCTTGAAGTACTGTGATTGCTATTTCCGAGACTACCCTTATGATTCTATAGTGTTTTGTTTAAAAAAGGGATAGGTGCATAATTTAGTGCACACATTGATCGACTGCTTCCAAATACCATTGTTCTATTCTTGAAATTTTCATTATCTGACAATAAAAATTCACTAAATGGAACGCTTTATTGATATTCTCCGATAGATTATGGAAAATTATCTCAATATCCCACTCTAAGCTTACCCAAAATTAGTGACAATCGGTTGGAACTATTTTTTGATCCTGTTTTTGGTTATGAATAGTTTTCATTTGTCTAAGATGGTTTGAAACTATAACATTTCTTAATAGATGCTACATCGGGATTTTCTAGTTAGGGAGCATGATTAAATGTATCTTTCCACATGAACACCATCCTATAATATAGAAACTATATGGGGTATTAATGATCAACATTAAGAAAATTTTTAACATGTAGAGGAATACCCATTGATGGGCTCGTTGTGATCCCCCTGACTGTCTTACAAAAAAGTGGTTTGCTGAATAAATTTGGCATTGCATCCCTTCTATTACCTTGATGTGACTTTGATATTTTTCATAGGGAAATAGTTTTTTTCCTTCATTTGATGAAGATTTCCCATATATTAATCCTTATTTCAATCCCACAATCTTTGGTAAATGCCTCTAGAGTACAATTTTGAGGGGTGGCTAAAGGATATAACATTAGTGGAATGTCATATTCAGCCTCCTATTTCCTCTTGTTTAGCATGTCATTGTCATGTTTTTATGGAGGTCTATCTACATAACATGATCAGAGTGGATGATATCTTTCTACATTATCATAATCGACAATATCAGAAGGGACATCCTCTGTTACAGTGGATGGTAAGTGGCCCATGGGTGGTTTAGAGAACGACTATCCCCCTAGGAGGTCTTCTATTTAAGAAAGGATTCCACCTATCAAAGAAAAGTAACAAGGCATGGATGAAATTTTTTTCATAGGTTCCACATGATATGATGGGATTCTAATTTCTAAGTTCTTAATTGGAAGATTCTCTAGACAATGTTAATAAATACTGTGGAGAAAACTTTCACAATGAGTTCAATCATGGGGAGGACCACCATGGTGTATTATATAAGGGGATTACCTTCTTGATCCTAGATCTTGTGGCTATAGTGAGGGCTATCGTGGATCTCATCATGAGGTGGGAGCATAAGATCAATTTCTTTGTGGTCATTAAGAAATCCTTCATGGTGATGTGTCTTGAGATGACATTTTGAATTATTGCTACTGCTCCTGTAATTTCGTATTGGGAGAACATGATCTTATGTTTCCATATATTATCATCTAAAGGCTTCATGAAATCTAAAATTGAGTAGACTAGGATCATAGACCGGTTCTTCATTTTCTATTTCTCTGTTGTGAGGATTTTTTGGAATAATGTTTGTGAGAAACTAGGGACACTTTATAAAGAAAGTGGTTTTCATTACAAAGGGTTTGTTGTTTCTTTAGAGTGACCATAGAAATATGTTGATTACCTCCAAATAGTGTAGGTGTATGTTCCTGATCTGATAGTCCATATATCATGGGGTGGTTTCCTCATGACCCTCTATGATGGGAGAAATGGAGTATGTCTACTCTGTCGTGACATGTGGGTTAGTCACCACATTTTTGGGGATGGAGTTGGGTATCCCTCCCTCTAACACTACTTCTTACATTGTAATGACGTCTCAGAATGTCTGTGGGGATTGAGAAGGTATTTTCATCTACTATTTCACTATTTCTAGGATATTCACAGGGAAATTAGTGACTATAATTGGGATATATAACCATTTAATATCTAGATTATGTTTATGTTATTGCTCATGTCCTACCTTCTCGGTCTGTGGATACTTATAATACTCCCGTTTGGGGTTGGAGAGTTGGGTCTGCCCCTATTCATTGTGGGGACTTTTTGAATGAGTTCTCTGAGTGATACCAGATGAAACTTTTGTATTGATTTATTAATGAAGGAAAATGTGTGTGCCTTATTGAGGTTATCCACCACACTTGGTTGGGAATCTTCATCGGGTGTTTCTAAATGAGTCTGCTAGCAGGCTTCGTGAATGCAGGTAAGTGTGTGCACCTGCAGGTGGCTTTCCACCACACTAGGTTGGTGGGATTCCTCAGGTGATGCAAGATTATTATGGTAGAGGGATTGGTGGATACAAGTATTGTATATTCATTATCACGATATTCCACCAGATTTGAATGATGAGATTTTTATGATACTTCTAGATGAGGTTCCCCCTATATTATTAGGATGGTTAAGTGTATATCTCTACACACATTTGACCACCAAATTTGAGTGGTGGGATTTCCCAGATGTAAGAGGGTTGTGACACTACTCCCTGATGACCTATCTCTACACTCTGTTGGCCTTCATCTATGCCTTGGTCTTGATGACCTAGGACGGTTAACTAAGGATAGAACCCACCTCATATTGATGGCTTACTATTTTCCGACATTGGCTGTGGTGATTTCTAGTAGAATCACTTTATAAGGATCCATGTGTATTAGTAATGAGGCCTTATTCAGTCTCTTGATCCACCTACCTCGTATAAGGGAGGGACCCATTGCCACATTCTAATGATGTGCTCTTGAAATTGTAGAAGATGGAATTCGATGCCTTCTTCTTTTAGACCACCGGTCATCACTGATCAAATGATCAATGGGGTTTGGTGGCCTAGAATCCCTTTTGAGAATCCTCAAGGGTTTGGATGGTACCATGTGGATTATACTCATAGACTAATGTTTTTGTGACCTAGTGTTGAAGGCGCTTGGTTGGTGATGAAATCCATTGCTTGGATGAAGACCCAATGTGAATAGTATACATGCCATGTGTTCACAGATACTTGAAGGATTCCATTGTATGGAAGGGAGTTTGGATATAAAGTTCTTGAATATATGAAAAAAAACAATAAAACCCCATAAAAGAGACATCTCATTGGAAAGAAAACATTCATGATTTATTGTCATGATTGGACCTCTAAATTTTGAGTGAGAAAGGGGCCTGAAATGTGGGTGATACTATCATCTTGGTTAAGGATTCATGATGGGTTCACCATTTTTTGTTTTTAATATAGTTTAATGTTCTCTTGATGGTTTATTGTAGGTGTTGAGTTTTGCGTATTTATTCTCGTTAGTTATACTATTACCAAATAGATTCCAACAGTTTTTTTATTGTACCAGAAACGTTAAGCAATTATATTTCAATAAAGGAACTTCTCTCCAAAGCCATGCACTTTTCATGATGATTGACCAATATTGGTTAAGAACTCACATTGGTTGAGAGGATAGGATTTCAGCCTCATCACACCCTTTTGGGGGAAATTATTGCCTACTCTCAGGCTCTCTTATATATTTAATATATGTTCATGAATCCTTCATTAACTCCCATGTATGATGTGGGTCCCCCTTGAACTAAAAATCTATTATTATCATGTTTGGAAATTAGAATCATTTTTATGTATCTGATATTATTCATCAATGGAGAAATGTATATGTATATGAGTTTCTTTATTGATCGTATCCTCTTATGAAAAATTAGAGATTATTTGGTAGTTATTAAAATTATGTTGGTTTTCTAGCCACACAATGGGGATCTTTGGAGTGCATTGTCATCCAAGGAGATGGGAGTTGTTTTTTATATTGGGATCAGACCCATGTGATTGGATTCTAATGTATCCTCATGAAAGTAATCATAACCCTCTTATTCAATGATTCTTAATAGGGGAAATCATGCCATTTATTTTCATTTGTTAAAGAACAAATCATCATGTTTAACATCATGTGGAAGGGATGTCTAGGAAGAAGGTTTCTAGTTAATGTTTGGTGTGGTACTTATGACTATGTAGCATAGGGAACCTAGAAGAGATACAAAATTTCATTTAGAATATGAACATTCTAGTATTATGGATCAGAGAGAATAATATTTATTTGGGGTGCTGGGTTTGAACCTCAGGGAAGAATTCTATGTATCCCATTTGGATGGGAATCACAACCAATGTAATTGGTCATGTGGACGAACACCTATAGAGGGCCTCTGATGGATTGTTTCACTGGGATTGTGGCCCTTTGATAGGATTATGTTGGGGTTTAATACTAATAAAAATACCATGATGAATTAATATTGGGATATGAGAAGTGGATTGACCCATGAAAATTAGGGGATTTGGTTCGTGGAAAACTCATAGGGAGGATGCATGGATTTTTTGAAGCTCAATCGGGACTAATCCCTAAGTAGGATGCCCTTAAAGTTTGGTTGGGTGTTACCCCTGAATAGGATTTCTTTTTTGGTGAATGGTTGGGGTGTATAACAAGTAGAGATCCATAGAATAGTATGGAAAGGGATTAATCTTAAAGAGGATTCCCATAGTATAGTATGATTTGGGATTTCTATTAAATAGGATACCCATAGGTATATAGGTTAGTATTGAGGTTTAATTTCTAGGAGTATTCCCACGAGATTTGAGGATCATGTGGGTGTCATGACCACTTTCTACCTTCAAGGCCTCATGAGTCATGATCGATGTGAGAAAAAATCAGAAACAGAAAGTTTAGGAAACCACAAAATCATATTTTCATAGATATTGGATACATAGCCTTAAGGGCCCACACTTATGGATACACTATAAAGGAAGGAGAGGGAATGATTTAGGTTAAAATCCATTTAAAAAACATTAATCTAGTTGTTTTTATTCTAGTATCATTTTTATATGTTAATCCCACAAGTCATGATGAGTCGGGTTTGAAAATGATAAATAAGATGTATCACAAGATCTAAGAAAAAACACACTTCTCCTCCTCTACTGGTGGAATATGCTGAAGGTACAAGAGAAGGATGAGGGGCTTAGATGTGAGCATTCCCTCTACCATTTTCTATCCAGTATAGTCAGGTCTGACTACCCATATGGAAACAACCCTTGGGTTGAAGAGGAACAGTAGAGGTACCTCACAAAAAAAGGATAGGGGATTATTCTAGTAGGTATTCTTTAAAATTGGTTTCAAACCATGGAAGTAGGATTTAATTATTTATCCAAAGAAAGAAAAAGAAAAATAATTACCCTCCATTATTGGAACTAGAGGGTTCGACTCTTAGAAATGATAATGGGAGGAAATATTCCTCACCCTAATTTCTTTGATTATTAAATATCTAAATCATCCCCAGGGTCGGGGTCCTCGTGACCATGGGAATGAAAATGAAAATACACCCCAAGGACGCTGAACATCATGTGGTACATGTGCCGCAAACCTATGACCTTAGGAATGAAAATCCAAATTGGAGACACATGGGTATTCCACTCTTCATGGTATTTCCAGTTCAGAGGCATCTGTGGAGGTTTCAATTTGGTCCTATTTGGGAAAGAGAGACAAATGAAAGGGGGACCTACCATTGGTGGATTGAAACAAGGACTGATAAATTGATTGTTTAGGTTGGAGGCATGGGCGATACAAGGGAGGATCACATAGTTGGTCTTGAATGATCCATGGGTGGTTCACACGGGTAGTCCAAGAGAAACTAAGGAATGTTCTCACATGAAGGACTCGACGATGTGAATGTGCCTTGAGTAATGGACCACCTTAACAAAAGCACTTTTTTAGGTATTTTCTTAATCCCCCAAAGGACTCCATATGTTTTCTCAGATGTGTCTCACACATGACCCTAATTAGTTAAGGGGACGTCACACTTGTGTTCATCTACCACATGGGAGTGGCTCCTTGCTCAGGTTTTATGTGTTCTAAACCCTGTGAGGAAATTAATTACACTTAACCATTTAATTACCTCATCTTCATGATTTTGAAGAGTTCCTAGAAGATTTTAGAGGGATTGGGTGAATGACTAGGGCTATAAGGGTATCAATAAGCCTTTACAAAGTATCACAAATAAAATTAATGAACCAATGGTCCTATATATTTAAAAATATGGGACAATGGGTGAAGGGACTCTTTATCTTAGTTATTCCATATAGGGGATCCATATAGGTGCACCATGCTAGCTGATACTCAAGTCGGTCGGACATGCCGATGCGCAGGTACCGTGTATGCATACACTACTCGAGAGTACCTATGCAAAGAGTCTTTAGTGCATTTATGGCCCTTTGACTTCTTAAATTCTATTATTCAATTATCTAGAATATATTTTCCTTTGACACCTTTTCATCAATGTGACAAAGTAGAGTTTAAACACCAATACAATTTTCTAGAAGAAGACATGTCATCCATGGGAGTTAAATATATCATAGCTTATTCTGTTTCAAAAGAGATGGAAATTAGTTCTGCTATATTTTCTAATGAACATGTATCATATATGTTTTTCCAATTCCCAAAAAAACCAACAACAAGTGGTGAATACCTTTCCTCAAACAATATTTATTTTAGATAATTAAAGAATATTTTTCAAGATAAGATAACATAACTTATAAAAGAACATAAGAAGATAGAGACTCCATTGACACAAAATGCGATGACATGTGTTGATACCCCCATGAAATGAAATCCAAAATGTGTAATAATCAATGAGATTGAAAAATTACTTTCTAGAGTTGTGAAGGATCAGTTTTAAGAAATACTAAATAAATATGAATCCATTAATAATACTAAAGAAATTATCCATTCATTATATAAAAATATAAAGTCTATCACTGATTTCAAGAACACTCAAATTGAAATAAATTCAAAAAAGATCAAAATTCCTGACACCTTACTACTGAAGAAATATAAAATGATTGGTGAGGATATTATAAAGTTAAATAAATAATATGAATAAAAATTTTAAGTCAATGGAGGATGATATTCTCATCTTTAATATGAAATTTAATGAACATGGAGTCTATATAGAATGCTTTGAAAATTTTAAAATTTAAAAATAAAATAAAATGAAAGATGGGATGTTATATCAATAACTACAGCTACACAAACATCAAAGGAGGATTCTTATTCTAAAAAATCTATGTAAAGAAAATAATTAAATTTCTTATTGATAAATCTCAAGTAGTATCTAAGAATAAGGTACCATCTATCTTTGATAATAAAGTTTTTAGTATTTCTTTCTCTATGTATAGTGTAGGTTCCAAAACAAAACCTGTGAAGAAGTAGATGATGAAAGGTGAAGAAGTGACTACCACTGCCATATTACTGAAGAAAGATAATTACATATAGTACTATTACCGTAAAAAACTCTCTAAAAATGAAAAGAATGAAAATTAAAAATCATGAAAATCTAGCCAAACTGTTTCTTCAAATCAAAGAGCATTATTTTTTATCTATTGTTGGTGCTATGAAACATTCAGTCACATGGAATCTAGCTCTTCATTTAATTTCTCAGTTTGTGAAAGTTAAAGGAAACCTACACCAAGGGGAAGAAATGAAGGGAATAAGGAAGGAATAAAAAATGTATAATCTTACTATTACGTGTAGATTTGAAAATTATAATAAATTATATGGTATATTCTATGGATGTGGTCATAATGAAGATGTATCCAAGTTCAAAACATCCATGCATTCCACGAGAACATTGTATAATAAAATACAGAAAATGTTAAAGGCTATGAATATTTCTTACATTAAAAGAGAACCAGAATAAAATACTTACAAATAACAATCCTTATAAGTTAACCAAGATGTCATGAAATTCCACATTGGGCGAATATCAGTAGAAGAACTATACAAAAAAGTTAAATATGTTCAATAGGAGTAATACACTAAATTGAATAATATGATTCCTTTGGGGAAGAATATGTCACAACATGGATCCATTCAATATATATGTGAATATCAAAATTAAAGGAAGAAATATCAAGAAACCAAATAAAAGACTAGTCCAAAAGAAAAATAAATGAAATAAAGTGGTAAAGAGGATACAAGGGAATATATGTGGATCTATCAAAAAACATGTGCATATTCCAAAAGACATATATGTAATAATACCATTTTATTTGGATATAGAAGGGGAATTGAAATAAGGACAGATAAAAGATGAATCTAAAGGAAAGAAGAATATTCCACACTAATAAATAAAATTTCATGAGTGGTTTCTAATAATTGATAACCGTAAATTCTAATAAGTACCATGTGAAAGGTGAAATAAGGATAGAAACACCTCAAATAATTGCATGTTCAAAACTCTAGCTCAAGAATAGATATTAATGAAGAATCATAAATCAACTTGTGGTGAAATTTCTTGAGTAAATGTGTTTAAAATAAAAGTCTATAGAATCATGTCACTGATGAAAGTAAAGATTCCATAATTTTCAAAGTGCGAATAAATTTTGAAAATTAAACATAAAGAGTTCACCTTCACAAAGAGGAGGGAAAAATAAAGTTTCATGATAACGATAAAATTATCATAATTTTCTCTCTCACTGAACAACAAAAGATATCAACCTTATTCACGTATACTTTGTGTTTGTTCAATATATGGGGAACTAAAGGTGATTCACATACTCAGGGGGAGAAGTGAGTATAAGAAATTATATTTCCATATTTACAAGATGGAATATTAATTACAAGATTAGTGGAAGTCACCATCTTAGTTTGATCAATCATTTGATATCTAGAAGATTATTTATTTTAATAGATCAAAGAAGAACCTTGATGAAAATGATCATGAAATCATATATTATAAATGAATTTGAATTAACCATCATGCATGTGATCACATAAATTGGTACTCATATCAATTGTAAATAATTAGAGAAAATTATGATAAGAGATATCTTGATAATTTGAATCATGAGATCATCCCAAGAGGGGAAGTATCCAAAGAAGATCACATAGCTGTATATTTCACAAAAATATGACATCTTTGGAAGGTACATGTTCAGAAATTCATTGATAAGGTTTGTCTGTTCACTCTCTCATCACAATTAATTTTTTTAAAATATGACCATAAGGGGAAGAACATAATTATACATATGACACAAATAAAATAATCATGAAGATGTTCTAGGATATATTTAGGGAAAATATCATTCCAATTATACAATAATATTTTAAATATGTGTGTTGAGATGAGTGAATGATTTTTGGTTGATTTTTTTTTGAAAATAATTCTATACAATTGGTATTTGAATATTTCCACTTGCATTGTATCAATTTGTATCAACAAATTTCAATCAACCTAGAATCTATTAAAATTTCTTTAAGAACATAATAAACTTGTTCTATATTAGTTGGTATTATTTATGAAATTGAGAATTGATAGAATGTATTCCTAAATTTGAACTTCTTGTTTTTTACATCAGGAAAATAGAGTAGACATATAGAAGAATAATTTATGACACTTTTCTTAAGAAATAAATGAAACCATCTTCTCTTTGCTAATTTTCATAAGTTATAGATAATTAAGAGAAAAGATAATAAAATTGTTAAAAAGAAAATAAGAGAAAATAAATATATAATATGTAAAATTTGGATGAACATATTTATATCAAATTTTTTCTGTTAGCATTGAAAAAAACACCAATGTGAAAAATTTAAGATCCTACATTGTGTTTTTTATTTTTTGTCAAATTATATGTTTATATGTCACGTAAAATAATTTCTTTGATGTCTGTTTCTTTTCTCAATCAGTATTTTTTGAAGATTAAAGATACATATATGGTAATTTTAAAGGTGAAATATATTATATCTTGTAATAAGTGGAGATGTTTGAATAATTGTTATTGATTCATTTACTGGCATTGGACTACATGCATTGAAAACTCTACATGTAGGTCTAACAATTTATGAACTAGTTGTAAATGATTCAAAAACCTGAACTAATGTGTTTATCATTGTTTATAACTTCATAGTCTTTTTTATGTTGAGGATTTAATAAGATATAAGTTCAAGATAATATTTATTTTGATAATGAGGGGTGATGAATTAATTAAAGTCCATTCGAATACTTATTTCCAAAAATGAATTTTAATTCCATACAGAAGAGTAGAATAATTTTTCGGATGCATGATGAACTGAAAATATGGATAATTATCTGTTGGAATCATTCTTCATAATTTTATTATTTTATGAAAATATTATATTTATATTTTTTTAAGTATATATTATAATGGTCTTTAATAAAAAAATATATACCAACCATAATAACCAAACTAGTCTAGCCCAACCATTTATGTGGGAAAGGATTGAAAATGAAAAATCCCACATAGAGACCTAGCCATGGTGGAGAGTGGGGTTTTCATAGAACCTACAACACATAGGTTATGTGTATAGTAGGAACATGAGGTGCATAGGACTTTCGAGGGTGACCATGGACAACATAACTGTGAAGTGTGGACCATGTGGGCTTCGTGTGCATGTGTGATGTGTGTAAAACCCCATATCCATATTGTTCCAGTAGTGGTAACAAGATAATTAATTAAGTAGAGATCAAATGTTGAAAATAAAGAGATCACAAGATAGAAAGACCACATATCAGCATTAATGCAATATTTGTTTTGCAAGAAAAAAAAATTTCGAATAGAAAACAATGTTATAGAAAATGTTTTCACATTAGTAGTCATGAATGGTGCATGGATTAGAAGTTTTAGATTCATGGGTTCTGTAATATCTTAGACTTCATGAAGGTATGTCATTATTTAAATTATAGTCAAAATCACTAAATTTTGTGATCTATATGTTTACAGGTTTTATGATGAGGTTTGGGGGCCTGTTACAAGGGTTGAAGACAAGAATGAAAATGAATTTTGGCCATTTAGGGAACGTTTCATAGTTGGATCATGGTTAGATATAATCATACACCAAAACCATGATAGCCAGGGGAATGGGAGAACATTTAAGAAAACCAAGCAAGGGGGAGATCCAAACTGGGTGGGCCTAGATAGAGGCACTCTTCACGGTTGGCGCATGGGTTTTTAAAACATGTGTATCTTATCAAGAAACTGTGCAACTTCATCCTCTATTAGAAATTATTTTACACTCAGTTTGCATAGGGTTTGGAGAACCGTGTGCCCCATTAAAAAGTAAAAAATCACGAAAATTCCCACATGGGGATTTTATGTTCTCACCCAATTTACTCCCCTTTAATCTACCTCCAACCCCTTTGGGAAATTAAACCCTCAAGAGCTCCCATGTGTTGATCTCTCTCATTTCTCATCCATTTGGAGCACTGTTGGTTGTAGATCAAATTTCTTAGTAAGTCCAATCTTCCTCTTGATTCTCTTTTCGTGAATAGTGCTTGATGATTTGTTCACATTCTTCTGAATCCCAAAAATTCTCCTTTTCCTATGGATCTTAGATAGGGGTTTCAATTGGTGCTTAAATTTTAATCTAATAAAAATTATAAGGGTGAATTCATCATCAGATTCGATGTAGGTGGTCTACAAGTTATATCACATGGTTTTGTTATAGATTTTTTCATGTATGATTGTGTTCTTGGTTATCAATTCTTTTTAAATTGATTACATTGATAGAGTTTTGTAAAATGGTTGACTAAATGAATAAATAGAACACTAATGATCCCCGTGGGATGCGTTGAGAATCATTTAAGCTATTTTGGTCCATCTTTAGGGTGCATTGACATTCATGAGCATAGAGCATGGTTGGGTTAATAATGACATTGACTTATATAGAAATAGATCCCATGATAAAATCATTGACACGTTAGTTTAAATTATAAATAGAACAAATAGTGGTTGTTTCTAGTTATTGGTAATGGAATAAGGGATCCTTTGGCATAATGTGAAAAGGAAATTAAATATACTAGCATGAATGGGTCAAAAGGCTTATTGAAATTAGAAGGGAAATTGTTAGGTCCACAAGGTTGAATACCCTGAGAGGGGGGGGGGGTGGTGTGAATGAGGGTATGACTAATTTAAAATTAATGCCCGTTCTGATCTTGTTTCGCTATTAAGAAAAACACTCTTCTCTTTCTCCTGCTGCACAAAGTAAATAGAAAGTAAAATATGCAAAAGACACAACAATTTTACTTGGTTCACCGCAAAGGGATATGTCCAAGGAGCATACACCGAAAGGTTGTCGGTCATACCAAATTCCACTAAACTTCACTAACAGTGGATTACAAGGTTCAGGCTAGATAACTTCTAAGCCCAGGCTCATTGCCTTTACATGTTTAGGGTCAGCTCACTGCTTTCCCAAGGGTCACTCCCTGTTTCTCTCTCTCTAGCTCACTGCTGGTGGAGAGGATCACCTTCTTTTCCTTCCTTTTCTCACTGCTCTTGGAAGGAATCCAATCACAGTTTATTGACCTGTAGGTCTCTTCATTTGCATGAAATAATGCATCTTCTCCTATATGTAGATGCTCTGTTGAAGTTCAACATTCATCCGTAAATGAATATATCTTTGCACCTAAGGTATCGGGCAATCCTCCAGCTTCCACGCAGCCCCAAAATCACTGCTGGAAAAAAACCTTATTTGGCGCACAAGCCTAACTCAGCGCGCAATTATCGGCGCGCAAGTCAGAACAGGAACAAAAGTCCTCCTCAGACACTTGCGCGACTCAAGCTTCCTCAACTGCAAACCTGCGCGACTCACTTCCTTTTACGCCCAATCCAATATTGGCGCGCAACTCCACACAGGTGCGCAACTTCAAACACTAGCGCGCAACAATCACCCTGGCACGCAAGTCCCACCTACGCGACCACACACACCACTTGCGCGACAACCACACATGCGCGACGGGAGCTCTGATTTCTCAAAGTGTTGAACTACGGTTAAGAATGAAGAGGGGTGGTCCAGTATTTATAGGCAAATTGACCACCCTGCGCGATGGTGTGCAAGTCACCTGCGCGACCCAGTCTCGGCGCGCAAGTCTTCTGTCCTCCTAGACACTTCCGTGACCAACTCCCAAACTTGCACGAACCTATTTCCTTAGCCATATTTTGATCTTCTGATCTTGAAAAACATATGGAGTGCAAGTTTCATATACTCCAATCCATTATCAATGTTCTTGATTCAATCATGGATCGTTGACCACTTCTCTTGAACTCGACATTCCACCATGATACCCCTTTTGTCAACAAATTTTTATGCCATGGTTTGCATTTTCAACAATCACAACACATATGTTCACTTTGTCAACAAACACAATCACCTCAGAAATACTTCAATGATGCCTTGGGGGATTTGTTTCTAACAATCTCCCCCTTTGGGTTTGTTGAAAACTCTTCCATAAAAATATGCATCATTAATTCTTCAGCCACCATTCACCTTTTTCGATTATGATAGCGATCAAGGATTTACTCAACACATACTCTAAGCCAACATGAGCAATGCTCGGTGTGAGAAACAAGAGTAAATGAAAAGTTTATCAATGAATCACTTCATCTCTGACATCCACTATTGACACCAAAATGATACCAATTTGTACTAAACTCATACCAATTATTGAAGGACTTTTTGGAAGACCAATGTTTGGTTTGGAAATATTCTTACCACTCTCCAACACCACTATTCTTCTTTTATCACAATCATCAACTGTCGTGATATCCATTCTTTGATCGATAACATCTAGAATCATCAGATTTAATATGCTCCCCCTTTCTGTTCACAGCTTCATCCCTTGTCAGCTTCAAAACCTCTGTAGCCCTATTTCCCGTGTTTTCCAACATAAGTTATGGTTAAGCATGTTCAACTAGCTTCAACGCCCCCTATCTGGCTGCTCCACCTGTCAGCTTCTCCCCATATCATTAATGATTTATCAAATCGCCACACTGTCTCCCCCTTGAAAAATCACTATTTTCTCCCCCTTTGTCAACGAACCCAAAGGTCACTCCTTTGCAGTCTATAACAGAGTAGAGAACACATATCATTACATTAGGGAAAAACACATCATACCTCAGGGAGAGGGGGGGGGGGGGGGTTCCACATCCACACTATTTCAAGTGCGGGGAATCAACTGAACTCCCAGAGCTAGTCGATGCCTCTCAAAATCATCCTTGGGTAAGGCCTTTGTCAAAATGTCTACAACCTGTAGCTCTGTAGGCACATACTCCAACTTCACGATTCCCTGCTCAACCTTCTCCTTGATAAAATGATACTTTATCTCAATGTGCTTTGTCCTTGAGTGATGGACGAGATTTTTGCTAAGATAGATAGAACTTGAGTTATCACACTGGATTCTGATCGGATAATTTACTTCAACCCCCATATCTTCAAGCTGCTGCTTCATCCACAATAATGTGTACATTCTTGAGTGGTCGCAATATACTCAGCTTCTATGGTGCTCAACGAAATGCAATCTTGATTGTTGCTTATCCAAGAGATACACAATCCAATAAGATAGAATGCACCACCTGATGTTGATTTTCTATCATTTGCTGAACTGGCCTAGTCTGCATTAGTATATCCCAATAACTCTATCTGAGATTTGTCAGTACATGTCAAGCCTAAATCCACTATTCCCTGGATATACCGAAGTATTCTTTTCACTGCAAGCATATGGCTTTCCTTGGGATTACTTTGATATCTCGTCGCTTGGCATGTGGAAAAAACAATATCTTTCCTTGTTGCGGTTAAGTAAAACAGACTTCCAATGATTTGCCTGTATTATATGATATTAACTGCCTTTCCATCCTCATCTTTTGATAATTTCATCCGGGTAGCAACCAGAGTCTTCATCTCCTTGGAATTTTCCAATCCAAACCTTCTCAAAACCTCTTTGGCATATTTGGATTGAGAAATGAAAGATCTATTACTTCCTTTTGTCACCTGTAATCCAAAGAAAAATGTTATCTCTCCAATCATTGACATTTCAAACTCATTTTTCATGAATTTGGAAAATTGTTTGCACTGATCTTCATTTGATCCACCAAATATTATGTCATCGACATAATCCAACACCATCATCCTTTGATTACTTTCATTGCTAAAATAAAGATTGTAATCAACTCCCCCATGCTGAAAACCAAGCTTCTTTAAGTACTGATCTTGTCTTGAGTACCATGCCCTTGGTGCTTGTTTCAGCCCATACAACACCTTTTTCAGCCTACAAACTTTGTTCTCATCCTCTTGAATGAGAAAACCATCTGGCTGCTCAATGTACACCTCTTCTTCCAGAACCCCATTCAAGAATGTAGATTTGACATCCATCTGGAACACTTTGAACTTTCTTTGCACTACTATGGCAAAAAATAATCTGATTTTCTCCAGCCTCGCAACCGGTGCAAATGTCTCATCACCATCTATTCCCTCAATCTGGGAGTACCCCTTGCACACTAGTCGTGCTTTGTTCCGAATCACTGTTCCATCTTCATTCATTTTGTTGCGATAGACCCATTTAGTCCCAATGACATTCTTATCTGCTGGCCTCGAAACAATCTTCCATGTTTGATTCTTCTCAATATGATCTAGCTCTTCATTCATAGCCTGAACTCGGTTTTCAACTTCACCTGCATCAAAAAAACATTTCGGCTCCACCTGAGATAAAAACGATGTTTGCTGTAATGACTTCATTATTAGTGTCTGAACTGGAGCTGTCTGATCACCAATGATATTCTTCCTATCAATTTCAGCTCGACTCTTTGGCTTCCTTGCAGACACAGACTTGACACTTTCTTGTTCATCATCAGTATATTCTTTTGATTCAGCCTCTTCCACTTCTGCTCCCCCTGTGTTTCTTACCTCATCATCACTTTCATCCAAGAACTGTTCACTGGGTCGTTGAGTATTCTATTCATTTTCAACTGTAGTGACATCATTGCTCTCAACAATTTTTCCCAGCCTTTTGTTGAAACATTTATATGATTTTCTTTTCCCTGAGTAGCCAAGGAATATCCCCTCATCTCCTCATGCCTCAAACTTCCTGTGATTTTCTTTGTTGAGAATGAAACACTTACTTCCAAATATTCGAAAGTATTTCAATGTTGTCTTCTTTCCATAACACAGTTCATACAAAGCCTTTCCTTGCTTTGGACACAACAGAGACCTGTTCGAAACATAGACCGATGTCAAAACTACTTCCTCCCAAAATATCTCTGGTAGGTCATTATCAATAAGCATTGTTCTATCCATGTTGTTGATGATCTGATTTCTTCTTTAAACCACTCCATTTTGTTGGGGAGTTCATACTGATGGAACATGATGCCTTATCCCATGTTTCTCGAGATAGTTTTCAACTTGGGTGTTTGTGAATTCTGTACCATTATCAGTACGGAACATCTAAATTCTCTTCCCAAGCATCCTTTATGATTCCCTCCTATACTACTTTATGCATCTGAACACTTCTGTCTTATGGGTAATGAAAAACACCCAGGCCATTCTGCTAAAATCATCAATGAAAAGAACATAGTACCTTTGCCCATTTATAGCTCGTGGTGAAATAGGTCCACATACATCATCATGCACCAATTCGAGAACTCCAGTTGATTTTTGTTCCTTTGGACTATATGTCTTTTTGATGATATTCCCTTGTTGACAAGCATCACATGTATGAGTGCGATCACGTGATAGTTTGGGAAGGTATCTAGCAGCATCACACTTCACCAGATCTTCCATGGATGGTTGACATAGATGACCAAGTCGCTTATGCCATAGCTGGTTTTCTTCCTCTCTGGATAAAAGGAATGTATCTTCTTCTCCACCTACAATGTAGAGATTTAACTTTGTCCTTTTTCCCTGCAGAACAACTGCTCCATCTTTTCCTTTCACAACACACATCTTCTTGGTAAATTGGATAGAGTGCCCAGAGTCACATAGTTGACTGACACTGAGTAAGTTATGACTAAGACCCTCTACTACCAAGACATCATCACATCTCATTTCTTTTCCCCCAAACATGGGTTTCCCTGAGACAACAATCTTCAGGCCTTCATCATTTCCAAATTGGACAACTCCTTCTTTGTTATATTTTATGCCTGTAACAAGATCCTTATTACCCGTCATATGGGATGTGCAACCACTGTCAAGGATCCACACACCAGATCAATCTGATGATTTAAGGGAAATCTCCGCTACCACGACCTTCTCATTTTTCTTCTTCTTGGTCCATACTTTTTTTTTCACACTCGGCATGGATTGAGACTTCTGTTCTTTCTCAGAGTATGATGGACCAGCCTCATCTTGCAAAGCCGCAAATCTATTCTGCATTTTTAACTCACCTGTCGGTTTATTGATCTGCTGCTTGAGAACGTTTTGATTCTGCTTTGGCACATTTCTCTGAATGGTCAAAGTACAATACCTAGCTATGTTCCCAAATCCTCTGCACCAAAAACAGTGTCCTTCAAAATATGTTCTGGAAAACAGTTCTCTGTTTGGCTGCCATCTCTGTTCTTGTTCCCATCGATATCTTTTGGATATGGAACATACATACTATGAATGTCCCATCTTTCCACAACAATAACACCTGATATAAGGTGCATTCCTTCGTATTACTTTAGCACTATGAGTTTCCCCTTGGGATCTCTGAATATTCGGATTCTTCTTTGTGCCCAAATCCACCTTCAATCTCGGGACAGGTGCTTGCGGTCTGACTTCAACTGCCACATATTTTTGTTTCTGATTAATCCATGAATAAGCCTTAACTTCTGAGCTTAATTGATGCTTCTTTCCTGCTGAACTACTAGGATCTTATTTCTTCTTTTCATTCTTCGTGATGACCTGCTTTCCCAAAAATGTGTTGGGATTCAAAGGTTTTTCCTGTTCTTTAACATTTCTCCGCAGACCGACAACTTCCTCTTCAAGCTCTTCAATACGCTTGACGTGATCTTTCACTTTTCTATTCAAGAAATCGATCTCCCTTTTCTGTTCTTCAATCTTGATCTTATTTTCATCAACCTTTTCTATGGGCTCTGGCTTGGAAGACTTAAGATTTTAAATTTCTTTCACTAGCTCAGACTTCTCTTCTTATTGTTGTTGCATGTAGAGTTTGGTATGATGTACAACCTTGTTGGATTTCTTTGTTTTTGCTCTCCAAAAATCTATCTCATCAAGAGCTGCTTCTAATTTAGCTTCCATATCAACTATCCCTTCAATTTATTCTTCTTCCTCATCAGTTTCGGTTTCTTTCTTTTCATAAGCACTACTGACAACAACCACCATTTAATTTTGTCAATGATCTTTGTAGTTTTCTATTTCTTCAATTTCTTCACCCTCAGACTCATCTGAACTATCTATTTCTTATGAAAGAAGATTCTTCTTCTTAAAGAAATTTCTCTTGAACTGCTTCTTCCCTTTCACATTGGCTGAATATTTTTTCTTGTGGAATTCATCTTCATCTTCATCGTTTTCTTCTTGAATCTTTTTGGGGCACCTTGTAGCAAGATGACAAAATTTTCCACATCTAAAGCAAGAATGTGGAAAATTCCCTTTTAACTTTCCTTTTCCTCTTTGAAGATTTGAGGAGAGGAATGAAATTACCTCATCTGTATCTTCTTCTTCTTGAGAATCTTAAATGGTGAGCTTCTTCATGGCCTTAAATTCCACCTATTTAGACTTCCCCTTTTCCACAGCCTCATTATCATCGTTCCTCATTTCATATGAAACCAAGGTACTGTGAAAATTGTCCAGTCTCAGCTCTTTGGGATCTTTATCTTCTAGAACTGAAAATTTCGGATTGAACCGAGGTGGAAGTTTCCTCAAGACGCGCTTTACGATCTTTATGTCTTCAATGACTTCGCCAAGACCTCGCATATCTTCTACAACAATGTTTACCCTATCAAAGAATGCGTCAACAGACTCATTCAGGTTCATTTTCAGATCTTCAGATTTGTTCTACAACACCTACAGCTTTGCCTCTCTGACCTTTGTATCCCCATCATATATATTCAAAAGATTTTCCCACAAGGCATGTAACATTTTTCATGACATCACCTTCATGTAGATGGTATTGGAAAGGGCTCCCCCTAAGGCATTGATTGCTTTGGAATCAGTATCCTACTCTCTATGCTCAGCTTCCGATAATGCACCACTATTAATATCAGCTGTTATACCATGCATATCTGCTGAAAACACATCCATTCCCAAGGATCAGAAATAGTGTTGCATTCGATTCTTCCATATCTGAAAATTAAATCTGTCGAAGATCCGAATCCCTTTATGATTAGTGACCTCCATTGAGAGAAGACCTAATATCAACCTTTCACTCCGATACCAATTGTTAGGTCCACAAGGTTGAATACCCTGAGAGGGGGGGGGGGGGTGAATCAAGGTATGACTAATTTAAAATTAACGCCCGTTCTGATCTTGTTTCGTTGTTAAGAAAAACACTCTTCTCTCTCTCTCCTGCTGCACAAAGTAAATAGAAAGTAAAATATGCACAGGACATAGAAATTTTACTTGGTTCGCTGCAAAGGGCTACGTCCAAGGATCATACGCCAACAAGTTGTTAGTCATAACAAATTCCACTAAAATTCACTAGCTATGGATTACAAGGATCGTGCTAGATCACTTCTAAGCCCAGGCTCACTGCCTTTACAAGTTTAGTGTCAGCTCACTGCTTTCCGAAGGGTCACTCCCTGTTTCTCTCTCTCTGGCTCACTACCGGTGGAGAGGATCACCTTGTTTCTCTTCTTTTGCTCACTGCTCTTGGAAGGAATCCACTCACAGTTTATAGACCTGTAGGTCTCTTAATTTGCATGAAATAATGCATCTTCTCCTATATGTAGATTCTCTTTTGAAGTTCAAATTTCATCCATAGATGAATCTCTATTTGCACCGAAGGTATCAGGCAAACCTCCAGCTTCCATGCAGCCCCAAAATCACTACTGGAAACAAACCTTACTTGGTGTGCAAGCCTAACTCGGCGCGCAAGTCACAATGGGCACGCAAGTCCTCCTCAGAAACTTGCGCGACTCAAGCTTCCTCAACTGCAAACCTACGCAACTCACTTCCTTTTATTCCCAATCCAATATTGGTGCGCAACTCCACATAGGCATGCATCTTCAAACACTGGCGCGCAACAATCACCCTGGCGTGCAAGTCCCACCTGCACGACCACACACACCACTTGCGCGACAACCACACCTGTGCGACGGGAGATCTGATTTCTCAAAGTGTTAAATACTGGTTAAGAATGAAGAGTGGTGGTCCGGTATTTATAGGAAAATTGACCACCCTTAACGACGGTGTGCAAGTCACTTGCGCAACCCAGTCTCGGCGCGCAAGTCTTCTGTCCTCCTAGACACTTGCGCGACCAACTCCCAAACTTGCGCGAACCTGTTTCCTTAGTCATATTTTGATCTTCTAATCTTGAAAAACATATGGCCTGCAAGTTTCCTATGAATCAATCATGGATCGTTGACCACAACTCTTGAACTCGACATTCCACCATGAAACCCCCTTTTTCAACAAATTTGTATGTCATGGTTTTCATTGTCAACAATCACAACACAAATGTTCACTTTGTCAACAAACACAATCACCTCAAAAATACTTCAATGATGCCTTGGGGGAATTTTTTCCAATAGAAATTCCTATGTGGATTATGAAATATTGATTGGTTAGTGTAAAAAATGATTAATTAAAGGGTAGGGATTAATATGTAAAATGGTATAATGTATAGAAATTGAAAATTTGAAAAATTGGTAAATGTATGGAAATTGTAAGTACGCAGAATGTGTTAATGGATGGAAATTGTTAAACATGAAATATGGGTTAATGCATGGAAATTGTAAACATGAAAAATTGGTTAATGGAAGGAAATATTTAATCATTGCAAATGTGTTAATGTATGGATATTGTTGAATATGTGAAATTGGTTAACACATGGAAAGTGTGGAACATGCTAAATGGATTAAGTCTTTGAGAAAGGGAAATGAGTTAATTGGGTTATTATTAGTAAATGGTAAATGTGTTAATGGGTTAAAGCATAAGGATGGTTTGTGTGTTAAATGACAATAAGATGCTTATGGTATGTATATTTGTTGTGTATGGTTTTTGATATGGCTTATGTGATAAATAGATAAATAAACAAGTGAACATTGATTGGTAGTTGTCTGTATTGTACTTTAGGATCTATGCCCATGGTTCATGTTAGACATAGCCTCTAAACCCCACTTCATAATGTATAGGTTTTCGAGGGGGATCAATGATTTATACCATTAAGAGATGCATTTTATGAGACTACTAGGATTGAGGATCCAAGGTAAGTTTGGCAGAAATGTTTTGAAATATTTATCCCTTAAGAGACAGGGAAATTGATTTATACCCTTATGCTTAGTAATTGAATATCTCATACCATTGTGTAAATAATGAAAATGCCTAACCCTTGGAACATGTAATAGTAATAAATTAAGTGATGAAGATGGAGTAATGATAATTATTGAACCAATGTTGAAAATTATTAAAGTAAACATTATTACCTAATGGAACCTGAGTTTTTTTACATTATATTTATTTAGTTCTTTAATGAACTATTTGTTTAGACAAGATATTTTTTAGACACTATTGGTTATGGCCTACTAAGTTGTACCCTCATCCTGCTCAGACTAACATTGGGTACCTGAGCAGATTTCATGGTTGTAGTCTAGGATAGGGGAAAATACCCTATGATTGGAAGATGAGTTTGGCTTTGGGAGTTCATGGATGTGGATCCAAGCATTGAGTAACGATCTATTTTTTGAATATAAATGGTTGGTTTTTATTTTGGATTTTTCTTCAATTTAAGAACTATTAACATGGCATGACATATTTACTATTTTGTTGTGGTTTTTACACTATTTATAAACTGGTTGGAAATGAAGGTTCAGGTTTTTGGATTATTATTTTATATATTTCATATGTTATCTTATGTTTCTTACTCTATTAAAGAGGGTATAGTCTCCCTATGTGACTTTTCAGACCCTCAACGCTAGTTAGAAACCTATGGCATATGGGGAGGCACAATGGTGTTCTTATGGAGACCTTTCTCGAAGCACCCATTTCTATCTCTCGGGGTAGGGACATAACAATGTGGTGTCGTAGAGGTTATTTTCAAAATACTTATTCATTGGGATGATAAACATGAGTTAAGGAAGTGTTGGGACTTTACAATGAGAATGTTCTTTGGAATATATATCCAATGTACAAGGGGAAACACATGTCACCTAGGGTGGGATTATTGTTATTGGTCTATGTACTTATTAATATAATGATATTTAACCATTGGATGATGCACATGTTGGGTGATGTGATTGTTTTATTATATTTTCCTCGAAGCCTAAATTATATGAGGTTGTATATTCATGCATCAATGTCAGAACCTAGGAACATAGGCGGAATAAATCCTAATGGGAACACACGAGATGGGTTTGTTGAACATGAAGGGTAGGATGAATTTTACTCTCCTAAAAATTTGATGAAAATGAAGTTTGGTAATGATGATTGAAATGGGTAATAAGGAAGAATGTGAATGAATGGTTGGAGGATTATGCTTAAAGAAGGGGCATAAATGAGTTATCATTTTTGTTATAATGAGTATTGAATAAGTTAAACATGTTAGTTTTTTAAAAATTTAAAGATATAAATGATCCTAAAGAGTATTTTTTTCATTGTAAATTAGGGAATGTTTTTAAAAATGTGTCTAATGAAATATTTGTGTCTAGGTATGTTGGTTTACCGACATTAGACAAGAACTATGGTAGGTATGGTCAGGGGTAGTGTTAAAGGTGTGATGATATTTTTTGGGATAATATGAAAAGGATGAGTGGTCATGGGTAGTGAAGAGCCTTTTTTATATAAATTTTAGAATATCTATGTTATATGTTATTATACACGTGGTATTTTGGTGAAAAGAGGACATCACTTAGAATTATCTTCCAAAAGTGTGGTAGGAAGTTACCATTGTTTAGGGTAATCAAGGAGAAGAGTAGTTTGGGGTAAAATTTTCTCATTTTATGCTAATGGTGGAATAGGTCCCAAGGCAGTCCATGCCATGTATGTTAGATCTAAAATGAGTTTTTCTATTGCAAAACCCTCTAATGTTTTCTGAAGAGGGTGGACTTGAGGCTATAGAGTTCTTGGGTATTGTCCATCTAGATGATTTTTGAGCACATAGAGACTCTTGAAGAGAAGAGAGCCCTATTGGAAATTTACATGTTTTGTGGACCAGTGAAGAGAAGGTGTGATATCTTAGTTTAGACCCACCAAAATGACGATATTATATGGAAGTACATCAAAGAAATGTTTCTGGAACACTTTTACCGGGAACCCAAATGGTAGGAGAGGGCTTCAAAGTTAATTCAATTGTACTAGGGAATGATTCCCATGATGGGTTATGAAGGCTGTTTCTGGGATAAGTGATGATTTATTCAATCATTTCCAAGAGATGATGCCATGATATAAAGTCATTTCCAAGATAGGTTTCAACGTAAGATTAAGTCTCAAGTAAACGTCGTTCATTTAAAGTGGTTTGATGAAGTGGTTGATCATACCCTTATTTAAGAAAGGAATTTAATGGATGATTCTAGTAGTGGGTTTGTGGCTCTAGTTTAATGGACTAGTGGTGAATGTTCTAACGGAAGGAAGCATCATTTTGGAAATTCTCATCAGTTTGGTTGTGTCTAGAGTGTTCTGAAGAGAGGACTAGCCTCTTATGGCGACCAGGTGTTTTTCCTCTAGTGTGGAAGGATGGGGAACATACATGATTAGTGTCCCCAATGACTAGTTGAGTGAGGAATGTTTAGCATGATGGGGCAAGTGCAGAGGTTCTGTAGGAACCCTAGATAGCGGAGAAAAGGTGGACGATCAAGGCTGGTTCTGAGGGTAGGTAGGGGATCAGGTACCCTTTAGCAGGCTGGCATTTGGATTTTGACGGGACGTACTAGTAGAGGTGGTAGACATGATACTCCCAGGAGAGAGTGGCCACTATTTTATGGAAGTGTAGTTCCATGACCTTTGACTAATAACTAGGGAATAGGGGAAGGTCTGCTTCAGACAATCCAGTCTACACCTCGAGGTGTCCAAGAGTGGGCATCTATATTTTGATGTATGATCCTTTTGATTCCACACTTGTAGTAATTTATTTAACACATGTTATTCATATTAATTTATTTCTATTCATTTTTTGGTTGTGTTGGGTCTAATGGTGTAATGTAAAGGAGGGTTCATATTGATTGGTACAATGTTAGGGTTTCAAGAAAAAAATATTAGACAATGTAAGGGGTGTGCACTTGAGGTTGGTGGGTGCTATTTGTTATGGGACCTTTTCATGTTTGAGATTTTGGGTTTTGATCTGATTTTTTGTATATACTATCCAAGAAATACCAAGACCGTATTTATGGTTACCAACATAGGGTAACATTCACATCCCTTGAGGGAGATACGTATATCCATCACGGTGAATGGGATGTTTGGGTAGGCCATACAGTTCCAGTTTGGTAATATTTGGGTGAATTCACATCTCAATTGGCTTGGAATATGTTTGATGAGGGGGAATTAGAGAATCCTATATTTACTCCTATGGTGTATTAGTTCTGAGATGTGTTTCTTGAGAATTTATTAGGGCTCCCACTGAAGAGGTATTTTGATCTAGTGATAGAGTTACTGCTTGGAGAATAACTGGTTTCAATTCTTCCATATAGAATGGAGTATATAGAACTTGTGGATATTGAAGCTCAATTGGTGGAGTTGGAAAATAAGCGGTTCAGTCAACCTATTATGTTGACTTGGGGATCTCTAGTTCTATTTTCTGAACTAGATGATAGGTCATCGTGGATGTGTGCAGATTATAGGAAGCTGAATCCGAGGCCAGTTAATAATTGATACCCTCTTCCTCAAATCAATGAATTTTTTCAAACTAATGGGTTCATTAGTGTTCTAAAAAATGTATTTGAGGTGAGGATATCATTAGGTGAGGGTGAGACCATCTGATATATCATTGAGTATATTCAGATTTATATACAGATTTTATGAGTTTTTTGTAATTCTGTTTGGGTTGAAAAATGTTCCAAAAGTGATTATGTCACTATCAAGTTAAATATTTCACCCATCTCTAGACCAGTTTTTAGTTTTCTTTGTTGATCACATCTTGGTGTCCTCTAACACTCATGATGATCATGAAGATCATCATGAAATAAACATGAGTGCACTAAGAGGGATGTGTCTATATTCCAAGATATATAAATGTCATTTTTGGATTTATAAGTTTCATTTCATAGGGAACATCATCTTGGAAGACAATATCTCTATGGATCTGAAGAAGGTGTATGCATTTGTTTCTTGGGATAAGCCTAAGAAAGTTTATAATGTCTAATTTTTTCTAGGATTGGTTGACTATTATGTTTGTGAAATGATTTTCTCATTTGTAAGAACCACATTTAGGTTTGACTAATATATAAATCAAGATTGAGTGGAATGAGGCTTGTGAGAATTCCTTTTAGGAATTGAATAGGTGGTTGGAAACCACACCGATTCTGATCTTACGTGAGCGATGTAAGATGTATACCTTGATTTGTGGTGCATTTTGTGATGGTCTTGGATAGATATTGATGGAGGATGATCGAGTTGTGGTATATGGGTCAAAGGAGTTGGGCCTCACAAAAGAAATTACCCAATTCCTGATCTAGAGTTAGCCACGATGGTTCATGATATGGAATCTTGGAAAAATTACCTGTTGGAAGAACAATTAATGGTGTATACTAATCATAATATCATAAATTAAATATTATCTGTATGTGATTTAAATATTTTTTAGAAAATATGGGTTGAATATATTCAGTCTATTGACGTTGAGTTGGTTTATACACCAAGAATGGGAAATAGTGTTCTAGAATCCTTGAGTTAGAAGACTTGGAATGAGGTGGTTCATGAATCAAGTTCAGAGTGGAAGATGACAGTTTTTTCTAATATGATTCCGAAGGTGCATGATGGGCAAGAGAAGATAACCCTTTCATCTATAGTAGTTGATTCTGCACTTCTAAGCCAAATCAAGAAGAAAAAAATGTGAGGATTTAGAGTGTTTCGATTTGAAGGAAAACCATAAAGGTAGGGAGTCACATTCTAGTTGTACCATTTGTAATGATGGGAATTTTTGTGTTCGTGGTCATGTTGTTGTTACAACATGTCTACAAGAAGATTTAATGCAAGAGTTTCGTGCATCAAAGTGGGTTGTGTATCCTGGTCTGACCAAACAGTATCAAGAGCTTTGATAGAACAAATATTTTACATAATTGTACATTGAGTTTAATTTTTTTCCAAAAAGTAATATTTTAATAGAAATTATCACAATTTATATTTTAAGTGGTATTTTGAGATTAATCAGAAAAATGTGTTATTTTGGATTTTAACTGTTTAAATTATTTCAGAATTTTGGACATAAAATTTCATATAATTATCATCATTGTAAAATTACATCTTTTTAGGAATCTATACATCTTGGGATTCATTTCATTATGCTACACCAAAAGCTAATTCTACCATTTGGAATCCCAAAACCATATCACAATTTGGGCCTTAAAATCTATTCATAGATCTGGAGATGTTTTATGTGAGTAACATATGTATTTATTAGTCATACCAATTATATAGAAATGATGAGGAGAGATGAGAAAGAAATTTATGAACAACTTTCATGGAGGCGTCCAAGCATGAATCAACTATTTTTAAGGCTATTAATGCATGGTAAACTTTAGATATGGAATATGGAGAGTCTGTTTGTGTAAAATAAATATTCAGAGTCAAACATACATAACTATCTCTAAACCTTGAATATATATGGAATTTTTTTGGATATACATGGAAGTTATTTATGAATAACTATATTGAAGTCTCTATTCCCAAATTCTTCATTTAATGGGGCTAACATAGGGAAACATTTGATTTAAAATTAGAGCTAATAAAATAATGAAAACACCTCCTTCCAAAATCATCTCATACCGTTAATAAACCACTGAGGAAGACTTCACCACAAAGGAGTTGTGCTGCACAATATTATTCCTCGCCCATTTCATATTTTTCTTCATTTTTTTTGTTTTCTATACATTTATTTTTATTTTTTATTTTCAATTTCAATTTCAATTTCATTTTAGTATTAATAAAATAAATTCAAGGATTTTTAATAAGTTTTTCATCCATCCATCCATCATATATCTTCTCCTTTTTATTTTATTTATTAAAATATTAGTATTAGTATTAGTATTTGTATTAGAATTAATATTAATATTAATAATATTGTTAAATTAATATCATTATTATAAATATCAATTTAAAATTTTTATTTTTGAATTATTTTCCTTGTTTAATTATTTCTCATCTTATTCTTCAATTAAATTTATAATAATAATAATAATAATAAATTTTATTTTTATTATTATTATAAATCTATTTACAAATTATATAAATTTTATTTATTTTATTTTCTCTCTTTCCCCTACACTCTCTCTCTTATCATACCCCATTCTTCCATTTTTATTTCATTCACCCACAATTATTTCTATTTTATTTTATTATCTCTCTTTATCTTCTCCTTGTATCCACTCCACCATTGTTATCTTTCACACTGAGAAATGAGAGGCCCACCCCGAGCCTTAGCCTGGATAGAGGTCAATGTGTTCATGAATTTTTAATATTTATTTATATGTTTGTAGATATAATTATGTAGCATAAATGGATGAAGTGAATTTCCTCGATGTGGTGAATTCCCCTAATGACAAAAAACTCAATATCTCTCTATTATTTTATATAAATATTTTTTCCATCTCAAAATAGGTTAAATATTCATATAATAGGATTTGAGCTAATCAATGGATGAAACAACTTCTATTGAGGTGTTCCCTATAGGATGATCCACATTAGATCGAGGAGTTTTATGAACCTTGATTAATGGAGGAGGTGGAATCAGGGGTGATTAATAATTCAATAATATTGCACAATATCTAAAAAAATAATGGTAACTAAAATATGAGATTTTATGCTTGGATTGTCAAATAGAAATAAAACAAATAAAGGAGAATAATGATTGAATCCAAGGATACATGGATGACTAAGTGTTTTCATTCCTTAACAAATTTTTTCTAGTTTTCTTATCAGTATAAATTAGAATTTGTATTATTATATGTCATTAAAAAACACAAAAGTATTTTATTAGTTTTCATTAAACACTAAAAAAACTAGATTATGGCATTTTAAAGAAGTAAGTGAACAAATAGAAGGGCTACTAAAGTGAGAAAACCCTGGTCAACCACTGTACTACAGTATAAAAGTTTTTAATTGAGTATAACCATGCCCTGTGAAAGGCATGCATCAAAATTGGAACTCATTATGGGGTCCAATAATATTTTTTTATATTTTTTTATTTCTCATTTTAGATATATTTTTAATGCTTTTATAAAAAAATTATTTTCCATCTATCATTTTTACAATTAATGGAACAATTACTATCAGGTGCAAGAGACAGTTACTGAAGCACCCTAGTCTGTGGAAGATAAAGTTTTATTTTGGTCTAGACAGATCAGCAGGGCCCAAATCCAAATCTTCAAAGAGGAGGAATTCGAATACCTCATCTAGTTTCTCAAGAGGACCCTCATTAAATTAGTGGTTGTAGCATTGGCCATATAACTCATTGAATTCAGTGAGAACTTCCTTGAATTATATCAAAAAGTGGCTAAACACAAGAAGAGTTCTCCACATTTACTCTAAACAATTTTGTAAAAGTTCTACTAGAAGTTTTATAGGAGAATTTGAAATAAAACTAATGTATGATATTACAGAGAATTTTTAAAAGGTGCAATAACTCAATGTAAAAATATATTGTATAACTGCATACTTCCGAGAATCAATAGAAGAACATGAACCTGAGTTTGAACCTAAACCAGAAGATGAGACACTTGTATTACTAGATGAGGAAAAGATTGAAGCATTTCCTGCTGAGAATCATGCAGGAGATCAACAATTAGTGGAAGAATTTTGGAATGAATGTAAAGAACATATTGATATCCCAAACCCATAAAAGAATAATTTCAAAGATCATTAAAGGAATAAACACCCAAAGTGGTTGAATTTTAAGTTAATATGGAGGTTTCTGACTACCTACCTCTATCCAAAGATATTCTACATCATGTTACACTAAATACTGAATAATTGATTGATTCTAAACCAAGCCAGGGATTTTATCCTTTCTCATACTCTATGTCTTCTGATTTCTTTGAAACTGAATTGTGCATCAATCCCTGTTGTTCTGAATTTTCTAATTCCGAAAAACATTGTCATTCCTTAGAAGAGAATGAATAACATGGTCATGCACCTTTTGAGGAACACATAGAGATACCTAATTTCAACATTCATTTTTGGGGCCCCATCAAGAGATCCAAGAATTTGAAATTATGGAAATAAAAAAGGAGACTTATCGTTTTATGTGAGATAAATTACTTATTACAAATTAATATCCAAATTATATTCAATTAAAAAGACATGTTTACTTACCCAATGATCATTCATTTAAACCAACCTATATAATAAAATCCTTGGTCGATAAGGAGGTTATTGTAATAGTAACCAAAAAGTAGGATGATTTATACATCATCCCACCACCTCCATGGATTCTATACCTCATTATAAAGGGAGTGGATCTGGTGTACTCTGTCTGTGGATCATTCCTCATCCAGAAGGATGAATCATAATATGGGAAAATCAACATGTGGTGGTTCAATTAAAAGAATATTAATCCACCATCTAACACTGGATAATTTCTAGTACTACCCACTATAGGAAACAAATTTTTTGGACATTCTTGGTGGATCATACAATGATTTATCTTTACATGATTTATTGGATTTTGGATTTCAATTTTTTCCTTAAAAATTATTCCAACATGCATCCCAATCTCTCCTATATTTTTTGAAATTAAATTACACGATCCTTAGGAAAAATTGGGTAGTTATATTTTTTAGTTTCATAAATGAATGAAATAAGCCTCCACAATTGAAGTATAAGGACCAAGATTCAAATTAAAACAGAGTTCAATATTATTATTTTTCTGTCAAAATCTCTAATTTTTTTCCAAATCATGGATTGAACATTAAAGAAAGAATTTCATTCCCACACTTGAATTAATCTTTACTTGGATAATCTAGGAGACATGAGTTTCTTAGGAATCCTATGATTCCCTATTATAGATTTTAAAGTTAATGAGATTGAATGAGATAAATTAATCCAATGAATGACTGAAGTGAAACAAGAATATTTAAATGAGGACTCACGATTGTAGGGAATTTATTGATTCATGTAAATAAAATTTTCCAACCATTCTTCATGCTTTTAAATTTTTGAAATTTTACTTCGATTGATTTTTTATTATAAATCATGCCTTGAGATATTGTCCAAAATCATATGTCCATTCACGAAAGATTTATTGACCAAGTAATTGAAATTTATCTTGATCATATTTCTTGAGTGTTATTGGGACATATCACCTGATAGAACTTGAATTTAAACTTGTCAAAGCTATGAATGTGAAGTAAATCACATTAAATTTACTAAGGAATATTTTTATAACAAACTATCCTAAAGTAAAAACCATTTAATAAATTATTATTTATCATATAGAGGCCATGAATGAACTATAGAGGAATGATTCGTGTTCCAATCTCTTTTATTCCATTCCTTCCACCCCACATAGTAAATACATGATATTTTAATGTTGAAGTGTGTGGGTGAAGGGAGTCATGGTAGAAGGGATGTAATGTCTTGTAATGAAAATTAATATGGGGGTAATATTGTTGAAATTATAAAGGTTTTTAATTCATTCAATGTAATTAATTATTTTCTCTTCATGAAAAATAAAAATAAAAAATTGTATTGATTGTGACTTACAAGAATAAAAAATCGCCATCATTAGACAGACGATTTTTATCATATGTGGTTAGGTTGTGGATATGAGGTTTATTCAAAGAATAAATTTCAAAAATAAAAAAACATATACTTGGAAAAAAATATTTTTTTAAATTTTTTTTGAAAAAAATCATGATTGAACACATCATTCATTAAGATTTCATTAATCATTAACTTTTCATTGAATTTTTATGGAAAGTGGGAGTTTCTTATTTAAGGGGATAATTTCATTACAATATTATTTTTTATATCATTCATTTTAGTAAAGATATAAAAATCCACCTTGTGACATAATTTTTTAAAAGCATCAAATCCTATCAACCATAAGCCTCAAAGTCATTGGAACCTTAATTGAAAGTACTCAAGATATTATGTGCCCTTTTTCTTTACAAATTTTATAATTGAGTTCCTCCTAAATCCAATAGGAAATGATAATATTCTCAATATATGATAAAATATATTCTTGAATTTTATCATGATTGATGAGAGTAAATATTAAAAAGTGATGTCTATCATTATTTGGCATGTTTAATAATAATTAATTCAGAATGTTAAATTAATAAAAAGATAAGTTCCATAATTTTCCAAAGGGGGAAAGTAAAATAATTGAATTGAATGTTTCTTTTAAAAAATAAAATCAGTTGATATTTTATGCGACATTTGACAAATTTATTTTACATTCATGGGTGTTTAAGTTTATTTCATTACAATTTTAATATTGGTAACATCAGTGCCCTCTGATTTTCAATGTTAAGATTTTCGTTTTAGAAAAATCATGGATTAAGTGTAAGGTAATTGGCTAAATAAATATTTTCCATGATTTTAATTTGAATTTAAATTTGTTTCCCACTAATGTGTTATTTTAATGGAAATTTTAACATTTTATTATTTTTTATTTTATTTTGAGCATAATAAGGAAAATTACTTATTTTGGATTTTGACTTTTTTAAATTATTTATTTATTTTGGAAAAATAATTTTCTAGACATATCATAATTTTGAAATTAATTATTTTTATGATTCTATACATAATTATTCATTTAATTCAAATGAAACCAAAGCTAAATATTCAATTTGGAAGCACAAAACCAGCTCATTAGTTAAACCTTGAAAACTATTCACAAATCTGAAGATGTTTGTTGATGGGACCATATCTCCTAATTGGAAATAAAAAATACACTAAAATTTTGATGGGAAATGAGAAATAAATTTATGAACAACTTTTAGGAAGGATTCAATGTGTGAATTTTCCATTTTAAGTCTATTAATTCATGGGAAAGTGAAGATATGAAATATGTAGAGTCTTCATGAGATGAATAAATTCATATAGTAATCAGGAATAACTCTGTCTAAATATTAAAAAATACGCTGAATGTTTTATGATAGGCATTTAATTCATTTTTTAAAAAATTTTATGAAGATTTTTTTTCCAAATTCAGTAATTTAATCTGGCCAACACGTGTCAAATTTAGATGGAATATTCTATCCTATAAAAGGAGGCAATCAACTACTTTCAAAATCATCTCATACCATGAGTCGACCACCGAGGAGGAGTTGTATAAAAATGATATGTTCTTAACCATCTCCTTTATCCCAATTTTTTTTTCTTATTTTGTTTCTTTTCTGAATTATTTTTTAATAAATTATATTTTCAATTTTAAAATAAATTTCATTTTAGTATTATTAAAATATATTCATGAATTTTTATTAGATTGTTCGTGCATCCATCAATATTATCTATTCTTATTTTTATTGTATTCAATTAAATATTATTTTTATTTATAGTATTATTATTAGTATTAATATCATTATATTTATTAATATTAATATTAATATTAATATTATCATTATTAATATCAATATTAATATTATCTTAATAATATTTTTATAAATATCATTTTAATATTTTTATTTTAAAAATATTTTCCTTATTTTATTCTTTAACTTATTCTTATTCAATTAAATCATTTTCATAGTATTACTAATAATAATAATTAAAATTTAAAATAAAATTATTATTTTAACTATCTTTATATATTATATAAAATATAATTTTTGTATTTCCTCTCTTCATCTCTCTGTCTCTTTATCTGTCTCTCTTTGTCTCTCTCCCTCTTCTCACCCCCATTGTTCCATTTTTATATTATTCACACACCATTATTTTTTTTATTTTATTCTATCTCATTCTTTTCTCCTTCCATTCACTCCACTAATGTGATATTTTACTCTCAGAAATGATTGTATGGCCCCAAGACTTCTCCCAATATGAGTTCATGGTGTTCATTAATTTCCTTTGAAGTCTAATTTTATGTTTTTAGATATAATTGAGTAGTATTCATGGATGAAGTGAATGTACTTGATTTGGTGACTTATCCTATGACATACACCTCAATCTATCTCTATTCTTTAATTAAAATCTTCTTTCCCTCTTCCCATTAGTTAAATATTCATAAAACATGAGTCGATCTAATCAATGTACGAAACGTCATCGATTGAGCTATGTCTGAGATGATGACACCTTATAGACCAAGGAGATTCATCAACAATGATTAAAGGAGGAGGTGGAATTAAGAGTTAATAGGCATTCAATGATATTCCACTATATCCAAATAATGAATAACAATTCAAACATGAGATTTTATATTTGGATTATAAAAATGAAATAAAAAAATAAAGGAGAATAATTATTTAATCTAATGTTAATTACAAGACCAAGTGCTTTCTTTCTTTAACTCATTCTTTCTAGTTTACGTGTTAGTATAAGTTAAAATTTATATTATGTCATTACATTAATTAGAAACTGAAAAATATTGTTATTGTTTTGATTAAACACTCGAAATAATGAAAAGAAATATCTTAGGCGATTTGGAAGATATAAGTGAACCAAATGAAAGGCTTATTAAGTAGAATAACCCTGGTAAACAACTATGATGCTCTAGAAAAAAATTATAATTTCATTTTACTAGGCCCCGGGATATGTGTGCATCAAAGATGGTGCCATTTCTAGGGAGCCAATCATAATTTCTTTTTTACCATTTTCTATTTCATATTTTAGATAGATTTAAAAAAAATTATACAAATTAAAATTAAAAAATAAATGAAATTTACAATGGATTATTTCTTCAATTCATTGAACATTTACTCTCAGGTGTAAGATCTAGTAGCTCAAGCACCCTGGTCTACATGAGAAAGTGTTTTATTACGTGATACACAGATTAAGTGGTCTCTGAGCCAAATTTTCAAAAAGGATTAATTGAAGGGCCTTATATAGGATATCAAGGAGACCCTTGGGGAACCTGCAGTTGAAGTATGAGTGAGATAAAATACTGAAGTCTAGGATTAATTCCTTATATTTTATCAAGAAGTGGCCAAAACATAAGAAGAGTGCTTCTTATTTCCTCTCAATTTTTTTTTAATAATTTCCACCAGAGGATTTCTAGGAGAAAGTGGAAAAACAAAAACTCAATTATGATATTAAAAATCTTGATGAAAAGGTGAATGGTGTCCATAGAAAAATGGATTGGATAACTACATACCTATAATATTCATTATAAGAACCTGAACCTGTGTCTAAACCTAAACTATAAGACGAGCCACTTATCTTACCTAAGGAGGAAGTATAGGAATACTAGAATGTTGAGCATCATGTAGGAGATAGATAATAATAGGATGAATTTTAAAATGATGGTAAGGAACTACTTGATCAGTCCAAACATAGAAAATATGAATATCCAGTATCAGGGAAGGAAGATAGAACCCATGTTGAGGAATTTGAAGTAAAGATAGAGGAGCCCAACTACCTACCTCTGTCAATTAAGAATCAATTGCAAGAAAAACATAAAAGTGAGGAATTTATTAAATGTTAATAATGAAAGAGAGTTGATATTTTCTTATACTCCATCTATTTTTATTTTATCGAAACTGAATTATGCATAACACCCTATTATTTTGAATTTTCAACTTCTGAAAATCATCTTCGAATCTTAGAGGAGAATGATGAACTTGGTAATGCACTTGTGGAGGAACACGTGGATCTCCATGATATAATTGAACATATATTTGAGGGCCCCATGAAGTGATCGAAGTAGCTGAGCCTGAGAAAGTCAAAAAATTGATAGGTCATATAAAAGATAAGAAATTATATATTAAAGTATGAATTTAATTTTTATTCAAGTAAAAATAATTTTTACTTCCCCTTTGAAAATTCACTTCATTCATCTTATATAAATATAGCACTGGAAGATGATAAAATTATAAAAGTACTAACGAATAATGTGGATGATCCATAATTTATCCTACCCCCTCCATGAAATCTATATCTAAATGTGAAGGGGGTGGAGATTTGGTGTAATCTATCCGTAGATCATTCCTCATCAAGAAGTATGAAGAACAATCTTGGAAAGGATACATGTGCTATTTCAAATCAAAGAATCATCAACCACTATTTGAAATTATATGATAGCTCTTACTACCCTCTTTAGATTGTAAACATTTTGGTTCCACATAGGGTATCATAACAAGATTTATCTTTACATTCTTTCTCTTAATTATATTTCAAATTCAGTCTTAAGAATATTTCCACCATGAAGCCCCATTCTTATGATCTTTTTTATCAAACATTACCTGACATTTATGCTTAATTTGGTGGTTCTCTTTTATAGTTTGATAAATGGATGAAGGACGCCTCAACAAGGGAAGAAGAGGGACCGTGATTTGTCAGAAACTATAGTTCACTTTTAATGTTTATCTTTCAAACTCTCTACATTTTTTTTCCAAAATATGTTTTGAAATTTAAAGGAAAAATTGTATTCCGACACATGAATTATACATTACATGAATAATCTTGGATATTTGAGTTTCTTAAGAAACCTATGATTTGATGTTTTAGATATCACTATTAATTAGATTTAATGAGAAAAAAGTAAACTTAATGATTAAAGTGCAGCATGGATATTGAAATGAGGAATAATGATTGGAAAACATTTATTGATTCATGTAAGTAAAACTTCCCAACCATTTATCATGATTTGAAATTTATGAAATTTAATAAAATTGATTTCTTATTGTTAATTATGGCTTGAGTCATTGTCCCAAATTATATGTCCATTTCTCAAGAGGATTTCTAGACCATGCACTTCTAATTTATCTTGAACATGTGTATTGAGTGATCTTGGGATTTGTCACCCTCTATAACCTGAATGTTAACTTGTCATAACTGTGATTGTCCCAAAACATAATTAAAATTATTGATACTTATTTTGATAACCACGTATCCTAAAAAACCTCATTTTCATCTATATTTATTTATCCCATAGAGTCTATTAATGTCCTTTTGAGGAATGATCCTTGTTTCAACTTACTTTTTATCCATTCCCACCCATATCATTGTAACTGTAAGATATTTTAAAGTTGAAGTGCATGGGTAAAGGGAGTCACAATGAAAGGGATGAAATGTATTGTAATTAAAATAAGTGTTGGGGTGCTATTTTATGAATATATAAAGGGTTTTGATTCATTTAATGTACTTTATTGTTTTCTATTAATAAAAAAATGAAAAAATTAATTATTTGTGACTTAGAAGAATATAAAATCACAATCCCTAGACTGATGATTTTTAGGATCTATGGTTTGGTGCTATATGTAATGTTTATTATAATAATAAAAAATTAATTTAAAAAATAAGATAAATTATAAAAGTTTAAAAAATGAAGAATTTTCACTTCATTCATTATAATTTTATTATTCATGACATATCTTTTACATGATTTTTGGAAGCATGAGTTTCTACTATGAAGGGAATAATTTTATTAAATTTTTTTATACCATGAATTGTATTAAAGAGATAAAACTACTCTCTGTGCATTGATTTTATAAAAGCATCAAATCCTACCATCCTTAAGTCTCAGAGTCATTAGAAACCTTATTTGATTTCCTTGTAATTTTATAGGCCTTTTTTCTTTACAATGTAGAGAAAATTTTCCTTTACAATCCCATGTAAAAGGATCATATTCTCATATTATGAGAAAAATCTACATAAATTGTATCATTAGTGATGTGAGAAAATATTCAAAATTGAGGTAGATCATTATTGGGCTTGTTTAATAATAAGGAATTGAGGAGCTTCAATGAATGAAAGGTGAATTTCCATCATTTTTAAAATGGGAAAAGTAAAATATATTAATTGAAAATTTATTTGAAAAATAGAAAATGTAATTAATTTTTTATGTAACATTTGAAAATTTTAATTAACATTGATAGAGGTTCAATTTTATTTCCTTGAAATTTGAATATAGGTAACACAGGTGCCCTCAGAATTTTTATATAGAGTTTTTATGCTTGAGGAAAAGCATGGGTTATATGTGAGAGAGGTGTCAAAAGAAATATTTTCCAAAATTTTACAATTAATTTTAAAGTTTTTTACCACTAAATTTTATTTTAAAGTATATAGATACATTTTATGATTTTAGTGGTATTTTGAGCCTAATCTAAAAAATGGCCTATTTTGGATTCTAACTATTTTAAATTATTTATGTATTTATGAAATTAAATGTTCTATAATCATAATAATCATTAAATTATTTATTTTTATTATTCTATACTTATTTGGATTCATTACATTTTTATGGACCCAAATCTAAATTAGCCATTTGGAAGTCTAAAACAAGCTCACAACTTGGGACTTGAAAATGGTTCATATATTTGGAGATGTTTGATGTTTGGTCCACATTTCCCAATTTAAAAAACCGAATATACTAAAATTTGGAGGAGAGACACAAAATACATTAATTAAAAACTATCTAGAAGGCATCCATGCGTGATTCAGCTGTTTTAAGGCCATTAATGCATAGGAAACTAAAGATATGGAATATGGAGAGTCTCCATGGGTAGAATACATTCTCAGAGTCAAATAGACATAATTTTCTCCAAACATGAAAAAATATATGTAAATTTATAGGATAGATGTGAAATTTATTTATAAACAACTTTTATGAAGATGCTACTCAAAAATTCAACCATTTATTTGAGCTAAGACATGGAAACTTTCGATAGAAAATTATGGCCTGTAAAAGGAGGAAAACACCTTCTTTTCAAGTCATCTCATACCATCAGTCAACCACCGAGAATGATATCTGCTGCAAGGAGCTGAACTGCATCATCTTCTTCCTCCCCATTTATTTTTCTTCTCATTTTTTTATTTTCTTTATTTTCTTTGTAATTTTAATTTTAAATTTTTATTTTCATTTTATTATTAATAAAATAAATTCAAGCATTTTTATTAAATTTTTCATCCACCCATATATCTTATCTCTTATTTTTTAATTCTATTTTTTAATAATAATAGTATTATTAGTATTTTTATTGATATTTAAAATATTATTATAATTATTAATATTATTATTAAATTAATATAATTATTATAAATATCTTTTTTGAATTATTATTTTAAAATTATTTTCCTTATTTTCTTCTTTATCATCATATTATTTAATTAAAAAATCGTAATAATAATAATAATTGATAATATTATTATTATTTTAACAATATTTGTAGGTTATATATTATTTATTAATTTTATTTTCTCTCTTACACTCTCTTTCTATCTTTATTCTCATCCCCCATTCTTCTATTTTTTATTCACCCACCATTTTTTATTATATCTATTTATCTTCGGCATCCATCCATTTAACCATTATGATCTATTACTCTCTAAAATGAGAGGCTGATCCTAAGTCTTGGTTTGAGGGGAGGTCAAGGTGTTGATGAATTTTCATTCACATTTAATTTGATGTTTGTAGATAGAATTGAGTAACTAGCATGGATGATGAAAATTTCCTTGATGTGGTGACTTCACCCCAATTGCATCAAACTCAATCTATCTCTATTATATTATTTAAATATTTGTTACCTCTCTACATTCGTTAAATAGTTATACAATCGGATTTGATAAAATTAATGGATGAATCTACATCAATTTATCTTGGTCTTGAAAGAAAATACCTCGTAGACCAAGGAGTGTCATCATCCTTGATTAAAGGAGGAGGTGAAATTAACGGTGTTTAGGAATTAAATGATATTACACAATGTCTAAATAATGAATATTAATTCATGAAATATATTTTATGTTTGTATTATCAAACTGAAATCACACATAAAAGAGAATAATGATTGAATACAAGGATAAATGAAAGACCAACTTCTTTCTTTCCTTAACTCGTTCTATCTTGTTATTTTTTTAGTATAAATTTGAATTTCCATTATTACATTTCATTAATTATAATCCAAAAAATATTGTAATTGTTTTCATTAAATAATAAAAAAGGAAATAGATTATGTGATTTAGAAGAAGTATGTGAACGAATGGAAAGGCTCATTGCGTGAGATAACCATTTCTCAACCACTATTTTTCAATAGGAAAAATTATAATTGATTTTCATTATGCCCTATGATAGGTGTGCACGAAAACCTGCACTATTACAGGGGATCCAATCATAATTTTTTAAAACTTTTTATTAATAAAATTTTTTAGATATATTCTGATTTTTTATAAAAATAAAATTAAAAAAATACTTTATGTTTTCCAAAGATCATTTCTTACATTCATGGAAGAATTACTCTAATGTGTAAGATCTAGTATCTGAAGCACGATCATCTGTAAGGGATGGTGTTTCATTATGGGATATAAAAATAATGAGGTCCTGGAGCCAAATTTACAAAGAGGAGGAATTCAAGGACCTCATTCAAGATATCTTGGAGACACTAGAGAAGCAAGTCATTGAAATATTGGCTAGAGAACTCACTAAATCCTAATAATAATTCCTATAATTCTATCACATAGTGAAAAAAATATGTGCTCCTCATTTCCTCCCAAAATTTTTGAACAAGTTCTACCAGAATATTTCATGGAGCAAGTGAAAAAATCTAATGTTTGATATTAAATAGCTTGATGAAAAGGTAAAATAACTCAAAGGAAAAGGAATTGGATAACTACTTATATAAAATGATCATCAAAAGAACCTAATCTTGTATCTGAACCTGAACCAAAAGATGAGCCACTAGTGTTAATATAAGTGGAAAGGGAGGAAGACATTCCTAGTGATCATCTTGTAGGATATAAAAAATAAATGAATGAAATTTTTAATGAATGTGATGGATTTACATGATCTTACCAAACCCTAAAATGAAGATGTTCCAACGTTTGTGAAAGAGGACACCACCCACATGGTGGAATTTTTATTAAATTTGGAGGATCCTGACTACCTACCTCTATCCTCTAAGAATCTACTTGAAGAGACTCTTAACACTAAGAAATTGATTGAATCTAAACCAATATAGGGAGTTGATATTAACTATTGGAAATTGGCTCATTTACGATGAGGCCCCATCACAAATTGATTCCTCGGGTTTTTAGAAACATTATTGACCTGGCCCATAGAAAATAGTATTCGTGACGGGGAGGTGGGCCCATCATAAAAAAAAATTGACGTTTTTTTGAAACTATTTTTTGTGATAGGTCATTGAAAATAGTATTTGCAATGGGTCTCATTAAAAAATGTTAAACAAATTGATTAAAATAATAATAATTATACTAAAAATGATATTTTTATTAATGATATAATATTATTAATATTATTAAAATAAAATAAATTTTAAAAGAATGAAATAATATTCAAATAATAATAATTAAAATAATATTAATAATATAATAATGATATTATTATTAATATTAATGATATAATTATATTAATATTACTTATATAATTAAAAACATAAAATAATTAAAACCACAATATTCATGTAAAATATAAAAAATAATAAAATGAAAATAATAAAAAAATAATAAAAATAAATTAAAATTAAATAAAGATAAAATGTAATATTTGACAAAATATGAAAAAAGAACTATATAAAAATATAGAGAGATAATATTTTAAAAAAATTACATTAAAAATTTTTATCATAAAAAATAAATAGATCATTGAGGGGGAGGGTCATGTAGAAGAGATGGTGGACGAAACTCTAACCCTAATCCACGAGTCAAATGTCACATGTACTCTAAGTCCCCATGCTCCTGCTGTTGTTGCCATCGACACATATCCTCCTTCATCTTCTACTACTACTTTTGTCTATGCTACTACTGTCATAGGATCTCATTCTACTATTATGGTTGTCATTGACACATCTGCTCCTACTCCCTACACATACTCTCAATAATATCACTCTATGCTCGCAATTGATTCTGATATTGTGCAACTGATAATGATGAATCTCCACGATCTCCTCTCAATCTGGATTCCAACATCATAGTGATGCTATAATAATTCACAAGCATTAATTTAGAGCTGATACCAACAACTCAGCCATTCTCTAAGGTATACTAGGTCACCTGCATCCATGTTGTCTCATTAAACTGGTGGGCATTGGTGTGAGTATTAGTCTCGGCCTGACTCTCAGTCTGTGTCTGAGATGTAACATTTTCATTTGACTCCGTCAATTAAATTTTAAAATTAAAATATTTCAAATATTTTTTTATTTAAATTTTAAACTCAAACAAAAAATATAAAGACTACAAACTAACTCTTATTGGACTCTATAATAACTGAAGTGGTCAGATAACTATACATCCTTTTGTAAACATCGAACTGTATAATATCGGTTTGTTCGACTATCTATATGAATATAAAATAAATAATTTACAATTAATGTTATAAAATGTATTTAAAAAATGTACGTACCATATACTCTCTATGCTTATAGAATTCAGGACTACTGACTTGATGTGTCACATCCTGTCTATCGACCTATCAATGATCTACCCGGAAAACTCCCAACCAAATAGTATGAACATAATCCTTCCCAACACATGAGATGAAATTTTATGAGGTCGATGGGTGCGAAAAGACTCATCAAACTCTACCACACCTATTTTCTCCATTTATTTCCTTCTAAAATTGTGTAAAAATAGACTAAAACACAAACACATAGTCCCCTATCATGCATTCAAGATTGAGTCATGCATGATCTCATCGATGGGATCCCATAAAAATACAAATAATTTATAATTTTATGTTATGAATTAATTTTATTTCAAAATAAATATTATTTATTTACATACTAGCCCCTGACCAAACATGTGGTGTTTCACATCAATGGGAATCTGATCCCATGACACTCATGATTCAAGAAAATAATTGCGCAATATAGACCTCCCCTATATAGAAGATATATTCTTGATGGTGTGAAAAAATGAACAAATAGTCAAAAAATTAGAATCTAAATAACTTATGTAAAACAAACTAAAATGCACAAGTAAACATAACTCTGTACGTGTGGATCCAAGAAAAGATGTGGACTTCACTCGAAGATAGTGTCAGGAATCACCAATTATTCATGAACACACCCCCTCAAAGTCCCCCTTAAACATCCAATAGTTGTAACATCCTAGACCCGGGTACCACTCCATGGGTGCCCCAAACCCGGTTCGCCACATGACCTCAAGCACATTTCCCCAAACTCCAGAGGCTACCGACTAGCAGCGAGGGCCTAATCTAATAGTGGGGAAACTATGCCCTCATTTGTCAAAGTGTAGCGTAGCAGATTGAAATAAAACATACAGCAACAATGGAAGCAGTAACAATACATATAACTGAAAACAAATAACTAATAAAAAAAGGGACACCAGTAGTCATTTATATATGAAGATGCTGCATGTCACTATTCTATAAAACATCTAGAACATTGTTTCACTACAATACAATACAATACAACTGAAGTACAAGTACAGAAAAGAAAAATAGAATAGCTAGTGGCATCACGAGCCATTGCTCAGTCCCATGCTATCCTACACCCCAGTAACAATCAAGTAATTCTATAAGGACTCATTCCCTTATCTACACCTACAAAAACATAATCTGTTTGGGCTAAAAAACATGACCAAAATAGGGTGTGAGAAATATATCTCAGTAGGCACCCACCAAACGCCCATGCCCAACTATGTGAAAATATGCAACAACAGTGTGCAGTAGTAAAATGCAACAAACTAAGTAGTACTCAAAATTAACTAACTTACCAGTTATATTTATATTTAATTAATCATTTAATACATTTAACATAAGCAAACACCACAGTGAATTTCTAAGTAACAGCTAGTGTCCTCAGGAATTCAAGACCTTACCCATAGGTAATCAGAAACGTAACCCGCAGGTACTTGTGCCCAGGAAGAATAGATTTTTCCCTTAGGCGTAGGTAGTGTCACCCTCAGGCACAGAGTCGATTGCCTTCAGGCTCAGAAGAAGTTTCCCTCAGGCTAAGATAAAAACTGCCATCGGGCAAAGTATAAAAACTCCCTCGGGCTGAGTAAAACACTGCCCTTAGGTTCAAGTAACTGGGCAATTCCAAATATATAAATAAACATTCACAAGAAATTCCTATCTAGGCAATTCTACAATCATTACTTTAGAGGCATACCCTCGGGTATCCTGGACAAACAGATAAACAGAGGAACACACCCTTGTGGTGGTCCTGGATCCAATCACTGATCCCAAACAATATTTAAAATCACGTTTAATTACCTATATAATTCTAGGTATTTAAAATAGACATGACCTCAGCCTCACGACACCCCAATATGGGTTCGTAGCTCGAAAACATACAAAAACACATGACATTTGGAAAATAAACACTAATCCACCTACCTTAAACACCCACGAACGATATACATGAATGATGCTTTCTGAAACGTCCAAGAACTTCATAGACATGAGGTAAAATAAATCTTTCTTAAACAAAAATAAATCCCGTTATGGGAATAATTAGTAAGAACTTCTTAAGGAGAGTGGAGGGCTTACCTGCACGGTTCCAACGAGATCGTCCGAGGCAGAAACGGATTCCTGGAGAATGCTCGACAGATCTCCAAAGCTTCGACCTCCTCTCCCGAGCTCCCTCTTCCCATTAAAAGCCTTCCCTGTGAACAGGTGAGGCTACTTCCCATTTTAAGTGAAAAAAACAAAGTACACGTTGTGTACTTCCGAGTACACGGTGTGTACTTCCCATTTTTAAACTGTTCCTATGATGGCTCCCTACTAGCATGGCACTGTTCATCTGCCAACATGACTACACGGAATGTCTCCTTGAGTACACAGCATGTTCAGTCGCACAGCTAGACACCGCCTTACTATTCACTTGTCGACTGACTACACGACATGTAAGGGACCACTACATGGCGTGTACTTGGTTCCTACACCCTTCATCGCCAACACGACCACACACCCTATGTACTCATTCCACACGGCCAAAATACACGGCGTGTGGACAAAGTACACTGTGTGTACCTTCCAAATTTGGGATTTTCCCTCCATTTTCCTTATTATGTTAAAAACACATAAGGAAAGGATAAAAGAAGAAACTCATACCTCAAAAATAAGAACCGGGTTCTTACAAACATTCCCCCTTAAAGAAATTCATCCCCAAATTGCCCTTCCAAGGGTGGTGAAGATAAAGTGGTGAACAAATCCGGCCATTGAGCATGTACATCAGTCTCCCGCTCCCAGGTTTCATACTGCACTTGGCCATACTGCTATAGAACCCGTACGAGAGGAACTGACCGGCCTCAGGGAACCTTCATGCTCCTGTCAACGATATGAATCAGATGGTCCTCGAAGGACGCATCCATCTGATGCTCAACCTCCTCGGGCTGAAAGGTGTGAGATAGGTCTGAATGATAGTGGCACAAATGAGATACATAGAAGACGTCGTGCATGGCTCGATACCTCAGAGGTAACTACAACCGATAGGCAACCGGCCCAACTCTCTTTAGAATATCAAATGGCCCCACATACCCCGGTGAAAGTTTACCCTGTCTCCTGATCCGCTTGTGTCCCAGCCTCCGCGAAACATGCATGAAAACCTGATCCCCGACCACGAACTCCAAAGGTCATCTTCGGCGATCAACATAAGATTTCTGACGAGACTGCGCGATAGACATCTGCTTCTGAATAAACTGGACCAGCTTAGAAGTATCCTGCACGAGACATGGTCCGAGCAAAGATGCCTCACCTACCTCCGACCAGAAAAAAGGTGACCGGCATGGCCTACTGTATAAAGCCTTGTATGGTACCATCTCAATAGTTCCCTGAAAACTGTTATTATAGGAAAACTCGACTAGAGGTATGTGTTTCTCCCAAGATCCCCCAAAGACAGGGACGCATGCACGCAGCATGTCCTCGAACACCTGTATAGTACGCTCTGACTGGCCATCGGTCTGAGGGTGGTAAGTTGTGCTTATAAGCACCTATGTACCTAGTGCCCTTTGAAAACTCTACCAGAAATGAGATGTAAAAAGGGTGTCCCTATCTGAAACGATATAACGAGGGACCCCATGAAGACGTATGATCTCTCGGATATACAACTTCCCAAGCTCGTCAACATAGAAGGTCTCCTTGATCGGCAAAAGTGAGCTACCATCGTGAGTCTATCCACAAAAACCCACACAACATCATAGCCTTGAGGTGACCTCTACAAACCAGTCACAAAGCCCATCGTGACGTCATCCCATTTCCACTCTGGAATGGGTAACTACTGTAATAGTCCAGCTGGCCTCTGATGCTCCGCCTTCACCTGCTGACAGGTGGAACACCACATAACAAAACCAGCTACTTCTCTTTTCATACCTAGCCACTAGTACTGACGTCTCAAGTCACGGTACATCTTGGTAACTCCAGGATGATCTGCGCAAGCTGAAGCATGAAACTTCTGCATCAGCTCCTCTCGTATATCCCATGGAACCCACACTCATCCATGGAAATATAGAACCTCATCATCGCCTATCGTACAACAAGAAGGAGGGTCCTCACTTGCCACTGACTCCCGTAGAACGAGGCCTTCTAGATCAGATAGCTATCTCATCCTCACTCTATCCAAGAAGGTATAAGTCACAGCTAAAGAGGAAAGATAAGTCTTCCCCTGACTGTCGTGCACCTCCAGATACATCTCAGAGAACAAATCCATAAGCTACCACTCACCACTGGCCTCCTGCATAGCCTGTATCTGAGTCTTCTTGCTCAGTACACCAGCTACATCATTACATTTTCCAGGTGTATAGGCAAGCTCAAAATCGAAGGACATAAGGTATTCGACCCACCTTTGTTGCCTCATATTCAAGTCATGTTGAGTAAAGATATTCTTGAGTCTTTTGTGGTCGGTGAAAACCACAAAATCCTCTCCCAAAAGATAATGTGTCCAACAGCGCACCACATGAACAACTGCAGACAACTCAAGATCATGCATTGGGTAATTCCTCTCATGTGTCCTCAACTACCAAGACCTTTATGCAAGAATTTGATCAACCTACTTTAAAAATGCTCCCAACCAAATACCTGATGCATCACAGTTAACTGTATAGCACTTTCCCTGCCCTGGGAGTATCAGGATCGGTGCTGATGTCAACCTTCCTTTCAGGTCCTAAAAGGTTGTCTCGCAAGCTTCCGACAAAATGAACTTCACACCCTTCTTAGTCAAACATTCCAACGGCGCTTCTAAGAGGGAGAAGTCCTAGATGAAATTCCTATAGTAACCAGCCAGCCCCAAGAAACTCTGTATCTCAAACACGTTCTTAGGATGCTCCCAGGAAACTACTGCTCCCACCTTCTCTAGGTATACCGAAACTCCTACCTATGAGATAATGTGACCTTGGAAGTGAATCTGGTCCATCAAAAAGTGGCACTTTAAGAGCTTAGCATATAGCCGATTCTCTCTCTGTGTACTCAATACGATCTAAAGATGGGTGGCATGGTCGTGTCGAGTGTGAGAGTACACCAAGATGTCGTCCACGAATACTACCAAGAAAGAGTCCATATAAGGATGAAATACACGATTCATCAGAGCCATGAAAAATGATGGCACATTCGTGAGTCCAAATGGCATAACTGTATACTCATATAGACTATACCTACTCCTAAAAGCTGTGAGAGGTATATCAGATGGTCTAAAACGCAGCTGATGATATCCTAATCTCAAGTCAATTTTTGATAACACTCATTCTCCATGATGTTGATCAAAAAGACCATCAATCCTTGGAAAGGGATATCGGTTCTTAACCGCCAACTGGTTCAGCTGCTGATAATCCACACAAAGTCTGAGTGTACCATCCACCTTCTTCACAAAAAGTACAAGAGAACACCATGGAGAAGTACTGGGTCAGATGAAACCCTTTGTCTCTAACTCCTCTAACTACCTCTTGAGCTCCTGCAACTCAAGCGCATCCATCTTATAAGGATGAATGGACACATGTGCTGCTCCTGGCACAAGATCGATAGAGAAATCCACCTCACGCTCTGGAGGAAGATCTCAAAAGTCATCCGGGAAGACATCCCTGAAACGATCAACCACTGGAGGGAAATCCTTTTGAAAAGTCCCCTGGTCGTCCAGATATAAACTTGAAATCTGGGCTGTGACTCCACCTCGCCCGTGATGCTCTGGCCCAGATCGACTCGCATGAACTTCCTATTCTCCCTTGTATAGAAACTCTCTTCCGTCTGGTGACATGAAACTCACCCTGCGACGATCGCAATCTACAATGGCTCGAAAGGGAACCAACCATTCCATCCCGAGAATGACATCATAAGCTATCATCTCTAAGACATAGAGGTCCCAAAGGAAGTGACACCCACCATCCTCAAGGGGGAACTCTTTGCACTGACGCACAATAGCTGTTCTGGTCCCCAACAGAGAGTCTAGCATCATGATGTTAGAAGAAGTAGCAACACAGATCCCAAGGCTCCCCACAATGGGCACAGATATAAAACTATGTGTAGCACCCGTATCAAAAAGTACTGAAGATAAGAAAGAAGTTACTAGGATAGATCCTCTAACAGTAGAAGGTCCGGGATCCTACTCCTACTGGGTCAGTTGCATTGGATATGCCTGCCCAGTGCTGCGGCTCTGTGACATAGCCTGGCTACCCTGAGCTATCCCGCCCTACTGCCTCTGAGATCCTGGTGTCTGGATACCATGACCACGACCACCACCCCTCCCTGCACGCCCTGAAGTATTCCAGTTCCTCGGCTGGTAAGAAGCTACTAGTCCTGCTCCTGCACGCGGAGTCTGCACAGAACCCCTATCACTAGCCACTAGTGGAAACGCCCAAGAAAAGCACTGCATATTACCCATCTTAGCACAAAATCGGAACTCCACTGGGTCTCGTGGACACTGCGGTCTCTTGTGGCCCTCTTTACAACACTCGTAGAACCTGACCGGCCCACCTGAAGAAACTACCTGGCTGGTACTGCCACCCTGAGAGAAGTCCATCTGTCTCATCCTATTACCAGTTGAAATAGTACCAGAAACTGGTGCTGAACCACCCTATCCCACACCACTAGCTTCCCGAAGGTTCCTTTCGATAATCAGCACCTGGTTCACAATAGCATGTATAATAGGCAACCTAAATACATTTACCAGCGCTCGAATGTCATGTCAAAGACCATCTTCAAAGCGCCTAGCTCTCAGCATCTCATCACCCACCAGCACGGGTGAAAAGTGATGAAGCTCGGTGAAATGAGCAGAATAGTCCATCACCGACATAGTGCCCTACTGCAGATTCATGAAATCTCGAGCTCTATCTTCCCTCAGCACCTCCGGGAAGAACAAGTCATAGAAGACTACCTAAAAATCTTCCCACACCATGTCTCTGTGATGCTCTGACTGGGTGGAAACATCCCACCACCTCTTGGCAGAATCACGCAGCATGTAGGTCGCGAGCTTGACCTTCCGCCCAGGGGTGTCTCAAGATGCTCGAAGATAGTCTGCATCGACCCCAGCCAAGACTATGCAGCCTATGGTCCTCCATCCCCTAAAAACATCGGTGGATGCTGCTGCTGGAATATATGTGTTATCTCAGCCATAGATGTGGTAGCTGGTGGTACTCCTTTAAACTTCTGCATGAACCACATAAAGCCTTCACGGAACTGCGCCTCTGCGCCTGTGTCCAGTATAACAGCTGGCACCGCATCTGGATCTGCTGAAGGATCCACTAGTAGCCCATGGCCCACAATCTCTGGAGTATTATTGTTGCCACTCTCCTGGAGAACAACACGTGGTCGTTTAGGCGGCATGGCTCTACAAGTTCAAAAATACACCTTAGATTCAAGATTAACAAGACTGAAAAGAAAGAAACCACAAATGGAACATGAGGAAGAAGGAATTTAATGATTTGAAAAACAAGACTTCAGGGTATGTATAATGGCTACACGGTCTGTAATTGACTTCCCTTCCCCTACCCGGGTCCTTTGACATGGCTAAGCCACACGGACCCCGTTTCAACAAAACTACACAGCGTGTATATTATCTACACAGTGTGTATGGTGTTATTTCCAAATGAATGTGTCGCTTATGACACGGACGACTACTCGTCTTGACACTACACGGCGTGTTACACCCGCACACGGCGTGTACACTACCCCGTTTCCCAGTCACATGGCTAACACCACACTGTCTGTCCTCAGACAAGACTACACGGCATTTCCCACAGGAACACGGAGTGTTCTAGATGAGATCCACCGACCAGGGTTTCTAGTTACATGGCTGAATACACGGCTCAACCTACACGGCGTGTTCACTATACAGACGGTGTGTACTCGAAGGATTACACCGACCTGTGTTGTTAGTTACACGGCCAGGTCCCCAGGTCACACTACACGACGTGTTCTTCATTGACACGGCATGTGCATGAAATGACTACACCGGCCCGTGTTTTATAGTTACATGGATGTGTCTCTAGGTCAACACCACAAGGCATGTATATATGCTACACAGCGTGTTCACCCCAATAACTTCCCTTCCCCGTGTCTCTGCCCACACGGTTTGTGACACGGGAAGAGACTACATGGCGTGTACCCAGGGTACACAGCGTGTACTCAAAATGTTTTCTTTTTTTCCCGAACAGAAGAACATACACGGCGTGTCTAAAGTACTACACGGCGTGTATATTGGGTTTCCGGATAGTATGCCTCAGAAACATCCCCGAAACCCAGAAAAAACTAAAAAACCACACCTAAGTGCCAAATTCTGATCCGTGAGGGCCCATACTCCCCATGAATCCAAGTTTGACAACATATCTGTGTTATAACATAATAAATAGTCAATGATCCACCAAATTCCGGTTAATGGGGGACCATACTCCCCAAAAACCAATGTTTGGGGTTCATTCTCCAAATCAACTCAGACAAAATACCCTATCATATAGCAGGTAGTTTTCAAGCAGCTATCACAACAACATGCTTTTATAGAAAATCAGCTATCACAACAACATGCAATTTCTAATGCACATACATGGCATGGAACTATGCATGGAATGTGATTTCTAGCATGTGCCTAAATGATGCATGAGCTGGAATAACGTCATCTCATCGGGCTGCAACTAAATAGAACCCATAGATAAAATATAAATAGAACAATCCCAAGTGCATCACCCAACGGTGAAATCATATCAACTGTAAATTGCAAAATCAGTTAAATTGCAATACGGGGTAAATTGGATTTTCCCTGTACACGGGTTAGCTATAGCAGGACATAGATTATTACCAACTATAATTCCCGTCCTATCCCTGACTAAGGCTCCAAATAGTAAGTCAAAGAAAAGAACCCCTATTATACCAGTTTGTAACGTCCCAGACTCGGGTTCCACTCCATGGGTGCCCCGAACCTGGTTCGCCACATGACCTCAAGTGAATTTCCCCAAACGCCAGAGGCTGCTGACTAGCAGCAAGGGCCCAGGGCTGATAGTGGGGAAACTATTCCCTCATTTGTCAAAGTGTATTGTAGCGGATTGAAATAAAAAATACAGCAATAACGGAAGCAGTGTTACATATAACTGAAAATGAAGAACTAATAAAAAAGGGAAACCAGCAGTCATTTATATATGAAGATGCAACATGTCACTATTCTATAAAACATCCAGAACATGTTTCACTTCAATATAATACAATACAACTGAAGTACAAGTATAGAAAATCAAAACAGAAAAGCCAGCGGCATCACGAGCCATTTCTCGGTCCCATGCTCCCCTACACCCCAGCAGCAATCAAGTACCTGCATAAAGACTCTTTCCCTTATCTACACCTACAGAAATGTAATCTGTTTGGCCCGAAAAACATGACCTAAAAAGGGTGTGAGAAATATATCTTAGTAGGCACCCACCAAAGGACTGTGTCCAACTGTGTGAAAATATGCAACAACAGTGTGCAGTTGTAAAATGCAACTAACTAAGAAGTAATCAAAAGTAACTAACTAACCTGTTATATTGACATTTAATTAATCATTTAATCTATTTAATACAACAAAACACCACAGTGAATTTCTAAGTAATAGCTAGTGTCCTCAGAGACTCAATCCCTTACCCACAGGTAATCAGAAACGTAACCCGCAGGTACTTTCCCACAGGCAGAACAGATTTTTCCCTCAGGCGTATGTAGTGTCACCCTCAGGCACAGAGTTGATCTCCCTCAGGCTCGGAAGAAGTTTCCCTCAGGCTAAGATAACAACTGCCCTCAGGCTAAGTAAAACAATGCCCTCGGGCTGAGTAAAACACTGCCCTCAGGAGCAAGTAACTGGGCAATGACCAACATGTAAATAAAAATTCACAAGAAATTCCTCTCAAGGAAATTCTACAATCATTACTTTAGAGGCATACCCTCGGGTATCCTGGCCAAATGGATAAACAGAGGAACGCACCCTCGGGGTGGTCCTGGATCCAAGAACTGATCCCAAACAACATTTTAATATCACATTTAATTACCTATATAATTCTAGGTATTTAAAATAAACACGGAATCAGCCACACGACACCCCAATATGGGTTCGTAGCTCAAAAACACACAAAAAACACACAAAAATTGGAAAATAAACACCAAGCCACCTACCTTAAACACCCATAAACGTTATACGCGAATGACGCTTTCTGAAATGTCCAAGAACACAGTAGATCTGAGGTAAAAGAAATATTTCTTAAATGAAAATAACTCCAGTTAGGGGAAGAATTGGTATGAACTACTTAAGGAGAGTGGACAGCTTACCCGTGCGGTTCCAACGAGATCGTCTGAGGTGGAAATGGATTACCTGTGAACGCTTGACGGATCTCCAAAGCTTTGGCCTCCTCTCCCGAGCCCCCTCTTCCCATTCTAAGCCTTCCCTGTGAACAGGGGAGGCTAATGCCCAATTTAATTGAAAAAAGAAAAGTACACGACATGTACATCCGAGTACAGGGTGTGTACTTCCCATTTTTAAACTATTCCTCTGGCGGCTCCCTGCCAGTGTGGCACTGTTCATCTACCGACATGACTACACGGCGTGTCTCCTTGAGTATACGGCGTGTTCAATCAGATAGCTAGCCACCGCCTTACTATTTGTCTGCCGACTGACTACATGGCTTGTAAGGGACCACTACACGGCATGTACTTGGTTACTACACCCTTCATCGCCAACACGACCACACGCCCTGTGTACTCATTCCACACGACCAAAATTACATGGTGTGGGGACAAAGTACATGGCCTGTACCTTCCAAATTTGGGATTTTCCCCCATTTTCCTTATTCTGTTAAAAACACTTATGGAAAGGAGAAAAGAAGAAACTTGTACCTCAAAAATAAGAACTTGGTTCTTATAATAGTCTAAGGGTTAGATTTTCCAACATCCTTCTCATCTAAAGGTAGAGCAACTTTCTTTAATAGATGACACAAATCCTCATCCATTTGAAACAAGAAATGAAATTTGTTAAGAAATAGTGGAAAACAAATATTATATAGAGAAATATAATATATATGATTACAAATAGAATTTAAATGTTTCAATTTTCATCTACATCCCCATATTCATATCTTAAAACTTTAATGTATTCATATTCCTCCTCAGTATCATCAATTTCTATTTGAGTTTTTGTTTCATCTTCTCGTAATCATTCCAAACTCATTTATTACATAATTAACATCATCAACACCATTGAAAATACTGTTAGGATACAAAAAATTTATTAGGTTTTATAGATGATTTTATATTATATGGAAGACACGTGGTCATGTCTCAAAAATCATTGGTAGTTTTAGAGTATTGTTTTTTAAACAAAATTACTAAAAATGTGGGTGATTTTGAATTTTTTTAAATGAAATGACTTAATTAGATGTCTAAATTTATGAGATAAAAGAGTTAATTGTATTTTCACTACACCAATTTAAGATATACTTATTCTCAATTGACTATTATGTTTTGTTGTAATCTTTTGGTTGAAGGATGACTGAGATATTGGTTTTTCTTTTTTTCTCTTAAAATGATGTATAATGAACCACCCCTTGATACAACAATCATGTTTTCAAGGTTTTGACCTCAATAATTTAATGAGGTATACCAAATTATACTCAAATCTTATGTATATGTGAGAAAAATTGGATTCTTGTGTTGTTCAATTAGAATAATCTATTATTCCCACAAAAATCTCAACCCAATCTGTATTGAGATGACAAATGTTTCACTTAATGATACCCAAATATGCTTTAAGAGGAGAATAATATTAATATTAAACATAATAAAAATAATCAAAACACAAATTACCTAACACCAGTATAATATAAAGTTCCATAACTCCCTCTTCAAGAGTGTATCTTCCTCACAATCATCACCCACTGTTTAGTTCGACATTTGGAGGAGGATGAAGCTCGGGTGGAGATCATTCATCATTATTGATCCCCCTATGAGGATAGGGGCCTCCAGAACCTCCATATTGATTAAATTACTCCTTTGGAATTTAAAATTGGCTGAAAATCACTTCTGGATCAAATTCTGAAATGGGGATCCCAAACATCCAATTTATAGGCAAAGTGGAAGGTGGTTTTGGGATCACAGATTGTGTAAAACCATTTGTCCCAGGGTTTATGAACACGTGACAGTAAAATATTGATTTTACAAAAACCACAAACATGTTTCCCTGCTTATTTACTATCTTCATTGACTTTTGACGTCATTTTTTCAACTAGAGCTCATGATATTGACAGAACACATCATACCATTTTTGACTTTGTGGATATTCGGTGTGCTGGGAAGATCAGTATGAATGTCCCACCAGATGGATAAATTAAGCTTGAGTTTGTTAATATTAAATTTATCCAATTTAATTTAGGACCAGGACAAAAAATATCATCCCATTTTAACGTATGGTGCACTAGTAGTGCTCGGTTTAGTAAAGTAGTTTTCTTGGATACTACACTACTTGGCCGATTTTTCCTGAACACAATCAGAGGCTCTCCAAATCAACCCCACCTTCAATAAAATTATTAATACATGTACAATTTACATTTTTAGTATTTATAAACCCAAAATAATTGATTCCAAAATGATGTGAAATTTTTTATTATTTATATGATTTTCAATAGAAAACTAGTTTAGCATAGTGGTGTAAGGGTGGAAATGAAATAGTGTATCGTGGTGTGATCACACCCCCATGCCTAAACATTTTCACTCTGGGGAAAAGTCATATTTCTAAAAAATTATGTGTTTAGGCATTAAAAACATAAAAAACATTTAACATTAAATAAATATTTAATTCCTGATAGAAATGTGATCAAAGAAAAAAACTGACTGATGAGTTATTCTCAGTGATGATGGAAGAAGACATCTCAAAAATTATATCCAAATGAAATTATAATAGACGCATGATACCAATAAATAAAAAATAATTCAAAATTTAATAATATCACTAATTTTTCACATGTTCATGTGACAGCCATTTCATTCTATTATTTCCACATTTTATCGAGTAAATATATGTTATTTTAATAACTGTCTACTTACAAGAACTATTCCACTGAACTTTCCCCACATCCTCTGCCATCAAATTTCAAGACCCACTCACTTAATAATTACCATAATTCAAACCATAAGCTCCCGACCTAGATATCCCCATATGATTTACATTTCATCACTCCCCTCATTTATTATTTTTTCAAAAGATTTACATGGAACAAATCTCACACTCTTCACTCTACCCATGATTTCTCTCCTCATGACACCAACTGTAATAGTTATAATAAGATAAAAACTAGAGGAAGGGTGGTTTTTAACCTTGCCAAGACACAACCCCTTTTTTGAGGACGTACAACAGTCAATGAACAGGTACACACACATAGGTCAGTATGGTACAGTAATGAAATAGATAAGATAAAGAATGAATGTACAGAAAAATGATTTTTTAAAGTAGATAAAAATTAACCTAACATATATTTTCCTTTCATTAAGTATGAAATTTTCACACTTTATGGTTTGGTGCAAAAATATGCGGAGAGATTAAGTGAAACAATTTTCCTTTAAACTATTCATAATGAAGGGAACCATTCCTCTCAAAGTTTTCAAAATGATAAAACAATTTATATCATTATTAAAGAAATAAATTTCCAAAAAAATTACCACCGTAGTATTGAAATCATTCTGAAATTCACATTTCATTAGAATTTTTTTTCGAATTTGAAAACAACATGACATACAGACAGTCCACATGTATTTTCAATAACTTCTATGGTTAAATGGGAATCATTTCTCATGATAAAGTGGGAATAAAAAATGTAATATTCTAGCAAAAAGGCTAGTGGGAGCGAAGGGGAGAATGTAATAATATAATTAAATAAGCTAAAAAGAGAAAAATAAGTATGATGATGAAAATTATTAACTACCGAAAGAATATACCCATCTCCCAACACCTAGTGTATATAGTGTCCTCACTATAATAAAATAGAATGTGGAAAGTAAGGATAAAACCTAATGGTTCTTATTCATAGACTACTTTTATAACTTGTAGTTCCTTTATTGAGGACTCCAGAATGGCTTCGTGATAGTGCTTCAACCACTACCCATTGATAGTGAAAGTCTTCTTGGATTCATCATTTTGAACCTGAAAAAAACCAAATGGAGATAAATTATTAATAGCGTATGGTCCAAACTAATAGTAATGAAGATTACATGTATGTAGCTTCAACCTTCCTTTTTAGAGGAGGAATTTATGCCAAATGTGGAATAGATGATAATGGATGAGGTAGTCATGGGCAGCCTTGGATTGCTCCTTATAAATCTAGGAGGTCTCATATTAATCTCTCCTCATTCACTCCAACTTCTGAATTTACAGCTTCCTTTGAGAACCTACACCATAAATATTTGAATTGCATTTTTTGATGGCTTAGTAGGCCCATTTCTCAATATTAATAGGGAGGTGATGACTCTTTCCCAAAAAAATCTTATATAGAGACATTCCAATTGGGGTTTTAAAAGCAGAACAACAATCCCATAATGATTCTTCAAGTATAATAATTCAATATTTCTTGTTGGGTTGAACCATTTTTTCAATAATTTGTTTTAACTCTCTATTTGAATCCTTATCTTGAAAATAGGTCTGTGGGTGATATACAGTAGACACTCGATGACCAACCCCATACCGATGGAAAAGTAAATGCATTTTTTGGTTGCAAAAATAGGAACCCTGGTCTTTGATGATGAACCAAGGTAAACCAAATCTATAGAAGATTTAGGATGTAAAAAATTATAAAACTACCTTAGAATCATCAGTCGTCGTAGCTCGGGCCTCTACCCATTTTGACACGTAATCAACTTCCAGAAGAATGTAAAATTTACTAATGGAATTCGGAAATGGCCCCATAAATTCAATATTCCAAAAAATAAAAATTTCATTAAATATAAATGGTTGATGTGGAATTTTATTTATTTTAGAGAAATTATCCATTCTTTGACAATGAGGACAATATTTAAAAAAACATGGTAATCCCAAAAAAGTGTCGGATAAAAGAGACCATAATCAAAGATTTTGTGAGAAGTATTCTAGGAACCAAAGTGTCCCCCGCAAGCAAGAGTGTGGCAGATTCTATAGACAGACTGAAAAATCCTATTGGTGATATAAATTCTAAGGACTTGATCACTACATGTGCGCCAGTGGTAGGGGTCATCCCCAATGTACCAATGAGACTCATATTTTAGATGAATTGGTTGTTTTTTTTAAATCAGTAGGAATGAAAGATGGTACCAAATTATTTACAATTTCATGATATAAAGGAATAACATCTTACACTCGGTACAAGTTCTCATCGAGAAACATGTCCTTTATAGGAATACAGGGGGATGAGTCAATGTACAGACATATGGGAATCCTTCTGATATAGTCAGCAATCACATTATCTGCTGATTTTTTATCTCAAAATTTTAGATTGAATTCTTGGAGGAGGATCATCTAGTGAATGAGACATGTTTTGAATTCCAATTTCTTAGGAGATACCAGAGAGCTGCATGGTTTGAGAAAAAATGACTTTGGTCCTTAAAAGATATGATCAAAATTTATCCAAGGCAAGCACATTGGAAAGAAATTATTTTTAGCTGTGTTGTAGTTTTCCTGGGCAGGGACCAATGTAAGTGAATCATAGTCAATGACATGTACAGCTCGATCGAACCTTTGTGATAAGACTTCCGCACCTGCATAGTTAGAGGTGTCACACATGAGATCAAATGGTAAACCCTACTGAGGTGGTTGGATTACCGAGGTGGCATGAGACACTATTTTAACTCAATAACAAATTCTTCACATTATTTATCAAAAATAAATTCTTTTTCTTTTTGGAGTAATTGGGAGAGGGGAAGGGAAATTTTACTAAAGTCATGAATGAAATGATGGTAAAATGTAGTATAAACTAGGAAATATCGCACATTCCCTACATTATTAGGTAATGGTAAGTAATAAATGACATCCACTTTTGATTTACCTACATAGATACCATCCTCAAAAATGAAATGCCCCAAAACTATACCCTGTCACACCATGAAATAGAATTTCTCATAATTAAATATTAGATTTTTCTCAATTTATTTACGTAGGACATAACCTAAACTACTTAAACATTAATCAAAAAAATATCCATACATAGTGAAATCCTATATGAAAACATCCATTCAATTCTGTAGGTAATCTGAAAATTACTAAACATGCGTCACTGGAAAGTACCTGGAGCATTGCATAGACCAAATGGAGTACTTCTATAAGAAAATGTGCCAAAAGGGAAAGTGAAGGTCATATTTTCCTGGCAATTGGGGGAAATATGGATCTAAATTCATGTAGAATACCCATCAAAGAAACATTAGTGTAACTTACCCTCAATCATCACAATCATTTGGTCAATGAATTGAAAATGGAAGTAGTCCTTCCTAGTGTGTTGGATTAGACTGTGATAGTCTTTATAGACACGCCAATAATTCTTCAAACAAGTTAGAAAAAAATAATTGTTTTCATTTTTGAATACTGTAAGACTAGTTTTTTAGGAACTACTTGAATAGGATTGACCCATTGGTTGTCAGATATGGGGTAAATGATTCAAGTAGCCAATAATTTCATTACATCCTTTTTAAAACTTATAGGAGGTTTTGGTTTTGTCGATATTGTTTCCACATAATTAGTTTAGCCTCATTATTTAATAAAATATAATGTGTGAAAATCGTGGATCTAATACTAGGAATGTCAACAAGTTTCCTTCCAAAATGTGTTTTTACTCCCTCAAAATTTCAAGCTATCTCAATTCATGCTCCAGAGGGAGTAAACTAGAAGTGATCATGGGAAACTTGTTTCCATTCTCAAGATTTGAATATTTTAAATCTCGAGGTAGTTGTTTAATTTCCAATTCAGGTGGATTTCTAATTTATGGGAGTGTTTGTGAAAGTTAGAGGTTACCAATCTCATCTAACTACTCAGTGGTATCATCCTCAACAGCGGAATGAAATTTTTCAAGATTAGTAGTATCATTAATGGTTAAGTGATATCTCGTGTTCAAGAAATAATAAATTAATAAACATGCATTAAATTTTTCTAATCCACTACCACAATCATTGAATGAATCATTTATTATAATTTCAATCAATGAATAAAACTCAAAAAGGGGATCGTGGGAAAAAAGTTATTTTTTCAGCAGTAGGGAGTACATTAATTGAATTAACATTGAAGGAGGAAAGTTATTTTGAGGGGTGATTCATGGAATCAAGGATGTTGAAATGAACTATGCCACCACCAAATTCCATATATAATGTACCATTTTGCACATTAATTATTGTTTTGAAAGATTTCAAGAAGGGCCTCCACAATATAATTGGGGAATGTCCATTCATCCTATCATCTTCCATTTTTAGCACATAAAAATCAGTAGGAAAAATTAAAATTTTCACCCCCACAAGAACATCCTATAACAGACCAGAAGGGTGTATGGTAGTATATTTTTCTATTAGAATGAGAATTCTTATGGGCTTCTGTTCCCATACCTATAATGTCGAGTAAATGGAGTGAGACATCACATTTATAGAAGAACATAATTAAATAATGGAATTGGAAAATGAGTACTCTTCTATGGTGCATGGAGTTGAGAATGTCCCAAGATTGTTTCATTTGCTGGGAAATGATGTCTCTATCAATGATGATATGTTCATACCCAAGATCACCATTTCCTCTCCATATCATCCCCTTTGGTGTGTACACATATCCTTTAGAAACTTTTCATATCTTAGAATTTGTTTCACAGCATCGATCAAGGAGATGTTTGCCTACTCTTTTTGGAATGTTTCCAATATTTACTTATATAGATTAGTTTCCTTTTGTTGTTAGGTTTGGTGCCCCTTTGGGGAAATGGAATAGGAATGTGCTGGCTAAGAGACTCATCGATATACACACTCTTTCATTTGTAAGGGATTATATAAGACACAGTTTTTCAACAAGTTGAACATTTTTAATGGTTGGGATGGATGTTTCCTTAGGAGGGGATGACTCTAACGGAGGATTTATTTGATATTCTCTATATTTTCCACTCCAAATGATGATGGAACTAACATTTCATTTATTTATAGGGTTGACTAATGGTTGAGAAGTAATATTACCTAACCTGTGACAATGAATTTTATCCATCGATTTTTCTAGTTGTCTTAATTGGGTTTCATGGTCTTGTATGGCTGCCTAGGTGATTTGTTAGAATTGGAGATTATTTTCAGCCATTTGTTTCATCACATATTCTAGGATATGCTCATATTTTTGAGGGGTTTTTTTGGAAAGGCGTTTGAGGTTGTTTAGTTTTTCATGGTGGTGGTATTTGATGACAACTCTGAACTTGTTTGTTCCATGGTTGTTGAGGTTTGTTTGAGCACCCCCTTTCCTATAGGCTTGGTTGTATTTACATGAATTATTGGATGGATAATATCTTTCTTTCATAAAGGGATAGTTATATTGTTTTCCTGGAATGATTCCCCCAGAACTCTTAGAAGTTTCTCTTAATTGGGGGAATTTTTCAAATTAGTGGGTGTTAGAAGAAGATATAACACAATATATGGGAGTAGGATATTGGAATTTCCCTTGGTAAAGAGAAATTTTTCTTAGAAGGGTACTTACCTCTTCAAAAATTGTGTCCACCATCTTCTCAAATTCCTTATATTTCACCTCATGGATACCTTGAATGGGTACAATAGACCTTGTACAAAATTTTTAAGTGTTATGTTCCATGTTCTCAACTAGGGTCTCTGTAGTGATTGGGTTTTTAACAACCAGTGCACCACCATTATCAACATCAATCATGTTTCTATCAATAGGAATTGACCATTCATAAAAATACTGAATTAAAAGTTGATCACTTTTTTGGTGGTGTGGAAAGATTAAACATACCCTTCTAATAGGTTCCCAATATTCATGCAATGTTTCTACTTGTGATTTCCTTGTACCACAGTATTCTTTACTTATAGTTTTAGTTCAAGAGGATGGGAAATATTTTTTAAGAAAAAAGGCGTTTCATATCTGCTCAGCCTCTAATTGGTGAATTAACATAGTAAAACTAGTATTTTTCAGCGTCTTCTAATGAAAATGGGAATTATCTTAGTATTACTTATTATTAATCCACATTAGATGGTTTTAATTTTGAAAAAATAGTGTGAATTTTTTTCAATTCTTATATAGATCTTCTCTTACGAGTTCATGGAATCATGGAAATAAGTGAATTAGACCGTATTTTAGTTCAAAATTAGGTGCCTCGCTTTATATTTTAATATAGGTGGATTGGATATCGACATCAGGAAATATTTTTTATTTTATTGTTCTATTTATTTCAGCCATTTTATTCAAGTATTATTTTCAGTATATATGTTTGATTAAGAAGAATTAGTAGAAGGATTATGAATATTGTAAATGTTTTGTGTGTGGTCCTTCAAAGGGTTCTCTTTTGTTTATCGGTGTCACTGACATATGATCCTCTCTAGTTCGGGTTCTAATGGTGGTAGGTCTCCAGAAGTAGTAAAAATAATACATATAACCTACCAATGATATAAATTATAACACAAAAATATTGGTAAATGTATAAGATAAAACAAATAAATATTTACAAAAATATTATAAAAAACACACACTAAAAACTGAAGCACTAACCCAAAATGACGCCAAAATTTGACCATGATTTTGTGAAAAATAAAACTAATTATGTTTTATAGATGATTTTATAGTCTAGGGAATACCCTAGGTCATCCCTCAATGAGATTTGGCAGGTTTTTAGCAAGAGTTTTTAATAATATGTACTAAAAATAGTGGTGATTTTGATAATAGTTTTTATATGAAATGACATAATTGGATGTTTAAAATACCAAATGTATTTTTAAAAATATGAGATAAAAGGGTTGATTGTGATCTCACTACACCCCTTTAGGAGTTATTTGTTATCAATTTACTATTAGGTTTTGTTTAATACTTTGGTTGAGGGGTGACCAAGATCTTAGTTCCCCTTTTTCCTCTTAAAACGATGCACAACGAACCACCCCTTGACACGACAATCATGTTGTGAACGTCTGGACCTCAATCATATATTGAGGTATAAAAAATTATACTGAAATCTCAAGTATGTGTGAGAACAATAGGATTCTTCTATTATCCAATCAGAGCAACCCAAGATTCCCACACGAATCTCAACCCAATCGGTATTGAGATGACAAATGATTCACTTAGTTAAACTGAAATAGTGCATTAAAATAATAATCATAGGAATATTAAAAATAAGTGAAATAATTCAAATAGAAATTAAGAAAACCAATAGAATATAATGTTTCAGAACTCATTCTTCAATTGTGTAGCACCATCGCAATGATCACCCACCATTTTACATGACATCGGGAGAAAGAGGAAGCTCGGGTGGAGCACCTTCTCCATTATTGATCCCCCTAGAGGATTGGGGCCTGTAGAATCTCTAAGGTGATAAAATGACTCTTTTAGGAATTAAAATTGGATGCCCTTTACTTCTTGTTCTAAATCACAAATGGGGAGCCCTAGCATCCATTTTATAGGCAAAGTGGAAGGTGGTTTTGAGCACATAGATTATGTAAAACCACTTGGCCCATGGTTTTGCACCACTAGACAGTCTAATCAGACATTGGAAAAAACTTTACACAAGTTTTTCACTTATTTACTATAAACACAAATAGTTTGGAACCATTTGGACAAATAGAGCCTGATATATTGATAGAATACAACACACCATTTTTTACTTCGTACTGATTTGTTGTGCTGGACATATTAGTCTGAATGGGACACCATATAGTGGAATTAGTCTTAGGTTTATTCATATGAAACTTATACCAATGAATTTTGGACAAGTAAACAAAAAATCATCACATTTTTGTGAACATTTCAATAACATTATTCATTTTAGTAAACTGGTTCTCTTGGATCCTACACAGCTTGGCACATTTTTCTTGAACCCCATCATGGGCCCTCCAAATTCCCACCACCTTCAATAAAATTATTAAAAAATATAACATTTCCCTGTTTAATAATGATTAAAAAAATGAATATAACATGATGTTTATCTTTTAATTATTTTTTGATTTTAATACAATACTAGTTTAGTACAGTGGTGTAAGGGTTAAAATGAAATAGTGAATCATTGTGCGATCAACCATAGACCCTTAACTATGGGGTTTCATCATCAATATCCATGTATATTTGTGAAAAATATGAATTTGGATCAGTCTCTTGATGAAATTAAATTCCTACCACTTCAGAGGAACCACATTCACTTTGAGTAAACTAATTTTCCTAAGATTTACTTTTTCTTATGCTCCACCAATCACTGAAATCACTTAAAGTATAACAATATTTTAAATAATAAATTTTATGTGTTTGATGAACCCATAAAAAAGGTTCATTTACTACAATAATACATATATATTTAATTTCAACTATTCCATGGATTGGATGAACATGCAAGCCTCTCTCTATATCTAACCAATAACATTTAAATATCATTATTTAATGTTATCCCAGATAATAGAGTTCAATAATTTCTTCCAGCATGCCGTAACTGTCAAATTAAATTTCCCTATGATGAGTTCCTCTCAAGATAACACCACTATTCAATGTTTTTTATTTCCCATATGCTTGTTCAGGAAATTGAAAACCATTCACCACATATGCATTATAAGATTTAAAAATTTTTATGGTGGTTTACTCAATAGACACAATTGATTATAAATTTTATCAACATGTTGAGATACCATATTTTTTTTAAAACAATTATAAATATAACATATAATAATTTTATTTTATATATTAAATAAAAAATAATTTAGGATACTAATTTTTAAAAAAAAGTAGGAAAAGGTTTTTTGCTAATTTTCTTCAATAGAAGCTGTTATAATTTGTGGAAGTTGTCTTTGGAGATGATTATCATATAATGTAAAAATAAAATAAGATTAATTTAATGTAACAAAAATTATATAATAAGTGATATGAGTACTCACTATTCAAATGTTTTTATTTCTTAATATTTTAGTAGAACATATGTATGATCTCTATGATTTTCAACATCTGAAATCTACCATTTATGTACTTTGTCGAAGCCATGTTTGGGTTGATTAAAAATTGTTAATTGATTTCTCATTTCATTTTCAACATTTCCCTCATTATGGACCAAACTGTTTTCACAGATATTCAGATAGAAAGTAATGACAGTACAAAAATAAATTTCCTCTTGCAAATAATATTTTGCAATTAAACCTTCAACTGATGCTTTGTTAGATACTTTTTATTCCATTTCTATATACATATTCTAAAGGGGTACATCAATTGGAAATATACCATAACTCTACATTTTTCTTCATGCGTAAAATATAATATGAAATATTGCACAGAGTCAAACAAAGTTGACGATAATATTTTTCTAGTATTCATAATACTAAAACAACATCTCTTTATTATGTTCTCAACGCATCATAGTGACCTGTCACCTGTAAAATGACTCATAAAAAATAAGATATTTCTATTAGCACATCCGAAATCATATAATTACAGAATCCTCTTAATCCAATCAGAATAATCCTTTCCATTATAACATGACAATCATCACTTTTTAGTTCAGTAATATAACCATATCTAACACATATTCTCAAATTGGCAGCATAACCATCTAGAAGTCTAAAATTTGAGATCCAAAAAAAATAATCATCGATTCTGTTTGTATAGTGTATATGATTCTTTTGGCATTATTAACTTCTGTGATATGACATTTTGAAATAGTTCAAGTTCTAGTCGCCTGTTAATTTGGGCAAGGTCTAATTATACATTTACATTATCTTTGGTCTTATCTGGTGTATCCAAAACTTTCTGAAATAAATTATCAAAACAGTTATTCTCTATATGCATGAAATCCAACATGTGATGGACTAACTTTTCAGACCAATATAGAACATCCCAAAAAATGATCCATTTAATTCCGTTGTGTTTTTTCCAAAGCTATAAGATTATTAACGGTTTATTATTGGTCAAAATGTGATTGGAGGTAATGAAGATACAAATTATTTTCAATTTTTACTTGAGATCATTGTTGGAGGTTCGTCTCTTTCAATTGTCTCTTTTCTAAAAAGATATTTGTTCCTCCAAAATGGATGATCAGTTAGAAGGAATCTGGGATGATAGTAAAAAAACACGGTTTTTTTCAATTGAAAAGCATAAATGATTTGTAGTATCCCATATAGTTGGTAAATGATTTTGGACCATGAGTAATCCAGCCATATAAGATTCCATATGCTGGGATGTCACTAATTTTCCACATCAATGCTTCTTTCAACAAGAAATTTTGATTCACAACAACATCAAATGTACTAAAACCATTGGTCCTTAATGAATTTAACTCATCAATATATGGTTTCAAATAAACATCAATACACTTTATTGGATGTTCTAGATTAATAAGGTCAAAAAGATATATATATTTCTTTCATCAATATCAAATGAGGTAAAATTTAAAGAGTTATAATAACTGGCCAATATGAATACTAAATACCGTAAGAACCCAATGGACAGAAATTGTTAGTAGGAAGACCCATTCACACATTTCAGGCTTCTAGAAAAAAATATGGATGCTCTTGTTCAAAAAAAAATTCATGAATTCCCATCAAAGGTATGATTTAAGGTTTTTACAATTCGAATATTGGTTTTGGCAATGGAATCATTGTTGATGTGTTCTGAAACACAAATAAACGCTATAATATGGGTGTAAGCAGGAAGTATCTTAATTTCTTTATAGGAATCAATCCACATTTCCCTTTTTGAGCCTATCTATACCCTTATTGACCACTTATCGGACAACTATGCAATGACTCAAATTCACCATAATATAAAATTCAATCCTTTGAACAAGATTGAATCTTCTTATAACCAAAACCATGATTGTGAACTGGTCCCTTTCCCTCATAGAAATATTTCAGCAATACACTTACTTTAGGTAGTAGTGTTCTTATCAAAGATAATATCTTATCAAAACACCTATTTGAGATTCCATTATTTGATTTAATAGCCATACATTTAGCATCTACTTCAAATTTTCTTATATTTCTTCCAAGATATAAGGAATCTGTAGAAGACCACAAAAACTCCTAAAATGATATGGTTCCAACTCAAGAGTTAAATTAATACCATCCTGAGTTCCAGCTCATTGAAAAGACAGACCATACACATCATGTACTAAATTTTGAAACTTTGTTATATGTGGAAGCAAATTATTAGTATCTTCATTTTAATTGTGTTCACCATGTTGATACGAAAAAACATAATCTGGTTTAAAAACAAAATGAAATAAATGACCCCCAACATTATCAAATGTGTCAAATGTCCTAAGAGCCAATTGTTTATAAGGGCACTTAATTATCATTTCTGAAATATGTTCTAGTTTCAAGGATGAAAATGATAAGAATGTTTCAACACCCTCAATATATATAGGATTCAAACCAGAACTGTTTAGACTCATGCGGTAATTTATCTATGTTTGATCATATAATAATGTTTGTTATTGAATTCCTTGTTCTAAATTTCCCTAAAAATACAAAATAATTATTCTTGGGTTACCTGATATAATAAAAAAACTAACCCAAAAAGGGAAGAAAATTAAATTATCTTTTCAATCAAATTATAATAATTTCTTTTATTTCAAACTTATTTTTACCATTTCATCAACATTTATACTAATATACACTAACATATAATAATATCTAATAATTAAAACTAATTATTATTAATTATTTATTGGTTTTAGTAATAGTTATTAATTACTAGAAAAATAATTTCCAATAGATTGGTAACATCTCCTTTTCCTAACGACTCATCTCCAATATCTACAACATAAATCAAAATGAAAAATATGTTCAAACATAGAGACTTCCATTTCATTATGCATGAATATAGAGTGTAGGGAGGACTCTCTACACTACTCTCTGCTCTCGTGCATATGAAAATTGATATTCATACATCTGACCAGATTTTTCATAGTGATTTCAGTCAGAGACATTAGAGATGACTCATTGGGTCTTTTGTATGATGTCTCATCTCCTTATAAATTTCCTTAACTAAAATCTGTATGAAATACCTTCTCTGACCTAAAAATATCCATTTTCGTATGCACGAGAATAGAGAGTCGGAAGGCATTGTGATGCTACTCCCTATTATTGTGCATTCAAAAATGGATATCCATATGTAGGGAAATATTTTTTATCATGATTTTAGTTGGAGAAAATTGAAAGTATATTAGGTTTCAGGGAAAAATGGAGAAACCAATCCACTAGAAATTGTTCAAATTTATCACAATTTGTTACAATTTATTACTATTTCTTACTAATTATTGCTAATTATTTCAAAAATTTTCTAATTATCATTAACTATTTTCATTTATTACTAATTAATAGAATTTAATACTAAATTTTAGTATTATTAATAATTATAAGAACTTAATTTTAATTATTAGAAAATAATAAAATTTATTTCTAGTTATTAGAATTTATTACTAATTATTTGATTTTGTTACTATTTATTATTATTATTAGAATTTATTACTAATTTTTTGTAATTTATTACCAATTATTTCTCATTATCAGATTTTATTACTAATTATTACTAATTGTTTCAATTTATTACTAATTATCATAATTTATTACTAAATTTTTCAATTTATTTGGAATTATTAGAATTTATTACCAATTAGTAGCAATTATTATTAACTTTTACTAGTTATTTTATTTTATTACCAATAATTAGAATATATTACTTATTATTAGAATTTATTACTAATTATTTCTGGTTGTTTTAATTTATAACTAGTTGTTGTAATTTATCTCTTATTAATACTAATTATTTCTATTTATTAAAAATTATTATAATTTATTAAAAATTATTATATTTTATTACAATCTATTATAATTCAATAAAAATAATTATAATTTATTAAAAATTATTATAATTTCTTACAAATAATTATAATTTATTTCAAATTATTAGAATTTATTACGAATCATTAGAATTTATTTCTAATTATTAAAGTATATTAATAATTATTAGAATTTTTTACTAATTATTATAATTTATTAATAATTATTATATTTTTTCTTAATTAATAGAATTTATAACTAATTATTTGAATTTATTACAAATTATTACAAATTATTGCAATTTATTACTAATTTTTGCAATTTATTACTAATTATTAGAATTTATAACTAATTATTAAAATTTATTACAAATTATAACAATTTATTAATAATTATTATAATTTGTTACTAATTCTTAAAATTTATTACAAATTAAAACTAATTGTTACAATTTATTACTAATTATTTCAATTTATTACTAATTATTAATTTTTTTTACTAATTATTATAATTTATTTCTAATTATTATATTTTATTACTAATTATTTGAATTTATTACTATTTATTAATAATTTAATTATTTATTACATATTATTAGTAATTATTAGAATTTATTACAAATTATCTGTAATTATTAGCATTTATTACTAATAATTACTAATTGCTACAATCTATTTCTAATTATTAGAATTTTTTAATAATTATTTCAGTTTATTACTCATAATTAATCTTTATTACTTATCATTTCAATTTATTACTAATTATTAAAATTTATTACTAATTATTACTAATTGCAATAATTTATTAGTAATTATTTCAATTTATTACTAAGATTAGAATATTTACTAATTATTATTATTTATTAATAATTATTTGATTTTATTACTAATTATTAGTATTTATTACTAATTATTAGAATTTATTACTTATTTTTTCAAATTTATAACTTATTATTACTAATTATGAGAATTTATTACTAATTATTACTCATTATTGGAATTTATTACTAATTTATTAATAATTCTTTCAATTTATTAACAATTATTACAATTTATTACAAGGTGTTGCAATTTAATACTAATTATTAGAATTTTTACTAATTATTACAATTTATTACTAATTATTAAAATTTATTACAAATTATTATAATTTATTACAATTTATTAAAATTTATTTGCAATTTATTACTAATTGTTACAATTTATTACAAATTATTACAAATTATTTCAAATTATTAAAATTTATTACCAATTTTTTCAATTTATTAATAATTATTACTAATTATTGCTACTTATTACTAATTATTATGAATCATCACTGATTATTACAATTTATTTCTAATTTTTACTATTTAATATTAACTATTACAATTTATTATTAATTATTACAACTTTTTACTTATTATTACATTTTATTACTAATTATTAAAATTTATTACTAATTATTACAATTTATAACGTATTATTACAATTTATTTGTAATTATATGAATTTTTTACTAATTATATGAATTTATTACAAATTATTAGAATTTATTGCAAATTATAAGAATTTATTACAAATTATTATTTTATTTTTACAAATTATTAGAATTTTATTAATAATTGTTAGAAATTTTTACTAATTATAAGAATTTATAACTAATTATTAGAATTTATTACTAAATATTAGAATATATTACTAATTATCAGAATTAATTACTAATTATTGTTAATTGTGGAAATTTATTAAAAAATGTTTCAATTTATTCCTATTTTTAGAATTTATTACTAATTATTCAAATTTATTATTAATTATGCGATTTTATTAGTAATTATTTTAATTTATTACTAATTGTGGGAATTTATTAATAACTCATGGAGTTTATTACTAATTGTTGCAATTTATTACTAATTTTTTCAATTTATTACTAATTATTTCAATTTATTAACAATTATTACAATTTTTTAATAATTTTTACAATTTATTAATAATTATTACAATTTATTACTAATTATTACTAATTATTGCAATGTATTACTAATTATTGCAATTTATTAGTAATTATAGTAATTTGTTACTAATTATTTAAATTTCATACTAATTAATGAAATTTATTACTAAATATTTCCATTTATAAATAAATATTACAATTTATTACTAAATATTACAATTTATTAGTAATTATGGCAGTTTATTACTAATTATTGCGATTTATTAAAATTTATTACAATTTATTACTAATTATTACAATTTAATACTAAATATTATAATTTAGTAGTAAATATTATAATTCAATACTAATTATAATAATTTAATACTATTTGTCACTAAATAATATACTAACTAATAATTAATAATAATTCATATTAATCACATGTAATTATTTGTAAAAATAAACATAAATAACAACAAATAAAACTATCTAATTCTAATTTAATTTAACTGCTGCTAATTAACAATAATTATGAATAAAATAAAATAAAATAAAAAATGTAAAAAAATAAAGATATAGATAAATACCTTAAAATGAAGCTTTTGAAGGATATATGTTGCGAATAATACCAATAATTAATGTTTTAAACTATGAAAAACTTGGAGAGAATTTATTCCACTAGGGAGGGAGGAGTAGACAATTGAGTGGAATGAGGGAAAAAACAAGTTTGGTTATATATAGTTTAGACTAGTTGCGACAGGTGTATTTGCAACGCTAGTCTCGTTGCTAATACTACCGTTTGCGATGGTAGTCCCATAAAAAATACCCATTGATTAAAAAGTCTTTTGTGATAGAGCTCATCACAAAAGACTAGCTACCGGTATATTATTTGCGGCGAGATATAAATCCTGTCGTAAATATGAAAAATGTTGTAGGGTATTTGCGATGGGCTACTATATCCCATTGCAAATACCATTTCACGCATTTTGGCGTGCTTGGCCCACTAAACGATTTGCGACAGGAACCATCACCCTCTTGCAAACACATTATTATTTGCGACGAGCTGGTTTTCCCATAGCAAAAAAATCCTTTTCGATGAAATATTTGCGATGGGATAATGAACCATCCCAAATGGCCTGTCATAGATACACACTTCTCCTCTAGTGATTTTCTTATACTCCATCTCTTCCAATTTTATTGAAACTTAACTGTGCATCACTCCTGTTTGTTTTGAATTTTCAGCTTCAAACAATCATTGACATGAGTTTAAGGAGAATGATGAACTTGATCAAGCACCTATAGAGGAACACTTAGAGAACCCTGATTTCAATGAACATACATTTGAGGGGCACCATCAAGAGATCTAAGTAGCTATGCCTGAGGAAATCATAAAATATATTTTCGATATTAAAGCGGAGAAATTACTTATTAAAAATTCAAATTCCAATTTTATTAAAGTAAAAATAGATGTTTACTTCCCAGTTGATCATTCATTTCATGCAGCCTATATAAATCCATAACATAAAGATAGAGAGGTTGAAAAAGAAGCAACTGAAAACGAGGATGATTCGTACTTCATCTTACCCCCCCCGTTGAAGCTATACATCATTGTGAAGGGGTTGGATTTGGTGTAATCTATCCATGGATCATTGATCACAGAAAAGGATGAAGTACCAGATGGAAAAACAACTTTTGGTGGTTCAAATTTAAAAAGATTAATAGACTACATGAATTTAGATGTCAACTGGCACTTCCCTCAGGAGGAAGAAAAAATTTAGGGCCCACTTGGGGGATCTCACTATGATTTATCTTAACAAGATTTCTAGTAATTCAAATTTCAAATTCGGTCTTAAATATTAGTCCAGCATGCAGCCCACTTCTTCCAATATTTTTTGAGCTTAATTGATCTGATCATTATTATTAATTGGGTAGTTCTCTTTTATAGGTTCCTAAATGGAATAAGGTAGCCTGAAATAGTTAAAGAGGAGATCAAAGATTCATGAGAAAATGGAGTTCACTTTTAATGTTTCTCTTTCAAACTCTCTTAATTTTTTTCCAAAACATGTTTTGAAAATCAAAGCAAAAACTGGTGGACCATGCAGGAATTATTCATTTCTTGACTAATCTAGGAGACACGAGTTTCTTAGGAATCCCATGACCACATGGTTTACATATTAATTTTAATGATATTTAACGAGTAAAATAGAAAATTGAATGATTAATGTGAAGTATGAATACTGAAATGAGGACACATCATTTGATGGAATTTATATAATTAATGTAAATTAAATTTCCCAACCATTTTTCATGATATGAAATTTCTTAAATTTAAGTTAATTGATTTTTTATTATTAATCATTCTTTGAGTGATTGTCCAAAATCATATGTCAATTCCCAAGATGATTTCTAGACCAACTACATTCTATTTATCTTTAACATATTTCATGAGTGTTCTTGGGACATGTCACTTACTAGAACATGAATTTGAACTTGTCAAAGCTATTACAGTATAGAAAAACATTTAAAATTATTGAGAAATATTTTGATTACCACTTATCCTAAAAATGAAACTTTTACATCAATCATTATTTATCCCAAAGATACAGAGAATGAACTTTAGATAAATGATCAATGTTTCAAATTATTTTAATCCATTCCTTCCCACCTCTTAGAAATTACATGATTTTTTAAAGATGTAGTATATGAGTGAAGGGATTCCTGGTAGAAGGTATAAATTGTATTATAAGGAAAATAACTATGGGGGTGTTATTGTGGGAATAAATAGTGTTTTTTGATTTATTTAATGTATTTAATTGTTTTCCATTCTAGAAAAAAATAAATTTTGTTTGAAAAAAATTAATGTGTTGTGATATAGATGAATAAAAAATCACCTTCACTAGACTGATGATATTTAGAATCTATTTCTATGTAGTTTATGTTATTTTTATTCTATGAATAATTTTCAAAAAGAAAAAAAATATACTATGAAAAATATTTTTTTTTTATAAAAGTCGGGAAAAATTCATAAGGTACACATCATTTACCATGCTATCAATATTCATGTCCTTTTTTGATTGTATGGGGGAATCATGAGTTTCTACTTTGAACGGGAGAATTTCAAAACACTTTTCTCCTTTATATAACACAATTTACTTAATAGATAAACCTCTTATCTGTTCCTTCATTATTTAAAAGCATCACATCCAAACAACCATGATCCTTAGAGTAGTTAGAAATTTTATTCAAGTCCACATGATTTTATGGGCCTTTTTTTATTGTAAAATGGAGAAAGTAGTTTCTTTACAAGGCTATGTAAAAGGAAAAATAATCTCTTCATATGATAAATACTCTAGTTGAATTGTATTAGGAGTGATGAGAGAAAATATTCAAAAGTGTGGTAGATCATGAATTTTCATGTTTAATAAAAATGAATTGTGGAGATTGGATGAATGAAAGAATAAGTTCCATCATTTTTAAAAGGGAAAAAGTAAAATTCATTAATATAATATTTATTTGAAAAATGGGAAATTTAATTAATATATAATGTAACATTTTATAATCTGATTTGACATTGATGGTTGTTTAATTTTATTACCTTCGATTTTGTCCGTTTTGAAGGCAATTATTGCATGGGAAACCAGATATATGTAACAAGGAGAGTCTATATAGGGAGAATAAATTATCCATATCAAATGACCATAAATCACTCTAAACATGAAGAAATTTAATGAAATATTTAATAGATATATGAAAGTCATTCATTAACAACTTTGATAAAGACACTACTTCAATATTTGACCATTTAACTAGGAAATAAGTGAAAACTTTTGACCGAAAATTATGGCCTACAAAAGTTGGAAATCACCTCCTTTCAAAATCATTCCATACCATCAGTCGACCACTAGTAGGGGATCTCCAACAAGGATATGTGATGCATCAACTTCTTACTCTCCTATTTCGTTATAAAATATATAAATTTTCTTTATTTTATTTTCTTTATTTCTCTCTAACTATATCTCTCTCTTCTCATCTCCCATTCTCCCTTTTTTATTTTATTCACCCACCATTCTTTTTTTATTCTCTCTCTTTATCTTCTACTTATATCCACTCAACCATTATGATCTATCAATACCAAAATTGAGAGGTAGATCCCGAGACCTAGCTTGGGTGGAGGTCAAGGTGTGCTTGAATATTGTATAAAGCTTAATTTCATGTTTGTAGATAGAAGTGAGTAAAATGCATAGATGGGGAAAATTTCCTGGATGTGGTAAAAATCCCAATGACATGAAACTCAATCTTTCTATATTATTTTATTTAAATCATTTTCCCTCACTCCATTGGTTAAATCTTCATACAAAAGATGTTGAGATTTTTAGTTAACGAAACAACATCAATAAAGTTGGCTCTTGAAATATGACATATCTAAGACCAAGGAGTGTTATAAAAATTGATTAAAGGTAGAGGTGGAATTAAGGGTTTTGGGCATTCAATTTCATTCTACAATATCTAAATAAAGAATAGTAATTCAAACATGATATTTTTTTGTATTATCTAACTAAAATCAAACACATAATGAACAATAGTGATTAATCCAAACTAAACCAAAGACCAAGTGATTTCTTTCCCTAACTCATTATATATAGTTTTCTTATTACTATAAATTAGAATTTCCATTTTTAATATATCATTAATAAAAAACCAAAAATATTATAATTATTTTCATTAAAAATAATAACACCAAAAGAAAACATCTTATGTGATTTAGAATAATTATGTAAAAAAACATAAAGGCTCATCATGTGAGACAACTCTAGGGAGACAGTATACAACAATATGAAAAATTATTCTTCATTTTTACCATTTCTAATTATAGTCGCGCGTCAAACATCATATGTATTATTGGTGAAAAGGATGAATAATTTTTTTGTATGTTTCATGGTGTGTGGCCTTACCTGTTAGTAGGCTAAGGCTGAGCATCAATGACTAGGTGTTTTGTTATAGTTGTTTTGTATTCCAGAATATAAATTTAAGGATTTAAAGATGTATTTTTTTGTGGGTCTTCTAAGGATTCTTTAGAAACAATATGTGATATAGGTTGTCTTTGATCGGACGACTAAAGTAGCTCATTTCTTTCTAATTTGAGAGACATTCACCATGGACTAGTTGGGTGAGTTGGATGTTCAAGAAATAGTACAGTTTCAAGGGGTACCACAAATAATACATTCATATTGATATCCATAATTTACATCAAAATTTTGGTAGGTATTGCAACGTGTTCTTGATAATATGGTGTTATTGAGTTTGGATTTTCATCCATAGATAGATGAGAATTCGGAAAGTACCATTCATGTTTTAAAGGACTTGTTGAGATCTGATGTCTTAGATTTTGGATGGTCATGGGAAAACCATGTTAGAATTTTTTATTTTCCAAAAACAACATCTACGAGGCTAATATTTAGATAGAACCATTTGAAGTGCTATATGGTAGGCTGTGTAGATCTCTGTTGTGTTGGATAGAAGCCAGAGAATCAAAATTTTTTTGGATTGATTCTCGTGCAGTAGATGTTAGAATGAGTTTAATTAATTCAAAAATACATGGTAATGGATCAGAGTATGAAAAATCCATATATGGATAAACTTCATAAACCCCTTGAGTTTGTAGGGAGTGAACATGTGTTTATTCGGGTCCCACTAAGGGTGAGGCACCATTCAATTCAAAAACATGGTATGTTGGCACATAGGTATGTTGTGCTGTTTGAGATCATAGAGTGCACTGGACTAGTGGTGTACCAATTGACTCTTCCACAATGATATAGTGGTATTCACAATGTTTTTCATGTTTCTCAACTTTGACAGTATCAACCTGATGAATCTCATATGAATGATGTTGAAGATATATATCTTGAGGTCAATATGTCCTTTAAGAAGCATCTGATTAGTATTGTAGATCATTGTGAGAAAGTATTATGGGGGGTAAGACCATTCAATTGGTTTAAGTTTTGTGGAAGTATGGTAATGTACAAGAAGTAAATTAGGTGATGGAGTCAGATATACGGGCTCCGGGGCCCAACCTATTTTCATTGAAAGATGAGTGATTCTTGGGAGGTGTAGCTGGAGGACGAGTTGTTATATGGTGGGGAGGTTGTAAGACACTAGAAATCATGTAGGTAGGTCCGTGTTTAAATTTTGGTTTAAATATATAAATATTGGTTAATTAAATTTTTACCAGATCTATAAGGAGGTTTGGGTGGTGTTCTTGGGGTTTGGGAGATGATAGAAAAGGAATTTTGGCCATCCGGTGTATGTGGCATAGATGGTTCATATTTAGAGATAAATGCGGGCCCAAACCATGCTAGTTAGAAGGATAGGTGAACAACTAAGAAAATCATGCAACGGGGAGAGACGAACCATGAGGGTATAAAGAGAGGAATTCCTAACAGTTTAAGAATGGGTTTTCAAATAGTGCCGAGCTCCCTAGGAAACTGTATGAACCCAACCCTTCAAGGATAGTGGCTAGCGCACATTTTTCACATGGTTTGGAAAACCATGTGGGAAAACCTTAAGCCCCATTAAAAAGTGAAAAACTACCAAACTTACCCCTCATATTATTTAGTGCTCACCCTATTTTCCTCCCCTTTCTTCTACCTTAATCCCTTGTGACTATCTTAAACCCTCCAGAGATCCGATGTAGTGATCTCTCTCTTTTTTAGGCCATTTTGTGCACCGTTGGTTATAGATCTAAGCTCTGGGTAAGTATAATATTCCCCTTGCTTCTCTTTTTTTGATTAAGACTTTTATATTTTTTCATCCTCTGCTAAATCCCTAAAAACCCCTTTTTTATAGGGAGCATAGAATCGGTCTTGAAGGGATGATTAAATCTAAATCTAAGGCAAAGTTTAAGGGGGAATTCATAATCGAATTCGAGGTAGGTGGTCAACAATTTATATCCCATGTATTTTTGTAGATTTGTGCATGTATAGTTGTGTTTTTGGTTTTCACTTGTTGTGAAATTGGTTACATTGATTGGTTTAGGTAAAATAGTTGAATAAATGAATAAATGGAACCCTTATGATCCTCGTGGGATGCATTGAGAATGATTTGAATGATTTATGGTCATTAATGGGGTGAGACAACATTCCCAACCATAGAGCATGGTAGGGTAAGCATGAGACTGACTTATATTGAAATATAGAGAATGAAAAATGTTTTGACATGTTATTTTAAATTATAAATGTCACTAATAATGATCATGTTCAGTTATTTATTATGTCGTAAGAGGTAATTTTGATTAATGTGAAAATTGTGTTAAATAGATTAGTGAGAATGAGTCTAATGGCTTATGGAAATTGGAATGGAAATAGCGAAGTGGATTAAGGAATATGGAATAGTTAATGTGTTAAAGGATTAATGTAAGTGTAGTGATGAATATGTTAAATGGGTTAATGTGTGGAAATTGTATGTTTACCAAACCAGTTAATGTAGGAAAATTGTAAATGTTCCAAATGGTATAATGGATTGAAATTGTTAAACATGAAAATGGGTTAATGAATGGAAATTTTTGAATATGTGAAATGGGTTAACACATGGAAAGTGTGGAATATGCTAAATGGGTTATGTCATGGAAAAATGGAATGGTTCAAATGGCTCTTTCTAGTTAAAAGGTAAATGTGTAAATGGGTTAAAGCATAAGGATGATTTATGTGTTCAATTACATATAAATTGTTTATGTTATGTGTACTAATTTTTTATGGGTTGTGATATGGTATATATAAAAAATGGATAAATAATCATGTTCACCTGGGTTGGTAAATGTGGGTATTGAACTTGAGGATCTATTCCCATGGCTTGAGTTATACTGAAGCTCTAAACCCTACCCCGTAATTCATGATTTGGATAAGGGGGCTGAGACTCTATACATCTAACGAATGCATTTGATGAGACTACCTAGACCGAGGATCCAAGGTAAGTGTGATGTAAATGTTATGAAATTTATATACCTAGAGATATAGAGAAATTGATTTATACCCATATTCATAGTAATTTTTTAGCATCATCCATTGTTTAAATAAGTCAAATGCCTAACCCATGGGGCATGGAATAGAAATGAATTAATTGATGACGATGGAATAAATGATAAACATAGAACTAATGATGTAAATGGTAAAATTAAAACATTGTTACCTAATGAAACACATGTTTTTTCATTTATTTGTTAATTATTTATCTCTTTCATGAAATATATCTTTAGAATGGATATTTTATATACACCGTTTGTGGTGGCCTACTAAGTTGTACTCACACCCAGCTCAGGCAGCCATTGGGCACCCAATAATATTTTGTGGTTACATGATATAGCAAGGGAAAAGGCTCTGTTTTAGGGAGTTGAGTTGGGCATAGGTAGTCCTTGGATGAGGAGATATACTTGGATTCCAGACCCATTTTTGGGATTCATCTATTGGTCTTTATTTTGTGTTTCCTTCACTTTTGGAATTTTTTTCATGGAATGACATATTTACTTTTTGGTTTTGGTTTGTACCCTATTTGGAAACTAGTTGGAAAAGCATGTTTTCGTTTTTGGATTACTATTTTATTTATTAATTATGTTTCTTTCAATGTATTTTTTTGATAAAGAGGATATTGTCTCCCCACATGACTAACCAGACCCTCAATGTAAGTTGTCAACCTCCAACATACATGGAGGTGCACCTAAGGTCATGTTGTGACCTAGTTTAGAGCACCAGTTTAGTGGGTCTCTGGTCGGGGATGTTAGATGGCCCATATCACATGAACATGTGTATTTTGTAATGAAGGAAGAATTTGAGATCCCGATGGAGAATGTTCCACTTTCCTCAATGACATAAGGTATTTAAAAGACCAATATGACCAGTCATTCTAAATCATTATTTGGCATGACATATCTTCTAGGATTTTGAATGAGGATTGATATGGAATGAAATGCAGATTTAAGGTTGAGTACTGACATTGTAACTCATCTATGAATATCAATCACCTAAGACGAGGAACTATTGATAAAAAATTAGATATCTCATTTTCCACTAAAAAACATAGCGACTATTAGGGCCTTCTCATATCCACTTAGGAGAAGAGGATTATGTGATCAACTCTATTGCAAAGAAGAACCACATATACAATTTGGTATGTGTATCAAATATTCACAAAGCTCTATAGAGATAGGGAAGATAGTTTCCATGTAGAGACCCGAAGCTTAACGTACATGGACATTACATTACTTTTGCGGAATACTTAGTACATAACAGAAACACACACACAAGGACCGTAATAGTTTAGTGTCTTTGGAAACTCGGAATATAATCTTCTAATCATGGTGAAAGATCTTCAACATCTCCCATAAAGATCTTCCATTTTTTTTTACCTAAAATCTTTCTTTATATCTTGGGGAAAAGAAAACATAAAAGGGTGAGCTCAAATGCTCAGTAAGGGTAAACAAAATAAATATCAATCACATCATATTCATAAGAACATAACATTTTGGAAATCTTAACCTGCAAAAGAGATCATAATATCATAACATGGGAGAAATAATAGTAGTGAAATGTAATCCCAATAATCATAACGTAAAACATGAAACTTTGTCGCATACACAAATAATCATAGAGAATCATTTATTATTATTCAAGACTCATTTCCCAGACTATCTTAGTGGACAAAGTCCATTTCTGAACCGAGTTCATTCCTCATTTCAGTCCTGTTTCACTGAACCGGTTTAACCTGCCGTTCCAGCCATGTCTATTTCAGGAGATATAAAATCTTTACCCAATGTGTTGGAGGTAGATATAGGTCCCACCCATCTCATAATGATACCATTCTTATGTGTGCCACAAAATCATAAACCATATATCAAAGCATAACCCATGTAATAAAAATGGAATTCTTAAACATCGTGACATACTAAAACAATTCATATAAGATAAAGGAATTCATAAAAATATTTCCATCACAACATAATGAAATCCATGTAATAATAGGGATATAAACAGAACCCTATATTATCTTAGATGGAAAATAATTTTGATAAAACTCTTGAACTCCATTCTTGAGGAAAATATCTTTTCTACTTCAAAAATACGTTTCCATTCTTAAAATGTCATACAATTATAAACTAAAAGAAGTTGATAAAAAATAAAAATTTAAAATTTGTAAAGGAAGCTTCTTGGAAATAATGTTTTAAAAATCCATTCATGTTGTATAAGTTATAAAATCATTCTTCTCGTACTTTTGTCGGAAAAGTAAAAAAGTACCTCGTACAAAAAAGGACAAAAGATTCCTTTCATATCTTTTACTAAAAAAAACACCGAAGGGTAGAATTGGATTTAAACAATTTTATGTGGATGGAAATAATATTAAATATTGAGGAAACATGGATGTGGATGATAAAATACACCCCAGTAAATACTAAAGTATAAACAATCTCAGATAAAAATGAGATTGTGATATTTCCCTTACCTTAGGTCCGATATGCTTTGTACATGTCCGAACCTCATGTATAATGATTTAAATAATGTTATTGACTTATTCCAGAATCATACTTATTTTTATGATATCATATATGGTCATATTATTAGCTTCTTATTAGTAATATTTCATTACTACTTTTTTATTCGGGTGTTTATTACTTTTTGTTCTTATGCGTGTTTTGTCGAATAAATTCTTATCCCTCTTTTTAGGTTATAGATACCTCATTTACAGAATGGTATTACTGTATTATATATCATATTTATTCATTCAATTCATTTATATAATAATTATGCAATGAAGATCATGTAGAACGAGTCGCATCACATCGTGGAGACGGTATTCCGTACGTATGCACGAGCGATGATATCGTTCCCATGATCTTGTAATTGTATTGGAGTGTATGTATACTATTTAAGAATCAATATCACTTTAAAATAGTCATATATAGTCATTATTTACACCATTATACCCATCCAAGTAAGGTGGTGGTGGAAAATAGATTACACCACGGCGTGGAGACGGTAATCCGTACGTACGCACGCGCGGTGATTTCATTTTCCATAGGATGGATAGATGGTGAAATAGGGTTTTTTCATACTTATAATAACATATCAGTATATTAGTGATACTGATGTTATTACTTCATAATGAAACAACTAAAGAAGAATAAGTGGAAGAAGAAATAAAGTTGAATGAATTGGTAACAGACATTACCTCTTCTTTGAAACGCCTTTTTGAGACCACCTTTTAGGGCACTAAAATTGGTCTTGGAAGAAGACCAAGACCTCTAGGATGTCTCTAGGGAAGTTGATAGGAGAAATTGGCAGGGTTTGGACGAGCTTCAAGGCTCAATGTGGTGTGAGGAAGAGAGGGAGGAGGTGCCATTTTATAAGGGAGGAGAGAGGCTCTTTTGGAAAAACTAAAAATATTATTTTATTAGAAAGAAAAATTCAGTTTTAAATTGCTCCAAATTGATTTATTTCGAATCTAAGGTGGGGATGGGTAGAACGCCTCTCATCCAATAGAATTAGGACAATTTTAGGTTCCTATTTTAACCTTATAATTTATATTTAACTTTAAGTTAGATAATTTTACTTTTACTGTGTCTTTTTGTGTTCTAACACTATAAGGTTAATAAACTTAATATAACAAGCCAAACGAACCCCAAGTTGTTTATTATTAATATATATAGACTTATATAAGTAATTTGGACGAACCATTGATTTTTAGGAATAAAATAACAATTAATAATATAATATTTGTTTTAAAAACTATTTTATGTCAATTTTGACACTATCTTGTAATTGATTTTTGTGAAAATCATAACAGACTTATTAGTTCGAAAAATGTTAATTAAATAAATAATAACATGTCATATTAACCTAGATAATTAGTTGAATTCATAAAAAGTCTTAAATTACATTTATTTGGGTATTTATAACATCAATTATGTCAATATTTCATTAATAAGATAATTACTGCATCATCTTTCTGCCATAAATAAATTAACTTTTTTAATGTCTAAATTTTACAAATAAAATATAATAATGTAGGAAATAGTTTTATCTTTCTAATGAATATTTTTAGTCGAATTTATTATATGTATAACCCTATATTAGATATGATTTAGTTATCAAACACTGATTTTAACTATTTTAACCCTTCTTTAAATAAATTAATAATAAATGTCCTAATCTAATCCAAGTGGGCCTAAGTGGTCATATTTTATTCCTAAGGTTGTTTTTGGTCGAATTACACTAATCCAATAGAATAAGGGCATGTGTTAGGGTAATAATAATAACATATTTACCCTTAATTACCCTATTAACTTTTAACCGTGGTAAAAAAAGTAAAAAGTTACTATTCACAAAAAATTATTTTAATCTCATTGAACCACATTTTACTTACTGAAATCAACCGTGTCTCTCAGATTTTTGAAATTCCACTCACAGAAGCGGTAAAATTAAGTTTTACGAAAAATTCATTTTTTTTACTACCACTTAGTGGTTTCACTATTCATCAAAAAATGAAATTTTCCAGAAAAATACCAAAAATTAGGCCTAAGCTATATTTGATATTATGAACTCAAAAATGATGTTTATTTTACCAAATTCAAAACATATTAGTTGCATTAATTAATTTAAAAATTAATTCCCGTCGTCAAAACATATAGCGTGTTCTTAAGAGATAATAACTATCAAAAGATTGACACTTGTTTATGATTGGTTTAAATGTGAAATTACATACAATGACCAACATTGTATTAAATTTTAAAAATATATTCTATATATACTTTAAAACCACTAAAATTAATAAATTATCACTATTAACTATTTCGATTAAAAAGGTTGTTTTTAATTAAAATTTAGTAATTTTCACTATTCATTAGAAAATGAATGTTATCCGAAAAGTACCAAAATTTAACCCTAAGCTAATTTCGATATTTCGAATCCAAAAATGAAGTCCATTTTGAAAAATAAAATTTACAAAATTTCAAAAAGTGGTTATTACTATTCATAACAGCTAGTTTTAATAAAATTTTAATAGCATATTGTTGTTTAGTGAAACTCGTTATTGCGTACTACACACGCTATCGAGGAAGGTCGTGATTGCGTGTAATTCAAGGAAAGTCAAGGATTTGTGTTGTGCAAGATCCTTTTAGTGTAGCGTACAACACAAGGCATTAATGAAATTAAAAATAATATTTTTCATAAAATCTCAGGGTGTTACATTCTACCCCCCTTAAAATGAATTTCGCCCACAAAATTCGTCGGGGTTATAAATGGTTTACTACTCGAAAGTTTTTTTAATAGAAACCCACATCGTAAAAAGGAATACCAAAACCAATCTTTAAAATCAAAAGTATGAAACGTAACGGTTACCCAAATAAACTAATCACTGGGTTTCCACATAGGTGAAAATATGGATATGGAAGATAAATCTAACCATTATTTTCTGATGGAGAGTGGTAGAGAACATGGCTATGGAAAAGCCAGCAATCACAATGCCATAAATTTGTGAAGATCTATGTTACCATCTGATTTATCAGATATAAGAGCACTAGGACAACATTTTTGGTTTTCAAGATCATTTCCCTAAAGTTGATGAAATTGGAATTAGAAGAAATACTTTCGTGATTTTGGTATAGTCTCATCGTTGGTAGTTCTTTGGAAAATTTCCACTTCATCTCTTAACGAAATGAAGTTGAATTTGTCATTCATGATGTGTTAGCAGATGATGTGATAGAATGATGGGTCATTCCACCTATCTCAAACAAAAGGTTAGAAAAGTTATCAAAAAATACATAAGTCCATCTATAGTGAGATTAATCATATATGGTTTCTAAAATGGACTTATAATTCATATATCATACTACTTAATATAATAAAACTAGTTTCTACTAAACATGGACTTCCTATAGGACAGTGGTAGGCAATAAGGGCCAGTCGCACTTCGGTTGTGGGTTGGATTCCCACAGCCTTGTCCGACGCGATGGGTTGTCGCCCATCCTGCAGGTTGTCCTTTTTCTAAAACTACATTACTAAAACATCCCATGAATAATATCGAAAAAACTTCTATCCTTAAACAATACTAACTTATGTCAAACATAATCCATTCCAATCTTTAGGCTTATCTATAATACTATAGTCCACTCTCATAATATAGTGAAAATGATTATGAGAGATTTCATATAACAACCATGTTAATACCATCGTTGATCCCCATATATCATATTATATGTCCTGTTGGTCACATTTCAAACATTCTAAGGCCTTAATCATGTATTCTTTTGAAAAAATGAATACCCATTGAATCTTAGTGAAAACATGAATGAAGTTAAAAGTTAACACTTTCCAAAAACCAAAATCCTCTAAATTCTTTATACTCAAACCATGATATCACTTAGTCTTTATATCAATCATGAGCTCATGAATACAATCAAACACCTCATTATCTTCTTATCCCTTCATTATGCGCATATCATCTGCTTACCAAAAATATCTAAATCACTTTCTATGGTTACAGGTACCCTAAAATTATTGAAAACCACAATAGACCAATACATAAATATTCCAATATTCCACGATTATATAAAACATTATTTTTGAATCCCATTACATAAACCCTTAATCATTCCACCACATTGTTGTCATATTCAACATCGCCAATAGTGTTCGCATGTGACTTCCCTTTGTCCTTTGCCTTAAGTGGTTTCTCATGTCGATCATCACTAACCCTTGGATTAGGGCATTTATTAGCATAATGCCCCATTTCCTTTCACTTGAAGCATTGAAGTGTTGGTGGTGCATTCTCTGCAGTATTTTCTTTATTCACATCATTAGAAACCCTTTTTCCATTACATTGATAATGAGATGCTCGATGACCTTCTTTTCCACAGTTAAAACATTTTCTAGTCCCTCTAAGACAATATCCACCATGTTTCTTTCCGCACTTTGAGCATAAGGAAACATTCATCTTCTTTTCACCATTATTCTGAGATTTCTCCTTGAACTCCAACTTTCGTTTCTTGTCAAAACTATGAGATGGATAAGTAACACCAACTTCTATTTATACCTTGATAGCACAACGCAAAATGTATTCATAGCTACTGAAGTCTCTTATAGCTAATGCCCTTCGAAGATTTGGTTTTAAGCCACTGAAGAATCGATCAACTTTACTTTTAGGTTGGATGATAAATCCAGATGCATACCTTGCAAGCCTTGTAAAATTTACTTCGTATATTCCAACAGATTCATCATCCTTTTTCTTTAGTTCAAGAAACTCCTTCTCCATCTTTGTTCTAAGAATATGAGGGAAGTACTTATTGAAAAATAAGTTCTGGAACTCGTCCCATTCCATGGCCTCAATTTCATCTCTTGGCCTAGTATTCTTGATAAGATTCCACCACTGATCTGCTTCACCTTCCAAACGATATACTGCTAAGATGACTTTATCATGTTCAGAACATTTAAGAACTGAAAATATCTTTTCAGTGGTAATGATCCATTGTTTAGCAACAAGTGGATTAGAAGACCCACTGAAAGAAGGTGGACGTTGCCTCATGAATGACTCAATAGAATATTGTTCCCTTCTCTGATCATTTGGAAGTCCAGAATGATTCACAGCTTGTGTAAGTATAGCAATAAGATTTTGCACTCCATCTCCCATAACATTTGTTTGTTTAGGAGGAAAATCATTACATTGTCCATTGCATTGATCAACACGGTTCCTTCGGGTTCTAGCCATCGTCTAAAACCCAAAAAGAATAGTTTCAGAGGAAAAAATCAAGCTAGGGAAAATAACATAATAAAGGGGGAGTACCTTCAATATCTAACATCTTAGGTTAAATTCTAAGATTGTTACCATAGTTCTAGGACTATATCCTATATGTATACTTATCCTTAGGGACATCCCTAGACATACCTTAGAAATATCTCTAGGGATCTCACTAACATTTTCGAATCCTAGTTTCCAAAGGTTGACTAAACCTTTCCTCTCATACCAACTGTAGAGACCCGAAGCTTAAAGTACATATACATTACAATACTTTTGCGGAATACTTAGTACATAACAGAAACACACACATAAGGACCGTAATAGTTTAGTGTCTTTGGAATCTTGGAATATAATCTTCTAATCATGGTGAAAGATCTTCAACATCTCCCATAAAGATCTTTCCTTTTTTTTACCTAAAATCATTCTTTATATAATGGGGAAAAGAAAACATAAAAGGGTGAGCTCAAATGCTCAGTAAGGGTAAACAAAAGAAATATCAATCACATCATATTCATAAGAATCTAACATTTTGGAAATCTTAACCTGCAAAAGAGATCATAATATCATAACATGGGATACATCATAGTAGTGAAATGTAATCCCAATAATCATAACATAAAACATGAGACTTCGTGGAATACACACATAATCATAGAGAATCATTTCTTATTAGTCAAGACTCATTGCCAATACTATCTTAGTGGACAAAGTCCATTTCTGAACCGAGTTCATTCCTCGTTTCAGTCCTGTTTCACTGAACCGGTTTAACCTGCCGTTCTAGCCATGTCTATCTCATGAGATATAAAATCTTTACCCAATTAATTGGTGGGAGATATAGGTCCCACCCATCTAATAATGATACCATTCTTATTTGTGCCACAACATCATAAACCATATATCAAAGCATAACCCATGTAATAAAAATGGGATTCTTAAACATCGTGACATCATAAAACAATTCATATAAGATAAAGGAATTCATAAAAATATTTACATCACAACATAATCAAATCCATGAAATAATAGGGATAGAAACAAAACCCTATATTATCTTAGATGGAAAATAATTTTGATAAAACTCTTGAACTCCATTCTTGAGGAAAATATCCTCTCTACTTCAAAAATACTTTTCCATTTTTAACATGTCATACAATTCTAAACTAAAAGAAGTTGATTAAAAATGAACTTGAAAATTTGTAAAGGAAGCTTCTTGGAAATAATGTTTTAAAAATCCATTCATGTTGTATAAGTTAAAAAAACATTCTTCTCGTACTTTTGTCAGAAAAGTCAAAAAGTACCTCGTACGAAAAACGACAAAAGATTCCTTTCATATCTTTTACTAAAAAAGACACCGAAGGGTAAAATTGGATTTAAACAATTGTAGGTGTATGTAAATAATATTACATATTTAGGAAACATGGATGCGGATGATAAAATACACCCCAGTAAATACCAAAGTATAAACAATCTCCGATAAAAATGAGATTTTGATACTTCCCTTACCTTAGGTCCGATATGCTTTGTACATGTCCGAACCTCTTGTATAATGATTTAAATAATGTTATTGACTTATTCCATAATCATAATTATTTTTATGATATCATATATGGTCATATTATTAGCTTCTTATTAGTAATATTTCATTACTACTTGTTTATTCGGGTGTTTATTACTTTTTGTTCTTATGCGTGTCTTGTCGAATAAATTCTTATCCTTCTTTTTAGGTTGTAGATACCTCATTTACAGAATGGTATTAGTGTACTATATATCATATTTATTCATTCAATTCATTTATATAATCATTATTCAATGAAGATCATGTAGAACGAGTCACATCACATCCTGGATACGGTATTCCGTACGTACGCACGAGCGATGATATTGTTCCCATGATCGTGTTATTGTATTGGAGTGTATGTATACTATTTCAGAATAAATATAACTTTAAAATAATTATATATAGTCATTATTTACACCATTATACCCATCAAAGTAAGGTGGTGGTGGAAAATAGATTACACCACGGTGTGGAGATGGTATTCCGTACGTACGCACGCGCGGTGATTTCATTTTCCGTAGGATGGATAGATGGTGAAATAGGTTTGTTTCATATTTATAATAGCATATCAGTATATGAGTGATACTGATGTTATTACTTCATAATGAAACAACTAAAGAAGAAGAAGTGTAAGAATAAATAATGTTGAAAGAATTGGTAACGGGCGTTACTTCTTCTTTGAAACGCCACTTTGAGACCTCCTTTTAGGGCACTAATTTGGTCTTTGAAGGTGACCAGGACCTCTAGGATGTCTCTAGAGAAGTGGAGAGGAGAAATTGGCAGGGTTTGGCCGATCATTAAGGCTCAATGTGGTGTGAGGAAGAGAGGGAGGAGGTGCCCTTTTATAAGGGAGTAGAGGGGCTCTTTTGAAAAAACTAAACATATTATTTTATTATAAAGACAAATTCGGTTTTAAATAGCTCCAAATTGATTTATTTCGAAGCTAAGGTGGGGATGGGTCGAAATACTCTCATCTAATAGAATTTAGAGATGTTTATGTTCCTATTTTAACCTTATCAATTTATATATAACTTTAAGTTAGATAATTTTACTTTTACCGTGTCTTTTTGTGTTCTAACACTATAAGGTTAATAAACTTACTATAACAAGCCAAAAGAACCCCAAGTTGTTTATTATTAATATATATAGCCTTAATTATGTCATTTGGCCGAAACTTATATTTTTAGGAATAAAATAAAAATTAATAATATAATACTTGTTTTAAAAACTATTTTATGTCAATTTTGACACTATCTTGTAATTTATTTTTGTGAAAATCATAACAGAATTATTAGTTCTGAATAAGTTAATTAAATCAATAATAACATGTCATATTAACCTAGAAAATTATTTTAATTCATAAAAAGTCTTAAATTACATTTATTTGTGTATTTATAACATCAATTATGTCAATATTTCATTAATAAGATAATTACTACATCATATTTGTGTCATAAATAAATTTACTTTTTTAATGTCTAAAAATTACAAATATAATATAATTATGTAGGAAATAATTTTATATTTCTAATTAATATTTATAGTAGAATTTATTATATGTATAGCCCTATATTAAAAATGATTTAGTTATCAAACATTGATTTTAACTATTTTAACCTTTCTTTAAATAAATTAATAATAAATGTCCTAATCTAATCCAAGTGGGCCTAAATGGTCATATTTTATTCCTAAGGTTGTTTTTGGTCTAATGACACTAATCCAATAGAATCAGGACATGTGTTAGGGTAATAATAATAACATTTTTACACTTAATTACCCTATTTACATTTAACCGTTGTAAAAAAAGCAAAAAGTTACTATTCACCAAAAATTATTTTCATCTCATTGAACAACATTTTACTTACTGAAATCAACCGTGTTTCTCAGATTTTTGAAATTCCACTCACAGAAGCGGTAAAATTATGTTTTATGAAAAATTCATTTTTTTACTACCACTTAGTGGTTTCACTATTCATCAAAAAATGAAAGTTTCCAGAAAAATACCAAAAATTAGGCGTAAGCTATATTTGATATTATGAACTCAAAAATGATGTCTATTTTACCAAATTAAAAACATATCAGTTTCATTAACTAATTTAAAAATTAATTCCCGTCGTCAAAACATATAGCATGTTCTTAAGAGATAACAACTATCAAAAAATTGACACTTGTTTATGTCTGGTTTAAATGTGAAATTATATCCAATGACAAACATTTTATTAAATTATAAAAATATATTCTAAATATAATTTAAAACCACTCAAATTAATAATTTATCACTATTAATTATTTCGATTAAAATGGTTGTTTTTAATTAAAATTTAGTAATTTTCACTATTAATCAGAAAATGAAAGTTATCCGAAAAGTACCAAAATTTCACCCTAAGATAATTGCGATATTCCAAATCCAAAAATGAAGTCCATTTTGAAAAATAAAATTTACAAAATTTCAAAAAGTGGTTATTACTATTCATAATGGCTAGTTTTAATAATATTTTTATAGCATATTGTTGTTTTGTGAAACCCGTTATTGCATACTACACACACTATCGAGGAAGGTCGTGATTGCGTGTAATGCATGGAAATTCAAGGATGTGTGTTTTGCAGGATCCTTTTACTGTAGTGTACAACACAAGATATTAATGAAATTAAAAAAAATATTTTTCATAAAATTTCAGGGTGTTACATTCCACATAGTTTTTATTACAAATAAGATAGTACCATTACTTTTATAACTTATATGAAGGAATGGTTCCATGTATGACACTTGCTTGTTGCAGAATAACCAATATACACTATTGAGATCTTGAAGGAACAACCACATACCTACTATTGCATTCATGAACATGGAGAAGGGTTTTCAAGTCTAGTTTGTGTGAAGATAAGACTTATTTATATACACACATGAAGAATAGTGAGATATTGTGTGATCCTTCCATGTAAATTATATTACGCTGAGGAAGTGAATATAAAAAAATGAATATAATCAAAGATATCATTTTTACACAATATCATCTACATAAAGGTATGTAACTTGAGTATAGAGATGAATGTATTAATCCTTTCATGAAAGAATACATAATAGTTTACACATCCTTGATACATTTTTTAAATTTTGGTCTTTCAGTGTCTCACCATGAAGAAAGGAGGGTTGAAGTTATCACTTCCTGATATGCATTTTACATGTATGAGTAACTTTTTGGATTCCATTAATTTCACATAAAACATGATTGCATGAATATTGATTGATAATCTGATTCTACAATTCATTATAGTATATTGTTTGTTGAAGATAAAAAGAAGAATAATGTTGCGACTGAGATAATCCTTGTAAATTATCATTTGGGTCAAAAGAATCTGAGTTGGATAGTCCATAATACATTCATATCAGTGTTACTGATGAAGAAAAAGAGGCCACCTACCTTATTTTTTATAAATTTGAGTCAACCCATTGATTGCTAAATTCAATGAATACAATTTATTTCATCATTCATAGGTAATTGATCATAGTTAATGGAGTTTATGAGAGATGACATGTTCTATAATATTGATCATATAAAGAGGAGTAGAGCAATATCCTGTGTCTGTGCTATAAAGTTGTTGCTTAATAATTTTCAGGTATATTCTAGGAAAACAATTACAAGTCCATACCATCACTCATGATTTCATTATTAACAAATGGGAATTCTTATGCATGGGATAATAACCAAAATATATTAAGGACTTGTACTTTGGGATACAGACCTCATTAAAAACTATAGTGGCCATTTTACTTTATTATTTTATATATATTCTTAATAAATATAGGTAAATGTAATACGAGATCCATTCACTAAATAAGTAATAAAGGTATAAGGAAATGGAGAGAAGTTTAAGGTGATACATTTTCATCCCACATTGATTCACCCCTCACATTGTTGTCATCCAAAAATTCTTTCTAATACAATTGTAATACATTGATTCTGAACATGTTAAATTAGAATTCAAGGAAAACAATATTAGAGATCTTGATAGGTTGTTAGAAAAAGTTTTGACTGCAAGAGGAACATGACTAAAAATTAATAATGAAGTATTAATAAAATACACACACATTTGTGAATGAGAAAAATATATTAAATTTAAAACCCCTAGACCATGAGATCAAGATTTAAAATATGGAAATATTTTTGGGTAATTCCTCAAAATACTTTGAGAAATTATTTATTCTAAAAAAATATTCCAAGAGTTATTCTTTTGAAAACAATTCTCTATCTCCTGAAAAAAACTTTATATGACCATCTATTAATCATGTTTTATAGAATTAAAGGAAATTGGAAGAGAAAGAGAGAAGAAATTGAAATCCAAAGATAAAGGATAATTAGTGAATCTATATATTGATTCTATATTTATTTAGTATTTTCAACGAATTAAAACCCTAGAGGTTTAAATGTTATGTGTGGAAGGTGAATGTAAGATAGACTAAAATCAAAGAATTGCATATGAATCACACCATATCAAGATGGAATTCTAAATATTTTTAATATAGCACCAAGTGATGCATTTCCCATGATATATCATGTTATGAAAATAATATCCCTAAAAATAAAATATATAAACAATCAATGCTTCCTAAAGTGAATATTGATTTGAATGTTAAAACAGTGTCATAGTAGGATAATTTCAAGGAATGAGATGAAATGAAAAGGGTTCCATGGTTGAGAAAGTATTCTAAATGTATTTTATCTCACAAATGAAGTAAAGGAGGTTATAACTTATTCCTTAATAATTTTTTATTATATTTATGTAATTTGATTATAGGTAATAGATAGTGAATGTAGTTCTATAGAAAGAACTAAAAGGAGGACTATGTTGGAATAAATATTCTAGATTTAAATGTGGCATTATCATAGTTGGAATTATTATTTTTAATTCGAATAATATTTGAATAAATGATATTCCTTGATTAATATTAGTAGGAGAGTATCCATGTAGTTTATGCAAGCAATTAAAAGTACTATGAACAAATAAATGGTTTTAAATTCATAGAAATATATATTTTGGAATTTCTTAATAAAATATCATTGATATGGTATGTATTTCTACTCTATCATCCTTTATTTCTCAATAATCTATGTGATTTTTGGGAGAATTTTTTATTAATTAATGATAAGAAAATAACTAAATATGTGGATATATTAGAGATGATTTCTAAAAGCTTTTATAAGTTTTTTTTCATAATTTTGACTTGTGTTTTAAGATAAGTACAAGATATCGAGTTGTATATATAATTATAACAATGATATAAAATTAAATTTTAATGACCCACAAATGAGTTTTTGTTATTTGTATGAGTTGGTATCATATTTGTGGACTTATGGAAAACATTTTTATCTAAATCAAACCATTAGGTTTTCTACACCAGTATTCCACATGTTAACATTGACTCGGATAATTTATGGAACATTTAGTACTTATTAGGTTATTTATTAGGAGATACAATCTACTCCCATAACTATTTAATATATTTTAAATAAGGGTATAGAGAAGAAAATAATATTTGTGAAATTGAAGGAATGTAATGAAGTCACATATTGACTTATAATTTTATACTATGTATTAACAGGAAATATAAAGTGGTGGGGGGGGGGGGGGGGTTGTTGAACACATATTTTTTTGTGTTGTATTTTTTTTCAATAAATATTAATACCATTAATGGAATTGTGATCATTTCAATATGTCAGTGAAGAAATATTTCTTGTAAAATAGTTGGAGTTCCCAAACTTGTTTTAAAAGAAATTAAGTTCCAAAAATGTTTTCTACTTATTCTAAATGATATAATGTTGTAAAACACATCATTTAAATTAGGATAAAGTTCATACCTTTCATAAAATTTGGAATATCAATTTATAATGGAAGATAATGTTTAAAGAGTTTATATTCCATGAAGAATTTATAATGATCAAATTTATATCTCTATAGTGAAGTATTTTGAATATTCCATCCTTTTTTTAGAAATATTGAGACTTTTGGGAAATAATTAGAGTAAGGATTTGGATTTGTATTTGTTTTTGGATTTTTGGAATTACTAGGTTGTTTCTCCTGATAATATTTCCAACAATAACTCTTTATATGAGCCACATTGAAGCAATGATCAACGTATGAGTGATATTTGTTTGATATTTTAAAAAATGAATATTTTTATTTAAAGTGAAATAATTTCATAACAAATTAATAGATCAATTATCCAAACATACAATAATTCACAAGTACACCTACCCATGTTTTAAAGTGATGTCTACCCTCAAGAGAATTTTCAATTAGCATAGAGAAGGAAGGTCCCCTTTTTGGGGTGTTGTAGGAGAATGAAAACAGTAACCACGATATGGTGTAGTACCACAGACCCAATGTATATGAAGTTTCCCAAGGATTTAGGTAATCATATACAATATATATTGGCTTATTAATTGGTGTTCTCTGAATTAGAAAACAAATGCGGGATGAGTTTTTTATTTTATTGTTCATCGTTTTAATACAGAGTGTCTATAATGAAAATAATTCCAATAATTTCATCTTAAAACTCAAGCTTTTTGGATTACAAGTGAGGAATAAGTGTTGTGAATACCTCAACTGGAATAATTACTATAAAATCACAAGGTTCAAGGACATATCTATGATCTATGTAATTCATGGAAAATCAAAATGATATAATCATTGAATCATTTTAGTGTGTTTGAAAAAAATGATATTTTATAATAAAAAGTTATTTTCATACCAACAACCTGAGAATTAAATTTAATATTAATAATAAATATTATGATTTAAAAACTATGATAATTAATTTCATGAAATTATTTGAGAACCAGTAGATGTTATAATGACATTTTAAGCTATTATTTTGATGAGGTAGAATGAGTTTAAAGAACATATAAAGGTCAATTAAAAAATAAAATATAAATATAGTACATTTGTTTGTATCATTGTATGAACGTCACAATAATTAAAGACTATAATCCATGTTGAGTTAAAGAATTCAATTCATCAGAATAAATAAATGAATGTGTGTAGAATACAAAAAGAAGAACTGAGAAAAATAGGATATTTATAAGGATCATTCATACTTTAATTGTGACTTCATAAGGATGTATGAGCTATGTAATGATCATTGTAAGGATAATCTATGACTACCAAATCATTAATATGAGTTATATAAAGATTAATCAAATTTACCAAAATATAATTTCATGTTAACATAAGTATTATTGTTGAATAGTTCATAAGAAACATTCCTATGTGTGTAAGGATTAATATTTCAGGAGATTATACTAGTATCCCATACCTGCATCATAGAATATTATTATGTGAATGAATAACACCATAAAGAAAATAATTTTATAATTTAAACAAAAATTATTTATGTGTGTCAACGAAAAAGGAAATTGTATGTGAAGAAAAAGAAGAAAATAGACTGTCTTTTAAATGTTAAGATTTCAAGAGCTTTAAATTATATGATTTTCAAGGGTTAAAAGTATGAATATTATGAATATAATATTTTCATTATATTATATTAATATATGAAAAATGGGAAGTAATAATGGTTTGAGAACAAATAAAGTATTTTTATTTTCTTTCGATTCAAATAATGACTAGTGATCCAATATTGTATTTGATTTCATACACATTGTGTATCGATGAAAATAAAGTATCCACAACACTGTTTTTAACTGAATCCCATGAAGTGTATAAAATATAAATAGAGAACTAATTCTATATTCATTTTTTCATATTGTTATGTCAAAATAAAGATAAGATGTTCCAACAGTAAGTGACCTTTCTTTTGATACAAAAGAAGATGTTAGAAGAGAAATAGATATGCTTAATTATATCGGAAATTCTTAAAATCCAATAACATTGAGATGCCATTTTGATAACATTATACTATATATGTCTAAAAAAGAAAATTAAGTCCCTTTATTATTGTATGTGTGATAGATTACTCTAGTTTTATTATTGAGGAGACATAGAATATTTTTGTATGAAATGGAAGGTGATCAGATCATTAATGTTTGGATAAGATCAGAGCTAAGTTAATGATCATACTTCATAATGGGTAGGCCAAATCCTACATCATTATAAATAATAGATGTATGATTTTACCCTTTTTGTAACTAGTCAGTGTTAGGATAATAAGTCAATGGTATAACCCATGAATGGGTATCTTTTGAAAATGAAATGGAATATTTCTGTGAGTTGTATAACAAAAACATCACTTAAAAACATTGTTGTTATCATGTGTCACTTTATTTTTTATATCTATATTCATTCTAACCAAATTAGAGATAAATAATAAGATATATTCATTCACTAAACAAGTAAAGGGGTTATTATTGATAAAAAGTTTCAATTTATTTAAAAATTGTCCCAAAACTAGTTTACCACCCTCTCAGTTTAGACATCCATTTGTGTTACAATCTTGAATTTATTAAAAAAAATTAAGATTGATTTCATGATTAATGAGAATTAATTAAATTTTATCCCTACATTTTTATTAATTATACCCTTTCATGATTAAATAAATCTACTATTTAGACGTTTATTTTAGTGAATTGAGAAATGTATGACATTAAAATAATAATTAATATATATATTTACATAAAAAATTTACTACATCAATATTTATAGGTTTATATCATCACAATTTACTATTAAAAATCACATTCAGACCTCTTCATAAGACCTATGGGTTAGAAAATTAATTGTGGTAGTCATGGATGGTGATTCAACGATCCTAGTTATCATAGTAATTTACATGATATTGAACTTCTCCCATATATGATTTCACTCAAAATGTACTTGTTAATGTTTATATTTAGATTGGTCTAAGGAATAGAAAAATGGGTCTAATGGAGAATACTTCCTCAAATATATGTCATTTCTTATCCTTTCTATACATATTTATTAATTTGGTTGCTTAAATCTACACCCACCAACATAGTGACTATTTTAAGATAATAATATTTTAATAAAATACTATATATAATGTATATTATTATTATTTTTATTCCAATTTATGGTACAATTATACAAATAATTCCCTTGACTTTATAATCCCAATATACATATAACCCCAAGGAAAATCTATTCCAAATTATCATATAATATAATGGGAATATTTCGTATATATATATATATATATATCCTTACACACATCACTAAAATAATCTATCAAATTATTTTCCCCTCCCAATATGTCTATGGAATTTATTATATTTTTCTTACTTCCATATTTAAAATTAGCATGATAAACATTGTGGAAAACTGTAGGGATACCAATTTTATGTCAATAGATTTTTAAAATTGTAGATTTATACCACTAATTTTGTTAATTATTTATCATGTTGTAAATTGATATTTTATTAATTTCTTCTTCCATTGTAAGTTTATTATATCAAATAAATGTACCATGGTTTGTTTTAGTTCATGGAATTGTATGAAATAACTTATTTAATATAGTATTTTTCTAATGAAAAAATAAATAATAAAATCATCGGGAGTTAAATGTAGTGACCTATTATGCATAAGGTGTAATGAGTTAATTTTCATAGAAAAGGATTAATAAGGGTATTTCCTATTTATATGATGGTTATTCATGACATTTTATATTGATATATTTACAAATTTATTTGAGGGATAGAAGAATATGTCAGGATTGATATTAAAGATTTGATAGAGTGATGGGTACAATTTTTCAGTAATAATACAAAAATTATACCATGTACATGAGATTTTTATAGCTTATACCCTGATATATAATTACTAGGATGGGTATTTTGTAGCTAGTGGTCTAATATATGATACCCTAGAGTTGGTATTTTTCCGACTAGTGTCTTGATATGTGATTTTCCAGTCAGAATTATATACCCTATAGTAGTTCAACTTACTACATTTTCATTAGATATATTTCAATCATACTGTTATCCCAAAGATGTGTGTGTTTTCTGCCATTGAATCAATACACTCTTCAAAATATTATCCATTTTCTCATCCAATATCTCAATTTATCATTCCATAGATAGAGTATTATATATTTTTTGTAATGTTGTAAATGTTAATTCCAATATTAGTAATTTTTCTCGCTATTAATGCTAAATATATGAATCCACTGGTACCATCAAGTGGTTTGACCAACATTATTCATATTGGGTTACCATTCCAACTTAAAATTCCAAGGAACATTCTTAGGGGATGGGTTTATAAGACAACATATTTGTATAATACCAATTATGGTTATCTTAGACAAACCTAGATAGAGATGTTTCTAATATATCTTGGTCAAATATGTCACACATATGAAATGTAAATGAATTTTCTACCAAAAACCATCAATAGATATCATAGGTTTTGGATGACCATCAAGGTGGATTCTTGAGGTCTTGATGGTTGGACTAGTGTTATGAATATGAATATTTATTTCTTTTATTTATTTCTATAAATGATGTATATATTTTTATTGGTTTATATTAAGGGTCTGTTGGTAGTGTACTGTAATGATTTTTTCTCACACCCAATTGATGAACCTTAGTGGACATATATACAATGCATTTAGCACACATGTTAGGGAGAGCCCACATACATAGGTGAGTGAGTGAGGGTGGATCAATGAGAATATAAAGACAATTTCAAGGTAAGACCTAGGATAAATAACTCTATACCTTTTTGTTTTATTATTAAATACATTTATTGTATATTACTATCATTATAGATGGTATCCTTTCTAATGTATGAATGTATGATATAGTATGAGTTCATTTTTTATAATATAGTGATTTCATATTTATCATGGTTTGCCTTTCATTGTAATTCCTTCATTTTCTCTAATGATGATATTTTTATTACTATGAATCATTATTGAACTATTATTTCATGTCATGTTATTGAGGATACAGTCTCACAATCAAGATATCACTTGACTTTGTTAAGACAATGTTTATAATGGAAGTAAGTTAGAGAATAATATGACTATAAAAGAGAATATTTATGACCCTAGATAATGATATTACCTGAAAGGATTGAATAATTTTAAAGTGGATTAGATTATCAAGTTATATTTTGTTTTTAATGAATAAATTATGTCGAAAATAAATTTATTCTTGATGATGTAATGACCATTATAATTTTATAGAGTGTTTAAAGGAATTTAGAATAAATTTGAGAATATTTGGAAATAATATTTAATCATTCGTATTCAATTTGGATTTTTTCTATTCATAGCTAGATTTATAATTTTAATAATTTTTTTGTGCACATATTATTCAATCAACATTGAGGTTTCCATATGACTGTGAGGTTCCTACATGACTTTATCATTTGAATTTTATGCTTTAATATAACTTCATCACCCACCATTTCCATTTTCATAAGACTTAGTCAGATAATTTTCATACAACTTATGACTTTAAAATATATATTTTAATTTATTATTACTTTTAATTCCTTTTTAAAAAGGAATCATATGACAAAAAAGCTATTTATTTTGACATTAATTAAATCATAAAAATTTGGACCACTAAAACACTTATTTTGGAAATATACAATGTTTTCTACTCATGACCTTGAAGATGGGTAGTTTATGAGAATTTAGAGTCTTCCAATTAGGTTATTGTTGCACCTTGTTTAAAAAATTTGATATCCTGAAGAATTTTAATAAATTTCATATGGATAATTAGTATAATATTCAATGAAATAATTATAATTATATTTTTTCTTAATTTTATCAATGGTTGAATAAAAACGTATTCATGTCGAATTTTATCCCAAGAAGTACATTCCACTATATTGGTTGTCATATGATTGAATATAATGATATTCAATTTTAATACATACAGACATCATAGATTAAAATTGGAATAATTCCAAGACTTTCTATGAAATAATTTCAAGAAATTTCTACTTGTCATCTTACAATTATGGGTAGCAATGAGAAGGATTCATATGATATTTTTGAATGTCATGTATTTTGGGAATTTAAATTTAAATTTAATTATGATGTCACTGAAATATTAACGATGGGAGAAAAAAAACGTGATGTTCTAGGATATCATTCATGCAGTATTTTATGAGTAAATACTCATTAAGGAAGAATAAAGAGGGTTCTTGGGTAAACTATGAAAATAAGATTAAGCGAGTTGTCCTTGATTTTCACAATAGATAGAGAGAGAGAAAGGGAAAAATAAATAGAGAAAGATACATAATGTTGAAGTTTCCATATAACTTAATGATTCATTCTCTAGATGATGTTTCATAGTATAGTCATTGTATGTAGTGTTGTGAATAAAAATTCATGTGTTTTCTTTCAATTATGAAAGATCTATAATGACCCAAAATTATAAAACATAAATATCTAATCTAATAATTTAATATTTATTACATAACATAGTTATCCATGCTATAATTGTATAGGTCTAGTTCCTTTTTAATTTTAGAAATATAAACCAACGGTCGATAAGTGATCTATAGAATCACCCACTATGATCTTCATAATAAGAAACCTTTTTAGACATATCATATTTAATAAATTTCTTCATATCCTGGGGAGTGAGAGAATAATAAAGGGTGAGATAAAATGATTAGTAATGTTATACAAGGGAGATATCAACATATGATGAGCATTAGTGTATTTGAAAATGATAATAACATTTGAAAACTATACCCTGTAGATAATAGATCATATATATGAGTCATGGAATTAAATTTGGTAGCTCAAAATACATGAATCAAAATTTATTAGAAGAACATAATATATGAGCATATAGAATTGGGATAAGGCATATATGTGTGGCATACACATAACAATTATCTAGGATTCATCATATAATTTCCTAATATATCCTTTAATATTTAATTTATAGTATCTTCATCATCAACAAAAAAATTAATTATACCACCTTAATGATACTCTTCATGAGATTTCCCCCTAAGACATTGAATTATATAATGCCCATAATTTACATGTTTAAAACATTAAACCATTAATTATTATATATAGAAACCATTATTCTCCTCCACTGAGTTAATTTAAATTTTCTTATTTTCTTGAGGAACCACGTACTCTGTGCAGTTTTTCTCTACAAAAAATCTTCTCATTCCTTTGAGGAACTCCCCAGAGTGATTCTTCCAACATTTTCGACATATAGAAAACAAAATATTCTCTCCTCCGTGGTTTCCACCAGCTAACTATAAATGAACTCAATCCTTTTATTTTTTGGAGAGACCAAGAGTTGATTAAGGTTCAATATATTCATAATATGTCATTTAAAATGATTAGTTATAACCAAAACATTCTTTACACTAGTCATCATCCCATTTTGTTTCTCATAAACACATTGTCTATCACAATCAGCATTATCCTAGTTTCTTCAGGTTCCTTCCATTTTATAAGAAAAAATAATAGCGTGAGAAATAATATTAAATGTGGTAAACCAACATATTAGGATAAATAATTAATGGTATATTTAGATCTCAAAGACATATTTTTAATCAAATACACTATAGGTTTAACCTCTTTCATCATAGTCATTATCTATTTAAATCCTTCATTAAGTTTTGTAAAGAGTTTTTGAATTTCTATAGACCATCCCCATGAGTGTAAAATTAGGTGTGAAGAGAGGCCCATTTTTTATCATTGTAATGATTGAGGCCATCTCAGTGTGACCATTTTGAAGTTATTACCTTGAGGTACAACTGTTCGAGAGCCACATGCACTGGTAGTATCAAACAAGATATGTAATTTCATTGAATCCACCTTCTCAATCCTTCACCAAAATTATAGGGTATTTTCTAATAAATTTAATTTTATTTAGACTTATCTTTATCGATAAACCTAGAAATTTATTGAGCGATATCTTTAGGAATATCCCATGATATCTCACAAAATATTTCTCATCCGTGTTTTCAAAATTTAGCTAAACCTTTCTATGGTACCAATAGTAAAAACCCAATATTCTCATAAAAAATATTACAACTTCAAAGATGAATATTTATTAGATAACATATCAATCCACACCCAAATCATTTATATCCAGATCATTTTGAAGGATGGATATGTCAATGGATGGTCTATATATGATCTATATCATCTCCAACTATGTTATTTATAAATGAGACCCCTAATAGAAATATCATACATAATACCTTTTTTGATTTCTAGGGTAAATGAAACATATGAATGGGTGTTCTCAGATTCCAATTAATGTTAAACATGGTATATATCATTATAATAAGATCATAAGGGTATGTGAACTTGAGAATAACATATGAAAAAACATTCTGTCCATATCATACATCATAAACATGAGAAATGAAATAAATCTAGATAGCTCAAACGACATTTACCATAGAGGAATTAATGAAATTTATCAATAAGATCATAACATTATCTTAATATATTTTTTTATTATTCACATAAGAATGTAAAATATTATTCAAAGCTATACATCAGGGAATTATTAAAAAGTCAGGCTTATATAAACCAAATGTGTAAATCCTTTGGATGTGGGATGAACGCTCTTATACCCTCTTTCATTATTGAGATATCCTATGATACACACTCATTATGGCTAAGTAATAACCTTATATTTCCCCATAAAGCTCATATAACATTAATATTTACCCTATGCATTGGATGAATATTGATAAATCATTGTCATGCACACTCTCAAAAATATTTATACTAAGTGAAGCATAGTAGCTGATCTAGGTCGATCTCTTGAGGAGATGTCGCGGTCATTCCCTAACTACTTCTAATTCAATATATATATATATATATGAAATAAAATTACCAGAAATGAGTTCTTGGAATTGAAAATGCAAAACAAAAATCAAACATAAAAATGAAATGCAAACAGAATGAATGTAAACATAATGATGTTAGACTGAATGGAGATCCTCTCGAGAGATTATCCAGAGTTAACCTTCAACGTCTCTTTGTTAGTTTCAAATATACATAATGAGAATGATCCATCGTATGGATGCAAATCCCCTTCTTCCAATGGTTGTGAATATATGACAATCTCAATGATCACTGAGAGACCATATATCCACCTCGTCGATCGAGGGAGAATGTGACCAATGTGAAAGCTATGTCTTGGGTAGAATGGGGAGACACAATGGTTCCTTCCTAATAAGATACCTCTTAGACTAACTCTAAGTAAGTATGAAAAAATAAAACATAAATTTTTAAAGACTTGGGTTCACCACTTAATTACTCTTCCGGGATATTCCTCAGGTTAGATACTCATGATCACGTGTATAAGGCTTCACATTGATGATGAAAACGGAGGTAGAAAACAAAAGAGAGAGAGAAAAAATGAAGAAAGGTGAACAATTAATTTAAAACATGTAATTCAATTACATAATGAAATAAAACAAAACAAAATACTAAACTACATTAACTAGACAACAAAAGATTTTCATAAGTTTCCAACCCTTTGAAAAGAATAAAGAACACTCTTTTATAGGCAGAGGGTGCGACAATTTGGCTCCACAAATAATCCTCCATTATAATGAGCCTTAATTTCCTCCTTAATGATATAATTTGGATATGTTTCCTTCTTGATTGTTGTTCCAATATATCTCCTCTATAGACTCACGAAATTTATGCTTCATTTTAAAAGTTGGGAGATATATATGGCCGATTTTTTCGTGCCATTTATTCTGGATAGGCTAACTTTCTGTATTCAAATACGATGAGTTCCAATGAATTTATTGCCTTTAAAATGAAATAATCAAATGTGGAATTCTTAATGAAACTGGTTAATAATGATGTATTATAGCACCATGTAAAATTTCATCTCCAATGGTTAGTCTATTTATGATATATGGCCCAACAAAGAAATTCTACAGTTCTGTGCACAGTTTTCGATTCATGCACTGTGAGCTGGATTTGTGCTTCCAAATGATTGATTGAGCTTTGGGTACAGAAGGATAAAATTAATCCCATCAAACATAGAAACCTATAAATTTCTTTTTTAAATTTTTATCAGTGTATAAAATTTAATGGATGGAACATTAAAATAAATTAAAACTGTTTAAATCCAAAATAATCCATTTTCCAACTATGCTAAAAAATACTTCTAAAACATAAAATGTGAAAATTTCCCTTAAAATAATACATTGGTGGGCTTCAAAAAATTGATATTCAGAATAAAATAATTGAAACTATTTTCTCTATCAAAGATCTATATCATAACTATTAAATAATCCATTCATTTTTTCACCATAAGATCTTAAACCATTCATCCTTTTAAAACATAAGAAATTAAAATAGATTCATAACTCATTTATCATTTTTGAACCCATGATAATCAATGGGATTTATTAACATTTCATCATAGAAAAACCTATGGAAAATAAATGATCTTTATAAACATCACATAAACATATACATAACAATCCAGAGAAAAAATAAATATAGTATAATTTGACCATATCCACAAAAAAAATTAATACCAAAGGATATCATCTTAGATGGAAAATAACTAAGAAAATAAACTAACTTGGAATATTTCATGAGGAAAATAAAAATCGATTGAAAATGTATTTTGAAAACTAAAAATTCACTAAAAAATTTGGAAATAATTTTCATTAAAAATAATATATAAAACATAAAATTGAATTTTTAAAACATTGAGTGGTAATGATTATGGGAAATTATGTCCTTGATTTACACGTTAAAATAATGATTGATTTCATATTTTTGGTAAAAAGAAAAACCAACCATGAACAGAAAATTACATGAAGATTTAAATATCTTGAGTATAAATAAATTACTTATTCAACATGGGAAAGGGTCTCTATATACACTTGAAAATATTTTATAGGTGTATAACATAACATATATTGTGAAGAAGGCAACTTGAGACCAAAATACCTTACCTTAAGTATAGAATATTATCATACACATTCAGAACTTCTATATAATTAATATAGGTTTATTATAAAAATTTTATAGAACTAAAATTATATATATACATATATTATACCATATATTATTTTATTATGACCTTTTATTACCCGTCTATTAACAATCCCTTGGTAAAATCATGTTTCAGCTAATAACTACTTAGTTTTCCGTATGTGTTTTGATTTTTTATTTTTAGTCCTATTTATTTGATCATGGATTAATAATATCTATAATTTTAACCATGATATAAATATCATATATATTTATTATATATGTATTTATATAAATACATAAACAATATAGGGAAAAATGAAATACAACAATAATGGAGATGATATTCCATACATACAAATAAAAACTATTTCTATTTTCACAACAGATGAAATGAAATAAAGTTAATTAATATAAGAACATTATTGATTCATTATTATTTCATATATATGACATATTTTAATTAAATTAAACATTTTTACCTTCCTTGTAGTTTGTAAGAAAAAAAATCACATCGTTTCGAGAGCTTGTAGTCCTCCAAACACACGAGTCACGTTATCATATTCCCATGGAATGGAATGTAAGATGTTATATGTGATCTAATCCATATATAAGAATAATAATATCCTAAATATAATATATAATAACTAAACCCATCATTATAACCATCAGTGAGTGGTGGTGATGGAAAATGAATTACATCGGTTAGTGAGGTGGTTGTCTGCCATATCCACGATCAATTATTTCCTTTACCATTTGACATAAGATTAGATGGATACATCTTGTTCGATAAAAATAATAAAATATAAATTAAATTTATATACTAATGTCATTATATTATAATTATTTATACATCAATGAATGTGGTAATTGATGAAGTAAAAAAGAAAGGGTTTAGTGAAGACAATTATCTTCTCTTAGAACAAAATTATTTGGATCTCTTATTATGAACCATGGGATTGGTCTTTTGGGATTATCATAAGATATAAAACATGGATAAGGATGTCTTGGAGTAATTTTTTATAGGGTTTGGTTGATCAAATGTTCTTTATATGTCTAAATAATTGAGGTGAGGATGTTTCCATTATTAATTGAGGAGTTTTATTTTTGTAAATACCAAAAACAATTCTGTAATGGGAGGACAATCTCACCAAAAGTACCAAAAAAATTATAATTAAAAGATTATATGAAATTATTATTTGATCCAAACATTAAAAAACATGTTTCAAACATGTTATTCATTAGCCTTTATGTTTGTTTAATTTTACCATTTTTGTTTTCAGAATGGTAAAAAATGCATTTAATTTGTTACCAAAGAGAATAATTAATTATGAATAAAAATAAAATGAGTCTTAATATATAATTTTTACACATTGTTTATAAATTTTAAATTAATTTTTTAAGTAAAAATAATATGTGCGTGTAAAATTAATTTTAACACAAATGCACTAAACATGTAAAACATCGTTTTAACATTAACAATGTTAACAATGTTGTAACTTTTTAAAGGTCAATATAGACACTATTAAAGAACAATTGGTACATTATTTGACCATATATTATATTTCTAAACAAGTTAAAATAACTTGGTATAAGTTAATATTTTTCAAATAAAAATAATCATTTAATAATATGTTATTTATTTTAAAATTTATAATGTTAATTTTGACCATATTAATTTAATTTAAATTTATAAATATAAATAAAATCACAGAATTCAAATATATAATTTTCATAGTAGAATAAAATGAAATAGTTATCTAACACCCTCATCGAACACAATAATACCTTAAATTTATGTAACTTTAATTATTTTTAGCATAATTTTCTTTATTTTTACATTAGTTAAATAGTTACTATATTTTTGTTGTGTAAGCATTTAAAATAACAATATATCTATTAAATATCATAAAAAATTATTCTAATGAAGTAAATTTTATTAATATCAAAATGACCATCAATATTTACTGAGAACTTTCTTGTGTCACTATTTGAGCACATAATTAAATTTAAAATCAAGAGTGTGATATTTTTTCTTTTTCTTTACATAAATTATTATATTTTTGAATTTAATGGATATGTGCCCCTAAAACACATAAAAAAATGATATTAAGTTTATATGGTTTGATATATAGAAATCACATATAAATTAATATTGTTTTAGGTCATTCTACCCTTATCATTTTAGTTTAAGCCCATGTAAACAAGTTGTAACCTTAATTGTGCAAATTTGTTTTTACCATCTTTTCCATTCATTTTAAAAAAATATTATCCTGATCTTATTATAAAATTTTGATCATGTTTATTATAAATATGGAATCCATTTTATAAAATCCAACTCAAAAAAATAGTTAATTTTAATTTTAAATAAATCCAAAATGCGACAAAATATAGGTTTTCAAAAAAGAATGTTTCATTAGTATATGACATTTTAAAATAAAAATTCAATATTAAATTGACCCTAGTGAGATAAATTGGGTACTTAAATATATTATTTAAAAAAATTTTATTTTTAAAATAATATTAAAATAAAACAGAGCTTCTAAAATCATTATACTAAATAATAGTTTTCAATAAAATTCTCTATTTTTTTTAACTTTAATCAAAAAATTAATCTTTTTAGAAAATTATAATAAATTCACAAAAAGATAATTTTTAATTTTTTTTATCATGGAATAACAGTTATTTTTTTAAATAAATTTTCTAAAATTAAAAAAATTAATTTTAATATTTTTTCATTAAAAGAGTTTTTTTAGAAAAGGTATTTTTGACATATATAATGACATTATTAAAAATCATGTACTTGTTTATAAATATATTTCTTTTATCTAATAAATTTATACTTTTTTTTCAAAATGTATCTATTGATATTCATATGATCAATTTTAATAAATAGGTTATGATGACCAGGTATAAATAATAATATTAATAGTAAATAACAATTAGTTAAAACTCTATTTTTGTGTGTAATGCATTCCCTCAATGAAATTAAATTTATTTGTAAAAATTTTCATAAAATCTGAAGATATTATATTATAAGAACCTAAAAAAATATCCTTTAAATTTTAGCATTATTATAACAATAAGGGATTCAACATTTAAAAAATTATTCATGGAAAACACACATCGTAAAAAGGGTCAATAGAACATCCTATTGAAACGAGGTAAAAGAAATTATGAAGATCATCACATAACTTGGTTCCTAAATAAGATAATAATAGCAGGAATTCAAAATATTGACACGTGGGATAATATTAATTCCCAAAGAATAATAGAGAGTGATAAAGAACTTGGTCTATATAAATTTAACAACCAAAGAAGGAAAAAATCAATGACGAGTAAAGAGAACATTGATTTAACCGAAAAGATAATAATAATATTGCATTTTTGTCTCATTATATTTTTTCTTAAAGAATTTGTAATATTTTCTATAATGATAGAGAAAATGATAAATTATAGTGTCTTGATTTATTTTCATTTCAAAATAACAATCTCATTCTTTGGTTGTCCTTAAATCCATTTCCACCCCATATCTATTTCAATGTACTATTGATGACTTTTTTAATTATTAAAGAACAAGCTAATATTAAGATCTATAAAAGAATGATAAGTCATTCGTTATATTTTTTTTGTAATCATAAAATCCAATATCATTAGAATAGGTCATCGAATATGCATAAATATTTATAAGGTAAAATAAAAAATTAATCACTAAAACCTCATCCAAAGTTCAACTTAAACAATCCCATAAATGATAAATATTAATACCCTTCAAAAATTAAGAAATTTTTAAAAAAGATATCTAAATATAAGCTTAAAATAATCCCTTAATTATCATAAATCATATCTTAGTTTTTACATTCAAAATGTGTGAATACCATGGTCATATATTATCATGAAATAAGGTGATAACCATAATTACCATAAAATCTAAATAAAGAGGTATATTCTTCTAGAATAATTAATCTAAATAGTAGATTATTTAATATTTTACCTAAATCCAAAAAATTTAAACTCCATCAATGAAATAATAAATTTTTTTATGAAATTATTAATTACATCAAATGTAATAAATATTATCAAATTTACTTTATCAATATAAATTATCTATTTATCCCAAAATTATTATCTCAATATAAGGAGCATATCAAGGGTTATATTTCCAATAATCATGAGTTTTAAATATATTTCATTTTTTCATTAAAACTCTTCTTTAGGTTATTAGTACTATTGAACATATTATTGCACATCCTGAATGAAAAAATTATATAGAAAATTACTTATATATTTTATAATTATTTAATTACAATACACAATCACTTCAATAATTCTAATTTATTCTTAAACCACTAACTAAAAATCATAATCTTATTCCATAATACCTCCTTCTATTCATATGTAATTTGTAGTATGTTCATAATCAACAATAGAAATTCACGTGTACCACTTTGACGATCCTCTTCTTGAGATTTCCCTATAAGACATTGATTTGTATATTTCCTAAATTTTAAATATTTAATGATTAATTATTACATAGGGAAACAATTCTTCTCATATTTTATGTTAATTAAACATTTCATGTTTCCTAAAAAATTATTTTCATTATGTACTTCTTGTCCATACAAAAAACATCTTCCAATTCATTCGAGACACCCTAGAGTGATTCTTCCCATACTATTAACATATAGAAAATTAAATCATCTTTCCACATTGGTCACCATAACCAAAAATCAAAACAAACAATATATTTTCCTTTATTAGTGAGAGGGATATTTAGTTAAGGTGCATGTTGTTAATAATAAATTATTAATACAGATTATTAATAAACATAGTATCCTTTACTCTAGTCATTATCTCATTTGGTTTCTCATCAACCCATTTTCTATCACCTTAAATGTTGACCAAGATTCTTATGGTTCATAACATTAACAAAAAAAAATCATAGTGTCAGAAATAATATTCATTGTTGAAAATGAAAAAAAATTAGAAAAAATAATTTGGAGGATATATAAATCATGATAACTTATTCCGAATCTAATAAACCTTAGGTTTATTTTATATTATTCATGTTGCTCATTCATTTTAATCTGATATGATGGTTCATTAAGAGTTTATGATTTTCCAATGTATATACCCTAGGAGTGTAAAACTAGGTGTGCAAAAAGGATCGTTATTGTAAACCCATTGATGATTGAGGGTATCTCAATTCACCATTCTAAAGTTATTTCCCCATGGCAGTATTATACTAGAAACACACCCACCTATAGTATATAGATATTGTTGTAAATGATTGAAAGGTATTTTCCCTATAATTCACGAAAATTATATGATATATTCTTATAAATAGATCTATTATTTGAGTTATCCTTATATGTATCCTTGTGTATACCCTGAGATATATCCTTATGCACAAACCAAGGTATCTCAGTAAATTTATCTCATTATAGTTTCCATTGGTTAATTAAAAATTTCTCTAATAAAAATTATAAAATACCCAAAATTCTCTTTCATAAATATTAAATATTAATATATTAATATTGATTACATAAGAAAATGATCTAAACCATAATAATTTAGAACTAGTTTATTTATAAATTTAGACACATAAATAATTAGTTTGTAAGGGATTTAACCAATCTCTGAATATGTTATTCATAGCTAGTACCATTATTAAACATATCACACATAATAAAATTCTTCTTATCCTAGGGAATGGAAAAATAATAAAGGGTGAGATCATATTACGAGTAAGGGTAATCAAGGAAGATATCTACATAACAAGAGGATAAGGATTTGTAAACATTAAAATAACATTTCAAAGAAACTACCATGCACCACATTTATCATAAACCACATTCATGGACTAAATCTTTGAAGTTTATAAGACATGATTTATAATAGAATACAATATCACAGTTAATGAGATCATAATATTGGCCAAAGATATAGTTTTTTTTGTTATTCAACTAGATATATAAAATCTTAGGCCAATGCTCTGCATTAAGACATCCATAACATGTTAGGATTTTCCTTAACACCTACGTACCATATTTAGGCTTGAGATAACTTCCAATTTACCCTCTTTCAGGCTTAGGACAACCTCCTATGAAACCTTATTTAGGCTTTGGATAAACTCCCAAGTACCATTTGATATCATATAACATTACTCTTTACCTAATGCATTTGAGTGATATAGTGGTCCCACCAATAACCTAATCGATAAATTTGTTTTCCACAAGATCATAAAACATTAAAAATTTCAAAAAACCATGAAATGAAATGGGAGTCATAAATTATTTAACACACTAGACCCATGATAAGAAATGGTTTCACAAACATTTCATCATAGCATAATCCATAGAAAAGTAATGATTTTTAGAAAAATATTTAAAAAATATTCATAAACATCTCAATAAAAGATAAATATAGTATTATTTGTTCATATCCCTAGTATTTATAATGTAATATCAAAGGGTGTCATCTTTGGTGGAAAATTATTTTGGAAATAAAATATTTTGGAATATTTCATGAGGAAAAAAAACATTCATTAAAAATAATATTTTTAAAATGTTAAATTCATTAAATATTGTGGAAATTTTTTTAAATTAAAATAAACTCTATAACTTAAAATGAAATCTTTAAAACATTGAATGGTCATAAAATTTGGAAATTCAGTTATTGTGATACATGTTAAAATAATGTTTTATTTTATATTTTTGGTAAATATCCAAAAATGGTATTGTTTAAAAAATGACATGAAGATTCTTTGTAAAACATTTAGAAATAAGGGAAAAATAGTAAAATTGATTTTAACCAGTCATACAGTAATAATAAAACCTTATTGAAAACATTATAATAGAATATCAATATGTATGAAAAAAATTTATTGTTAAAAAAAAGAAATAAATCCATTTTAATAAAAATATTTTTTTTTCAAATATTGATTACATAAAGATAAGAAAATTTAGGAAAAAACAGTATTTTAATGAGATAAATATAGGAGAAAAAATCAATTTTTTCTTTAGATATATATAGTATGGTTTCATCATCAGTAAAATAATCATAAAAAATCTTGAAAAACCTTGAGCTTGTAACGTAGAACCGTTTCAAATTTGAAAACAATTGAACAATAATAAATATGAAAGAATAAAATTAAATGAAACTTTAAATATCATGAGTATTAATAAATTCTTAATAAAACATAAAAAATTGACTTTATATACACCCCCATAGAATATGACAGGTGCACAACATAACATATGTCTCAGAAATAGAAATTTGAGAAAAATATCCCTTTACCTTAATACGTGATATGCTTCACACACATTAAAATATCATGTAAAATAAATATAGGTTTATAATATATATATTATAGAAACACAATTATATTTATCATACCATATAGGATTTAATTATGAAATTTTATTACTTATTTATTAACAACTCCTTGTTCAAATAACATTTCGGGTAATAACTCATTTGCTATTCATGTATGTTTGGTTTGGTAATTTTGATCCACATAAATTTATCATGTTTACATAATCCGTATAAATTTAAACATGATATAAATATCATATATATTTAGTATACACGTACTTAGAGTAATCTATAATAGCTAGAGACAAAAAATCAAATACACTATTCATGAAGATGGTAAGACGTACGTATACATGAATGATATTTCAATATTATAAAAATATAGGAATAAATAATGGTAAATAATATATAAACATTAAATAGTTATTATAATTTCTTTTATATCACATTGGTTAATTAATTTCATCCTTATTAAATTCTATGTAAATCATATGTGAAAAACAAATCACGTCGCTTTGTAAGATGGTAGTCCGCTGTTCGCACGAGTAACATTATAGTAATCCCATGCAATAGAAAGTAAAAAATGAATATGTGATATTATAATTCTAGAATTATAATAATATCATAAATATCATATATAAACATTAAATCTATAATTAGATCTAGCAATGATATTAGGTGATGGAAAATGAATTACATCAGTTTACTAGGCAGTAGTCCACCGTACACATGATCGACTATTTCATTTCCATATGTTAGAAGAGGAAATGGATTTAGGTTATTCCCTAAACATAATAAAATATAAGTATATTTAATTTAATTGTGTTAATATGTTTTAATTATTACTAAGTTAATGAAGTTATTAACAGAATAAGTAAAAAAGAAAGTGTTTTGTGAAGATAATTACCGTCTGTTAGAACACACCCCTTTGGATATATTTTTAAGGACCGTAGGATTGGAATTATGGAATACAACATAGATATAGAACGTTAAAAAGTATGCTAGGTTGGGTTTTGTTTGTGTTTTTAATATAATGGTTTTGAGAGGTGTGATGAAGTGATGGGAGGAAGTTCCCTTTTATAATGTAAGAGGTGTGATATTTTTGTAAATACCCAAAACATTTCAATCCTGGGAAGTTACTGTCACCCCATGTGACTCAATAAATAATAATTAATGTATTTTTTTTAAATATGGTCATTCCAAACTTAGAAAACAAAAACACATCTTTTAAGAGTTTTATTCCTTATCCGTTATTTGTAAGTAGTTTTACCATTTTTTGCTTTCACCATAGTAAATTGTTTTGTTTTTTTATTTTCCTATGTAATCTATACCTTATGACTCAAAAAAATGATTATTATTTTATTATTTATACCCATTTATTCAAAATTTAAAATCAATTTATTAAATAAAAATAGTATTTGTGTGAAAAATTAATATTAACACAATCTCATGTGACGAGAAAAACATAGTTTTAACCAAAAGCATAGTTTCAATGTTTTTACTATTTAAGGGTAAATATAGTCACTATAATAGAAAATTTGGTAAAAAACATTGAGAATAATTTTAAATTTATAATAATTAAAATATATAATTTTAGAATATATAATTTTAAGGTATTTTAATCATTCAATCAAATATTTTTTATTATAAAATGAAATTAATGACAATTTAGATACTATTCATTTTATTTGATTTTTAAAATCTCTAGAAAATGATGATAATTTAATATATTAGTGTAAATTCAAGATATCATGATATATTTATCTAATAAATCCACTAAACATAGTAATTAAATCTTTTTATAGTACAATTTATTATTTAGAATCATTTAGTAAATTTTTCTATTAATTGAATATTGATTACCTGGTGTTGTGTAAGAATCTGGAAGTATATAAAAATTTAAAATTAAAAAATGAATTAATTTTAGAAAAATAATTTCATTAATATAAAAATTACATCAATATTCCTTTACTACTTGCTTATGTCCCCATGTCCACATATAATTGAAATTTAAAAGCTAGAGTGTGACATTTTGTGTTTTTTTATACTGAAATTATTATACAGGTCAATTTCAGGGAAACGTGTCCTTAAAACAGAAAAAAAATTTACATAAGGTTATAATTCTATAAAAATTAACATATAATAGAATTTAAACATATGTTATGTCATTTTTAAATACTATCTTTTTAGTTTAACCCCAGAAAAACTTGTTTTAATCTTAACCATGGTAATTAAGTTTTACAGTTTTCACCATTCAATATTTTAAAAATCTATGTTGATATTAATATTATAAAATATATGGAATCTATATTATCGAATTCAACTCACATAACTATCAAAATATAATTAAAGATGAAACCTGCAAATGTGGTGAAACAATAGTTTTTGAAAGAGAATATTTTCATAATTACATAGTGTTATATATCAAAATTCAATATGAAATTGAATACAATGAACTAAATTGGATTAATAAATATATAATTTAGATGTTTTTACTATTAAAATAATCATAAAATAAAATAGATCATGTAAATTATTTAAAAGAAAAGGTTTTTTTAATAAAATTCATTAGTTTTTATAATATTCATAAAAAAATAATCTATTTAAAAATTCCCAAAAAAATTCCCAAAGTTAATTTTGAAATGTTGAATAAAAAACGGATGTATTTTTTGGAAAACAATTTCTAATAAATTAAAAAATAAATTTTATTTTTTTGTTCACAAAAATCATTGAAATTGTTTTTTAGGTAAATGGTATTTTTTCCGCATAGAAAGACTTCAGTCAAAATCAAGTACATATTCCTAATTTAATTTTATTTATTAAAATAATTATTATTGATATTAAAAATTTGGAAATTCTAATTCAATCTACTAAATTTAATCGCTAGGTAATAATGGTCATGTTTAACCAATAAAACTAAAAGTATAATATTATTCGTTAAAACTCTATGTTCCACATAATGAAAGTTATCTAAGAGATCAAATGTTTTTTTATTTTTTTTTATAAAAACATTGGTTTTTATAAGAATATAATAAAAATATGAACTTTACACATAAAACAACTCAATATCAATCTATATATGGAATACATATTAGTTGTTACACAAACCATTGATCATAGAAAAGCATTGAATTAACTTGTCTGCAATAAGCACAAAAGAATAGTTGGGAGAAATGAAAAAGTATGTTTCTATGTAATATCATTATCATTATAATCACATAATGATTATAGTGGGTATCATAATCATAGAGAAATATATATCACTCGAAGTAGAGGGCTTCTAAACATTTATAGATAAAACATATAAATCTATTATATTCCATTGTGTTGGTGTACGTTTGAGTGAGATGATAGTAACAATCACTACAATATATTAGGTGGTGATTTTTTTAAAACATATTCCTTACAATATATATACAACTAATTTAACCCCTCTTAGTGGTATTCTATTGATTCTAGAGGAGGTTCCACAAGTGGAATCGTAACTAGAATTCCATTTTTGTGATTAACTAAATGAGAATTATTGTTTTTAGACACTCTCTTGAATAATAATTTTAAATGATTTCATTCTTCTTATATGAATAAATTTTTTAGAGAAAATTGAGGGGATTCATATATATTTTTGTAATGGTTATCACATATTGAGGGAAAAAGATGTTTTCATACATTATTTCTATCATTTATGATATTTTGGAACCTGAAAATGATAGATTTAATCTATTATTGATGGGTATTCCAAAATAGGGATAGAATAAATGAATATGGAGAATGCTGGTTATTTTGGTAATTCCTTTTTTTCCTTCTATTTTCAAAAGTTTGTTTTTGAAAGCTAAAGGAATTAGAAAAATATAGGGAATTTGGGACAAACTAGATAATATCTATGAAGTAAAACCCAATGTTATGTGAGATAAGTTATAATTTTTGATTCTTAAGTACAAATATATTTTGATATATGGTGATGATAAAATTGAAATATTCCATATGAGGATAATAAAATTGTGAGCATGATTAGAGGTCATGGTGAGAATTTGAAAACTCTAGTGTTATAGAAAAGATCTTATACATCTTACCGGACAAGTTCTCTATAAAAGTTTCCAATTTAGAAGAAAAATATCTATGCGATTTCCCTATTTATTACTTATATTATATTATTATATCATATGAAATGATTAAATATAATGTTGTTATGAAAAAGGGAATGACTAAATAAACAATTTCCTTAAAATCCTCAAATCATGAGAAGTTTGGGAAAACTGTTGTTATTGAAGAAGAAATCTGTTTGAAGATTATGATAAAGATACAATGGTTAATTGTTATGAATTCATGTCCCTTATCTCTAAAAAAAGAACATATAAAAAGGAATGTATTAAGGAAATATACATTTAAAATGATTGACGTGTTGTTCTTTTGATAATTTTCCTTGTAATTGTCCGAAATCAAAAACTGCAGAAGATAACGACAAGGAAGAAATTTTTCCTTCAATATTTTCTAAGAAGAAATATTATAATTAAATTTTTTTTGTAAAGATAAGAGTAATTATCAATCTAAATTTAAATGGATAAACTTCATGCCTATAGAAAGTGAATACAATGCTGATGAAGAGGATGTTGATACATTTATTGATAATAAAAGTTAAAAGGGAATAATTGAAAAGTTAAATAATGAAATAAAAATAGTGAATAAAATAGTTTTGAATGTAAATATAAAGATACTTTTTGGATTTATTTATGTCGAAATAATTGTTATAGTTTATCTCAAAAATACCAATGTCGGAATAAAAAATAAGAATGTTTAAGAAAGAAAAGCAGTCATGAAATAGAAAAAATATATATTTATAGAAAAAATATGCATATTCTCGAAGTATATTTATGAATTAAATAATATTATTCCTTATTATAAGAAACATAATATGAATATTTAATAAATAGTGATGGGGGAAGGAAACTATTTTTACCATATTGAATAGAAGTTGTTTGAAACATTCGAAGAATTGAAAAATTCCAGATGCAGTTTAAAGATCTCAATTTTTATAGATGGATAATCTTATACGAAATATATTTTTGAATTAAAACATATATAATCTTATAAGGTTGAAAATAGTAATGAAAATAATTTTAAATAATCAGTGAAAAAGAAAAAATTCAAGAAGATCTTGTTTGTGTTTAAATCTGGTGACACTTAAAAATCAATACATTATAGTAACAATAAATTCTTGTATAAAACTACCATAAATAGTGAATCATGAAATTATTATAATAAATATATTATTAATAATAATATATTATGTCTTCATAATAATTTTGGTTCTCAAATAATATATAATAGTGGAAGTCAATGAAGTAAGTAAAACAACCCAAGAATTCAGGACAAGATGTTACTTATAATAGTAAGAATTATTACTATAGTGTTCAATTGTGATCAAGTGTATTTAGGAATATGAAAATTTTGTTTATATTCAACTAAGAACTTCATTATATTCATATAAGTATTTTGAATAAATTTAGATGGATAGTTATCCCTATAAAGGAATATAATCTCAAAGCAAATTTAATTTTTAGATTTAAATTTCAAAAATAGTTTGATATTATTGAAGTAGTCTTTAGAAGGTGTCAAAAACCTATTCATAAAAAAGATTAATTCATTATCCTTATTATATGTTAAAAAATTATTTTATATATTCAAAAACTAAATGAAATAATGATTAAGGGGAAATAGAAATCATTAGTTGTGTAAATTGCACTCAAATCATTAAATTTAGAGAGTCCATTGATCATGGAAAATAAATGTTTCTATCACATTAAAGTATATTTAAATATTTTTAAATATATTTAAGAGCATAACGGAGGCTCACTGAACATTGAAAATGATGATTCACTAAATGTTAAAGGATTTCGATCAACTATTACTTGGAATGAAATGTTTAAATGCAAAACCACTATTTATGATTATGGATTGAAACACAATTTTTAAGCGTTCATTATTTTTTTAATAAATGAAATCATGTTTTTATTTAAGATGTATGTTTTATTTTTTAAGAATCATGAATGAGGAAGAGTGGTTATAAGAGGAAAGTAGAATAATGGTAATTTATTTAAAAGTGGGTGATACTGAATATTAACGATATCTTTGTATAAAAGAAGAGGAAGAATTGTGGAAAAGTACTATCTATATTCTATAAAATATAGACGACATTATCACAAAAAGGACAATGTTTTTTTATTCCATTTTTAAAAATTTAGAATATTGGATGTTATAAACTTTAAAAAAGGAAATATTATAAAATTTCTGAACAAAATGGTTGAAATTCAATATATATAGCTTTCAAAGGTCATTCATTAAAATGAGTTTTGGCCTTTGTGGATGAAATAAGCTAATATATAGAATTAATTTATTAGTTTTAACAATTAATACACATTCATTACTTGTGTTAGGTTTATGAAATAGAAGTCTGAGGCCTTAAATAGGGTTAAATGTTTTTGAACAAGTTTAAAGAAAGTGTGTGATTTTTCCCTCAAGAATATCCAGAAATTAATGGCACTTATTTTAAAAATATAATGTTTGAATCATATTTGGTTAATATTTTCATCATAAATGATCATAGTGGACCATACACACTTTTAAATAGTTATGTTAAATAAAAGAACACGTGATTGGTTGAGATGGCTCAAACAATGCTGGTCGAGCATGATGATTCCAAATATTTTGTTGAGGTATGATATTTTTGATCCTATTCACATTCAAAATAGTTTTTTAAATATACCAAATTCAAATATGACCCCCTATGATATGTATTAAAACAATTCTATAAGTTCAACATTCCTTTATGTGTTTGGATAACCTTTTATTATCAATAGAAATGGTAAAAATATGGGTGATTTTGATCCAAGAGATATTATTAATATTTTTCTTGGTTATAATCCAAATATAATGGGATACCATTTTTATCAAATGTAAACTACATGAATAATTGATAATGATGATTAAAGGGTCCTAAAACATTCAATGAACGATGTTTTTTATGATGACTAAGGTTCCAAAATTTATATTAATTATTCTTGTCTGGTAGCTGAAGTAAATTTTATATAGATATGAGGGTGTCAAAAAAATATACGTTGGAGAAGAATAATAAAAAATTTCATGTGATGGATAAGAATATAATTCATATCATTGAAGTATTACAAGTAATTTGTAGTTCCAAAATATTATAGGAGTAAAATATAACAAGGTACAAACCAGGAGATCTTTCCAGACACTAACTCATGCTTAATTATTATCTCATGTTAAACCAAAATATGAAAAATAAGAAAGGGATCATGAAGATTGGGTTGAATATATGAATGAATAATTAGACAAAATTGAGGATAATGTTACTTGTGAGTTAGTTTTAAAACACAAATATATCAATGTAATTAGATCAAAGTGGTTTTTCTAAAATGAGATGAATGAAAAAGAATTGTGGAAACAAATAAAAAATTATTGGTTAATAAAGTATATTTTTAGGTTATAAGAGTAGACTACGATGATACCTTTTCTCCAGTTTGACGTCTTGAATATATCATAATATTTCATGATATTTCTATAAAAATGAAATTTGTTTCCAATGGTTGTTAATTATTCTTTCATCAACGATGAGATCGATGGGGAGGACATTGTTGATAAACCATGTGGGTTCATTCTTAGAGAATAAAAGGATCATGTTTTTGGTTTATGAAAGGATTTATAGGGCAAGAATCATTCCAAATAGATTGATATTTTATGATGGAAACGTTATTGATGAAGTTTAATTTTTTAAATGAAAGAGTTGCATATAATTTATACATAATGGATTGCAAATTGGTATCTCTCATATTTATTGTTTATATATATGATATTTTTTTCTTGAAATTATGAAGTAGTTTGTGAATAATTTTTTAATGTGATGAAGAAGTTATTTGAAATGTTTATTCTTAGAGAGATGAGGTAATTTATTAGAAAACAAAATTTTCACATAAATGACTATATTTTTCTTTATAAGGGTATGTATTCTTGGAAATATTTAAAAAGATTTTTCAAGGAGGATTATAATCCTATTTCCACACCCATCTCTATGGGAAAAATATATTTATAGAAAAAAAGGGAATGGAATTGATCTACATGAGTTTACAAACCCTTTTTAATTTCATCTGTACTTAACAGCTTGAATGGAAAAATTACTATATAATTTTATAATTTTTTTATGTATCATAGTGCTCTAAAATAGTTTTTTATCTATGCGAGAAAGTGATTTTTTAAGTACATGATACGAATAATCATCTTTGTATTGGAATAGATTAAGAATGTGAATATTAACCTATTCAGTTACATAGATAAAAACTGGGAAGGTTGTGTTGATGGTATGAATTCTACATATAGTGGAGTTTTCTTCCATGGAGAAAGGTGTTTTATTTTAGTACATCGAGAATAAGAATTTATTTACCTTGAAAAGTAATGAGGAAGAATATATAACCAATATACATTCCAAAACCCAAAAAATGGTTATAGAGGCTTAGTTGGTTAATATTCCACTACTATTGGTTTTTGATAATAAAATATTAATAAATTTACCAAATAATATTTTTCAAAAATCAATAATCTTTCACATTAAAATAAAACATGACTTCATCGATGATATTATTGAAATAAATGAATTTATGTTTGAATTTGTAACAAAAAAGGAATAAATAACAGATATTTTCATCAAGAAAGTGTGAAAAGTTATATTTTATAATCTATGATTTATGTTGGGAGTTATGTCTAAACCTTATAAATGATATGGTATGATTTTTAGTCCCATATCCCATCTTTTATTTGGATATTATGGTCAATGGAATAAAATAAAATGGTAACTTAAATCTTATATTTTATTTATATTCCCATTTTTTTCTTAAGGGTTGATAATATTTATAGGTAGAGTGTCTATTTATATTTGTTTCTACTAAGGTATAGAATTTATTTAGAATTTATTTTTAGAATGGGAAATATATGAATTCATTATTTTGTATGTGTGAAATGTTTTAACTTCTTTATTTAAGTACATTGATGATTTTTTAAAACTTGTTCCATGATAAGATCTATTGAGTTGAGAAAAGGTTTTATATAATGAAGATAATAATAATTATTTATTTATTTAAAAAGTTATGATTTTATATATGATGAAAAATTATTTATTAAATAAATTATTTATTAATGAATTTATTCTTAAGTGGTATCTTTTCATCAAGGGGAATCAAGAAAAGTTTTTTTTTGAAAGGACATGAACATTTTTCATTATTTTTATGGAAAACATGATTATGATAATCAATATTCTTGTTTCCTACACCATGTTTTCTCATATTGGTTTATAATTGTTTGATGTTTATTCATTGTTAATTTTGATAAGTATTATAGTGATTTATTTTCCTTTTTAACAAAAAATAAAATAAAAAACAGGATATTATTGATACAATTTTTTGAGTTTATATAAGTTTGAGAAGAACATGTTCATATGGGAGATTGTTTAAAGACAAATATTAGGATCTTATATGACAATATTTAATACGGTTAATATAGATATGGTCTTGTATTGTTATTTTTAAAACACATAAATCATTTGCAAACATAATTTTTTCCTAATGATATAAAGTCTACTATATTATTCTATAGTGTTTAATGTATTTGGAATCATTTTGAAAGGATTTAGAATTGATCTGTAACAATTTAAAGATAATCAAAATACCTACTATTTGAATACAGATTTGAAATTCAGGTAATGTCTTTGTGCATATGATGTCATCATATTACTTTGATGTTTCTGAAATAATTCATTATAGGAATTTGATGTTTCTACATTACTTCATCATAAGACAATAAGGTTTTCTTGTGAATTCATTTCATACTATTCACACTATATTAGACTTCAAAATATAAATTTTTATTTTATATGTCTTTTCATATCTTATGAAAATGGAATCCAAAGTCATCAGAGTTATTTCATGTGACTTAAATTAAATCATATGAATTTGGGCCATTTGAAGACTTATATTAGTGGTATAAGACTTTCACATGATATGAATTTGAAGATGTGAAGATCACGGGACATTAAAAAACTAAGATTTCATGATCAATACTGGGAGCTTCAATAATTCAATATTGTAAATAATATAAATAAATATGATATTCTATGTAAGTCCATCCTTAATGAAAAAATGCAATGACTTGGTTTCTCATGATTCTATAAGGTTTTCAAGATGAATAAAAATTCATAGATAATTTATTACAACGAAGAATGTTTCCCTATCCCTGATTTTGAATTTATTCATATATTTATATGTTGTTTTCATATATTTGAAAATCATGGAGAAAATAGGAATAATATCAATATTTGTGTATAAAGAAGACATCAATAATTATTATTTTCAAATTTTAGTTACTAAGAGTTATGAAAACGATTCATGAGATCATTTTAAATTAAAAATCTTTAATGAATTTGAATTAAAACATTAATATACAATAATAATAGTATTATAAGAGATATTCTAGAAAATAAGAAGGTTGTGTTGGAATATTAATTATGTGGTATTTCATGAATAAATATTCATTAAGTAGAAAGTGTTTGAATGTGTGTGATTTATTTTAGGAAATTGTCAAGTTTTATTAGAAAAATAAGAATTTTTTTTGTGTGATCTATTTTGGATTGTATCAATATTTAATATAAACGTGGAACAAAAAACTGCATACCAAAATGGAAGAAAGATCTATTTTAGTTTTTTATGAAGTGTACATGATAAATATGACAAGGGCAGCAGAAAAAGTCCTCTGACCACAAAGTGGTATACATAAACCAAAGGATCCCAAAAACTTTATTGAGTATCCATAACACATATGGGGTTCTAACTCTTAACCTAGTTATAGACTACATCTTATGAGTAATATATTATCAAGAGGCTATCATACAATCAATCATTCTCAACTAGATTGATATCATCTCTTTATATAACCTTCAATGATGCAATTAATTTAATAACATATATTATTCATATTAAAAATATTATAATATATTTATTTCTATTGTACTTATTCATTGAATTCATGTAATTAATTTGATCCATATTTTACATTCACAATGGAATCCATTTTGTCCATTTATAATCGATTATAACTGATTAAACCAAATGGATAGATGGATTCACCTATTTTAATTCATTAATATTCAAATTTTAGTTCATATCTAATAATCAACCACTTCACTAATGTCTCATACAGACATTATGAAAAAAATTCAGAACTCTTTATAAATCTACCCAAAACTCTATTTGGATATGTGTTTATGACAGACTCAATATTTTGGAAAAACAATTTTTCAAAATCTTAATTCATATCTGGAGGCCAGAATATGTGACCATGAATGATTTATCAGTGTTTAGAATAAATATGAAATACATATTTCATATATATATGAAAATAGTTTCCTCTAAAAAGCATCAGTGCTCCTCAATTTTCTTATGTATCTAGTTAGATCTCTTTAAAACAAACTCATATATCTATAAAAACACGTCAATAAAAATATATACCATTTACATCATATGCACACTTATATAATCAATTTAATCATGATATTGAGTGAACTCTAAACATTGACTGTTTTCAATCTAGTATTGGTCATCCCATTTTTATTGGTTCTCTAAAAAAGACTGACCATGTTGATGAATACATCACATGTCATTCATTTAATATATGAGTTAACCACATGTCCATTATCCAAATAGATAGGAAGATATTAAAATATTTTTCAATTTATAAACATGTATTACCATAATCTAGTTCAATCGGGGTTCACATGTATTAATTTGTTATACATGTTAAAACATATCAACTTGGATGCACTCTAACTGAATATATGATCAATAACATATCCAACCACCACCATATTGGCGATGTAAATATTTATACTTTAGTAAGTAAGGTGTCATTTTTTTGTTTCTCATGATAGGTATCTCTCTAACCTCAGGTAATAGGGATTAATAATACGATTTCACACCTAATTATATCAATGACTTTGGGACATTCCATGAGATATACATTGGAAGGTCAATCCAAGTAATATTTACCTTACGTATTACCTCATGAATCTAATTTTTAAATAATATATATATATATATATATATATCATTTTTTAATTATTAAAATATTATATTCATTTGAATCAAATCATTTCACTGCAATAAATTATTCTATGGGATTGTCATCGATTATGGATAACTCAAAATTATACTTTTAGGGGATATTATCATTTAATTGTTCGTGTAAAATAAAATTACAACACACATGAATTAATGATAATTATATATTATGTTTACTATAAAATCATGTTATATTTTATTTTATTTAATTATTTTAATAATATTTAATTAATTTATACATAAGATCCTATTTATCATATCACATATAAAAGTCTACGTTTTTAAACCTTATGTTTTTTATGGTTTCTAGGTTTTTTCTAATCATTACAACTATATGTATATCATATAACATCTATATGAAAAAATATATAATAAAACTCCCACTAAAATATTATTACGTGACATATATGTGGTAATCTAGTTCTGAAAATAGTGTTACATATGGATTATATCCTTTTTTAACTCTATGATGATATTCGATCTCCTTAAAATCACAACATCAAATGTTACAATGTAATTTTTTGTCTTTTTAAACTATTTATTATTCGAACATCATCATCATATTTATAACCTATACCATCAAACATTCTCTTTGAGTTCTGTGTATCCATCTACATTTTTATTATCTAGCATATCTTAAGGTGTTTGGATACAATTTCAATCAATTTAATAAAAAAAAATCACATATAACCATTTATAACTCTCTTTACCACTATACCCTAAAAAATTTTAAGATTTCAAGTGAATTAAATCTGGAAGAAGGATAGGATAGAAATGATATTCATTTTGATCACCATAACAAAATATAACTGTTTATATTGTTCTTACTATCATATATTTAATCACTTTCTAGATATTATATAATGAATCACGAAATGTTAACTAGACCAATATTTTATCGCTTAAATTTCGACATATCTACGTTGAAATATACTTTTATTTGTATATAAAATATTAAATTACTTATCCAAATATATTACTAAGATTAAAAAAACATAATTATTTTAGTAAATTAACATTTTCCTTTGAGTAGGAATATTTAATAAAGAATATATTATTTTCAAATCTTATATCGTATTCTATATGTTTATAGAATTTTCCATTGATATAATAAAATTCATTAAAATATTTTACTGATGAGTGATCATAATAACATCTATAAATTTTTATAAAATAACTAGATAAACATTTTCAACGTTTTCCGATTCTAAAAACATGTTATATAATCTCATGAATCCTAAACCATTTGTGTACAATTATTCTTCTCGAGTTGTTCATAAAAACGTTTATTAACGGAAATAATCCCTTATCACACAAGAGAAATTGGATAAAGATAAAAATCCTTTACATAGAGTTATATGATCTTTTCATGCATTTAAATATATGATATATAATTATTTTTCTTCACCAATTGAATTAAAATTATATTATCCTTAATTATTACCTTGATTTTAAACACCTTTTTATTTATAAAACTTTTGGAATAACCATTTGGTATCAAACATCCTTAAAAAATAATTGTGTTTACAATATATTTAACTTACATGATAATTCCATGCAGTTTTACAATATACATTAGGTATCCAAGATAATCCAATCATAATGTGTTATTACATTCTATTCCTGACAAATCTAGGTATTAATGAAATAGCTAATTGAAAAAACCTTTTTAGAAATTGCAACTAGACTTCTTTTTCGTGTTAAAAAATTCAGCTGTTTTTACTATCAACATAATATATGAATATAAACTTCATTTTCCTAGCTCCTTTATTCCCAGAACATTTCAAATATAGTTTAAACCTTTCTTCAATTCTTAAATATTTTGGAAAAATTTACATAGATGATAAACTAAATAAATTACACAACCAAAACAATTAAAATGAAATAATAATACCATCATGTCATTTTCAAAATCAATAATTTTAAGTGCATAAGTTGAGACTAATGTTTATTATATCATATTGCATTTAATTAATCTATAATAATCCTTTGAATCTAGATTCTTTCTTTAAAAAGATTCAATATTTGGTTACTATGGAAGATATTTCTCTAACAAAATGAATTGTTTTTACTATATAACCTTTTTTAAGTTAACTGTATTAGGATTTTCATTATCTTTTTCTTATAATTTTTAATTAATGATTACAAAATTTTGACAATGTTAGGCTATCAAAGTTAAATACCCTAAGAGTGGGGTGAATCAGGGTATGACAAATTAAAATAACATCCCCTTCAGATCTTGTTTTGTTTTTATACAAAAAATTATTATATGAATTTCTCAAAGCAATTTATGAATATAAATGGAAGGATAGATGAGAAAAAAATTACATGGATCACCCCCACTAGGATACATCTAAAGAGCATTAAATGAAAATGTATCGATGCACCAAATCCACTAAAAGCACACTACTGGTTACAATAGTTGGAGCGGAATAACTATCCATCTTGGTTTATAACCAATAAAAAATAAAAGTTCATTACTCTCTCAACTTAAGTGTGCTCACTTATTCTTCATAAGATCCTCCTTTGATTACTTGAATAAATGTGTTTTACACCTCATTTAGTGTATCATTAATTTCCACTTTCATCTGAATAACAAATATCACATACCACAGATCACTGGGAAATCCCTTTTAAAAAACATTCAAGGTTCCCAATACCTTAGAAAAGCACAAATATCCTTTGTGAAGCTTCTTATATCGTGAATTTCACTTCATTTTCAATGCTCAACTAGACTTCGTGAAGCTCACAATATTCCATCATATTTTTTTAGTCTTCATGAATTCCTTGATCATGTGATGCTCAAATCATTTAGTGGACTATTATAACCTTTTTGATGATTATCTCTAGAACTAACTTCACAAAAAAACTTCACGAACAAAGATAATTAGAATTTTCATTGAGGGTCAATTCTCTTATGAAAGGGGTATATGCCAATTTTAGGCATTTTCACCAAATTCAGAAGAATCCCTACCATGTTATCACCATTTTATGAGGCTCTATAATTTCCTTCGTGATGATATTTTTTTTGTGATGCTCCACACAAGTATCTCATTCATGATTCTCATTGAAATCATGTATCCTCCTGTCATAACTTCACACCTCCATGATACTCCACTCACGATGCTCCTCACTTTTATCATTCATGATGGTCATCAGACTCATGGATCTCACTGTTAGAATCTTCATGCCTTTTTGAAACACCCTTCACAAAGCCTGTTGTTCAATAAATTCATACCTTTTCCATATTTTAATAATTACATTAATGAAATGCAAATTTCATAGATCTATCGAAACTCTAAATTAGTTACCCCAAAAATTTAGCAAACATTTGCAATTGATATCACCTTGTGTACCCAATTTTCTGTACCACTTTTTGGGCGTCCATCCATTCATCTTGGAACTTTTTTAACATTCATAGTCTACAACATCTTTTGACTCCACAATAAACCATAGAGACATTTTTTGTCAACAAACACAAGAAACCCAAAATTGATGCAATGTTACCTTAAGGGATTTCATCTAAATTGATATTGATGATTCTATTATGTAAAATATTTTGTTTATTATTTTTTTATCATACCATAATCAAGTAGTATATCATTTCATCATTTAATCTTAATAATGGTTCTCACACTAAAAAAGGACACCCCATATGTCATACCCTTTTAATGATCAAAGATCCATATTTTCCTATCAAATGAGTCTAATTTAACATCCATCTTACCACTTAGTTATTTAGATGGTAATAATCCCAATAAATATAGTTATTATTTTTGATATTTTAATAGATAAATCATTTCTTGGATCCCTCATATATCTAAATTCAACACTATTTCTCAAGAACCCTTACTATAAAGTTTTACTATCTAGTGGAACCCAAAGGAAAACAAAGAGAAAGTTAAAAAAGTACAATCAAAGGACACCCAACCATTAAATGAAACTAATAATAGGATTATCCATATTTACCCATTTCATTAAATATATACACAATATAATCCAATGGAACATGAATTTTGCATGAAAATATCCATTTAAATGATGATATTCTTAAAAAGTGTTTCTTTAGATGTAATATAACACTAATATTTATGAGTCTTATCAGTATATCAAATTTAATAAACATAATATGAATATTAAATTCATAACTATTAAATCATATGGAATATTTATCATAACCAATTTTTTTCCTTTTTAATATGAATGATTTTAAGGATTTAGAATCAGAATCCACATTCAGTCAACTAAATTAATGTGTTCCGTCCAAAACAATATGTAACATCCATATTTATACATATCTATATGAATTATATTAATATGTTACATGAATATCTCAAAATATGGTTTAGAGTTATAAGATATTGAAAATCATCACATGAGTAATTCTGAAGGAACAAATAGCCAACTGCCATATTCATAGGAATATGCCTTTAGGTTAATAAGAAATTTGATGAAAGTACCTATACCTGTTGATAATTTACTCAAGATAGAATTCAATTCATAATAACTCTAAAAAGTAATATGGACAGAACACCCCTAACAACTAAATTTGTGTTAATAAATTTAATTACAAACTAAGGTCAATGTTGGAAAAAAATAAATCTTTTACAGTCGAACCTAGCATTCAATGCATGGATCTATTTCCTAGAATAAATTTCACATAAAAATTTTCAAAAATAAAATAAAAAATTTAAAAATGTTCTATACATGAATATATGATGAAATAAATCTTAAATAAATTAAAATTTCATGCATTTAAACATGAGAAAATTTTATAATCTTTTCTTAAATAAAAAACTTACTATAAAAATTTTATAATTTAGCTTAGCATTATGGTTATTTCATCAAATTAGACATATAGATTTTATTTCAAATTTCAATAATAAATTTTTCATATATTATGTTATATGGAATGTCAATTAAAATATATGATATTTTATGAATTATTCATTATATAATGTAATTTCTATTGTGTAAACATTTCACACAATATAAATATCATATACTTTACAATATTTTAACCTTTGATCATATTAATCATCAAAATAATTTTAATGTGTTTTAAATAATATATTTCAAAATGTTTGTCCCTTTAACATGGACACTTAAAATTAGTTAATTTTGAAAACTCTTAATATAAATATAAAATCATGTATATATATGCTATATTTTTTAAATTTATAAACTCATTAAAAATTAAAATTTTAATTTTTAAATAAAAATATTATTTAAACCATAGAAATATTCCTTATAAATTTAGAAAATGTTTTCATACTATTTTATTAGGATTGATAAACTTTTTATAAACCATATGAATTTAAAAAATATTATATCATTAATATTTAAGTACTATTTACAATAAATTTTTAAAATCTAATTAGTCAGTCAACCACAAACGTTTTATAGTTAATTATTTCTAAATTTTATTTTTAATTATTTATAAAATATTTTTATATAATCTAATTCAATTAAATATTGATCTCTCTTATGTAATAAATTAATTTTTAAATTATTACAAGAAACTCATATAAACTATTTCAAATTTAACAATGTCTTGTAAAAAACTATTAATAATTATTATAAAATATAGTTTTATAAGTAAATTATAATCTCATAATATTTATATAAATATATTTTTTATACAAATAATATATATATATATATATATATAATATTTAAATACCCCAACCCTAGTTGTCCAGAGTCAGTGGTCACTTTATTAAATTGGCTCTAGATATAATGAATCACATATTGAATGACCAAATAGTATAATAATCATGGGAGAATTGATACATACGTCAATATTAAATTAAAACCTGAAAAAATTAACTGAAATATAGTATTTTATATGAGAACATCACTATTAACTTTTAAAAATCCCTACATATCAATCATTATGCATTTCATGGAATCAAGGGGAAATGAATCATAAGAAAGGGAGTGTGATTTAATCCTCATAAAGGGTATGTGTACAACCAAAGTTTATATAAACATATAAGGAATAATAAATATGGAAAAGTAAATAATTAAAACATATTTAATTTAAAAAAAATAAACATATATAATAACATGGATGGAATGAATGATGGTAAAAATAATGACATCTAAATATTCACATGAGCTTTAAAATATTCCATGGATATTCAAACTATTAAAATAATCCCATAAACATCAATAAATAATTTCATAATGAGAGAATTCATACATTTAGACATCATAACCATACCATCAAGGAAATTTACAGAAATTTTATATAAATGGTATGACCTTATCTAAAAACCAAATTTATATTCTCTTATGGGACATACTAATGAATTCATGGGTAATAGGTGGACACACCCTTCATTTACTAAGTCCAATTCTTTCCTCATATAAAAAAGGAGAAAAAAAATCAAAGTAAACATTAATATTGAAAAAAAGAATAAATAATTTAAATAATTTCCCCAATCACCAAATAAAATCAATATAGAAATTCATATTTATATTAGCCAATAAATTAAAATAATTTCCTCAATCAATAAACGCAACAATAAACCATCTTCAGTACATGGAGAAGTGTGTCAAAATAGAAAATACCAGTAAAACAAATCATAAAATTACTAGAGAAATAATAAGGATGGTATCCTTACAATGTATCCAAAATATAGAATAAGGTAAACTGAGTGTTGTTTTCATTGAAAGCATATAAATTACATTTAAAACATTCTTGAAAGAATAAACATTTCAATTTGGAAACCACATTCAAAAACAAAAAATTTCCTAAATATTAGGAAATATATTTTTTCATTAAAAATAAAAATGTAAAATATTAAAGTAATACTAAAGAATAATGGTTGCTCATGATGTTGGGAAATTCAATACAATTCATATAAGTTAAAAAAGATCTTTTCATAGTGTTGTAAAATGGATAAAAAGTACCATATTTTGAAAATAAAATGAATATTACATAAGAATATTTTGTAAAAATTAAAACATGTGTAATAATTTAATTAATAAATCATTTTTAATTTAAAATCCATGTTGATTTTTTTTTATAAAACTTGGATATGGAAGAATATTGATTTTCGACCAAATAGAGAAATAATGATGGGGTTTCTTAAAAAAATTCTTGTTTATTCTATGTATCAAATAGTTGAAAATGGAACTATTTTATGATAATAAAATTAATAAATATATTAGAAGAAAAATTCCCTAGATTTATATATAAATATAAAACTATTCCCTTATGGGATACATAAACTTAAAACATCGAAGATATTGATGTTATTGTGAAATAAAAACTTTCCACTTTAGTCACTTTTGAATTGTAAGAATAATGAAAGATATAAATTCAAATAAAACATTAAAAATGATAAATATAAATAGATTGATAATATGACATGTAGAAGGATTAGTATGTACACCCCATAAAATAATAAGTGATGAATATGGAGAACTTATCATGAAAGTAAAAGTGGGATGCAAAACCCTTACCTTAGGTCTGATTTCCTTTATATGTGTCCAAACCTCCAGTATAATAAAAATATATTTTAATACATATATTATATAAAAATAATCATGTATATAATACCATATATTATATTATTATAACATGTTATCACATGATAAATAACAATTAATTTTTAAAAACACTATTTTAGGTGATAACTACTTCAATTTTCAGGTCAGTTTTTCTTTCGTAGTTTCTATCCCAGTACTTTGATCATTGTCAAATAATATTCATAATTTTTACAATGATATATATATATATATATATCATACATATTCATTATCTAAGTATTCATATTAGTCCACAAAATATATCATTTGAAAAATGAGTTACACCATTCATTGAGATGGTATGTTTTAGATACACATGAATGTTGTTATCATATTTTTTATGGATGGAAACAAAGAAGGGTAAATAATATTTAATAATTATAGAATTATTAATATATCATATATATAATATATTTTCATTAAATATATTATTTTTTCCATTAATTCAAAATTAAATGAAGAACATTCATATCGACCCATGAAGGCGGTTGTGCGCAAATATGAACTAGATACGTTATTAGTTTCTAACAGATTGGATGGTATAAAGGTAGATGTGATACTTTAATTACATTAGTATAATTATTTAACAGTTATAATATATATAAATTATATTGATCATTATTTCCATATATGATATGCAGTGATTGAAAATTGAATTACATCAGTTCACAAGGAAGATGTCTGCCATAAAAATGATCGATAATTTCATTTCAAATATGATGGAAGAGGAGATGGATATAGGTCATGAAATAAAAATATTAAATTATTAGTATATTTAATATACAATTTTTACCGTTTTGACATAGTTCATGTAGATTTTATAGAGTTAATGAATGTAATAAAATGAAAACTCATGGTTAATAACAATACCTCTTACTCAGACAACATATTTAGTTTTATACCAAAAGCTTTCATATATTGGTTTTATAATCAAACAAAGGACTCTAGGTCATGGATAAGTTTTTAAGGAAGGGATATGTTCAATTAATGACTGAATAAAAGGTCTCTTGATTTTTGGAAAGGATAAGAGAGAGGGTGACCTTTTATAACTGGGGGAGGGGACCATCTTAGAAATTACGTGGAAATTTCGCAAAAGAATATAAAATGAACAAGTCATTATCAAGGAAACTTCTACAAAAAGAACTAAAATTATTAGGTGGTATAATGTGAAAAAATTCACATCTAAAATTATTTTTTTCAAGTATATTCTATAAAACTACCCTTATCTTTTGAATTAACCACTCATTAAAACCATTTTAACAATAACATCGGTAATTAATGTTTATAATTTTTTCCATTAATTACGAACAAAATAAGTTGAACTTATTAAATAATATTAATTATTATAATTATAATTATGGAATAAATTTTTACATATTAAAATCATTAAATTTTAAAAACTACGTTTAAAACTAATCAAATATAGGTGATAGAAAAACAATTTTTCAAAGAAAAGTTTTCATAAGTTGAAATGTTTTTTTCAAAATTGTAAATAAAATTGATTAAATTTAACTAAATTTGATTAATTATAATATAATTTTTGTAATTTTACTTTGAAAACAATTTTTAACCAAATATATCTTTATAAATTATTTAAACAAAAAGGCAGTTGTCAACAAAAATCAGCATTTTCACTACTCATCGAAAAAATAATCTTTTTAGAAACTTGATGAAAATCCATTCCAGGATAAATTTATAATTATTATTAAAGAAATAAATTTATTTTTTTCATCTAAATTTTATAAAATTTGAAAGAAAACAAATTTTAAAATATGTAATCAAAACATGAAGAAACGGTTTGTTAAAAAACATACACTTTTTTTTATAAAGTCATTTATTTTTATTTAAAAAGATTATTATTTTCATTTATAATAAGTTTATAATGAAATTTTTTAAAAAAATATAAAAAAATAATTTTCATAGTTTAGTTAGCCCTATTCATACCTTCAAATTTAGAATCTTGGTTATAATGCTATATTATTTTACAGTTATTTTAGAATCAATGTTTTTTGTATCGAATGATAATAAATAGATTTAATTTATTTAAAAGGAAATATATATCTTAATGTTTTGGGGTGTTACATTCTCCCTTGATATAAAAAATTACATCCTTGAAATTTCCATTATGTCACCTCATGAAAATATTTAGGTTGTTTTTCATCAGAACTTCATCAGGTTCCACACTACCTCTACTATATTGTGATTTCCCTAATGTACCTTTACCAGCATAGTCATCTGATTCATCAACACTTGATATCTAGTGTAGAAAATATGGATATGATATTCAAAGTAAGATATGTCATATTCTGATTCTATTTATTCATATGTGTGAATATTTGATGGTTCTGTCTTGTGATTCATTAATAATGATATATAGAACAAGTTATATAATTTAGTGAATTTGTGGAATTTCAAAATGTAAATCCCATCATAAATTCATTATAGGATTTAAAAAGTTCTAATATATATGGTTCTTGTTTTTCCTTTCTTATGACAAATTATAACACCCAACTATTCAGATACTTTCAATAAGATGTTATATCCCACTTGATATTAAAAATATTTCTTTTGGTTATATAAATAGCTCTTTTTCCTGCCTCAGGATAATTTGATGTAGGATTGAATAGTCTTTAACTTTTCCATTTCCTCCCCTCTAAGTCTTGGGAATAGATGATTAATTTCACCAGCATCATCCCAAAAAGTTGAATTAGAAAATCTCTTTGAATATAATTATTCAAATGAATCCATTTTAATACATGAATGGAAGATACTATTATAGGAAAACTCTATCAGACATAAATACTAATCCCACATACTATTAAATGCATGATAGTATTCCATCAACATGTCTTCTAATGATTGAATAGTCCCTTGAATAGTTCACTGGTTTGAGGGTGATAAGTGGGGATAAAATAATGTTCAGTTTGAAGATCCTTTTGATGACTTTTCTGGAATTTCAATGTAAATCCTGAAACATGATCAGACACAATTTAATGTAATGCAGGGAGAAATATTTCAACTTCATTAATAAAGATACTTTCATGGATTTTAGAGGTAATTTTTCACTTTTATAATGTAAATGTGAATATTTGGTGAGGTGATCAACAATAACCCATATTTTATTATTATTTCTATGACTCTTGCATAGTACAATGATAAATTATGTAGTAATGTCTTCCCTTTTCCACATAGAAATAGGAAAAGGATGCATGAATCATCCTACAATTTGTCTTTCCAAATTTACTTGTTGAAAACCAAACATCACGACGCATAATCAGAAATTTCCCACTTTATATTATCCCACAAAAAATTTCCTTCAAATATATTTACATATTAGTGATAAAAGAATGTATATAGAAATTTTATCTACAAACATCATCCAATAATTACAACTTCATCATAGGTACATATGGAACAAAAAATATATTTCATAATTTCTAAACACTATATTCTCAAATGATGTTTGAAAATTTTCCATCATTTATGACTATAATTTTTTTAAGATTCTCATCATCAGTTTGAGACCTTTTTATCTAATCCAAAAAATATGGTTCAATAATCATTTGAAAAATTGGTGATGTATCCCATTCATTATTATTTCCTAGATCTATATTTACTAAATTAATTAACGTATGATTTTTATTAATAATCATTTAATTTAAAACACTTGGTTCTTTTTATCTCAATGAATCAACTAACTTATTTTCCTTCGTTTGGTAGTACTATATTGTGAAATCATAGTACATGAGTAGCTTAATTAGTCAAATTTTCCTCATTTTGATCTATTTCTTTGAATATATGTATTTCAAACTCTTATGATCTATATATATCTCAAACATGTCACTATAGAGATAATATCTCAATACCTTCAAATAAAATATCTTGGCTACCAACATAAGATCAAGGGTTAGATTGTATTGTGACTAAATATTTTAATTACTTGTTAAATATAAAATAACATTGCAAGTCTTAAAAAACACAACCAAGTTTATTTTTCTATACATCCCTATATATCACAAACACATTATTTCATAATGGTAGAGTAAAAATAGGTGCATTATCAAATCTCCTTTTAAATTCTTCAAACCATTCTTCACATTCCCTTTTTAATAAGTCAATAACCACATTAAAATTAATCATGATTAAAAGGTTATTAAATTGGTAAATGTTTTGAACAAATCACTAATATTAACCTTCCAAGCCAATAAAACTATGTTCCTCAGTTTTGTTCATTTGTGTAGGTTGTTCCAGTACATATTGTTTATTCATAGGAAGAACTAAGATCCATCATTATGGATAGTATAGAAAACAAAAGAAATGATTTCGAACCATAATTCACACATTATAAATTTCCCATGGAACTATTTTCTTCTTAGAGCCACAATAATGATCCTAGAGATATTCTCAATTTCCTGGTAGCTCCTATAGTACAACAACTTATCTTAAATAAATACCACAATAGTGATTTTCAAGAAATTCCTTAAAGAATCTATTCATTATATCCATAATTATAGAGGGTGAATTAATCAAATAAAATGAAATTACTATGAACTTTTAATGTACATACCTTATTCAAAATTCTATCATCAGAATATCTTCATTATTTACTATCAATTGATGATTCTCCAGCCTGTGTTCTATCATTGAAAAATATTGAGCTCTATGTAGTTGATAGAATAAGTCCCCAAGACGAGGGATAAGATACCTGATAATTATTTTTATATCATTTATTTTACTATAATCATTTAAAAAACTCATAGATCCATATTAATTTAGAATTAATGGAACCTGGGATCCCCAGGGTGAAATACTATGGTATATAAATCCACACCACACAACTCCTCTACTTGTTTTTTTCAGCCCCACTAATTACACATTGACTATTATATAGGGTGTCTATAATATATATCATTCATTATTGATCATGTTAATAAAAAACTCAACTTCATTCCCTAGGGGATTCCTATGAAAATCCTAAAAAAATACAACAATATATTCTTATACAATAAGTAAATCATTAATTTCAAGATTACCTTTTATGTTCATATATTATGTTTTCTCTTCTTCTCCAAGAATATCCTTTATAAGAGATATAAGTGGAGGATTTAGACATGAAATAGATATTTAATTTTTCCCTCCAATGATAATGAATTTTATTTCTCCGTTATAAATCATAACTTACATCTCCTTACAATTTTTTTGGTAACATATTTTAACAATCAGTTTATACCAAGGATTATATCGAAATCGAACATAGGTATAATAATTAATTCAGCAAATAGGTAATATTTATGTGTCATAATTGGAACTAACTAACACATTCTTGTTTTGGGGAGACTTCTACTTGGTGTCTTTATAGATAACTACCTCATTAAAGTTCATGGTCAATACCAAATTTTATTGTAAAACATGGAATATATAAAAGTGTGACAAGAAGTAAAATAAAATAAAAAAGTAGCAAAAATTGATTTTATAATTAAAGTACCTATAACCTAAACATTAAAAACTTAAACATCATATTTTTGGATCGCATAATCTTGGCCTTTCTCCCTTAACATTTTCTAGTGAAAATTACATTGAATTATGGGAAAATAATTTACATAGTGTCCCATATCCTTACGGTTTAATCCATCCACATTGGAATCTTATTTCTTACACTTACAAATAAGGTCATGGTGTATTTTATATCCACACTAGTATAAAACTCTTATTCCTAGAAATAATATTCTACTGTGTTTCATTCAACATTTATTACAAGATGAAAATTCTATTATTCACATCTTCTCATTTTCTTATTTAATTTTCCATGTGGCTTGACCACCATTTTCTTTCATTTCATTCCTTTGAGGATATATGGATTGGAAAATTATTTTTATATCTTGATATCAGAAGACACTATATCCTTGAATGATAATAACGTTTGAGTGACTAGTTCCCTTTAAAGAATTGGATTAAGCCCATCAAAGAAGTTATAAATCTTTCTCTTTAGATTACATACATAGTCCATAATAAGAATTTATGACCATGAAATGTTATATTAAATAATTTAAAAATTTATGTATTCCTTTTTCTTATAATCCTCAACTATCTCTCTGTATCTTCAAATTTCTCATAAGGAAAACAGTTTTGATAGGAGATGACCTTTATGTACAACAACTCCATGTTTTATATATCTTTACACACTTAGTGTTTTTAATCAACGAAAAAATTTTATCCACATTCCTAAATATTTGATAAACCACCATGAAAACATTATCCCTTTTATTAAATATAAAAGGGTGAAATATTTTTTCTTCAGAACTTATCCATTACTCAACTACAAAAGATGTTATAGTCTGATTAAATCATGATTTTTACTGATGCATAAGGATATCTAAAATTTTTCAGCACGTTGTGGAATGGTAGGATGCTGTATATGGGAAAGGTTATTAGATATAACATGAGTTAGCTTCCCTAATATAATTAAAATTTGATCAACTACTACTACATCTCCTTCTTTAGCTTCATTATATTTTCTAACTGGGAAATTTTTACCTGGATAATTCATATTTATACAATTTCTACTCCCTTCAACAGGTACCATTTAATAACAATGAAATATAATAAATTAGATCATAGAATTATGAATTATAATGTATAATTTCAAAATTAGGGACACCGTTAAAATAAAATGAAAAATTAATACATAGTTAATGTAATAATGGAATACTAGGTATCTTTGGTAATATTCTCATTCATAAAAATATTATCAAATAATTCATATTTGTTTTTAAAAAAATGTGAATCAGGCCAAATGTAACCCAATTGAGGGTAAATTTGTGCATACATCATGTCCCATTATCATGTACCAGGTGATAATCAAACAAAATCCCAATACACCCTTTTTACGTTATTAACCATAGGAACATATTTTCCAGATCCACATGCACTTGTAGTACCTAGATATAGATGTATTTCTAGGAAATCCATATAATCTGTACGTTACCAAAACATTAGTATATTAACCTATACATAGAGATATCCTCAATGTAATCCACAGGGTTATGTTTTCTAATCTTAATTTTTTTAATTTATATTCCCAAGGATTCTATAAAATATCCTTTTATACCAACTGTAGGGGCCTCAATCATAGTATCCCAAATTTAGTAGCTAATTTATTACATTGGCATTATAAACAAGGAATCCCAACCTGTGGGACAAAATAATTTAGTTATCTTGGGAGACTAGGTACATACTTGAATATTTTATTTTAATTTAAAAAAATATTACTAACTATTTTCTATAAAATCACATCTATTTCATTTAGAATATGCCTTCACATCAACCACAATAGATTTCCATGAATCCTTGGGAACAGAACCATAAAACTGGGTGAGCTATAATACATATGGTTTCGTGTATTGTGCAAGGCATCATGAAAATATATATAACAATAAACATTTCAAGTTAAATAACTAAAACACATTACATATAATCAATAACTTGAACTTGAATAATGACATTCTAGGAAAAAATGATGATAAAAATATTTTGTTATAAATATTCACTTGAGATTCAAATATATCCATATATATTCTAATTAAACAAATAATCACATGGACATTAATAAATAATATCATAATGATGCGATGAATAATTATCGATATAAAAACAAGACCATCGAGGCCTTATTTCAAGTCATCGTTCATAAATGGGTAATGCCTCAAACAAAAACCCAAGCTAATTTGCCTCTTGAGATAAATCGATGCATGATGCGACAATAATTGGCCTCACTCATCACATATTAAGATAATAAATTCCTCATATGAATGAGGAGTAATATAATAAATATAAATATTCATATTGAGAATCTATAATACAAAATTTTAATAATTTCCAAATCAATAAATATAATCAACAGAATTAGTTATATTTCAAAAATATCATATAAATGTTAAGACTTTCACAAATTGATAAATAAAATCATAAATCAAATAGAGTAATATAAGAAATCAATATTATACCATCCAATTAAATCGATCATAAAACATTAAGATAAATAATAAGGATTGTATAATTATAACATATTACCACTAGAGAATTATTTAAAATGAGGGTTTTGTATTTTTATGAATATAAATGCCCTAAAAATTTCCATAAAAACATTCATAAAAAAATAATCCTTCATCTTTAAAAAAATCAGAATTTTTTTAATGAATATTGAAAAAAAAATATTGTTTAAAAATAAACTTATAAACTCTTAATGTAATATTAAAAATAATGAGGGTTTGTGTTGGTAGGAAATTCCATACATATCATATATGTTAAAAACATTCATTTCAAAATGTTATAAAAAAGTTAAAAAGTACCTCATTTAGAAAATGACAAGAAGATTCCCTTAAAGCCATTTTTAGACATTAGAACACGGGAAAATATTTGTTCAATATATTATTTGGATAAATTTAAAGCATTTTATTAAAATATTTTTATAAAACATGGATATGGGTGAAAAATGATTTTGACCAAAGGGAGAAATAATGATCGATTTTCTTAAAAATATTTTGTAAATAAATTTTAGAAAAAATGAGTGTAAAATGAAAATATAACATTAAAATATCATGAATAAGGAGAGGAGAATAATATATATTTGTTCTAAGATATAAATATCAAACTATTCCCCTCCTTGGAAACTTAAACATAGGTAATCCTGTATAATGATGAGATTGTGAAATAAACCCTCACCACTATGGAAACTTTTGAATCATAAGCCCAATGAAATATATAAATTCAAATGAAAATTAGAAAAATTAAGATAAATATAATAATGATATAACCTATAAATGTGTAATCATATACACCACATAAAATAAATATGTTGTGAATATGGAAAATGTCACAAAGAAGTAAAATTGGAATTAGAAATGATTACCTTGTGCTAGATATTTTTCATATGCGTCCAAAATTCATATATAATAAATAAAAATATATTATAGATGTATAATAATATATATTAATATATTACCATGTATGAATTTATTTTAATTTTATCACTTTTTTATTAAAAATTCTTTATTGAAAACACTATTCCGATAGATAATTGCTTCATTTTTAAAAAACGTTTTGGTTCTATTATTTCAGTCCTCGTACTTTGACTATAGTTCCATAATATATATAATTTTACCCATGTTACAAATACATTATATATTAATAGTAAAAGTATTTATAAAATTCCAAAAGATTTTGCGGAATAAAAATGTGCTACAATGTTCACAAAGACCGTAGGCTGTACGTACGCATGAATGATATTTTCATTTTTTGGAAATTTAAAATATATATAATATATATAATACATAAAATTTAAAAAACCAGAGTTATATAATATATATTAAATAAATCAAATATTATTTCATCCATGTAAAAATAATATTAAAAACATTTCACATCAGTTATTGGATGCGGGCGTCCACGCGTATGCATGAACAACAATATGCTTTTCCATAAAATTTGAACATATGAAGGTGGATCAAATGTGATAATTCAAGTAGATTATTTATGTATAGAATAACTATTTATAAATTAAATCCATAATTATTTCTAGTCATGATATGTGGGGATGGAAAATGAATGACATCTGTTTTCAAAGCGTCAGTCTTCCAAATACACAATTGATGACACTGTTACCCATTTGATGGAAGATGCGAAGTATATAGGCAATGAAATTAACATAATAAAATATTAGAATATGTAATATATTTTTAATTATATTATCACATTTTATTGATTGTTGAAAGTGTTACTAGAAGAGATAAAATGAAAATATATAGTTATGAACAATAAATCTTCTCGAGACAACCTCTTTTGGTTGACACCAAAAGACTTATTTATTGGTTTTATAATAAAAAGAAAGACTCATTTTCATTTAAAGGGTTTTAATGAATGTATTTTTATTGTTATTAGAGATCCGAATGTCCCTTTAGGTTTATATAGGAGATGTAAAGAGGTTCCCTTTTATTAGTGGGGTAGGAGATATTCTTGGAATTTACAAGAAAGTTTCTCAAAATAATAATAAAATTATAAATTATTTACCAAGAATATTAAACAAATATGACCTTATATTATATATTGGTATAGAAAAAGGTTTAAATATAGAAAGTCAATATTTTTGGTTCATATTTAAGAAGAATAATTATTCTAATATTTTGGTTTTAACTGCCAACAATGCATTTTTAACCATAACCGCAATAATTAATTTATCATAGTATCACAATTAATAATTCAAAAATAATAAGTTAAAAATATTAAATAGTATTAATTATGATTAATAAAAATATTTATTTTTTTCAAATTCAAACCACATAAGTTGAATAAGTAAATTTAAAATTAAACCCGCGTACATGACACAATATGGTTTTCCAAAGAAATGTATTAATATATACAAAACATTTTTATATAAAAAATGGAAATATAAATGAATAAAATGAAAAATTGGATTAATTAAAAAATAATTGAAATAATTTCACTTTTAAAAAAAATTAAACATCATGTTACCTTTTAAATTCTTTAAACAACAATGAATTATTCAATAGAACTTAGTATTTTACACTATTACTCATAAAAATATTGTTTTCAGAAAATTTTAAAAACATCACTAAAAGATTTATTTATCATGATTATGTTAAAAATGAATTTTATTTTTTCAAATAATATTTATAATAGTAATAAAATTAATTTTAACATAAGTACCCAAACCCGAATGAAACCATTTTTAGAAAAAATACATTATTTCAAAAAGAGATTTCCCATTCATTAAAATGGGGAATACTTTTATTAATATTAATTTTTTTACAAATAAATTTATTTATACAAGTGTAAAGAATATAATTTTCATAATTTAGATACTACTATTCATTTTTTCCTATTTAACATTTATGTTATAATAATATGCTATTTTACTGTTCTTTTAGACCCGGGATTATGTATATCACAAGGTTTAAAGGATATTGAATTCAATTAAAAGGAAAATTTTTAAAAAGAGTCCCACCATGTTATAATAAATACATATATTATATATATATATATATAAATATATATATATATATATTTCAATATATTTGACAAAAACTCTTTATATCGAATTTTAATATGAACCCTTTTATATTATTCATTATATGTAATTTTAATTTAAATATATTATATTATTTTTAATTATAAATATTTGATAACCCAATATATATTATGAAGAATTTTTAGATAATCTAAATTTTACATAATTACAAATAATTTATACCCTAAAAAATAGAAAATAAAAACACTTATAATGAGGGATAAAGAATATATTAAATAATTTACTTTTTATTCAAACATTAAAATTTACTTAATAATGAACATTCCGTAAATTGATATATAAACTAAATTATGTTTTATCCTTATTTATTTAACTTTTATTTAATTTATAAATGACCCTTATGATCTCTAAATAAAAAGATCATTTCAATATCACAAGGCATTCAAAATAATATGTTTAAACTGTATTGTAAATATTTTAAACTCAAAATTTGAATATTTTATTAGTAATATTGTCAAATACATTTATATAATTAATTAAAAACTATTTATAATTATTTAATTTATATTTTCTTTATTAATTAAATATTCCAAAAAATGCACCCTTCTATGATTTATAAACATTTTATAAACCATATAAATTTTAAAACTTTATTCTAAATATTAACTTCTTAATATTTATAAAATATTTATAAAAATAGTTTCAATAAAACTAATATTATTAAACAAAATTTTTACACTTAATTAATTATTTAATAAATTTTAGGAATTCTATAAATACTCTAAAATATTTGATTCTAGTATTTATAAACAATTTATACATAATCTAACGCTTTGATTCATTTTTTTCGAACATCTAAAATTTAAATTACATTACGTTCTCAACATATTCCACTATTTCCATTGCATAATACATTAAGGATTTTCCATGACATCAAGTGTAACTCCACACATTACATTATCATATAATGTATTGTATATGGGGATAAAACCGACCATAATTTCATAAAATAGGTTATTCGTTTAAAAATAAAATCAAAATGTAAATTCGATTAGGAAGACGGATATAATACCACAAGTTGGTTCTAGGAGGTCATCAAATGATATTGGTAATATAAGAAAACTATTTTTCATAGGACATATCATAAATGAAATCAAAATGTAATATAAACAAAGAATATAAATGTGAATTACTAGATAACAACAATATCCATATTTAATTTTTGACTCAGTATGATTAATGATTACAGTAAGAGTATAAGATGAATGCATCCTACCTATGAGTTAATTACACTATAAAAAAGAACCCAAAAATTTTCATTAGGATTCAATAACATATATTTATTGCTAAATCCTTCACCAAGGGATCCAATTTTGTTTTGAGAGGAAGAGAAAATTAGGAGACTCTATACAATAGGCCATTCCCAATTAGAGGGATATCATCCCTTTATATATATGTCATTGACACATTTCCATAAATGAAATAGATCAACCATATTCAATGTATCAAAATAAAATTATTTACACTATACTTATTCTTTGAGTTCCTCCAGTGAATGAAATCTATTTAATCCATTCTTAACAGGTAAAATTTAATACATTCATAGTGGATTTGGACTAATAAAACTACATGGGAGGATACATACATCTATATTTAATTCATTCACATATATATTCCTCACTTCCAATAGTATGAAGTGTTAAAATACAATTTTTCATGAATGTTGTGATAATCATATCATATATAAATAAAAGATTTTTTTAACATATACCTTTAAGAAAATTATCATTATGAAGTTGTAGAAAATTTTGGATTTATGTGATGATGTGTATGAACATTGATGTGGTGTCTTGCTATTATAGTTGTTCAGAGTACAATACTCAATAGTGGGGGGGGGGGGTTAATTGAGTATCTATAAAAAATTATTAATTACAATGTTTTCTTAAATGGTTCCCCAATAAAAATAAATACAGCTTAGTTAATCAAGTTAATATGATTATGAATGATTGACTGTTCAAATAACTTCTCTGATGACTGATTAACTTTCAGGAATCTCAATTTGAGATATTTATATTACTTTTAATGCTATTTTAATAAGGAAAAAAAATTATAACCTTTGTCCAATATTAACTATGAATGTTAATCTAGTGATTTTTGAATTATACAGTAATACAAAGAAAACAAATTAAATAATACAATGGATAAAACAAGTGGTTCAGTTTGAAGCCAAGACCTATTCCACTTCATGTGGTGATAACCTCACACTATGTAGTTTATATTAATAAAGAATATCCACACCTAGGATCGGGGTAAACAATACTGCACAACACTGTACATCCCACATGACCTCTTTCATAGTTCTTCATGGGTATAAACTAATAAGTCACACAATAACATCTTTTACACATATCCATGGGATTAAACAGGTGTAAAAAGTTATTAGTGAAAGGATATCTTATATCCTTTAATTTAGTATAAGAGACAGTGTGTTTTTTAATAAAAATACAGACACACTGCTAAAAAGATAAAAACAATACATAGGAGAGAAAAGAATATAATTTTAGGTTAGAAGTTCTCTGAAGTGTAATTCAATGTAGCTATGGACTTCTAGGATTAAGTAGATGCAATAATCATGACCTCTTGTGAAAAAAATGTGTATTGCAAGTATGGTGCTCTGGGTTCCAGTTAGTTCTGACACATGTTCTTTATGGAGTTTGTATTGAGAATATATTCCTGACTATAATAAATGGTATCCTAGCTTTTGGATTCTTGATTTCATCATGTGTTCTTCAGATGTATCATGTTGCATGTGGTGGTTATTTTCTTCAAGAATACTCAAGCTTCTTTCAATATGTCATCATATTAAAATTTAGTCGCACATTTATTTTTATTCATGGAATTCACGAGTTGGAGTCGAAAAGATTCATGTATTCTGCTCCTCATACCTCGTACTGTCAGGTGACATGTCTATAAAGAAATATTAATTATTTTAGTGCATTTAAATGCCTCAAATATGACCATAAGATACTAAATTGAAAACAATAAAAAACATTAAGTAACAATGTCACAGTCTGTCAGGGAATGGTGACACATGGAAATGGTGTCATCACAAAACATTGTCTCCTTCTTTTCCTTTGAGCTATGAGATAGTTATGATGGAATGGTGGAATAGAGATCAAGAACCCGTAGCACAAATGTAGTGTTAGGATCACGGTGTCTGGTCATAGTGTTTGGGTCACAGTGTCAGATCACAGTGTCTGGGTCAAGGTGTCTGATCACAGTGTCTAGGTCAAAATTTCTGGTCACAGTGTCTGGTCACGGTGTCTAGTCACTGTTTTTTGGGTCACTGTGCTTGGTCACGCTGTCTGGGTCCTTTTCTAGAACACCAGAACTGGTGGTAGACTCGCTATTTATGAGACATATCCAAATATCTTTATACAAACATAAGGAGTAATATTTATATAATTTTTTAGAAATCAACATTCATCAAGGAAAATCATTACAAAAAAAATTAAAATAACCAAACATGATTTTTCAATTAAGATCTTGGATAGGTTAATTTAAGTCATAATGAAACCAACAATCTGTACACATTATTTGAGATAGATTAAACTTGATTAACATGTTTTACATAATTTATAGGATTTTTGATCATTAAAACATGACTATGATAGAAGGATTCCAAAAATCTCTCCCATTTTGATGATCAAAAATCATGTGAGTGAGATATCTGTCCTCGGTGGATGTGTCTCTTCCTTAGTGTGCAGTTTGAGTGCATGACTCTCCCCCATTTGGGATTATTAAAAAGAGTACAAAATTAAATAAGAGATGAGGCAATAAAAGTTCATAGTGCATTAGATTGAGAAATATGTGTCATTACAATAAAGAAGAAACAAAAATATATAAATATCCATATCAAGAGATTGTGTTCACTATTCATTATCACTGGATGTTGTCACTTTGACCTTCAAAGTAGCATCAGGAGAATCCATAGGGGAATTTGTAGAAATTAAAGAAGGGAGTGCACAATTTTTCAGGGATGGTAGTGGGATAATTTCAAAAATTGAAGGGGCCAAGGTAGGTTTAGTATAATATTGAGTCATTTTTTGTTCAAGGATAAAAAGTCTGATCTGACTCAAAGCATGAGAGAAATAAATAGAGGAAGAGGGAAGGGTAGTGGATGAGAAGGTAGAATGATCGGGTCGCAAGGGTGCAGTTGCAAGAGCCACAATATCAATGCTCTGTACAAGAAGATAAGGCCTCAATATCTGGATTAAGCCAGAAATAATATCATCACCATAATGCGTCTCTTTCTCAAAGTCATCTTTGTTCTCCATGAACTTGTCCAACAAACGAGTGAAATCTTTCATCTTTTGAACATGAGTTTTCAAAGCTTGAGTGACATGATAGATTTTAATATTATTTACAAGGTATGTGAAATGGTTTGTCATATCATGCTTAGAGAAAATCCTATTGAAGTATAAATCCACATTCATTTTAATTTCTTCTTGAGTATCATTTGAAATCTTGAAATGAATTCTTACCAAATCAAGAACTCTATAACTATTCTTGAAAACTACAAATAGAGGCACTTTGTCAATGTCACCATGTACTGATTGATGTTCATCCTTAACAACCATTCCGAGAAGATATCTATCCAAGGAGGGTTGAGATGACTATTTAGAGGAACTAGAAGCTGTAACAAGCAAAGTAAGGGACTTAAGTTGATAAAATTCTGGAGACCACCATTATACTCATCAGTGAACTTATTGAGGCCAATAAAAAGTTTACCCATTTCTTGAATTATTTTCTTGTTTCCTTCGGCTACCTTGTAAGCTAAGGAAGTTAGATTAGCTTGAATTAGAGAGACAACTTCCTAAGAAATTTGACCACTGACATCCTCAACAGGATAATCAACAATATCCGGTCTTGATTTCAACTCACTCTGCATATCATTAACCAACCCTCTATGAGAATCTACTTCATCACATAGATGTTTGTTCTCAATTTGGACCACTTGAATCACCGGAAGAATGTTTTTAAGAATATTACATATGATCCTCTCTAAAAAAGGGCAATATCTCTTTCACTTATGTTGGTCACAAGAGAAGGTTGAGTGTTCACGAGCTTTTCAACTCCAGCGAATGAAGTATGTCCAAAGGCTTTCCAATAGTCCTTACTCAATAAGGTAGAAGGTTCTTGTAGAGGTTCAAGAATAAGAGTTGATTTAGGCTCGGGTTCCTTGGTAGAGATAACTTCCAGAGAAGATACCAGTTTCAGTTGAAACTTTGTATAAAAATCTATAGCTTTAACTGAAAAATCATGGGAATCATTCATATAAAAATTTCTTGGTAATTTATACCATGTATCCATAGTGGTTTGATCGATAGGATTAGGAACTTCAACACTTTCAAGATTTGGTTGTTACTCCCATTCAACAACTGCATCTATTATAGGACTAAGCGATTTAGTTCATTGACCATTTTCTATATTTTCAACCCCAATATCCTCACCCATTTATCTTATAGCCAACTGAAATGCTTGCTCCATTCGTTCCTCAAAAGATGGAATAATCTCAGGAGAAACATTTTCCTCTATGTGTTCCTCAAAATATTCTTCTTTCTCAAGAGAAATGTCTCTTCTATATTATCTTATAGAAAATAATTTTCATTACACTATCAATATATTCTTCTTTAGAATAAGGTTCTCCATCCAAATCAATAATTTCATTAGGAACATGTACTTATTTCTCAATTAATACTTGGGGTACAGTTCCACTGTATTCCTAATCCAGGATAGTTTCCTCTGCAGGTGAAACAACCTCTTCCTCTTCCTCAGTAGTATAATAAAAAAATTCGTCTGGTTCCAAACAAGGATCAGAAATGTTTTTAGGTCTTTAAATATGCTCAACCATGTTGAACATTTCATAAAACTTGTTATTATCCAATACCCATTCGTTTTTCCATTTATTTCAACTAATTTTCATTATTGTGAATTTTGACTTTTAGATACAAAATTCATTGTTTTTTGTGACATCTTCATTCAGTCTAACTAACCCTTTGCATGAAGCCCAGTTGAAATTGACCTTGAGTAGAATAAGGAGCTTGACATCGAGGTTGTCTTTATCAACTCACACATATAATGTATAACAAAATTTCATAGGTCAAAATTGTTCCCATTCTTCATAATATGTATCAAAATTGCATCTTGATATTTAATTGTAGTGATATATCCATTTCTTGGACTAATCAGATTCTGAAAAATTTTAAACAATAGTCTGGTTTCACCATCTAGCATAGTAGATATAGATATTCTTTTAGTTTCATTTCCAGTCAAGCATCCCACAACTTCTACTAAAACAAATATCTCACTTGGAGGAGGAGTACCTCTCTAGTTTCCCTCAAAAATACTCTCATGAGGTATCCTTAGGCATGTAGCCAATAATCTTGAAGAAAAGGTACATCTAGAGCCATTGATCCAACTTCTCACAACAAAACCGTCTTTTATATCCAAAGAGAATTGAACAAACTGGTAATACTGAGCAACTAGTGTTGGATATATTATTTTATCCTCTTTTCTGAACCAATATATCCATCATTTCTTTTTATCACTTTCAATACTAAAGGTTAACTTGACAAAATCTACTTAGGGAAGATTTCCTTTTCGGGTACTACTATACTATCCACTGGGTTCGGATTCAAGGGGCCTTTGGGTGTTATCTTCTGTTCTATATTTATATTCTTCTTAGATCTGTGCTTCTTAATAGTTTGTGAGGGTGGATATTTCATCCTAGGAATTCAACGAATTTTCGAGAGAGAGAGAGAGAAAAAAATGTTATACGAGGAGTTATGGTTTAAGAGTAGAGAGCTCAGGTGAAGAAGATATTGAAACTTCTTTCATTTTTATCATTTAGGGATATCATGCGTCACAAAATCAAAATCATGGGAATGCAAGAAAATAAAATAATTAATTATAGTGATGCGGGTTATAAAATATAAATAAAATGACAAAGATTTTTAATGCTGAGATCAGAATAGACATTCATGGTGAGACCATAACAGGTGTTCACAATGAGACCATAATAGGTTTTCACGGTGAGCCTGTAACAGGTTTTCACAGTGAGACTGTAACAAGTTTTGATGGTGTCATCTTTATTGTTTGACATCTACACGGTGCGACCGTATTGTTTGAAACATTATGTTCCAGACTATAACTGATAGATAGTAACTGTGAGATGGTAAACATGAAATTGAAAAGTTTACGATTGTAAGACTATAGAACTATTAAAGTTTGATAGTATTTTTAAGGCAGAGACATGTGAAACTATAAATTGTGAAATAGTTAGCTATGAAACAGTACACTTACAACATAAGATTTATCATTTTTAATTCATGTATGATCTAATAAAATCATTCAGAATTTATTGGTTTGGTGAATATATCGGCGAGCTGATATTCAGTTCCCATGAACTCCAAAGTGATATCACCTTTTTGATATTGATCTTTCAAAAAGTGATGTCTTACATCAATATATATTTTCCTAGAGTGTGAAAACTGATTTTTTGAGATGTTAATTGAAGAATTATTATCGCAGTTCTTAGGTACATGCATTAATTGATATCAATAATCTAGTAATGTGTATTTCAACCAAAAAATTTGTGCACAATAACTACCAGCTTCTATGTATTCTTCTTCGGTAGTAGATAATGAAATAGATTTTTGTTTCTTACTACACCATGATACTAGTGACATGCCTAAAATGCGACATGTTCTGAAGGTGATTTTTCTATCTAGCTTACAACCACAGAAATCAGCAATAGAATAAATAACAAAATCAACGGATTGTCCTTTGGGATAAAATATTCCTAGATTGGGTGTATTCTTGATGTATTTGAAAATTATCTTAACGAAATTGAAATGAGATTACTTAGGGTTCTCTTGAAAATGTTCACACATACATACACTAATCATAATATCTGTCCAACTAGCAGTAAAGTATATTAAGCTTCCAATCGTCCTTCTGTAAGTGGTTTGATCGGTAGATTTCCCATCTTCATCATGATCAAACATACAAGTAGTACTCATTGGAGTATCCCTAGTTTTAATTCAATACAATACAAAACGTTTTAGAAGATCCATAATATATTTTCTTTGATATAAAATAATACCATCATTATTTTGAAAGGTTTAAAGTCCATGAAAGAATTTCAGTTCTCCTATTAAAGTCATTTCGAATTCATTTTGCATCATTTTAGAAAATTCAATACATAAATTCTTTTTAAAGATCCAAAGATAATATTATCTACATAAATTTGAAATACTATAACATCATTGAAAATTCATTTTATAAAAAGGGTAGGATCAACTATTCATTTTGTAAAACCTTTGGAAATAAGTAAAGTACTTAATCTATCACACAAAGCTCATGGAGCTGGTTTTAAACTATATAATGCTTTTGATAATTTAAAAACATGATTTGGAATGTGAGGATTTGTAAAACCAGGGGGTTTCTCAACAATTACATCTTCATTTATATACCCATTTAGGAATTCACTTTTAACATCCATTTGATATAGTTTGAAATTCAGATGTACAACATAACCTAGTATGATTTTGATGGCTTTAAGTCTAGCTACTGGTGGAAAGGTTTCCTCATAATCAATTCCTTCTTCTTGATTGTAGCCTTGTGAAAAAAAATCTAGCCCTGTTTCAAACTGGGTTACAATATTGATGTACCTTATTTCAAAACACCCACTTAGAGTTTAGAGTAAATGTGTCTTTAGGTCTTTAAACAAGTTTATAAATATTTCTCCTTTCAAACTTATTAAGTTCTTCTTGGACATCCATCACACAAAATTCATCATTGATAGCGTCATGAATGTTTTTAGTTTCAAGTAGTGAGAATAAGAAAATATTTTCATCCTAATTTCTAAGATAAGCTCTAGTTTGAGTTACATTTTCTAGATGTACTACAAAAACATCTAAAGGACAGTACATAAGGGTTCTAACAGCTCTTGAAAAAGATGGTCTAGTGAATTTAGGTTCTTCAACAGGTTCGGGTTCATCATGACTTAAATCTGAAGAATTTCCAGTATTGGATGTTTTAAAATATTCCTTTACATGATAGTTAGAAGATTTTTCATTGATGTCCAGATTTGACACATCATCCTCTAGGTTCTCTAGAGTGGACATAGGCTTATTTGGATCTGTTTCATAAAATTTTACTTGGAATGATTCTTCCAAACATTTAGTTATTTTATTAAAAACTCTATAGGATTTACTGGAGATTGAATATCGTATAAATATTCCTTCATCACTCTTGGTGGAAAACTTGTCATGATTGTCCATAGTATTAAGGATATAAACATTACAACCAAAAACATTCAAGAAGCTTAATTTGGGTTCACTATTGTTCTATAACTCTTATAGAGTTCATTTGAGAATGGTTCTAATAAATTCTCTATTAATAATATAGAATTCTATATTTACATCTTCACCCAAAAATAAATAGGTAAGTCATATTCGCTAAGCATGTTTCTAGAAATCTCTTGCAGGGTTCTATTTCATCATTCTACAACTCCATTATGTTTAGGTGTTATAGGTGAAGACAAATTATGTTTATAACCATTTTATAGAAAAATGTTTCAAAATCTTGATTTTCAAACTCACGACCATGATCACTTCTTAATTATTTAATTCTATGTCCACTGAGATTTTCTGCAGTATTAGAATATTTAATGAAATGAGAGCAGACTTCACTTTTTTTACCCAAAAACAAAGTCCAAGTATATCTAGAAAAGTCATCTACAAGAACATAAACATAGTGCTTCCCATTTAAACAAAAATCTCTAGATGGTCCAAACAAAACCATGTAAACTAGTTCTATAGGTTGAGAAGTTGACACTTATTTCTTTAGTTTGAAGGAAATTTTGTGTTGCTTTCCCTATTTACAAGGATTACCCACTTTATCATTTGAAAACTCAATTTTGGGTAGGTCTTTGACTAACATTTTTTTATTTATATTTCTAAGGGAGTGAATATTTGAGTTTCCTAATATCCTATGCCCAATCCAAGTCTCTTTGTGAAACACACTGAAACTCGATACATTTTTAGAAAATAATGAATCTAAGTTAAAAGAGTATACATTTATATTTCTCAATGCAGAAAACACTAATACTTTTTTTTAATTGAAAAAATTTCAAGAATCATTTTGTAATTTAACTTGAAGTCCATCACCACATAGTTATGAAATACTACCCAGATTATATTCGAATCCATCCATAAAAAGTACTTTGGAAGTTAAAACTGAGTTAGAGTTACCAATTTGGCCAAGGCTAATAATTTTTCCTTCGGTATTTTCACCAATGGTGACATGCCCACCATAAATTTTTATAAAGTTCATGAAGCATGAATATTACCCTAACATGTGTCTTGAACACCCACTTTCCAAGTACCATAAGCTTTTATAGGATCTGTTTAAGTAACTTTTATACAAAATAGTAAAATAAAAACTGACATTGGTACACATATTTGTTTGGGTCAAATGATACTAGTGACTAGTTCTTTAGAAACCAGTTTCTCCCTCATAGGTTTCCTATAAGTATTATGTAATGTTATTGAAAAAAAATCTATTCGGTCTAGAAAAGAATGAAACAGTAGAGAGTGTATCATAAATTGAACTAGCTAAATGTTTTCCAGAACTAGTAGTAATGATGTACGTCCAAGATTTAGAGACAAAATTAGTTCTTCCAAAATTGCTTTTATGAGGTTGATAGACAATAACCATAGTATATTTTGGAGTAATCTGTTTACCTAGAATTTGTACCAATGTATCTTTACCATTAGTAAAACTTTCAAGTTCATTTTTTAATTTATCATTTGATATATTTAGTTTATAGATTTCTTCTATTTAATTAAACATTTTTCACTCTTTCTATAGTAACTTTAGATTTAACAGTTGAGGTAAGATCATGATTTTCTTTTAAGACTTGTATTTAACTTTTAGTTCATTACATGTCTCTTCAATCATATTACAGTACTAAAAAATTTCATCATTATAAATATTTTAATAATTACTATAATCTCCAGAATATTAGTAATTATTTAAAGGATAATCCATTGTTAACATAGATGTATTTTTCATAAAACACATTGGATTTATTAGCCTATTCATCATGTGAAGATTCTGAGTCACTTGAACTGTCATCAGAAGCAATATCATGTTTTTTTCATTTCCTTTTTATGCTTTTTATATTTTTCATCATACTTATTTTTGTACGTGAGCTTGGAAATGTCAACCTTTACATGTCCCATTCTCTTAGATTCATACATATTATCTCATTATACTTTTTACTTCTTTTCCAATATTTTTTCCATATTTCCTTTTGATCATATCTTCCTTTGAAGTTAGGATTTCTGGAAAAAAATATTCTTCACGTAATATCTTTTAAATCATCTAGATAATTGATCCATATCCTCATCACTGTCAGGTGATGATTGTTCAGTACTGGAATATTCTATAGAGTCTTCCAATTTCCCTTTTTCTTTGTGTTTAGAAGTGGTGGTCTTAAATGCAACAGATTTTTTTTTGGGTTCATCCTCCTCTTCCTTCTTGACTGTTAACTCTCCTTCATATATAATTAGTTTCGCAATGATTTATTTTACCAGTTGCATACTAATGTCACATAACTCCTTAATAGAGATAGAGGCTCCACTCCAACTAATAGGTAGGAATCTAATAATCCTCATGATTTGTTTTTTGGCAGTAACATCTCTTCGATGAGAAATAATTGTGTCAAAAATTTCGTTGAACTAGAGATACATGTCAGAAATAGGATCACCAGGATTCATTTTAAATTTATCATATTTAATAGTATAAGTAATAAGTGTCTTTTATTTCACACTTGAAGTTCCTTTATGTGAAATAGAAAACGTATCCCAAATTTCATGGGTATTTTTACATGCAGAAATTCTATTAAATTCCTCATCTCCTAAGGTGAAATATAAAATTATTCATGGATTATAAATTATTATTATAGGTAGTATTGGATAGATCATCTCAAGTGATTCTATTAGTAACAGGAATCTTTTACCCATCTAAAATTGAATACCAAATTTCAAAACCCATACTTTCTTAATGAATTTTCATTATAATTTTAATTGGGCATAATTGGTTCCATTAAAGAATTGTGGTCAGTTTTCCACATCACCTTCCAGTCTATTATCCATAATAATGAAAAAACTTTTAACGAGCTAGAAATTTAGAATTAACAGAAATTTATAGATCTTTAAAGTACAAATAAAATGACACTTGAATAGATTCAAGAACACATTCTTAAAACAATCATCTGTTACCAAATGTTGGTCAGAGTAGATAGTTAAGAGGGGAGGGGGTGAATTGAGTATCTATAGAAATTTCTGTTTACAAATTTTTCAAAAAAGGATCTCCAATAAAAATAAATACAACCCAGTTAATGAAGGTAATACGGTTATGAATGTTTGACTGTTCAAATAACTTCTCTGTAGATTGATGAATTCTTAGTAATCTCAATATGAGTTATTGATATTACTTTTGAAGCTATTCTAATTATTCAAAAAAATATAACTTCTATCCAAGAGTAAATATCAAAGTGAATATAGTGATTTTAGAACTTTACAGTAAAACAGAGAAAGCTAAATTAAATAACATAGTGGGTAAAAAAGTGTTTCAGTCACAGACCAAGACCTAATCCACTCCCTTTGGTGATCACCTACCACCAAGAAGTTTACTTGAATAAACATGATCCACACATTAGATCGGGGTAAAAAACACTACAAAGCATTGTTTAGGCTACACGATCTCTTCCAATGTTCCTCATGGGTATAATGTAACAGGTCACACAGGAACCTCTTCCACACTTTTCCATGGGAGTAAACATGTGTAAAAATATTTGACTGATAGGATATCTTGTATCCTTTTGTTTAGTATAGGAGACATTATGTGTTTTAATACAAATACACACACACTTCTCAAAAGCTAACAAGAATACCCAGTAGAGAAAAGAAGATGATATTAGGTTAGAAGTTCTCTGAGTGTTATTATATGCAGCTATGGACTTCTAGGATGAATCAGATGCAAGAATTGAGTCCCCTTTCTAAAAAGAGATTATCACTAGTCTAGTGCTTTGGTTTCTAATTATATCTGGCATGTGTTCTTCATGGATTCTGTATTGTGAAGATGTTCTTGACTCTGATCAATGGAATCTCTCGTTTTTTGGATTTGTGAATGCTTCATGTGTTCTTTAGATGTGTCTTTTTGCATGTTGCGGTTCTTTTCTTCAAGAATGCTCATGCTTCTTTCACTATGTCATCCCCATAGTTTCTGGGCACACATTTCTTTTTATTCATGGAGTGAATGAGTTGGGTCCAACATGATGTAGGTATTCTAGACCTCATACCTCATACTGTCAGGTGACATGTCTACAAAAAAATATTAATTATGTTAGTGCATTTAAATGCCTCAAATATGACCATTAGAGATTAAATTAAAAATGACAAAGTAGATTAAGGAATAGTGTCACAATTTATTTGGGAGTGGTGCCACATTGAAATAGTGTCATCATGAAATGGTGTCTCCTCCTTTGGATTTGAGCGGTGAGATACTTATAATGGTATGGTTGTATAGAGATACAGAACTAGTAGCACATATGAGGTGTTAGGACCATAGTGTTTGGTCACAATGTGTTAGTCACAGTGTCTGGGTCACAGTGTCTAGTCACGATGTCTGGTCACGGTGTCTGGGTCCTTTCCCAGAAAACTAGAACTGGTGGTAGACTCACTATTTCTCAGACATATCCAAATATTTTTTAAACAGACTTAAGTAGTGATATTCATAGAATGAATTTGACATAATCATTTATCAAGGAAAATCATTACAAAACAAATTAAAATTATTAAACATTATTTAGCAATTAAGTTCTTGGATAGGTTTATTTAAGGCATAAAGAAACCTACCATATGTATACATGATTTGAGACAAATTAAATAGGATTAATATGTTTTAAATAATGTATAGAATTTTAGATAATTAAAACATGGGTAAGACTGGAGGAGTCAAAAAATTATGTCTGAATAGATGAAGAATAACTCATCATAAATGTAAATTTTATATCATTTTATTAGAGGAGACTATATATGTTTTTACACAATCTGTTAATGATCTTTATGATTACCTTTATTCATTATTTTCAATATTAATAAAATATATATCATGATTTTTCTTCTACGTGACACTATATGTGGAAATTTTATAAGTGTAGTTGTCATACAAAATGGTCATAGTAGTTCCCCACCATAATGAGATCCTAGAAGTTCCATGACAATATTAATAAATACTTGGTATATAGGTTCATGAAATCATTTGAGGAACAAAAATGATACAATAAATATAGGTTAGAGACTTAATGGGTATTGAGGAATCATCTCATGTTGTAAACCATTGGTAATATCCAATGTATGATATTATGAGAATGAGACCTCACAGTATAAAATAGGCATTTATTTGTGTAATGTATGTTCCTTTCTATATAACTATTAATCGGTCCATACACATTAGGATTATGATTATTATTATTATTATTTAATATTATTAGTTTCTTCATTTGATGTATTGATGACAATTGGGACGAAAAAGGATCGATGTGAGGTCAGATGTGTAGTGTGCGTCAGGTGTAATATTTCATTAACGAAAAATATGAGAAATTATTTGGGCCTTATATCCGTTAACATATTTTTTATATATAACCCTTTTATGGAAATTATACATCATAGATAAATCCATGAATTTCGTGTTCTATATGCATCTTTGATTTTAAAAAGGTCCATAAAAGAGACATCGAGCACATAGGTTCACAACCCAAGAATGAAACCTTATTCAGTAGATATTCTACAATTAAGGGATTATATTACACATTAAGAATTTGAAAAACGCTTTATGTTGTTTTGGCATTAAATCATATCACTATGGGTAACATAGTGTATTTATAGATACTTACCATGGTCTTTAGGTTTCTTTTTCCAATGCCACTAGAAAAGAGGCTTATAGGGTCACACAATATGTGTATCTAGAATCCCAGTTCAATAATATATTATAATTAATTATTTTACAAGTTATATTAATTTTATTTTTATTTGTGGTTGAATAATTAATCATGTTATATTGAACACATATAATATTTCACCATTTATTTGAGAGAACATTATGTGAGAAGAATATTTAATTAATATTAATTTTCAATTTAGTGAATATAATATTTATTTATTTATTTGAAAATAACGTAGTATTATTTATTTAATAAAAAATAGTCATTATTTAGTTCCCAGTAAATATTTTAAATTAATGGAAGATCGACTTTAATAGTTTGGTGAGATATTTTATGTAACACCCCAGGTAAATAAAGAATATGACAATTTCATATTTATACATATTTGTGAATAAAATATTAATATGACATTAAAGGGGATTCTATGCTCGATGGCGTACTAAACACGCAACAACGAGTTTCATGGGAATCTTACGTTGCACTCTAATAAAAAATAATATTATTTTAAATGTTAGTTAACGCCTAGATGTTGTGTTGGAGGGAATGAATAGAACTAACTACAAAATTATTATATATGTTTGTCAAATATTTTTACTTTTTACAACATATTTTAGAGGATTAAAAATGTGAATGAATCCAATTTTAAGCGTAAACATTCTAATATTCTTTAAAAGGTCGATTAACCGCCTTTTGATGGCGAACCACTTTTAAATCAACATTTTGACAATGGTATGTGTTATATTTGAAAAAATAAAATTCTTCTTTAGAATCGGGACATCAAAATTTACTTTGTGTAAATATTTGGTATTTTTCCAAAAAAGTTCAATTTTTAATGAATAGTGAAAAATGTTGTATTTTCATTCAAAACTTCTTTTTAATCTAATTTACTTATATGATTAGATTATCTTTTGAATTTGTTTTAAAGTTAAATTAGAATATATTTTTACTATCTAATTCAATTGTGGTCTTTGGAATTAATTTCACTTTGAAATCAGACTTAAACTAGTGTCAATCTTTTAATACATTTTGTTTCATAAAAACACGCTATTTGTTTTGACAACGGGAATTAATTATTAAATTAATTAATGAAACTTATGTGTTTTGAATTTTTTAAAATATACATCATTTTTTAATTTGGAATATCAAATATAGCCTAGGGTGATTTTTTGGTAATTCTCTGAAAAACCTCAATTTTTGATGAATAGTGAAACCACTAAGTGGTACTTATAAAAACTGATTTTTCCGTTTAAATGAAATTGTTTCATCTTTGTGTTTTGAATTTAAAAAATCAGACATACATGGTTGTCATTAAGAAGTAAAATGTGGTTCAATGGGAGAAAAATAATTTTTTGGTGAATAGTAACTTATTATGTTTTTAATCGCGATTAGAGGTAATTAGTGTAGTTTAAGGTAGGAATAATGTTTTAATAAAATGAAATGACCTAGAAACATTTCCTACCCTCATTAGATGTGTCATGGCCGACCAATAAAATCCATGGGTCAACTTGGGGACCCCATGGATCCACTTTGGTTGGAAAAAGAGATAAATACCTTTTTATTTAATGTTAAAGTAAAAATGACACAAACATGCAATGTTTTACAAAACAAATTTTTACATGGGGTTATACAAGTCATATTTTTGACTATAAATAGTAATTGGAAAGATAATAAGATTTCCTACATCATATTATTTTGTTTATAATTTTTAGACATTAAATAAATTAAATTATTTATGACATCATGATGATGCAGCGATGACCTCATTATTTAACGATTTAAATAAAATGGAAATATAATGTAATATCTAAGACCCAAACATGTAAAAAACCTATTTGATGAGTGTATTTAGAACCCTTATCACCTTAGCCTAGAAATACATCAATGTGGGACCTTCAAAATCCGAAACACTTTTTAAAATAATGTATCATTTTGTAACTTTACAATAGTGCCCCTCCTGTCCTCTTATAAAAGGCCCCCACCCCTACCTCCTTACCCAAACTCCCAAAGCCTTTGGCTCGGCCAAACTCTGCCCATTTTGTCTCTACAATTCCCTCTCTCACTCCTTGAGGTCTCAATTTGGGCATAAGGCTTCCCAAGGAAGCCTTTGAGCTCAAACCAAAGGGAGTTACCCATTTTTAAGGTAATGTCTTCACTTGAGTACTTTTGTTTTATTTTTCCTCTCCAATCCCCTAAAATATTTTTATTCATTTCTTTTATAACAAATACAGTATCTTCAATATACTATTATGTTGTTATAAGAAGGATTCGATCTACACTTACACACACCTACATCTAATTGTTAAAGAACATACTGTTTCCGTGGATGGCGAATTTCTTTCTCACAAATGGATTATTGTTCAACACGCATATAAAACCTCCAAAGGTGGCGATTAAGATGTCACTATATTTATATATGATATATAATATGTTTATGTTTTACTTAAGCTTCTGTATTTTTCATTTATTGCATACCTTTATGGTTTCCATTATGGGTAAACGTGATATCTTCATTTAAGGAAGTGCAGACTACCGCCCCCTCAAAGTGATGTGATTCATTAATTCCATATGTGGGACATATAAAGGATGGATTTAAAGTTATTATATATGATGTTATAATGGAATTATAATATAACTCTATATCATTATTATTTATTTCCATTAATTTATGAGATAGAAATGAAAGTAGCGTTCATGCGTACGTACGGCTTACCGTCTCCATGAATGGTGCATTTCATTTCTTATCCCCAAATGTAATGTACTATTATAAGTACATATTTATAATGAATATATATAATGTATGTTACATATAAATGATGAATATAATTATGGAATTAAAATATACATACCTCTCATTTAGTTTTAATTCCATTAATATGACAAAGAAATGAAAGTAGAGTTCATGCGTACGTACGACTTACCGTCTCTATGAACAGTGCATTTCATTTCTTACCTATAAATGATTATGTAATATTATAAATACATGTATATTCTGGATATATATGATATATATTATATCCAAATCATGAATATCATTCTGGATATAATGAACCATTGACCACACGAACAACATGTAATCGTAAGAAGTCCACTTTTGACATAAGAACCCAATATCGACAAAACAAACATTATTAACTTAAATGATTATATAATGTTTATAACATGTAAATAATTGATATAAAAGGAATAATGAACTTGAAAAAGGTTCTTAAGCAAGTATAAATTAACTCATGTTTATTATTCAGGACGTTAAAGAACGATCGAGTCAAGTCGAACCCGAGGTAAGGGATCTTACTCCTCTCTTTCTTTTTAAGTACAATCTTTTATGTCATTCCTTCTAAAGCTCATCTTTCTTGTTATTGGGATGTTCTTTTATATTACTCTTTTTGTAAACATTATGTTAATATGATGAGAGACCCTATTTGATCTCATCAATCTATTTTTGTAAGTTTATGTGGCGTTGTTAGGCTGCCGAGTTTTCGTAAGGGATTTTTCATCACACTTTTATTCCCGTGAGATTTATGCTACATCTGCCAAAATTTCCTTTGAGTGGTGTATGTACTGCCTGTTATTTTTCTCATTGTGTAATATACTATCATTTACGAGTGTTTACATCAATGTTGTATTGTCCTTATTTCGCGGGGTGGATGTCTCGAAAGATACCCATGTCGGTAAGGGAACCTTTCACCCTCCTCTTTTTGTAAAACACTTCTTTTGTAATGTCTTTTAATTAACATAATATTATGTTGGGATATGTTCTTCTATATCCTTATTGATCTAAATTTTATGTTTATGTGATGAGATACCCTTTTTATCTCTAATCAACTCTTTTTCTGAATTTTGAAGTGACGCCGTTAGGCTGTCAAATTTTTGCAAGGGAACTTTTTAACCCAAATTTGATTCTTTGGGATAAACTTGTAATCCTTGAATATGTCGTTATATGAATATGTGTGAATATCCTCTGATTGTTTTACACAAAATATCCACTTATATTTGGTGTAATCGTTTGTCAAACATAATTATGCAATTGATTTATCCTTAAATCAAGGATACCGTCTTTGTAAGGGTCTTTGTCTCAATCTCCATTCATTGAGGCATATTTTGTTTTATACACAACCTTCTTTTATATGGTGTATAAACCCCTTTGACTTTTACGTTTATTCAAAAGGAATATTTTTTCTACGAAGCGTTTTTTTAAACGACAAAAAGGAATGTTTTTTACGTACGCGGTGACAACGACCTTTTCTACCGCCGCGAGTATTATTTGATCTTTGGCTTCCTCAAAAAGCCATAATGTTTTTAAAATAGAATAAATACCATATAATTCTTTTTGTATTTTGGTATTGAAAATGGTTTTGATAAAGGATTCTATTATTTCAATATATTTAAATGATATATTGTGATTGAAATGTGGAAATGTTATCATCCCTTTATGTTGGTTTTATGTGTTATAATTTTATAATGGTACTTGGACATTTTACGGGTGGTTACGTGATAAACCATATGATGGGTGGTGCCGTGAATACCAGGATGGGTGGTTAAGTTATAACTTCCAATGCATTGGGAATGGAAGTTGACCATATGGCTATTCCATTAAGTATGTATGGAAGTTGGCTGAATGGATATTTCATTAAGTGATATGTGTGGAAGTCGACCTTATGGTTATTCTACTTAAGTATGTTTATGTCCCAAGTTACCTTTATATGTTATGTGATCTTTATATGGGTTTTATGGTAATCTTTTGGTTACAGAAGGATAAGTAATGAAATTTTATTCAGCGAAGAGTTTTTACTACTTTGAAAATGTGAAAAGTATTACTTTGATAAAGTATACATGGTTTACTTGTTGTTTTGAAAAACTAACTGTTTTCATTCTTTGTGTATCCCTTACTGAGCTTTTTATGCTCATCCAAAGTTTTTGAAATGTTTTCCATAGGACATGGTGTGGAATAGGGTCAAGGATGGGTTCAAGGGAAAGTCACGCTACCTAAAACATGGAACTAGACAAGTTTCTTTTTAAGAGTTTTTATTTTATGGATATTTTTGTAGAAGCGACTACTTTGTAATATTTTGAGATGTAATAGTTATGTCCTAATTCTCTAAAACTCTAAACCTGAAAAATCCTCAATGTGAATTACTCATTTAATTCAATATTAAGTAAGGTTTAAGGCTGGGGCCTTATAGTTGGTATCAGAGGTCGGTTTAGATAACTTTAGAGGTTTGGGTATTCTTTAAGCATAAGTGACATGACCATAATGGTTAGGATTTCATAAAGAGTCATAGTTTTTATATAAAGTGAATGAGTAAGTATATCTTAGTGTTTATCTTCCTCTTTAGTACATGATGGTTTTGTTGATATACTCACACTGACCTTCTTGGTTTTAGTAAATGTCTGGATCTAGCAGCCACCAAGGTAACGGTGGATGTGAAGGAAACTGTGACAGTTTTCTGAGCGAGAAACTGAATGATATGGGAGCTGCAATGAGAACTCTTGTGTTTATCCTCAACCAACTATCTGGTGTCATGATTGACCACCTAAACCTTGGTGATTTCTATAAGGCATCATATATGCGAGAAACAAATCCCTACGGAACTACAGGTAATAATCATAAAGTTAAGTTTGTACAAAAACCTATGTGTCAAAGATGTGGAAAGAAACACCTAGGAAAATGTATCCAAGGGACAGAAATATGCTATAGATGTGGAAATAAAGGTCAGAAAGCAAGAACCTTCCATGGAAAAAGTAAGCATCTAGTTGACTCGAGGAAAGGGAAAGAAGTTATTTCTGAGGGATCAATTGAATGTTTTAAATGTGGTGTGCATGGTTATTATGAAAACACATGTCCAATGAAGAAGTTTCAGGAATGGGATCACCAAGATCGTACAAATATTCATTTACCAATACCTAATGCCATTCCGATTGAGGATGAAGAAACTGACAATGACCAATCAAAGGTATGTATTATTTCATGACTATTGTTTTCCAGTTTAGGAATCTTAGGATATGATTCATGATTTTATTTGTAGGAATGAGGTATTTCAGAATAAGTTGGAAAGGAATGGTTAATGGATCATGAAGAATGTTGAAAGAGTAAGATGTCAATATATAAGGGCTTCAAGAGTTATGGTGAAATTCATAAGAGTATTAAGTCTCTTTTGATGATGGGGTTACATTAAAAGACTTTTTTTATTATTTGTAAACCTGATGTATAATATATGCATATTTTATTCAAGGAATAGTTATCTTTTCTTTTGTGGACATAGTTATAAAGAACCATTTGGGTTTATATGATCCTTACTTTTGAGGTAATTATGGGTTACTATATGTTATGATTCAAGTGAAAGGCATGAGATAAAATTGAGGTTAAATTATGTTATGGTTATTTTTGATGATTTTATCTTTTTTTGGGGAATGATTTGAGAATTATATAGTTTTGGAAAAAGGACAACACGCAGACCGTGTGACTACCCGTCGCGTCGGACAAAGCTGTAGGAATCGAACCCACAACCAAAGTGTGACTGGTATTTATCGCCTACCACTAGACTACGTGAAGTCCCTAGTTAGTTTGACTGATTCTTTTTAGTTATATGATTTTTTGAATTAAGAGTAAGTTGATTTTGGGTTATTTATGAAAATGATTAACCTATCATGGAGGATATGTGATTAGGTTAATTACTTTTCAATACGAGACTGTAGCAGCAACTGATGTTGTTTGGAGATAAATGTTACGATTTGACTTGGAATACTATGTGACTAAATCCTTAAAATATTTGGGTTTCAATCTCAGATTGGTTTACTTTGAATAATTTTATGGAAAAATTGTTTATCGGATGGTCCTCATTGAACTTTGGGTTTTGTTGGACAAATTTTGGAGATTAAGCATAGATTTTATTTTTTAAAGGGTTATCCTTTTCTGGATTATTTGATCTTGTACTAACCTTTTTGGTTTTGGTTTTGGTTAAAGCCTAAAGACACGGGAAGTATATAGTTCTCTTTGGTGGATTAGGTGATTCTCTAGAAGTTGATTATAGTACTCTTAATATGAACAAGTCTTCCTAAATACTTGTCTTTTGAAGAAAATATGAGTTTGTGTAAGGAATCTAATAAAAGTTGAAAGTCAACATGATAAGTGATTATGTTTCCTTGTGAATAAATTCCTCAATAAAAAATAACTTAAAACAAAATGTTGTCTATTAACTTTTCCTACTGGGGAATCAAATACCTTTTAACCCATCACAAGTTTGTGATTTTCTTATGGTTAACTTTCTCCTAGACATGTTTACTATCACTCTCCCTCAAGAACACGACCCTTTGATTTTTCTTCCATGTCCATGTTTTCTTACACGGAATCCTATTATGGGTTAACTCGGGTGACCTCTGTACTTATATTTCTTTATTTTAAAGTGATTGTTTTACCGACTCTTGTTCCAATGTGGGACTTTCAAAGATGTTTCCAAGCTAAATTTTAAAATTGCAAGGACGCAATTCCCAAAAGGGGGGAAGGATGTAACACCCCAGGTAAATAAAGAATATGACAATTTCATATTTATCCATATTTGTGAATAAAATATTAATATGACATTAAAGGGGATGCTATGCTCGATGGCATACCCAACACGCAACAACGAGTTTCTTAGGAATCTTACATTGCACTCTAATAATAAAATAATATTATTTTAAATGGTAGTTAACGCCTTGCTGTTGTGATGGCAGGAATGAATATAACTAACTACAAAATTATTATATATGTTTTTCAAATATTTTTACTTTTTACAATAAATGTTTGAGGATTAAAAATTCGAATGAATCCAATTTTAAGCGTAAACATTCTAATATTCTTTAAAAGGCCGATTAACCGCCTTTTGATGGCGAACCTCTTTTAAATCAACATTTTGCCAATGGTATGTGTTATATTTGACAAAATAAAATTCTTCTTTAGAATCGGGACATCAAAATTTACTTTGTGTAAATTTTTGGTATTTTTCCAAAAAAGTTCAATTTTTAATGAATAGTGAAAAATGTTGTATTTTAATTCAAAACCGCTTTTTAATATAATTTATTTATATGATTATATTATCTTCTGAATTGGTTTTAAAGTTAAATTAGAATATATTTTTACCATCTAATCCAATTGTGATCTTTGGAATTAATTTCACCTTGAAATCAGACTTTAACTAGTGTCAATCTTTTGATACATTTTGTTTCATAAAAACACGCTATTTATTTTGACAGCGGGAATTAATTATTAAATTAATTAATGCAACTTATGTGTTTTGAATTTTTTAAAATAGATATAATTTTTGAATTTGGAATATCAAATATAGCTTAGGGTAAATTTTTGGTAATTTTCTGAAAAACCTCAATTTTTGATGAATAGTGAAACCACTATGTGGTACTTATAAAAACTGATTTTTCCGTTTAAATGAAATTTTTTCATCTTTGTGTTTTTAATTTCAAAAATCCGACATAAATGGTTGTCATTAAGAAGTAAAATGTGGTTCAATGGGATAAAAATAATTTTTTGGTGAATAGTAACTTATTAAGTTTTTAATCACGGTTAGATGTAATTAGTGTAGTTTAAGGTAAGAATAATATTTTAATAAAAGGAAATGACCTAGACACATGTCCTACCCTCATTGGGCGTGTCCGGGCCGACCAAGACAATCCATGGGTAAACTTGGGGACCCCATGGATCCACGTTGGTTGGAAAAAGACATAAATACCTTTTTATTTAATGTTAAATAAAAAATGACACAAACATGTGATGTTTTACTAAACCAATTTTTACATGGGGTTATACAAGTCATAATTTTGACTATAAATAGTCATTGGAAAGATAAAAAGCATTCCTACATCATAGTATTTTTTATATAATTTTTAGACATTAAATAAATTAAATTATTTATGACATCATGATGATGCAGCGATGAAATCATTATTTAACGATTTAAATAAAATGGAAAGATAATGTAATATCTAAGACCTACACATGTCCCAAACCTATTAGATGAGTGGATTTAGAACCATTATAACCTTATCCTCGAAATAAATCAATGTGGGACATTTAAAATCCTAAAATCTTTTGAAAATAATGTAACATTTTGTAACTTTACAAGAGTACCCCTCCTCTCCTCTTATAAAAGGCCCCACCCCTACCTCCTTACCCACACTCCCAAAGCCTTTGGCTCGGCCAAAATCTGCCCATTTTGTCTCTCCCATTCCCTCTCTTACTCCTTGAAGCCTCACTTTGGTCAGAAGTCTTCGCAAGGAATCCTTTGAGCTCAAACCAAAGGGAGTTACCTGATTTTATGGTAATGTCTTCACTTGAGTCCTTTTGTATTATTTTGCCTCTCCAACCTCCTAAACTCTTTTTATTCATTTCTTTTGTAAAAACTACAGTATCTTCAATATACTAGGATGTTGTTATAAGATGTATTCGTGCTACACTTATACAAACCTACATCTAATGGTTAAAGAACATACTGTTTCCGTGGATGGCGAATTTCTGCATCACGAAACGATGATTGTTCAACACGCATACAACACCTTCATAGGTGGCCATTAAGATGTAACTATATTTATATATGATATATAATATGTTTATGTTTTACTTAATCTTTTTTATTTTTCATTTATGGCATAACTTTATGGTTTCCATTATGGGTAAACGCGATATCTTCATTTAAGGAAGTGCGGACTACTGCCCCCTCAAAGTGATGTGATTCATTAATTTCATATGTGGGACGTATAAAGGATGGATTTAAAGTTATTATATATTATGATATACTATAATTATAATATACCTCTATATAATTATTATTTCATTCCATTAATGTATGAGATATAAATGAAAGTAGCGTTCATGCGTGCGTACGGCTTATCGTCTCCATGAACGGTGCATTTCATTTCTTATCCCCAAATGTAATGTACTATTATAAGTACATATTTATAATGAATATATATAATTTATGTTAAATTTAAATGATGAATATAATTCTGGAATTAAAATACACATACCTCTCATTTAGTTTTAATTCCATTAATATGACAAATAAATGAAAGTAGCGTTCATGCGTACGTACGGCTTACCGTCTCCATGAACGGTGCATTTCATTTCTTACCTATAAATGATTATGTAATATTATAAATACATGTATATGCAGGATATATATGATATATATGATATCCAAATAATGAATATCATTCTGGATATAATGAACCATTGACCACACGAACAACATGTAATTGTAAGAAGTCCACTTTTGACTTAAGAACCCAATATCGACAAAACAAACATTATTAACTTAAATGATTAAATAATGTTTATAACATGACAATAATTGATATAAAAGGAATAATGAACTTGAAAAATGTTCTTAAGAAAATATAATTTAACTCATGTTTATTATTCAGGACGTTAAAGAACGATCGAGTCAAGTCGGACCCGAGGTAAGGGATCTTACTCCTCTCTTTCTTTTTAAGTATACTCTTTTATGTCATTACTTCTAAAGCTCATATTTCTTGTTATTGGGATGTTATTTTATATTCCTATTTATGTAAAAATTATGTTAACATGATGAGAGACCCTATTTGATCTCATCAATCCATTTTTGTATGTTTATGTGGCGCCGTTAGGCTGCCGAGTTTTTGTAAGTGATTTTTCATCACACTTTTATTCCCGTGAGATTTATGCTACATCTGCCACAATTTCCTTTTAGTGGTGTATGTAATGCCCGTTATTTTTCTCATTTTGTAATATAATTTCATTTATGAGTATTTACATAAATTTTTTATTGTCCTTATTTCGTGGGGTGCATGTCTCGAAAGATACCCATGTCGGTAAGGGAACCTTTCACCCTCCTCTTTTTGTAAAATAATTCTTTTGTTATGTCTTTTAATTCACATAATATTATGTTGGGATATGTTCTTCTATATCCTTATTGATCTCAATTTTATGTCCATGTGATGAGATACCCTTTTTATCTCTCATCAACTCTTTTTCTGAATTTTGAAGTGACGTCGTTAGGCTATCAAATTTTTGCAAGGGAACTTTTTAACCCAAATTTGATTCTTTGGGATAAACATGTACTCCTTGAATATTTCATTCTATGAATATGTTTGAATAACCTCTGATTATTTTACACTTAATATCCACTTATATTTGGTGTATTCATTTTTCACACATAATTATGCAATTGATTTATCCTTAAACCAAGGATACCGTCTTTGTAAGGGTCTTCGTCTCAATCTCCATTCATTGAGGCATATTTTGTTTTATACACAACCTTCTTTTATACGGTGTATAAACCCCTTTGACTTTTACATTTATTCAAAAGGAATCTTTTTTCTATGAATCATTTTTCTAAACGACAAAAAGGAATGTTTTTTTACATACGCGGTGACAACTACCTTTTCTGCCACCGTGAGTATTATTTGATCTTTGGTTTCCTCAAAAAGCCGTAATGTTTTTAAAATAGAATAAATACCATATACTTCTTTTTTTATTTTGGTATTGAAAATGGTTTTGATAAGGGATTTTATTATGTCAATATATTTAAATGATATATTGTGATTGAAATGTGGAAATGTTATCATTCCATTATGTTGGTTTTATGTGTTATAATTTTATAATGGTACTTGGACATTTTACGGGTGGTTACGTGATAAACCATATGAGGGGTGGTGCCGTGAATACTAGGACGGGTGGTTATGTTATAACCTCCAATGCATTGGGTATGGAAGTCGGCCGAATGGCTATTCCATTAAGTATGTATGGAAGTTGTCTGAATGGCTATTCCATTAAGTGATATGTGTGGAAGTCGACCTTATGGTTATTCCACTTAAGTATGTTTATGTCCCAAGTTACCTTTATATGTTATTTCATCTTTATATGGGTTTTATGGTAATATTTTGGTTACATAAGGATAAGTAATGAACTTTTATTCAGCGAAGAGTTTTTTACTACTTCGAAAAGGTGAAAAGTATTACTTTGATAAAGTATACATGGTTTACTTGTTGTTTTTAAAAACTAACAGTTTTCATTCTTTATGTATCCCTTACTGAGCTTTTATGCTCATCCCAAGTTTTTGAAATGTTTTTCACAGGACTTAGCATGGAATAGGGTTAAGGATGGGTTCAAGGGAAAGTCATGCTACCTAAAACATGGAACTAGACATGTTTCTTTTTAAGAGTTTTTATTTTATGGAAATTTTAGTAGAAGCGACTACTTTGTAATCTTTTGAGATGTAATAGTTATGTCCTAATTCTCTAAAACTCTAAACATGAAAAGATACTCAACGTGAATTACTCATTTAATTCAATATTAAGTAAGGTTTAAGGCTGGGGCCTTATAATTTATATATTGAATATTATTTAAATTAATTATATTTAATATAATTCTCGAGTTCAATGCATGTGAGCATAGAATAATAATAATATTATTAGAGACATGGGGTTCCATGTGTATAAAATAAATAATAATGGTCACTTTTTCAATAATTTATTCTAACCCTAGATGTATATTAACACAAATATATTATTTTATTAATGTATAGAATTCATTTTGTGTTGTGAAAAATGACATCGGGAGAGAATCCACATATGTCCTTGAGAGCTCCCTCTCCCAGAACGATCTCATGAAGGGAGATAGATCTTCCGCCAACATCCATTGCAGAGTCTGGAGAGACCATGCAGAATCCATTGGAAGAAATTCATAGTGATATCAAAGTAAAACAATACAATTGATAGAATCTACCATGCTAGCACATGGATATTTCAATGCAAACGTTTTTAGATTTGTGAAACATGCGTTGATCACTGATAAATGGATTCTATTCTTGATTCGTACAACACAACAATGATACAATGTGAAACCATTCGCAGATTGATCAATTAAGATATAATTTATCAAGAGGTAATTATTTAATTTCTTAAATTAATTATAAAAAATATACAATGATCATGAGTTTTGGGTTCTGATAATTATTTTTTGTATATATTTATTGATTCAATTCCATTGATCATAATGCTTATCATAATGTAAAATTAATATTACTCATCAATTGTGAAATAAAATAATGTTGAGCATGCCCTATCCAATGCCTTATCTATCCCTAGAACCTCCATGTGGTTTAATTGGGGGTCACATAATTATTTATTATTATTAGAGATCATTGATTAATTTACAGATTTTTATTAATTTTAAATTATACTTTAATCATTATTTAGTTGAATTTATAGATATTATTTTTTATTTATAATAAATATAATCAAATATATTAATTTTTTGATTGAATAAAATTAGAATATCTAATCAGGAGTTTCCATGGAGTCTGGACAGATAACCCATAAGTACACACCATGTAAACCTTTGGTACACGCCATGTTCTAGTGTTTAATACACCACAAATTAATTTAGAATTAATTAAAGGAATGAAAATTTATTACATTTGGTGAATTTGATTATATAAAATGTGGTGACTAAGACATAATTGTTCTTTTTTAGCATATGTAAGCACCATATAACTTCAGTACATAATGCATATTCCATGATTCACATATAGGCTATGTATTGTTTTACACGTCCCAAATGATTGGTGGTCATGTAACTTAGAGACCAAATTCCATGTAGCCCATTTAGACACTATGTGGTCAAACATTTTATATTGCATGATTACATACCGATTCCCTACATGTGTGACTTAGATAGACTGTGAAAATAAGGCATGATGTGTTGCATCAATGTGCACACCATGTACATTTACTGAATTATAAAAAATTAAAAATTAATTTCTTATAATTTTCAATCAATATCAACATGTGTTAAGTGTTTTCATTATATTGGTACTACATTCCATTTGACGAGTTATATAAATATAAATATATATAATTATAATTAATTTCCACATAATTTTAGTATATAAATTTCATTTATAATTTATATTACGGTCATTACTCTATATGTATTGATGAAAAACACGCTATGTAAATACCATGTTTTCAGTGTTTTCATTATATTGATAGAATATACTATGAAGTTATTTGATAAGTCATGTATTCCACATGTCACATGATTTAACAGTATTCGATTATAATACATGTTGGGTTTTCTAGAAAGGTACTCAATGTTTTTCTTCCAAGGTACATTTTTTTTAATTCTAACATGATTTTTTTTTGAAAAAACACAGTTCACATCATGGGTTGACTTATATAGAAGCACTTGGTTTAAATGAGAGGAAATGTTTTTGGAAATCCAATTTATGGATTTCAGGATTGTAGAGCCCACTCAACAGATCATGGAACTATGAGTTAATGAAATTAAAATTTTGAATGAATTCCTAAAACCCTTAAAATTACTTAAATAACCAAATTTGGGGTGATGAGAAGGTGAATATTGATCATTTGCACTAGAATTTACATGAATTTTTTATGAATCTAATGGACAATACCATTGGGTTTTTCTAAAATAGTGGGAGATTGATAAATGTAATATTTATTTAATGGTTTAAAAATCATCAGATAATGTCATAAAACTCCCCTCATCTTATTTATAGAGAATACAATAATAACATCAAACTTATCAATATGTTCTATACATGAGAAAAAAAACTGTATCACAAGAATTTTTTCCTAGAGTAGAAAAGGTGCTAACATGCTATCCTACAACAAGAAATAAAATAGTATGAATTGGAAGAGCCCATTTTATATGAACATGATAATGTGGATAGTGATTAATAAATAACATTATTTGAGAAAAAAATTAATGATTCCAAATATATTCATTGTTTCATGCTATCAACAATGAGCAATGACATTTTGATGCAAACATAGGACAAGGATGCATATTGAAGGATATATCAACATTGAGATCTCTATTTATAGAAGGTGAGAAAATAGAGATATGAGATATCCAGTGCACTCTATTTATAACTAATCTTGGATTGTTGGAGTAGCCGGGAATCATATAGCCATGTTTCTTAGAAACATTGAATTCTTGGACAACATAGGTATTGAATTCATTGATGAGTTGAAAACAGATCTCATACGATGACTAGTACACATGAACTTATCTATTTGTATTGTTAGTTATAACATGAAAAATAATGAGAAGATACTTCAAATAAGTTTTACTCTTATTCTCTAGGTGGATAAATACCTTGGGCAGGTAAAAACCCATTGTCTTTATTGTGAATAAGAAAAGGAATAACAAGGAAATGGGGAACAAATCTCATAACAGATCTAAATATCCCATGAAATACCCCTACAAGAAGAGGAATATCCATAGGTATAGAAGATAAAATGAGGTAGTATTTTTTCATGTGGAATGGAATTTCACTAAAAGAAGAACTGCACTCATATGAATGGGGATGTTAAAGGTTTGTTCATTATTGAGTGTAATCTTTCAATATCAACACATTAGGTATTAGATACATCTTTTTGTGCTCACATTTTTATGAAAATGTAGAAACAAGTAGATTATGGAATATTGTGAGATGAGAGGTGGATTTAGGAGCTACTAATGGTACAAGGATGGCTTCTCTAGACATTGGTGACCAAAAAATTTCATTTCCAAAAGGAATGATATTGGTTTTATGAGATTATTATCATGTAATTTTTTTTATCAAGAACCTAATTTTATTGTCATGCCTAGATGTAGATCGTTTTAGTTACATGTTTGAGAATAGAAGTTGTTTTATTTTCAAAGAAAACATATGTTACATTATGGAACATTTAAATAATTGTTTTTTGTATTAAATTAAAAAATAATCTAATGAAAAAAGATAACGAATCATGGTCACTTGTCTTATATAGCACCCATATATGGAATCACCATATTAATTATGTAAATGAGAAGAATTTGAAAAAGATCTATAAGGATAGTTATTTGGACTCTTCATAGCTAAAACCAATTGAATGACGTCTTGCTTGTTTATATAAAAAAATTAGAACTGCTATTCTAAGGACATGATGAAAAAACCTCAGAGATTTTTGGATTAGTAAACACTGTTGTGTGTGGAACATTTTCAGTACAAGCCAGAGGTGATTATTGTTACTTCATAATGTTTAATGATCAATTTAACAAATATTAATATGTTACTTAATAAGGTATAAGTATGAGTCCATTGATATATTAAAATAATTTAATAATAAAGTATATAATATCTTTGGATATAAGATAATGAAGCTTAAATCAGATTGATGTGGTGAATATCTTAACCCAGATTTTATCAAATTTCTATGAGATTCTGGGATTCTATCTCACCGCACTCCACCTTACACACCTCAATGGAATGGTGTTAGTGAAAGGAGGAACTATACCTTGTTATACATGGTATGGATGATGATGATTCATGTTGATATTACATTATCCTTATGTGGATATTCAATACAAACCTTGGTATACACAATTTTACAAGTTCCAACTACAGTGGAAAATGAAATTCCCATTATGTTATAGAGTGGAATGAAACCTGTTTTGTCACATACATGTGTATGGGTTTACATGGAATTTTTAAGTCATTTTCAAGAAATAAAAAATTACCTTGGGGATCAATGTGTATCCTTATAGTGTATCCTAAGTAAACAATGTGATAATACTTATACAACCCCTAAGATAAGAATGAGAGTATTTCTAGGCATGTTATATTTCTTGAGAGGGATCATATCCTACTAATGGATAGTGGTAGAAAATATCACTTCAATGAAGTTGATCCTCAAGATACACAAGATTAGGTACATGAAAAAATTCCATAGGTCCATATGAAAGATGTATTTCCTAAAATACTAGTACTGCGTAGGATCACTATAGAGGTAAGAGAACTAAAGAGATAATGTTTTTTTCATAATGGCTGGTGACACATTATTTTCTAAAAATGATGAACCTCTATCATATAAAGATGAATTAAATAGATACAATGTTGTAAGATGGAAATAAGACATAATTTATAAAATGGTTTCTACATATCAAAATTAATTTTTGGTTATAGTCGAAGTTCCATTTGATGTAATTCATTTATGGTGAAAAAAAAATTCAAGAGAAATCTAGATATAGAAGGCAATGTAAATACCTATAAATCATGGATAGTGGATAAATGATTTAAAAATAATCATGGATTTTAATATGATAAACTTTTTAACAGGTTTCCATATTTAAATACATGATAATTTTGAAGAATGATTTCAAAACAGCATTCCTCAATGAGGAAAACATCTATATGACACATCCATAATGTTTTGGGAATCCATGGGATGAAAAAAATATATTCATATTGCATAGGACCATTAATGGATTTTAGAAAAAATATAGGTCCAGGAAAATTTGATTCGAAGAAGTTATAAAATATTTTGGTTCCATTGAGAACAACTGTGAGCCATGTATTTAAATGTTTTTAATTGGGAATTTCATCATTATCCTGGAATCATATGTTGATAACATATTAATTTTTTAAATGCCAAACTATTTATATAGGTAGTTAAGGAATGGTTGAACAAGTGTTTATCCATTAAGGAATTAGGTGAAACAACCAATATTCTACGAATCAAGATCATTCATGATAGATCAAAGAGACTTATTCGACCATGTGAAAGTATATAAATTGAATATATTATAAAGAGATTTACTATTGAAAAATACCTGAGGGTAATGGTTCTTATGTCACATGGTATAAATCATTCTATGAAAATGTATCCTCAAACACAAATGGAGAAATACAGAATGAGTAAGATCACATACACTTCAGAAATTGGACCAGTCATGTTTGTCACGTTGTGTATGAGACTATATGTTTCATATATATTCAGAATACTAGGAATATATAAATTTTATAGAAGATAATGACACTATTCTTCTGTTAAGGCAATCCTTTAGTATTTATGAATTACCAAGGATATGTCTCTGGTGTATGGAGGAGATAAAGAGTTTTTCATCTGGGATTATACTAATTCTATTTTTCAAATAGATTATAGTTATTTGAAGTCAATGTCAATATATTTTTTCTATCTCAATGGAGGATCTGTGAGCTGGAATAGTACAAAGAAGCCAGTTGTCACTAATTCTATAGGGGAGTCTGAGTACATAAAATTATATAATACAACCAATGAATACCTTTGGAAACAATTTCTTTTATAGGATCTTGTTGTGGTACATAAAATCAAAGATCTAATCATATTGTATTGTGATCATAATATAATAGTGGATCTTGAAAAAGATCCAAATTCACACCAACGGAAAAAGAACATTCTCTGAATGTATCATGTATTGAGGGATTTTTCTTAGAGGGGTTAAGTGTCAATAATAATTGTTTAAATGGAATACAACATTTTGGAACCCTTTACTGAAGTACTATCACAAATTAAGCAAGAGTATAATGTGAGATATAGAAAACTGATTGAAGTTAGTAGTTGTATTTTCTAAAAGTTGAAATATATTAGTGATGGAAACCTAGAGACAAATTTTATTTATTTTATGATAACATGTATTCATTTTTTAATATTAATAAACCCATTATCACATTATGGTTTCTCTTATACATTTCATAGTATGTGATAATGTTCTAAGTGTAGTTTTCACACTGAACAATCATAACTATTCCCTGACATGATGTGATCCTAGAAGTGCAATGACAATATTCTTCAATTAATGGTCCATAACAAGATGCAATATTTTTGGGGACACAAATGATACAGGCTATCAAGGGTTGATACTGATAGGATTTTGAGGTATTTTCTCATGGTGTACACCAAGGGTAATACCCAAAGTAAGATATTATGAGAATGAGACCCACAAGTAAAAAATCCATTTTTATATGTGTCATTGGTGTTTCCTATCTACGGATGTGTGTATTCACCATTATACTTTATGAATATTATTAACAATTATTATAAGTCATGTTGTTTTATGTATTGATGAAAATCATGATGATATATGTTCATGAAGAGGTGTGATATTATGAGTGAATCATGAGTAATATTTCATTAATGAATAATGAGATATTGTATTTTCCCTTTCTGTTCATTATTATATGTTTATATATCTGAATATTGAGGAAAATAATATAGCCTAAATAAATCCATGTGTATGGTGTTCTATAGGAATGTATAATTTTTGAAAATTTAATGACATAAACATAAAGTATATAGGGTTATGGTACCCACTCACTACCTTTTTTATTTGAGGTATAATAATATAGAGATTATATTAAATAATATGAATCAGTATGAGGTATTATGACATTGTGGCATTAAATTATTTCTATATGGATGCCTTGATGTGTTTCTAGATGATCACCGTGGATTTTAGACTGCTTTGCCTAATTCCATTGAGAATGTGGCCTAGATGGTCACAAACTAAGTGTATCCAGAATCCTAATTAACTATTATATTATTTATTATTGTTTAACTTGTAGAATAAATATTATTTCTATATGTGGTTTAATAATTATTCAATTTATCTTGAATTATTATATTATATCGATAGTAGTTCAATAGAATATTATGTGATCAGAATATTTAATAATTAAATATTTTTTATTTATTTAATATAATATTTATTTTTATCTAGGAGAATAAATAAGTGATATTTATTTATAAAACAAGTAGTCATTATTCATGGTCTGAAAAATATTGTAGAGAAGTAGGGTACCAAGTTCAAAGGAAAATAATGCATGAAATATGATCTAACATGATAGCACTCAAAGACTACTATGAGGATGATCAAAGATTAATGGAACACTAGTGTATCACTACTGGAGGGAAAATATTTTTAATTAATATAATAAAATAATTGTACAACGTAGATCTATTTTTAGATCCATCCATGAAGAAATAATTTTCATCAATATAATTCATGAATGCAATAAATTAATAAAAAATAATATATTATGATCATGGGCTTCAACGCCAAAGAATACTTAATTTTATGTATTTTTTATTCAATTTCATTGATCAGATCATTTATCATTATGTGAATCTTGGATTAATCATCAATCATAACCGAAATCAAAGTTGGGTTTCCCCATCCAATGCTCTTATTGTGTCCAGAACATATTTTTTGAGTGTGAGGATAATAAAAATGACTTCCCAATAACAAGTTATATTTTATACTTCAAAATAATTAAAAAAAATAAAGATTTCAGATTACCCTACTCTTAGTGTTCTTACATTAACCCTATCGCTGGTTCCATATACTCTCACCATAAGGAAACAACCTTTGGTGTATATACTGATGAATTTATGGTATATACCACTCTATCTTAGTTTACATAGGTTAGTTCAGAGACTTTACTAGTTACAACATTATAAAAATGAATAAATTCCTCATCAAAATCATCTATCACCTTGACCATAGGATTAAATAGAAACTACTAATGGAAAAATAGAAAAACAAGGAGAAGATGTAGGTACTATTTTACCTCTGAATCACACTAACCAGCTAAACATGGGATGTGATTAAACCACCTACACAGATAACATGATATAAAATATAACCATCCATACATTCTTTAGTTGAATTGAACACTACAATGAACAACTATACCACACACATAGATGATGTTCCCAAAAAATTCCGTATCCTAAGTTACGCAAGAACTAATCCACTATCATTTTTCACAAGAATTTCTCTCCCTAGGAATAAACCAATTAGGTGAAACACTTCTATCAACTATCCATCTAATGGTTATTATACCCATGATTCATACCATGAACTAATAAAAGGTGAGTAATTTGAGTGTATAACTAAAATTAATCATTTATCGCACACCCCTTGTGATATTTTTGAACCCAAATTTGAAAGGGATATTGTTCAAACTTCACTTTAGAATATAATAACAAATTTAGACATAAAATACAAATAATAATCCCTATAGGTGCTTCTTGTGAGAAAATAAGATAATTCCACTACCTTGAGAGATATTATGAGTGGAATAGCTTCATTCAGTCTTTTAGACAATATTGTAGTTTAATATAATTAAAAATAAATAGAAGACCATCTAAATCCAAACATTCACTAGGGTTGGAAAATTTTGAATGTGAATATGACACAACCATAAACAGGGAATATGGATATGATGTTCTATGAAAACATTCCCATGTTTTATCCTTCATGGTTCCCTTTATTAAAAAAATTAAAACAAACCATTTATCCATTCAACCCTGATGATACAATATTATAAAGAATATTTTGAGCGATACAGTATTTATGTGGTGGTGTACGATGTAGTAATAGAGCCTTTTAAACCATTCACTCTAATACAACCATGTGTGTGTGTAATTTTAAGCCACACATACTATGTTTTATATTATTTTATTAATGGGGTTATTGATTGATTTATTATTTTACATTTTATTTATGACTCTTATATATTTTTTGAGTATTGATAATTTTTTTTTGTTTACCATGTCTTATTTTCCAATTGAATTTCATGTATGATTATTTTTTAAGGTATCATGTTATTTATATCCCATTAGTGATGATTATAGATCATTATTCAATATTATTTAACTTATTCTATTAGTATTTTTATGATTTATTCTCATTTTATCCTTTTAAACCTTATAGTGAGTATTAAATTCTAATTCTTATAACGTCATTAGGTGTGTTACTAGGGAGGGTGAATTTGGAAAATATTTATTTAAATATCATATGATAAAATATTTTCCTACTCATGGATATTGTTTTTATATTAAAATATATACTCATATTGTATTAAAATTTTATTTTTAAATAAAAAATGTACGTGAATGAAACATGTATATGAAAACTAAAATTTACATGGTTCCCCTTCATTATTGAGGATACATTATAGAAATTAAATTAAATCACTTTTGTAACATAGAAATGTACATAATCTCCCTAATTATATATACTTGTTTTGGAAATGATAACCATTTAATATAAGATTCATTATTATTTATGTTTTATTGACTATATGTGACAATAATCTCATTACTGGTTTATCAATAAATACATCCAAAAGTAATATGAAATAATTATATCATATTTAATCTCATTCAATTTTTGAAATACATTTATCACAATAGAACACCCATGCTTATAGATGAAATATTTCATAATCCTAAAAAATTATACCAAAATGTTTGGTCCCATACTAAATATGGAAGGAGATATGGATGGGGTAGGAGATGAATTGTTAATCCAATAAAAAATAGATTAATTGAAAAGATAATATAGAATGAGGTGGAATATCAAATTATATAACCCATGAAAAGGTCATGTGGATTTTTTGTTGGAATAATGTCGGATAACGAAACTTTAATCATAAACAAAAAAAGAACGAGATATTCTATAATATTTAACATCAACATGAGATGAATTAAAATTCTTCTTCCCTCAACTATAGTGTATTCATATTCACTAGATATAATCGTTTACAATGGGTGAACACCGTACCCAATATATTTCATGGGAGTAGACATCACCTGAAATTTTACTAGGATTAGTCTTAAATCTATTAAATTTTACTATGATATATTAATGATCTTTTTGAATGTGAATTTTTATCAATTATTCATAATATAAAACATAAATTTTATGGATAATATTACCAGTGTGTGAGTGAATGTTACAACTCAGTTGATACATTTCAAAAAAAAATATTCTATGATAATAAAATAAATTAAAAATACATATAATATAACAAATTATGGTTACTAGAATGGAAAAATATTAATTTAACATAATTTTGATGAACTGAATAACATATCTTTAGGAAACCTACAAGGTGTTCTCAAATTCCAAAAAGAAAAATTAAACGATCGATATTTAATATAATTAATCATTTAACAATATATCCTTCATCCATGACTATTGAATGGTAATTATAAAAATACTTTTATCCATGCCCTTCATTGAATATTTTATCTAATGATCACTTAATTTGGGGTTTTAATTAATTAAAGTGATCATGGTGCTTATAATTCTCAATGATCTGTGAAATAGAAAAAATAGAATAATTTATCCAATAAAATTAATCATTGAGACATTAAAAATTCATGAATCCACTAATCGGTGTATTCTTATACCCCCTTTATTATTTTAGGCCAGATTCATTGTTGTATCTCATTAAGTCTTGATGATATATTTGGTATAATGTAGTCTCACAAATCTCTTAACATCGAGTTCACCACATTCCACGTTATTTAATGATTCCACATTATATTACATTATTATAGTTTTGAAATGTGCATCATTTATTAATATTTCAATCAAAACTCAGTCAATAAAACATTAAAAAGGTATCACTCAATTATCATTGATGATCTATTACATTAAAACTTGATATTTCATTCTTCTGTTAACATAGTATTAATAAAACTATTAATAATATGTTGGAATCTAGTATAATGTCTCTCAACAAAATAAATAATTCTATGATCATATCCAAATACACCATATATCAGTTACTTTCCAGACTATTTGAAGCATAAATATTCTTATGAAAAATTATTACCTTAAAATGATTATTCATTAGATCCCTGTCAGTCCACAAGTGAATTCTCAATGAACTTGAATTCTTATTCAGGGAATAGTGATTAAAATTATACTAGATTAAATTTATAATTTATGTTGGTTATATTAAAAGGATGTTTTTATGAAAATGGATTATTCATCATCTAACCCACACTCTATTAGTGGCAACCCAACATGTGTTGGTTTCTCAATGTTTTGTTAGCTCTATTACACACATTATTATAGTATCATCGTGTGAGTTTCATTGCAACATTGTCTTTAGAAAATTGCATACCTTTTTTTTTAAAATACGGTGTATAGAAGTATTGAAAGTGTTTTTGATATTTATTTTTCATAGAGTAATATCTTGAAATGACATAAGATCTATAGATAATGTTGTGTCACTTTGTAAAGTTTTTTTATTCTATTTGAAAAAAAACAATGTTCTTTAGTAATGACTGAGGTTCTGTTAACATTGAAAATAATACCTTTAGAGGATTTTTGTGACTATGTATTATGGCAATTACATTTGGGATTTGAAATTAGAAAAGGCAGTGGATAATGTTTTATTCATAGACGTTTTTATAGAAATGTTAAATCCATAAGTTATATTGATCCTTGAGAAAAATGTATCTGGGAAACAGTGACCATAAAAAACCCCCATAAGCTGACTTGTAGAATATTCTAGATTAGGTTTTATTATATCATGTATATAACTAAGTGTAATATCCCCATATATATGTAATGAACTTCCTTGAGGTACTATTTATACAATAAAGGCTTTGTTTTTAGCAAGGTTATCATTTTTTGCATTTCCCATGTCTACATGAGGCTACACTAAAATAATATCTAGCTATTCCATTAGGGGTTGTGTGTGGGAGACACCATATTTTTAAATATTTATAAATATTTTAGGTGGACTACACCACCGAAAAACGATACACCATATATTTGTTAATGGAAATATGTCACCATGACATTGTTACACTTTATGATGTGGAGAGATTGGATTTGGTAGGGAAAATAGTTTTGATTTCTAATGTTCTTATATCAGCACAAGGAATAGAGGTTGACCACACTAAAGTTAGTTTAGTGAATAGATAGGTTAGAGGGGATCATAGAGAAATCATATATTGTTTTCCTAAAAACTGAATTATTTGTTAGAAATATGGACATTGTCATCGGACACAAGTTCGTAGAATATGATACTTGATGTGGATATATTTTTACATGGTTTTGCGACATCTTTTATTTAATTTTTATTAATATAATTATTTATTTTATCATTTTTTAATAAATAATTGCACTTTTGTATTTTTATCAATAAATATATTAACTAGTCATTTTTTATAATTAAATATGTGTCTTTAGTTTTTTAAAAAGTTCATTTCGTCTTCCTAATTATTCTGATTATATTAATATACTTTCTAGTTTAATAATATTAATCTCATTAAAATATTAATTTTTTAAAGGTTTTTTATTTAAACAGTTGTTCATTTTTATACGCATTTGCCCAATTTAGTTTTTAATTTTAAACTGTACACTTTTAATTAGATTTATTAAAATAAATTAATTTTATTTATTAATTAGTATAATTATTATGTTTTTTAGATAAGTAAAAAATTCATGTTAAAGTTTAATATAATAATGTTCTCTTAATTTAATGTTTTCATTTTGTCAGTTAATTAGTTAACTTAGTTGTTCAAAATCTATAGTTAATTTTAGTTATTTTAACTTCATGTTTCTAGTTAATTCATTGTATGTGTTTTTCATATATTGACATATTTATTTAATTAATATTAATATTTAAATATTTACATAATAATTAAGTCACTTTTATTTTTAGTTTGTTTAATAATTTAGTTAGTTTTCAATTATGTTTATTAATTAGTCATTAACAGTTTAGTAAATTTGTCATTTGTTTTAATTAAATAATGTTTTATTCATTTTATTATCTATTTAAAATTATTATTTTTATTATCATTTATATTATTTCTATTGGTGAGTTGACTCACCAATAACTTCCTAACAATTTGTGCCACCAATGGTTTAAGATTTTGGAATTGACGTCACGACACACCGATTCCATGACACACCGATGCTTTTTTAACTGTAAGTGAGTCGACTCACCAATGAGTTTGAAACGACACAACCCTGTCCTGCTAGTCTTCAAATCCTATATACACAGCTACTAATTCCACCCCAGCCTCCTTATGAGACACCGATCTCGATTTCCATTTCTCACTTCCACCAACGCCATCTAGTAACACTTCCCCTTTGCCCATAGCAACTGGTCTCCACAACTCTCCCGCTACCACTGATTCTTCCCACTTCCTTTCCACCCACCATAATCAACCTCATTCTGATCTGAAGACTCGACTCACTATTGTTTAGAGAAGGAAGATCCATTTTAATTGGACCTACCATGGTTCAAACCTCATGTTGAGCCGCCTCAGAGCAGAAATAGAAGAGTAGATGCTGGTTGTTGTACCATGATGCTGGTTGTTGTACTGTGAAGCTGCCCTGAATTGAGGAGTTCATCCTTTCATTGTCACTAGTTTAGAGTGAAGGTCTACCAGTTTCCGATCTACAGTGCTTCCATTAGGCTGTGTGTTGTGGATGGAATAGGAGTGCACTGCCGTGTGCCAAGGAATGAACATAGATGCCACCAAAGCTGATAGATTCCACAAACTGGTGCTAGAGGAGAAGTCGAGACCCAGATCCAAAATCATTTGAGCCAGAAAGACCTTTCCAACTGCCACTAACTTTGGGAGGAGCTTATAGCGCTGCATGAGGTGTCCAACATTGAAGTCGACTGAGTCACACGCCTGAGGGGGGTATCCGTCAACCAGGGACACGCCATAACTGTGGAATCCATTGTGGCCTCCCATTGAAAAACCATGATGTGCAACGCTGAAAACCCCCTTCCCCTAGGGTTGCACCGAAATGGGGGACAAATTTTATAAATAAAAATAAATAGATTAAAATAAAACCAATTTTAAAACATAAATAAAAAAATAATAACTAAATTAAAACCTAATAAAAATGATTATAAATATATAATATTTTTATGATAAATACAAATGGAAAATTAATTAAAATAAATCTAAATTAAAAACATAAATTCAAGAATTACTAAACTAAAATTTTTAAACCATAATAATTAAAAATAAATAATAAACATAAGATATATAATAAAATAGATTTATTAAATTAGTTAACATAAATGAAATTTTATTAAATGAAAATTAATTAATTGTAAATTATAAAATTAAAATAGAATAAATTATTAACAAATATCATTAATTATAACTCAATGTTACATATTTAAATTTTAATAATTATTTAATAATAATTTTTTTAAGAAAATAATTACAAATAATAATTTATAAATTAAAATATAATAATTTTTTTAATTATCTTAAATTAATAAATAATATAATTTTAAAAATAATAATAAACTTTATAATTAACATTAATAACTTTAATCAATTAAAATCAATAAGTTAATAAATACTAATATATAAAATATTTTAAGTCTAAAAGAATAATGACTTTAAATATTTATTTATCCAATACCTTTGTGTTCTAGATTTTTTTCATTGTTCTACTTATGTAGGATCATATAAGAAATGAAATCCCGTCTAGGGTCTCACAACGACAATAATGAAAGTTAGTTACTTGAGAAATGACAATGCGACACGTGGTTTGCAAAAAAAACACATGTGCTGTGCACAAGTGAAAGGAACTTGAAGTCTGTGGAAAATAGGGGGTGGCATACAGCAGATGACAGGGGGTTTTAAGGAAGAGTAAAAACAGAATTTTGAGGAGGCTCTCATTTTTATTTTTCATGAACACACAATCGGAGGGCTAAGACTCCGATGAGCAGTTGGAGATGAGCTAGAGGCTAAGGATCCTGAAGGCAAAACATCACTTGTGTAGTTCTTCTTCCCTCTATCCTTTATTTTTGAACTCTGTTCTTGGATGTTTTTCACTTCTTTAATCAATATGATCAACGGATGATTGTCTCAGCTTGAGAATTCAATTATAATGGTTAATCATTTAAACTTCTTCATTCACTTTACATTTATCAGAATCATACTCAATTTACGAGATTGATTAATGATTCTTTTTTTAGTTTCATCACACCTCAATTGTTTTCTAAATTCATAAATTTAATATCAACTCTAGAGGTAGTTCCTAAATATGTTTATCAAAGCGTTAATGTATTTAACTTTATAAATTTACAGATATTTTATTTCCAAATGTTATCCTTTTAGAACTATCAAGTTGTTCGACTGATTTTGGAGTGGATAAATCCTAAAGTCAGTCTTTTGTGTGTTGAGTTTCCTATAGAGGGAGACTTTTAACCTTCTTCTTGAGGTATGATACAATAATATTTAGTGGAGAATATATCCTTTAAACCATTATATTGGAATTATCGAGTATTACATATGATCTACTCCTTCGACCTTGTTGTCTTCTTTTAGTATTTTGTTCTGTTATATCAGTTCTACTGTAGTTCTTAGTTAATTAGTTTACTACTAAATGATTTATTTTCTTATAAATGTTTTTATATTTACTTATTACTTAATGAAAAGTACAAAAAAAATTATAATGTAAATAAATATAAAAAATGTTCACTGGATCCACTTCTGACAATAGAAGAGTTATTTTTGAATAAAACCTTAGATTTCTCACTAGACATCCCTTGGGTTTGACCCTACACCACTATACTAGTGTAAGATCTAGAAATGATATTATTAGGGCAGTGACAACCTCCAATCACATCAAAATTTGGAACCAATTCTAGGAAAAGATGGTTCTAAGAGTGTAGGGTTATAATGAAAAGTAAAAAAAATCAATAAAAACAAAAAAAAACATATTGATTTAATAAGGTTTCCTTATGACTTCTCTCTTCCTTCATTATTGGGGATATTGTTAAGTCAATATGGTTTCCTTATGACTTTACCATTTCTTCATGTTTTGATAATCACAAACACCTCATCTTAAGGAAAATTTTATTTACCCTAAGTTTTACTTTCATAAGGAATATTTTCCTTCCCCAAAGAAATTTTAACTTACCATGTTCTTCACTATTCATTTTGTCTAAGTATAAACTTTGGATTCGTATCCAAAACCTCGGAATCATATATATAATTAGATTTAAAGCATTCTGTTTTTAGGATCTGAATTCAGGTTCCGAACTCTATGAATTCAGACTCCGAACTCTTCTGAGTTTTGACACAAAGTTCTCTGAATTCAGTCTCTGAACTCTACTAAGTTTTGGCTCCGAGTTCTCTGAACATTGACTCTGAACTCTTCTGAGTTATGACTCTGAGTTCTATGAATTCAGACTCCGAACTCTTCCAATTTCTAACTACTAGTTCTCTGAATTCAGACTCCAAACTCTTATGAATTCAGATTTTAAACATTGTAAGTTCAGACTCCAAACTCTTATGAATTCAGACTTCGAACTTTTTAAGTTCAGACTCCGAACTCTTATGAATTCAAACTACGAACAATATACGTTAAGACTCTGAACTCTTATGAATTCAGACTCATAATTCTACTGAATTCAAGAATTTTAATTTCTTCAAAATTCAAACTCTGTAATTCTATAGAATACTAGTTATGAACTCTTCTGAAGACAAGAACTTAATTTCCATGTTTTTTAGACACTGGATAGTTTATTGTTAGACTCAAAACTTTTGTTTTTTTCTTAAACTCCAAAAAATGATTTTTTTCAAGCAGTCATATTTTTTCTTACATATGTTTTGGTTATAAAACGATGTCGTGCATTCAGTTACTAACGTACCGTTGTTTGAGTGACATGTGAAGAGGTCCTTCTGAAATTCAATGAAAAATATGAACTTTGGTGGAGGGAGCTAAACGTTGGAGTCGTGCCTATAAATAAGAGAAAATTTGAATGAGCTCATAACTTTGATGAACTGTTCTATGACTCTATAGATTACATGATTCTGAATTGATTTCTAGAGAGAGACATTCTTGCTTTGTGTGTACTGAACACCTTGTTCAGAATTGCTTCGTGCGAATCTGAATGTTGATGAGTACATTTGAGGGCTTCCCAGTATAGGAAGACATAGGTGCTGACTAACTTAATGATAGAGGACTTCCTTGATGAGGAAGACGGAGGTGCCGACTACCTTGAAGTTGAGGTCTTACTGGGATATTAAGACATACTCTGACCTTCGTATCGGGGCCTTCCCCTAGTGTGGGTAGGATAGACTTTCTTGAAAGTATAAATCAAGGGACCTTTATCCATGGCTGTTGGACACCCTTATCTTTGGGTTAAAAGACTTATTACTTGTTACTTTTTTGTTTCATGTTTTCCACTGTGTTTTGATTTTTGAGGAAAGTATAACTATCTTATACTTTCTAATACTTGTATACTATGATTTAGTATGATTCTATATGCTTTAAGGCAGAATATTTATCTTTGTAATCTTTTGTTATGTTTCTTTTACGGAACAACTTTTCTAGAATTTCATTCTCGGAATCATATTTCTGGAATCAAGCAAGTGTGTAGAACTAGAGTTTTGTGAAATACTTTTTTAACATTGTTAAACATCTATATCATTAAAAGTTCTATAGAATTTTTAATGTATATAATTCACCCCTCTTGAATATTGAGCATCATTAGTTACTACATATAGTATCTTTATTCATTATTTGAATCCTACAATTAGTACCAAAGGAGGTCTCTGAAATACTTATATTCACATATAATTTTTCCCTGGTCAAGTTTTTCTTTGTTCTATATTTTCCTTACTGAGGACTATTTTCCTTGTTTACAAACTTTTATTACTAACAAGTTTGTGTGGAACGATTTTCTTTAAGATGGTAGGAATCAGTGTTGGTTCCATAGACAACCTAAATCCAACAAGACCACTTTATTTTTATGGGAATTATTATGAATATTGGAGAGATCACATGAAGACAATTATTATCAATACTAGAGTAGACAATTTTTCCATGATTACTGGAGGATATAAAATCCATGACAAAGAAGTTAGTACATTCACCAACCAAGAAAGGCATGAATATAAACTGAATTATAAGGTACACAATACATTGCATTCTTCCATGGCTAGAAATATATATAGACAAATTTCATCTTCTGAAGCAGCAAATTTTATTTGGAAGATTCTTGATGTTACACACTTTGGAACTTCTAAAGTTATTGAAACTAGAAGAGCCCTGCTCGGAGCTAAATATCACGGTTTTTGCTTTCCTTATGGAGAAGCCATATGTAGGGTCCCATAATAATTCATGAATATCATTAATAGTTTAAAATCTATGGGTGAGAAAGGATTTGAAGGTGAAGCTCTTATGGATAAAATCATAGACATCATGACCAATGAGTGGGAATCCAAGAGAATAGTTATTGATGAGAATAGAAAAGTCACTCAAATTTCCCTTGATGAACATTTTGGAACTCTTCTTCAACATGAGAATAGAATGATAAGAGAAGCTGATAATATTAAGAAGAAGAATAGAAATGGTAGTGTTCCTTTTACTACAACTTGAAATCATATGAAATCCAAGACTCTTGAGAGAGTTACAAGATCTAAATCTAATATGGTTTTTGTACAATCAAAATATAGTGGAAGTAAATCTTCATAAAATGAACTAGCCAATCTTGCTCAAAGTATGATAATGATTGTTGGCTAGAAGAATTTTTAATCTAGATTTTAGTATAAAGAAAGGAAAGATAAGAAAGATTCAGAAGTCACATGTTAAGAATGCAAGAGAGCTGTAAATATAAGACCTGATTGTCCTATGCTTAAAAGAAAGGAAAGAAAAGATAAGAATTCTAAGAGAGATTTAAAGAAGTACTACAAAGCTAAAGAAATGAATGTCTGGAATGCTAATGAAACCCAGAGTGCTAGTGGTGGTGACTCTTTAGATGAATCATCGTATTATGAATCTTCTCGATAGAGGAATCTTGGTCTAATAGTCAGACTACCTATTAGAAATCATTGCTTAATGGCTAAGGTACATAATGCAGAATTTATGACCAATGTATCTCTAAATGATAATTATAGTGATAATAAATATTAAAACTCTTCTGATGAAGAATCTTTTTCTGATGAGGACAACACTTTACCTACCTATGAAGAAGTCTCTAGGTTTTTTAAGCTTTTTAGAATGAGAATTCAAAACTCATGAAAAATATTGATAAGGAAAATTCAAGAAATGTTATTCTTAGTAAGGAAATATCCGGTCTTTCTAAAGATCTTGATAACAAAAACCTTGATTTTGAAAGTATTTTTAAAAACCTTCAGGAAGTAAATTCTAAGTATGAGAAACTTTCTAGGGATCTAGAAAATGTAATTTCAATGAAAAATGTTTTCGAGCCTAACTCTAGTTCTAAATAGAATGTTTTGGACGATAAGAATTTAGTTATTAGACTTAATTCAGAAATAGTTTCCTCGAGGAAGTGTTTGTCAAACTTTACCCTAGGTAAGGAAATTTTTGATAAGATGTATTCTCAAATCCGACCTCTATGGAATAATTTTGGTTTTGGTTATACTATTACTAAACCAATTTTTAGTAAAAATTATATTTTTCCTCAAAGTGCCCCATTATGAACTAAGTGTCAGTATGGTGGACACTAGAGAAAAAATTATTCCTTAAACAAAACTCAGTATTTAAGTATTCATAAAGCATTTTCTTCTATGAAAATATGGGTACCTATTATTTTGATTTCTGAAATTTACGGATCCAAGAAAATTTGTGTACTGAAAGTATAACATTATTATTTTCACGAAAATAAGGAAAGTACCAAGAGAAATACTTGGTACATAGATAATGGTTGTTCCCAGCATATGACTGGTAACAAAAACATCTTTGAAAATATTATCAAGATGAAAGTAGGGAAAGTAACATTTAGAGATAATGCTAAGTGAGAGATTAATGGTATAGGTAACATCCTTCTTCTTGAAAAAACATTGAATTCAAATGTTTTATTTGTAAAAGGTCTTAATCACAATCTTATTAGCATCAGTCAATTATGTGGAGAAGATTACATTGTGAATTTTAGGAATGAAAAGTGATTAGTAGACAATTCCAAGGAAGAGTTCATTATTTCTTCCAATAGGCAATAGAATGTTTATACTCTAATCTTAGAAGACCTTAGGAGCCAAGACCTACCTTGCCTTAGTGAAATGGAAGATTACTCTTGGTTGTGGCATAGAAGGATAGGACACTGTAATGTTAGGACCCTATGCAAACTCTCTATGAAAACACTAGTTAAGGATCTACTAGAGATTAGATTTTATTCCTCAAAAGTTTTTGATCCTTGTCAATATGGCAGGAAACATAAATCATGTTTTAAATCAGTTAGTAAAGTCTCAACAACTAATGCATTACAGTTAGTGCATATGGATATTTTTGGTCCAACATAAACTACAAGCATTGGAGGAAAATATTATGTATTTGTCCTAGTTGATGATTACACTAGATTTACATGGGTCTATTTTCTAGAAAAGAAATCTTAAGAGTTTTCTTATTTCAAAGTTTTTAGAGCCCATGCTAAAAATCAGAAAAACCTTCCTTTGATAACTATTCATAGTAACCATGGGGGATAATTTCAAAATTCTTATTTTGAAAGTTTTTTTAGATGAAAAGGAATTACTCATAACTTCTTAGCACCTAGAACACCTCAAAAAAATGGTGTTGTTAAAAGAAGAAATATATTTCTTCAATAGATAACAAGAACCATGTTGAGTGAATATTATATATCCAAACATATTTGGGCTGAAGCTGTAAGTACTACTAGTTATATTATAAATCGAATTTTGATTACATCGTTTCTTAATAAAATCCATATGAGTTATGGAATGGTGGAAAACCTAGAGTTTCTTACTTAAAGTTTATTGGTTTTAAGGTATTCATTCTAAATACTAATGATAATTTACACAAATTTTCACGAAAATCTGATGAATGAATTTTTGTAGGCTACTCCACAACTTTTAAGGCTTATAGAGTTTTTAATAAAAAATTGTATTGTGGAAGAGACAGTACATGTCAAATTTGATGAATCCAATCTTTTTATATTTAAACAACCTCAACCTACATATTCAGATGTGTTTTCAAAAACAAATTATCAACCTTTGTTAGAAGATTCTTCTAAGAAGGAAAATGTCCAAGAATAAGATTTTGAAGAATTTACCCCAAAAGACCTTCTATCCAATGTTGATAAACAGGTTTTAAAAAACCCAAATTCGTTGTTTCATAAGAGTTATCCTAGTGATAGTATCATTGGTGATGTAAAACAACCTGTACGGACTAGAAGATCCTTAAGGAATGAAGTAGAACATCTAACATTCCTTTCCCAATTAGAACCAAAAATCACTGAAGAAGCTTTAGGTGATGATGATTGGATAAAATCTATGCAAGATGAACTATATGAATTCGAAAGGAATAAAGTTGAGACCATGATTAAAAGTCCTAAGGAACCTTCTGTTATTAGAGTAAAATGGGTCTTCAGAAATAAATTTGATGAAAATGGAATCATAGTAAGAAATAAAGTTTGATTGGTTGCTAAAGGATGTAATCAACAACAAGGAATAGACTATGAAGAAACCTATGCTCCAGTATCTATACTTGAATCTATTCTTATTCTACTTGCCTTTGCAGCATTCTTCAACTTCAAGATTTTTCAAATGGATGTGAAATGTTCATTCCTTAATGGTTTTTTACAAGAGGAAGTTTTTTCTGAACAACCTCATGGGTTTGAAGATAAAAAAATCCTTAACGTGTTCATAAAATTACCAAAATCTTTTTATGGATTTAAGAAAGCCCCTCAATCTTGGTATGATAGGCTTACTGGATTTTTGCTTCAAAATAATTATGTTAAGGGAAATGCAGATCTAACCCTTTTTATAAAGAAAGATAATAAAGATGTTTTTATTGTTCAAATTTATGTTGGTGACATTATATTTGGTTCAACAAGGCAATCTTACATTGATTCCTTCGTGGATTTAATGAAATGTGAGTTTGAAATGAGTATGATGGGTGAGTTAACATTTTTCCATGTTTTTAAAATTTCTAAAAAACCATAAATAATCTATATATCCCAACATAAGTATTTTAAATGTCTTCTTAAAAAGTATGAATATGACAACACTGAGAGTATTAGTACTCCCATTGTTACCTCAAACACACTTGATCGTGATGAAGCTGGGAAAACAAAAGATCAAACATCTTTTAGAGGTATGATAATAAGTTTACTTTACTTGATAGCTAGTCATCCAGACATAATATTTTTAGTATGCTTATGTGTAATATATCAATCCAATCCTAAGGAATCTCATTTAAATGTAGTGAAAATAATATTTCACTACTTAAATAGAACCAAGGACCTATGACTATTTTATACTTTTGAGAATGATTTTTTTCTATAATGTTTTTTGGATGATGACTTTGGTGGATGTTTAATGGATTGAAAGAGTATATATGGAACCTGTATTTTCTTAGGAGATTCATTAGTTTCGTGGTCATCCAAGAAGAAACACTCAGTTGCACTTTCTACTGCTGAAGACGAATATGTAGCAGCTGTAAGTTGTTGTGATCAAGTGTTGTGGATGCAACACACACTCACAGACTATGGTATGAGTTTTAGAAAAACACAAAATTTGTGTGATAATACTAGTTCCATTTCCCTAAGGAAAAACTCTGCTCACCACTCCCATGACAAACACATAGATATTTGGCATCACTTTCTTAGGGATCACACGCAAAAAGGAGATATAATTCTACAATTTATCCGAACATGTGATCAACATGCTGATATTTTCAAAAAATCATTACCCACTGATAGATTTGAATACATTAAAAATAAGTTAGGAATGATAAACATAAGTTAATATTCCATGTTAACATTCTGTTGAAACCAATCCCCGTATAGCAATACAGTCTGTCTCATAGGGGGAGTACATTTTCTTGTTAATCAGATTTCAAAATATTTCATAATAAAAATTTTCATAGTCAAATTTTCCAAATCTATTGTAATGAAAATTTTCATAGTCATATTTTCCAGATATTTCATAATGAAAATTTTTGTAGTTAGATTTTCAAAATTTTTCATAATGAAATTTTTATAGTTGGTTTTTTTTCCAAATCTTTCGTAATTGAAATTTTTGTTGTCACATTTTTTAAAAAAAATCGTCGTAATAAAGATTTTCATACTTAAAATTTTCGCAATATAGTTTTTCATTTTTAGTTTTTTGTAATCAATATTTTCGGAATCTAATGTTCTTTAAGAAAAATTTTCCTCAATATAAATAATCATCCTAGAAATCCGAAAGGTATGATTACATTCATGATTTTTCATAATCTTCCTTTACATACAGGTAGTTTCTTTTAAAATTTTCAGATTTTATTTTCCTTAAATTCGAATGTTTTTTTAAAAAAAACTCAAAAGATCGGAACCATGATTTCCTTGAGGCCATTATATCAACGGCCAGATCTGATTTGAAGGATATTCAGCCAATGGAATAAGTTTAGAAGATGAACCATCGCATCAAATTCCTATATAAAGGACCCACGATGGTTTTCCCACATCAAATCGCAAGATCTCATGTGCTGAATTTATGCCCTTCTACATAAGCTCATTCCGGATTATCAAGGGTTTCTCAATTCCAAATGTCTGTAGAAGAATATTCTCAAAATGACATGTCTACTATCAAGACAATCTCAGAGTGGTAGATCTATAGAGAATGATTGGTGCATCTGAACATCTTCTCAAAGTATGATTCGATCATCTCAAAGAACATTAAGTTGAATGGATGGGAGTGTCTGCGTATCGAAGCCAGGGGATCATGATTTAGTATATATGGACTTGCAAGTTGAATTTTTTGAATCAATGCATTTCTTTGAGGATGAATGTAGAGATAAGTTTTCATTCAAGAGCTATTTAAAGACTTGTGGTCTTTTATATACTAGGGAAACTAGTTTTGTTGGTATTACATACGAAGGGGAAGATGTCTTTTGTTCCCATAAGTTACCCGATGTCAAAGAAGTTTTTGTTAACGATAAGGCTATCAAATTCCTTGGACTCTCTGCTGTAAAGACTCTGAAGATTTCCCATCTGTATACAAATTATCATATTCTCGAATTATGTGTTCAAGGTTTCATAATTTTGAGAAATGGTGACAAAGACACATTGAAGAAGAGTGACATGTATATATTGGATTTCTTGGTAAATCTAAGGAAGATCGACTTGGTTAAGCATATTATCATTATTATTTAGAATATTAAGAATGAAAACATGAAGGCCTAGATAATCATGTATCCAGCCATTCTTTCAAAGTTAATTGTTCAGTGCTTGGAGTCTTTTAAAATTCCTTGCAGCTCAAAGCCAATGAATTGAAAAGTCATGCTAGTCAGCGATAAAACCCTAATGTGGATGAACATTTTTTTCTACATAGACTCCAGATAATTTTTTGACTTAACATAGGAAGAAGTGGAATCTATTCTAAAAAAACAAGAAATGGCTGAACCATCAAAAAAAGGATGGAAGGAAGAGGAAATTTATGGAAGTAGAAGTGGAAGAAAAAATCCCAAAGCCTAAAGAGATCCAATCCATATCTCCAAATCTCATGAAGCCAAAGGAATATTCGTATTAAGTAGTAGAAAAATGGATGGAAGACCTGAAAATAAGAAATAAGAGGATCCAAGTTTTGGTTTGGATCCTGCTGATGCCAAAGATTTAAAATAAAAAACCTACTGATGATCTTGAGAAGCAATCTATGGAAAAGAAGAAAAATAAGAATATGGCTAAAGGAGAGATTTTCCAATCTCATTTAAAGGCTTCTAAGAAAGAATCAGATAATATCCCAGTACCAAAAACTCTAATGGTAAAAACCTTACCTAAAACTCCAGGAAATAAATTTTTCACTCTGGTGAAATCCCAAGAGTAAATTGTTGAAGAAAAATAATTTTTCAAATAAGCTGAAGAAGAATAAAGTAGTGGAGAAAACAAATATTTGATTAAACAAATGGAATAATTTAATGAGAATGAATGTCCATCTAAGAAGCTCTTAATCTAACCTTCTGAAGCAGAATACTCAAAGCTGGCTACACTTGGGAAAGATGAGAAAGGAGAGAATAAGAAGGGTGAAGATGAAGTGAATATGATCTCTAAGGAATAATGTTCTAATCATGACTTCATTCACCCTGAGGATTATATCGAAAGAGCTGAGAAAGAAGAGAAAGATGAACATAAAATTGTTCAACTGTCTGACAGTGAAGATGAATCTTCCGATGAGGAAACAATTCCGAGAAGTGATAAGGGAAAACATGTTATTTTTGATACATATGGTAAAGCTATTGTTAAGAAGAAAAAAAGTTTCAGGTGCTTCATCAAAGAGGAAGGCCAATAATCTAGAGAAAGAAGCATCACCAAGAAAAGTTTCAGATTCAAAATCATTATCCCGTGGACAAGATTTAATTGTTCAGTCATTGAAGAAGATTTTTTAGACCATTCCAATTTTTCCAAGCATTGACTTGAGATGTTAGATGCTTCAACACACCATGATCTAGAAATCAGATTCAGTATCCATGGTGACGGAAAGGTGTGTCAAGCGTGAGGTTGATCTAAATAAAATTTTCATCAAATTTGATGCCCATAAAAGATCAAGAAGGAAGATGAACAGTTCGTCTAGAAAAACCATAGAGGACATGAGAAATCATGATGACTTCCAAGAGAGCTTCAAGGAGGATTTTGACACCGAATATGTGAAGATCAAGGATCTCACGAGTAATTTAAAATAAAAGCTGACCCTTGAGAAGAATACTTTAATTCAAGAAGTAAAGGATTTGAATAGGAAACTATATTCAGTAGCTCAAAGATGGAAGAGAGAAAGAGATCTTCATATTGAGATAGAATTAAAGCTTTTCAAGATAGAAGAAGTCCTGAAGGCTTAGGCAGAGGCTCTAAAGGCTCACGATGACAGAATCAATGCTTTAGAGATGAAAGCTAAGGATCATGATCAGATTTTAACGCGAGAAGAGGAAGATCACAAGGATATCAAAAATCTGACAAGCATTGTGAAGAAGATGATGCCCAAGGAGAATGAAGGATGATAGACCCAATCCAATCTTTTGTTGAATTTTCCTTGTATAATTTTTTTTAAAAATCATAATGAAATTTTTGGTTTCTCTTCATATATTTTGTTGTCTATACTAATATTTCAGGTACCATTTTTACTTTTCCATTCCCTATATTTCCTTTTGAAAATCACAAAGGGGGAGAAAGGAAAAAAATACAAATTAATGAAGAAATGTCCTTAAGTAAGGGGGAGTTCATATAAAGGGGTGTTTTTTATTACAATGATTTCTATATTCAAGATAATGAAAAATCTCATTCCAGAAATCTAGAATACGATCTGTAGTGTTTCAAACCCTAAGGGGGAGTTAGTCATATTCATCCTTGCCTATATGTGTTAAGGGATATATGTTTTTTTATGTCTGAATATTCTTTTTTTATGGATGTTTGTGCTTTCCAAAAATAGGGAGATTATTGAGTCAATAAGGATTCCTTATGACTTTTCCATTCCTTCATGATTAGGGAGTTTGTAAAGTCAATAAGGCTTCCTTGTGAATCTACCATTTATTCATGTTTTTAAAATCACAAACACCTTATCTTATAAAAAATTTCATTAACCATATGTTTTACTTTCATAAGGAAAATTTTCCTTCCCCAAGTTAATTTTTCCTTACCATGTTTTTCATTGTTCATTTTTTATAAGTATAAACTTTGGTTTCGTATCCAAAACCTCTGAATCTTATATATACTTAGATTTAAAGCATTATGTTTTCAGGATCCGAATTTTGGTTCCAAACTCTCTGAATTCAGACTCTGAACTCTTCTATGTTCTGATTCCATGTTCTCTGAATTCAGACTCCAAACTCATCTATGTTCTAACTCCAATTTATATGAAGTTAGATTTCGAACTCTTCTTTGCTCCGACTCCAAGTTCTCTGAATTTAGAATCCGAAATCTTCTGTGTTCTGACTCCAAGTTCTCTGAATTCAGACTTCAAACTCTTATAAATTCAAACGCCAATCTTTATATGTTCAGACTCTGAACTCTTATGAATTTAGACGGCGAACTTTGTAAGTTAAGACTCTGAAATCTTAGGAATTCAAACTCCGAACATTGTATGTTCAGACTCCAAAATCATCTGAATTCAGACTCCGAATTCTACTAAATTTAAAACTCCGAATTTCCTTGAAATTTAGACTCTTGAATTCTATAGAATACAAGTTCCAAACTATTTTGAAGATAGAATCCAAATTTCCATTTTTTGTAGACACCGAATTGTTTTTGGTAGAATCCGAACATTCATTTTTTTCTACACTCCGAAAAATGAATTTGTTCAATCAGTCATATTTTTTATTACACATGTTTTGGTTATAAAATGATGTCGTGCATTCAGTTATTAACTAACCATTGTTTGAGTGACATGTGTATAAGTCCCTCCGAAATTCAAGGAAAAATATAACCATTAGAGGAGGGACCCAACCAATGTAGCTGTGAGTATAAATTAGTGCTCATTTGAAAGATCTCATAACACTGATGAACTGTTCTTTGACTCTAGAGATTACATGTTACTGAAGTTATTTCTAGAGAAAGACTTTCATGATTTGTGCATACTGAACACCTTGTTCTGAATTTCATCGTGTAGATCTGAATGTTTTTGAGTACATTCAAGGGATTCCGAGGATAGGAAGACAGAGGTGTTGAATACCTTAAACATCGATGACTTACAATGTGAGGAAGACAGAGGTGCCGACTACCTTGACGTTGAGGGCTTGCAGGGATAGCAAGACAGACTCCAATCTTTGTATCATGGGCTTGCACTGGTGTGGGTAAGGCAAAATTTCTTGAATGTATAATTCAAGGGACCTTTATCCAAGTTTGTTGGATACCCTTATCTTTGGGTTAAAAGACTTACTACTTGTTACTTTTTTGTTTCTTGTTTTCCGCTAGGTTTTGATTGTTGAGGAAAGTATAACTATCATATACTTCCTTATACTTGTATACTCTGATTAGTAAGATTCTACATCCTTTATGGTAGAATATTTATCTTTGAAAACTTTTGTTAAGTTTCTTTTTTGGAACCCCGTTTCCAAAATTGTATTATCAAAATCATATTTACAGAATCAAACAAGTTTTTAGAACTAGAGGTTTGTGAATTACTTTTCTTAACCTTGTTAAACATCTTCATCTTTAAATGTTCCAATGAATTTAAAAAGTATACAATTCATCCCCATCTTGTATATTGATAATCCTTAGATACTACATACAATATCTTCATTCCTTATTTCGGTCCTACAGAATAAATTAAAAAAAAATTCAAAAAAATTCTAAAAAAATGTAACCATCATTGCTCCTTTTGTTGAACATTAAAATTCTGCATCAAATCTGAAACATTGTGTTTCTAATAACACCAATTTTTGGTTTAAAAATTTATGTTCCTAAAAAATGGGTTTAAATGGGCCCTCATTGTGATTGTTGTGACTATTATGGACATATGACCTATTAGTGTGTCAATAACAAGCCACAACAGATTGATTATTTTGAAGATAATGAGAAAAACATTGAATTTAATACTGAATTCATAGCTAAAAATGAGTTAATTGAATCCAATTCAGTTTATAGAAAGGTTGTTTGGAATTATTGTTTAAATAAAATTCATGAAATTCAAACTAAATACACTCAAGATCAAGATCAAAGAATGAAAATCATGGAAACCTGTTCTTAAAATAAAAAAAATGGTTTAAATAATAACAATAATCTGAAATGAATGAAAGGGAAAATGTTTATAAAAGATTTGAAAATCATGATGAAGAGGATAGTGATAGTAAAACTGGGAAAAAAACATTATAAATTGAAGAATCTGAATCTGTTGAACTAAACATGGAAATAGCTATCTCATTGAATTAAGAAAACTACATTGTTGATCATAAAAATATTTTTAAGGATGTTGAGGTGGACAATTCTAAATATGAATTAAAATATATTGAATAGGAATGCGTAGTTCTATTTATAATTCCTAAATTGGAGAAAAATCATTGTTTTATAAGTTTTGAAAAGGAATTCACTCAGGTTGAAGATAAACATGAAAATAAAAACATTAAGGTTAAAAATCCTTCACAGAAAATTCCTGAACTTTTTTGAACAATGATCCAGAACATGAACAGGGAAATATGTTGGGAGAGAATGTTTAACTAGAAAACATGGAATCTGTAATTTTTGAGCCTATTTTGAAAACTACTCTTCTGTGTTTGGAAATTTCGAACCCAAAAATTTCTAATATTTTGTTGAATGAATAAGTTGATGTAGTGTGTTTTTAGGAAAAGGTGAATAATTATTTTTCATTTCCCTATTCTCACAGTGATAAATTTTCTGAAATTTTGTGTAGTGAGATTCAAAGTAGTGTTGTCATTTTTAGGGAAAACTGTTTGAATTTGAGAAATCTCCAACATGACTTCATTGATTCTGAATTGAACATTCCTGCCCCTGAACTAAACATTCAGGAACATAGTACCAACACTACTTTGGAAAGTGAGCCTTTTAAACATGAACCTTAATTAAAGGTTGAGAACATACTAGATAATGGTTACAGAATTGATTTGATTGAATTAGTAGGTGTTCAATGTGAGTTAATTGATTAGGATCTTTTGGAAGAGATTTAAAAAAATGTTAGTCCTGAATCTGTTTGTGATAAAATAAATTCTCTTCCATGTCTGTCGCATTCTCCCCCAACTGTAAAGGGTGACAAGACTTCTCATGATAATGATAGTATTCCAGAGTGGTAATAATATGTGGGATCCATTGTACATGATTCTGTTTATCACTCTATCGATTCCCTTATTAAACCTACGAATTAGAAATAACCCATTAACATTCTTGAATTTGAATATTTTTATACTGAATCTGATAAATATTGCTTTGAGAACAGTGCCACCCCCTTTGAAGCACCGACATTGTCATCCCTTCCTAAAATAGTTAAATATGTAAAATCTGAAACAATTCAAGATGTGGACTACACTATTCCCACAATTGTTAAAGGGTGTTACATAGGGGTTATTTCTTGCTATGAGAGTTTGGTTTTTGTTTTCTTTAGCCTTAGAGCCCACATAATTCATATTTCTATTAAAAAAATGGGCAAAAAATATGTGGTTGTTCCTATTAAGGAAATTGGATCCACCTAGTTACTATGGTTAGTTGTTAGGTGAGTATGGTTGGGGACTTTAAATCTAGAGCTTCATGGAACGAAACCCATGGTTTTTGTTGAGTTAATAAATAAAAAATTTTAATTAAATAATGTCTAACCAAATACATTAAATTTAGTTCTATATGAGAGTAAACCCAGGTTGTTTTCTTAGGTTAATTTTGTTTCTCTTCTTGTTTTACAATGAATAAATGGTTGTTGTGGTGTCTACATAAAACTTGGTCTATCCTATAAATTTCTTTCTCTTTATACTTGTCGTTTGATTTTTAGTATGTTGCTGCTTTAAAAAGGAGTGGACTTCCCAAGCTAGAGGATTAATGACAAAACTATTCAGGGAAATATCATAATTCATGTATTCAATTTTTTGATCCTATTTATTTTATTAAAAAATTCATTGTTAAGTCGCAGTTACTAATTTCAGTTAGTGAGTGACTATTACTTTGTAAATTTTTGCTGATGCTGTTGAAAATCATGATTGTATTGGAATGAATGTTTTTTTATGTCAATGTGTAAATAAAAATTCTTCATGTACTTCACTATTTAAAACTAAATTTTATTACAATTAAAATATTTTCACTGTTTGAAACTATGTGTGGGGGGTACGTGCCGCTGGTGTTTTTGAATCTGATTTTCGTTGGGGTGTTTATCATAAAAATTATCTTTTCTATTAAATATCCAAATGAATAAATTATTTTAATCATTATTTCACCACAATTAATTGTGCACCAACAAGTTACATGATATTCTTGAATTAAAATAAAAATACCTACTACTGGACTTAAATGATAATGCATGTACCTTATTATAAACCTACTGTAAATTTATGTCATTGTGGAAAACAATATTTTTGATCTTTAAAGAGACCCTTTATATGTGTCATCTATCTACTAAATTGAAACTATTTTTCAAACCTTAATTTATTAATTGTTCTTCTTCACCTTTGAAGCTAACTTTGGGGACATATATGGGTTTTAAGTATAGGGGACATGGTCAATTATTGACTATACTAAACTGTGTTTAAAGGAAGTTTTGTTAATTCCAACTGCAACATCAATTATTTTTAAAAAATGGATAATATTTTTCAAAAAAATTCACAATTGTAGGATTTTTTATTTCTTTAATTGGGTCTCGAATTTTAATGATGCCTTATTGGTAGTTAAGAGTTTTTTTGAAACTTAAATTGATGTGAATGGATGATTTCTAAGGGAATCTACATAGAGATTTAATGGAAATATAGTTTAGGGACTACTCTTGATTTTGATATGGGTAACTTGTATGTGGATTTATGGCCATAACCCTTGGAACTAAATGTTTGATCTTGATCCTAGGGGATTAATTTTTCTTTTATTTATTAATTTAATCACCTTTTTGAGACAAATTAATTGAGTTTTATATAAATCTTTTGAAACCAGAGTAGTTTGGAAATCTGGGATCCCATGGTGAGTCCATGAGACTCTAGATGCTGGGTGTGTTTCTGTTTACTAAAATCCCTATGTACGGCTTGAATAATTGCATTGCACAGTACTTATCAGATGGATACATGGCTTTAGAATAAATAAATAATGTTTATATGGTCAAAAAATGAGTTCATTAAGGAGAGGGGAATGATGAACTTCAAATGAAGAAGGAGGAAAATTGTTTATATGGGAATCATTTAGGTTGTATCGGTTATGTGATTCAAAAAAATACTTATTGTTGGAACCTAGGTGATGTGTCAAAGTACAAGGTTCTTCTGTTAAGGTTTTGATTCCATTGATATTTTTCCTCTTTTCACTCTTGGACTTTGGACTTAATCCTAGATTGAAATGAGTCAATAAATATCATCATATATAAGGTAAGACACCTTATTTGATGGAAGATTTTTTCTACCTTGATTACCCTTTGATTATTTTTTTCTAGGCAATACAAAATTTGAAAATATCATTTTCAAAAAGACTAAATCAATTTTTAGTCTTTTGTTATTAAAGTACATGACCACTTACATTTTGAGAAAAATAATAAACACTTTAATGTTTTTCGAAGATGATAAAACATCTTGTTGTTTGAGGAAAATAAATGCTTAAGTGAGAGGGAATTTGATGTGGGTCAATTTTTACTTAGTTTTTCCACATTTTTTATTTAATTTTTAGCAACTTAATTATTTATTTTACCACTTTTTAATAAATAATGTCTCCTTTGTATTTTAATCACTAAATCTATTGATTAATAATTTTTTATAATTAAATACTTGTTTTAGTCTTTTAAATATTTAATTTAGTTATTATAATTATTCTAATTATATTAACCTACTTTCTAGTTTAATAATCATAATCTGGTTATCATTTTAATAATTTTTAAATGTTTTTTTATTAAATCGATTGTTCATTTTTATTTAAAATAATATAATCCAGTGTTTAATTTAAAACATTACAATTTAAATTTTACTTATTAAAACATACTAAATTTATTTATTAATAAGTCTAATTATTATGTTTATTAGATAAGTAAAAATTTAAGATAAATTTTAATATAATATTGTGTTCTTAATTTTATGTTTGCATCTTTTCATTTAATTAATGAATATTGTTGTTCAAAATCATTAGTTAATTTATATTATTCTGTGATCATGTTTGTAGTAAATTTTACATATGTGTTTCTAATTTATTTTGATATTTATTTAATTAATCTTAATATTTAAATTCTATTTTAATAATTAAGTTACTTCTATTTTCAGTTTGTTTAATAATCTAGTTGGTTTTTAATTATGTTAATTTATTAGTCTTTAACAGTTCAGCTAATTGTTCTTTTTTTAATTAACTAATGTTTTATTCATTTTATTAACTATTTAAAATTAATTTTTTATTAGATTTTCAATTTTTTCTATTGGAGAGTCGACTCACTATTAACTTCCTAACCATTGGTGTCACCAATGGTTTATGATTCTGGCACTGATGCTGCAACATACCAAGGTCACGACACACCGATGTTTTTTCTAACTATCGGTGAGTCGATTCACCGATCACTTTAAATCAACATCGGTCTCTTCTACTCATTGACATTAGTTTCTTATTTTAACTATCAGTCACTTGTTTTTATTTGCAACAATTGGTGCCTTATTATATTTTATTGGTGACACTGATCCATTTTTTCTATCGGTCGCTCGTAAACACCGGTTCCAACATCCTCACACTGTTCCTCCCCGAAATTCCACTTTTCACTCACCGATCTTCACTCACTCACCTATAGATCCCCATTTCACACTATAAGTGAGTCCCTTTCTTTTATTCCCCTTGTTTCCATCGATCATTTTGATTTTTATACTATTGGTCCCACTCCACAACTCCTATATACCCATATATTGATTCCTCTACAGCGTCCACAAGAGACACTGATCCCGATTTCCATTTCACACTCTCTCCAACGCCATCCAGTAACACATCCCCTTCACCCATAGAAACCGGTCTCCACAACTCTCCTGTGACCACTAGTTCTTCCGAATCCCTTTCCATATGCCACATCGACCTCTTTATGATATAAAGACCTATCGTACTACTATGTAGAGAGGGCAGAGGCTTTGAAATAGGACCTAACATTGGTCAAACCATGAGTAGAGCTGCGTAATATCTAAAATAGAAGAGTAGACGCTAGTTTTTTTACTTTGATGCTACCTGGAAATGGGGAGTTTTTCCTGTCATTGTTGCTGGTATAGAGTGAGGGTCTCCCTATTTCCAATCCACAGAGCTGCTGTTAGGATGTGTGTGAGGATGGAATAAGAGTGCACCGACGTGTGCTAAGGATCAAACATAGATGCCAACAGAGATTATGGAGGCCACCAACCACTACTAAAGGAGATGTCGAGACCCAGATCCATATCCATATAAGCCCGAAAGACGTTTCCAGAAGGCACTGCCATTTGGGAGGAGCTTATAGGGAATCAGGAACTGTCCAACACTGAAGTCGACCGAGTCGCATGTCTATGGGGGTATCTGTCGAGTAGGGTCATGCCAGAACTATAGAGAGCCACTGCAGCCTCCCTTTGAAGAACCCAGATGCACAGCGACGAAGACTGCCCTTCCCCTTGGGTTGAGCCAAAATGGGGGGAAGAAGAACTTTTAAAAAAATTTAAATTGATTAAAATAAAAAAAAAATTAAAAACATAAAAAACAAAAATAATAACATAATTACAACATTAGAGAATAATGATTATAAATATATAATATGTATACTTTAAATAGAATAAAATTTAATTAAAATAAATCGAAATTAAAAACATAAATTCAAGAATTACTAAAATAAAAATATTAAACCATAATAATTACAAATAAATAATATACATAAGTTATATAATAAAATATATTTATTAAATAAGTTAACATAAGAATTTTTTCATTAAACTAAAATTAATATATTGTAAATTAGAAAATTAAATTAGAATATGTTATTAATAAAGCTTATTAAATATAATTTACTGTTACTTATTTAATTTTTAATAATTATTTAATAATAAATTTTTTTAATAAAATAAATACAAATAATAATTTATAAATTAAGGTATAATAGAGTTTCTTAATTAACTTAAATTAGTAAATAATTTAATTTTGAAAATAATTATAATCTTTATAGTTAAAATTAAAAACATTAATCTTTTAAAATCAATAAATTAATAAAGAGTAATATTATAAAATCTTTTAAGAATTTTAATAAACTAATAACTTTAAATATTTATTTATCCAATACCATTGTGCTTTAAATTTTTTTCTATATTCTTTTTAAGCAGGTTTATACAAGAAATGAAATCCCATCTAGGTTCTCACAATGAAATTACCATGAGTTAGTTAACAGAGAAAATATAGTGTGATGTGTGGTACTTGAAAAAACACAGGTGTTCAGTACACATGTAAAGGACACTTGATGTCAGTTGAAAAAATGGGGTGACATGCAGCAGATGGCATGGGGTTTTAAGGAAGAGTAGCAACAAAATTCTAGTGACACTCTCATTCTAATTTTTCAAGAACCCACTATTGGAGAGATATGACTCACGAGAGGAGCTGGAAGTGAGCTGGAGGATAAGGAGCCGGAAGGAAGAGCATCACTTTGGGAGTTTTTCATCCCTCTGTCCTTTATTTTTGTACTATGTTATGGGATTCTTTTCACTGATTTAATAAAGACATTCAAAGGATGAATTTTCCAAGATTAAGAATTAAATTCTTTTGGTTAATATTTTCTTCTACATTCAGTGTACATTTTTTAGAATCATAATCAATTGGAGAGATTTATTGATGATTCTTTGTTTAGTTTCTTTACACCTCAATTTTTTTTCTAAATTCCTAGATTCAAGATCAATTGGTGAGGTAGATCATGAATACATTTATCAAATAGTTAATGACTTTTTCTTTGGAAATTTATGTTCAGTATATTTTCAAATGTTATACATTTATAACTGTCAAGAATTTTAACAGATTTTGAAGTGGAAAACTCTTAATGTCAATATTCTATGTGTTGAGTTTCTTGGCGAGGGAGACATTGCACCTTTTTATTAAGGTGTGATTCAATTAAGTGTAGTGGGAATAATATCCATTAAAATAGTAGTTTGGAACTCTCAATTATTACATTTTATTTGATCCTTCAACATTAATGCATTATTTTCGTATTGTGTTCTCTTATGTTAGATTTACTGTAGTTCTTAGTTCATCTGTATACTAGTAAATGATTTATTTTCCTATCAATGTTTCTATCTTTACTACTTTCTTAAAGAAATGTACAAAAAAATTAAAAAGTAATAAATATAAACAATGTTCACTGTCTCAACTGCTAACAATAGTAGAGTTAATATTGAATACAAGCTTTTATTTCTCACCTTGCATCCCTTGGGATCGACCCTGCACCACTGTTCTAGTGTAAGTGTTATAAATGATATTTTGAGGGATGTGATGAACTATAGTCACAACCATAATATAACCTTAGTAATTTATTGATTCCATATCCTTCACCATTGTGAAGAAGGCTACACCATGGTGTTACTCTAGATAGAGGAACCTATGAAATATAATGTAAAGTCACACCAAAATTTAGAAGTTACAATCCCTAATTGAAATACTGATAGGGTAGTTTCACACAATTTTATGCCTTTGAGGTTGTTTAAATAGTGATTATTCATCATATGTATATGAAAGAATGACACATGGAATGATCTTATGAAGGATGAGTATGTGTTGATGAATCCATATCCTTGAATGAAATGTAATGTTATGATCACTCTGTAGCTACAGGTATCAATTTTAACATATAGGGAGAGATAGAATTGTATAAGGAATAGAGAGATTCTCAATAAGATCATTGATAAGGGAATTATGGACTTAATAGAAAAATGAATTATATAGAATAAGGATGATATTCCAGGATCCTTATATCACTATAATACCATCATGTAGTGAATAATAAACACTATATTCTAGTTTTATTTCCCAAAATAATTTAATATTGAATAATGATTTCATAGATAAAAAAATGAGTACCGTTTTTTGGTGAGTGATAGTGAACCTTATCAATTAATAGAATAGTGTGTTTAGAGGTTTAGTTTGACTAAACTATTATCTAATGTAAACATATATAGTTCACTTTACTTTTTTCGGTGCATAGTCACATGACCATTTCTTAATACATAAACCAGACTAGTTAGGATGAGACAAGAAAAAAATGTCTTATGTGGTTTACTTGTTAAATAAATTATAGAGAGAACGTATGGAAAATATTGGGATATTCCCCACATTGAGTGAATAATATCAATATCAAGGGAAAAAATGATAAATAATTATTAACCTTATTAACCCCCTCATGGCAATCTCATTAATAAGGGATATAAAATTAGTACCAAAGGGTAATTTTTTTGGGTTACCATTTCTCTCTCTCAGGATAAAGGAATAGGTAGAAATTAAAAATCCCAAGGCCTATTAAATTTTTAAGGAATAAATTTCTAGCTATAGAAAAATAGGGCCCAGAAATACATCATGACATTAGGGATATAAGTTTAAATGGTATACATTTATGGTATATCAGTGAACATAAAACATAAGGATTTACCAAAAAGTGACCGCAAGGAACTAGATGTGCATGTAATGGAAATCAATTCATTAGGGGAGATTTGGACAACCCTATATTCCCCAAGTCATTTCCCTTCAAAAACTCTTATTCCATATGGGAAAAGGTCATTGAATATTTATGTGGGTGATAGTATTGTTTGAAAAGAAACACTAAACATTTTTTGCATAAAAATAAGGTCATTAGGGTGTGCCTAACATAAACAACATAATTCTCTTTTGATCATATAAATTCACCTACGTAATAAATGTAGGTTCATGGTGAACACATTGAAGATTTCAAAATAATGAAGACAATATTGAGGAGACTAATGTAATGACCCTTACAACAGTATCCTAGAATCAATACCTTACTTTATTAAATTTTAATAAATAAAATATTCAAGTCCCAAAGGATAAATATATTTAGAAATTTTGGAAACCTAATTACAGACTTAAAATATATATATCAATTGAAACTATAAAATAAAAAAAATTAATCCTTTTTGGGAACTAATATTCTCCTAGATTAAACATGTATATCAACCACAACTTAAAATTAGAATCCTTTAAAAAATAAAACATAAAAAATGGGGATCTTAGATTCTTAGTATAGTTATGCATACAATAGATGCTATTAAGATTAAATAAGCAAAAAAATTATAGGATGGTGTATAAATGAAACACAAGAAATTTAAACATAATATTGAGCATAATATGGAATAAATAAATAGAAATAAAATAACTTCACATAAATAATCACATGGGTGTTATATTAATCAAATAATAACATGGAATATAAATAACTAATCTCATAATGAGGGAATTAATAATTGAGGACATCAAAAAAAATCGTCAAGGAATCATCCAGGACACCATATATAAATTTGTTAGACCACAACCAATATAGAAACATGTTTGCCTCTTGAGAACTATTGATAAATCTAGGGGATATAGATGGCCTTTAACATAACTTATCAAGTATAATTCATTCCATATATGAAAAGTGTGAAAAAAAACAACATGAACAATATATTGAAAAACTAGCATATGAAATTTGAATACTTCAACCAAAAACATGAATGAAATAAAAACTACATATCTATAGTAAAACTGAACATAAACCATTCATTAAATAGGGTAGATTGTACTATAAGAGAGAAACCTGAATCAAGCATAAAACCCATCATAGTATGTTGACCTAGATTAAAATACTATAACAAAATCGTTAAAAATTTATGAAGAGAAAACCCATTTTTTACATTGAAATAATTTATTTAAAAGGATTCCAAATTTTAAAATAAAACTTTTTCATTGAAATGAATCCTTTAAACCTGTAAAAGAAGATTCAAAAAATTCTATTTTCATGATGGTAGAAAAAGATGCTTGTTCCACATAAGTAAAAAAATATTCCTGCTATAATCTTTTATAAAAAATCTTCAAATGATCTTGTTTAGAAAATAAAAAATTATAATCGTTAAAGAATTAGTAAAAATCCAAAAAGGGATTAAAATTATTTAAAAAATCTATAGATAATAATAAAAACATTTTGGAAAATATTTTTAGAAAACATGGACACAGTGAAAAAGATATGACAATTAATTTATTAAATATTCAAGGTGTCCCATACCACATTGAATTTCTTAAATCATAAGCCCATTGAAAGAGTAAAATATTACAAAACAATAAATATCATGAAAATAAATAAATTTATGACAAGATAATACAAAATGGATTTACATAGGCATCATAAAATAGTGTGGGTGTATAACATCAAAGTGTGCCTCAATGTAAGGAGATTGAGACAAATTCTGTTACCTTATGCTTCCTTTAGCTAAATTTGCTAAAAAAACCTGCATAATGTTTAAAAACATGTTATTAATTTATCCCATACCCATATAGATATTTATGATATCGTATATGATCTTCTTATATTGTTTTGTTAATAATATTCTATTATTACCCTAGTTTCTGGTGTTAACTACTTCATTTATCTATCCATGTTTGGTCCTGTATGTCTTGTTTTTTATCAATAATATATATATCACCTAAATAATTATATTAAATTAATATATATATATATATAAATATTACATTTACTCATTATACACATTTTTAACTTTACTATTGAATTGTTAATGTGGAAAATGAATCTCATCATGTCATAGAGACTGTTGGTCATACATACGCACGAGCGACAATGTAATTCCACTAATGGTAAAAGGGTAAGTAATTGGAAGGGATATTTATTATAAGTAATCATTATCATGTCATATATATTGTTTATATCGATTATATATATCATTATACTCATCAGAATAATGTGGATAGGAAAAAAATTATACCATGTCGTAGAGACAGTATGTCTTACTTATGCACTCATGATGCTTTCATTTTTTATAGGATGGATAAATGATGGAATATAGTTTTACCATAATCATAATAAAATATTATAATATGTATGATACTTGAGTTATTAATTTATCATGGAAATAACACATGAAGTATATTTAGAGGAAGAAATGAACTTGAACGAGTTGGTAAAAAATTATATATTCTTCGGTGCACTTCCTTTATATATCTTCTTAAGGGATATAGAATTGGTATTTTTGGAATCCCATAACCACCGAAACATGGATAAATATGTTTTGAGGAGAAATTTGTAGGTTTTTTCGAGATAGATGTCTCAACGTGGTGTGAGGAAGTGCGGTAGGAGGTCTCCTTTTATAATTAAGGTTGGGGAACTTTGGAAAGCTCTTAAAATATTAAATTTATCTAAATTAAATTTTTATTAAAAATTTATAAAAAATTATTTATTTTTAATATAATATTACTATGGTTCGGAATCCACTCAACCAATAATTTTAAGACAAGTTTTGGTCATATTCGTACCATTATCCTTTTTTAACCCTTATTTAATCTCTTTAGCACTTATTGTGACAACTTGTGTTTTTGCAACTTAAGGGTTAATATAGATATAAAAAAATTGATAAAAGAACCCTAAATGGATCATTTATGACATATTTATCTATTTTATAATCATTGGGATGAATTTTATATTTTTAGGAATTTTATATCATTTAATAAGATATTATTTACTTTAAAATATAATTAATGTCAATGTTGATACTAGAATCTTCTTTGACTTTTGCAAAATTCAATAAAAGAATAAATCTTAAAAAAAGTATAATATATAACTAAAATGTCAAATTTATCTATTAAATTTGTGGATGAAATAAATTAAAATAATGATGATGCATTAGACAACTCAATGAGAATATCCAAAAACTTAGAAAGTCTATATCTATTCTAAAATTTCATCTTCATAATATCATCCTCATTCTCCTTCCACTAATGGTATCATGATTAGAAATCAATCATTGAAAAATATTATGACATATAGTTCTGATAAAAAATCATTTTTATGAGAAAAATGATACTTCTTCTTAATAGTGATATTATTAACGAAAATATAATCAATGAAAAATCTCATTGAATATACTTTATTTTTAAAAATATAATACTAGAACCTATTGTTGAAGTTCTCAGATGAATTAAACCTTCATCTAGCCACTCTTACAACTACTTTTTCAATTCCAAAAGTTTGATGTGAGCTATTTAATAATGGAGTTTTTAAAATATCTAAACATAAAGAAATATGATAATAGTAAACTCAACCTCCGTAACATGGATAATACCAGGAAAATAAACATGATATATATCCGTATATTCATTCATTATGAGAAAATAAATAATATAAAAAATTATGTTCTTCTCAACAATATGATCTATCTACTATTTAATAAAATCTCTAATAAATTTCTCAAATTAATGATATATTATCAAAGTTATGAAATAATTGAAAATAATATTATTATCTATATATTCTATCTTAGCATAAAAACTGAAATCCAAATCATACCCATAATATTATAAAAATATAATATAGAAAATTAAACTGGACAAAAAGGAAAGAAGATCCCACAGATAAAAATAGGAATATTCTGATAAAACATGGTTACTTTAATACATCGACATAGAGTTTTTTGAAAAATTTAGATGTTCTTATTATGAGGTCAAAATCAAGTTTAACATGGAAATTTTTGATAAATGATGGAATGTGAATATATAGATTCAAATGGGTTATTGGCAAAATTTGAATATACATCTAATGTACCAGTTTCTAATTTATTAAATATCCCAACGTCAATTATTTTAAAAAGAAAATTATTTTACACACTTTTTTTTCTAATATTGATGATTCCACACTAACCAACTTTAGTAACACGAAAGAATAATGTTCCAAATCATTAAAATTAATACATTTCAAAATTGTATATCTATCTTTTACCCCATTATTGGATTGTTTGGGACTCTTTTATTTACAATGATGATCTATATGGCCAAATATACGACACCGAGAACACTTTCTATATCATTCCAATCCATCACTGAGATGTTTTTCTACTATAAATGGAACATGTAATGGAATTAACTCTATATTTCATAGTCGACTACTTATTCATTTCATTCCACATTGACTAGTTCTTACTCTTTTCATCTCAAGAAATATATGTTTCAAAAAAATTCATCCTCACATTCTATGATCAAAGGAAAAATTTCTCATAAATTTCAATTTATCATGTGGATGATAGTCATCATAATTTTTATTTTAATCCTAATTAATATATGTTAATATTAATATCATGTTCCTAAAAAAATATAGTGTCTACCTGACCAATCATGTAAATCTATCTTCATATGCGACTTTTGATTCATTCTCATTCTTGAATTCATTGAATTATTTCACAATATTGATTTTCTCGACTTTAAGAAAATATTTATCTTGGAAAATATTTTTAAATGTTTTCCTTCACATGGCATCAATCTCTTATATCCCTTTAGTATTCTTAAACAACAACCACCATCGATCATATTCACCTACATAACAACAATGGATAAGAGTTTAATTTTGATGTTACTAACACAAACTGGCATTAAATATATTTTCCAATGGATATACCCATAATTTTACTACAAAAATATTTGATGTTCCACCAAAATCTAGAGGGTGATATTTCGTAAAATTACCAAATATTGATATATTTATATATGGTAATTTCAGTTTCCCTCTAACAAGGATGCCACAAATTTTAATAGACCATGTCAACTATGATATAATTAAAATAAATATCTAAGTTCCACTTCCAACCAATCTAGGATAATGATTTTTAAGGGAAATATCCTATTTATAAATTTCTACTTATACTTACATGATTCCTCTAGGGAAAACTACTATGAATAAATATTGATTAGAAAAATCAATATATTAATCACCAAGTACTATATCAAGATAACCAAAATGTAAAATATATCAAGGGTATTATATTAACATTAATATATCCTTTAAAGTTATCCCAACCTTTACTATGATACCAAATATAAATAACCAACATTTAAAATTGTATAATATATCCTCTCAATACTATAATTAACAATTTTTATTCTTATAAGATTTTTATTGTTTATAGATTTATAGAATTTGGTATTAAAATTTATTTATAAAACCTATTAATAAAAAAGTGTATACACCCCTAAAGTGACTTTTTTCTAGAAATATAATTCATTTCTAAAACAAACATGTTTTATTTTCTTGAAAAATATTCATTAATTTCAACATTATTTATTATTATTTCATACTCATCCTTAAACACTATAAAAAATTAAAAAAATGTGGAATGAGAAAAAAAAAATCTCTATAAGGGATAAAAACATTAGAAATTTATAATTCTAGTAAAAACAGGAAATCCTTTGAATTGTTTAACTTTAAAAAATATTATTTGAGTGTATAAAATAAATCATAAGCACAAGAAAATTAAAAATTTATTATAGAAATGAAACCTTTGAAACTGAAGTAATCAATATAGAAACCGATTTATAAAAATGGGAGAATATATTCTAAACCTACATTAGAAAAAAATGGAGCCCAATTATACCAATAGGTGAAAACTCATTAGGTAACTCCCTCCACGTTTCCTTAGAAGATAAGAAACATAACACAATGAATTTTAGATTTATATTGGCATCACTAGTTTTTTTATGATGTATTGGGATTACTCATCGTATAAGATGTATCATGATCACCGATCATCTAAGCTATATCGGGATCACTCATCATAAAAGTTTCATCAATATTACCCATAAAATAAAACACATTAGGCTCACCATAATCATATATACTTCTCAAATACTATATCATGAATAAAACACTTTATCCTAGTACATTTTTTTTATAAAACCCTTGATAAACTATTTTGAACCAATATAAAAAAAAATTATGTCGACATAAACATTCCATTTTAAACCCCAATTTTTTTTAAAAAATACCCAAAATAATGGGTTAAAGGGTTTTTTCTTTAAATTAAACATGACATTATGAGAATGAACTGAAAAAAATAAAATAATAGTTATGGTGGTGTGAAAATAAATTGACACTATATATGTAAAAATAGAACATTCCATTTTTCCTTTTTTAAAAAATGTCAAAACATTTTATATAAAATATGAAAAAAGATTACTTTTTAAAAAATATTTATGAAATTAAATATATACATAAATATTAATTTATAATTTATTTACATCCATATAAATAATTTTATAAACTAATTTCATTAATGATCAAAAAGAAAAAATTATTTAGAAAATAAACAATTACAATATTTAAAACCATGTTTTAAGTTAATGTATACCTTATGTTGAGTCTTACTCAATAATAACATTATTTATATTCCTGGATAATAAAAATATTATAATTATTTATTTTTTCAAGAAATTTTATCAGGTTTATTATTCCGTTTATTAAATTTATTTCTATGTTTTATTCAGGTACTTAATCATTTATTTTCATGTTGGTCGTTCTGATGATATTTGGATTATATAACAGTAATGATTTCGGTAGGCTGAGTATGGTCCAAGAGGTCATCATTCCATAATATCTAGAATTATAATCATGAAATAACAAACTTGTTAAAAAGGATATTATACTTTTAACACCATCCATGAAATATAGTATTGATAAATGAACTCTGTTACAATCATAAAGAAATTTACCCACATGTATGCCGTAGTAACTATTGAATTTTACAACGATCATGATGGAAAAATGATAAGTATTATTTTACATATCGAAAATTATTATTTTAGTGTAAATATAATATCATACCATTAAATTAATATATATATATATATATAGTTATATATCATCTATTCTATGTGGTGATGATAAAAATTACACATCTCTTCATGGTGGTGGTAATCCACATGTACGCACAAACAATGTTTTTATTTTTGAATGGATGGAAACATAAGAAAATATATGATATAACATAGTGTATAAATGATATATATATTATTAACATCAAAAATATATATATATATATATATATATATTAGATACATTTATATATATATTTTTCGGAGGTGTTGATGGAAAAAAAATTAGATAGGTTCCTGAGGTGGTAGTCCACACACAAAAACGATGATTTTCTTCCCCATTTCATAGAAGAGGAAATGGATATGGGTTATCCCATTACCATAAATAAAAATATGTATATTTAAGATAATTTATTATTATTTCATCATGTTTGATGAATATTTTATGGTGGTAGAGGAAATCTTTAAATCAAAAACTCAGTTATGGAATATACCTCTTTTTAGACAACATCTATATGTTTATAATAAATGCCTTACTAGGATTGTTTTATAATCAAACACGGGACACTAAAAATAAAGAGGTATTTTTTACTATATTTTAGAAGGTATTTATTGATTCTAAATTCTTTTATATATGGGGATTATAGGATAGGGGTGTCCCTTTTTTTATTAGCCGAGATGACACACTTCGAATTTTTAAAAATATTAAAGTATATTAATGTCTTACTCAATATAAATGGTTCCAAAATTTACCATTTATGAATATTATATGACATATGATCTTAATATATACATTTAATTAAATGTAGACATTTTTATGCCATTTTATCCTTATTTATCTAGATTAACTCCTAGTAAACCTGTTTTGACGTTAGCTATTGTAAGATAGTTTTACTATTTTTTCTATTCATTAGGAATAAAATAAGTTAAACTCATTAAATTTAATTATTTATATTTCCTAAAAATATTTAATATATATTATAAATTTTAATTCACATAATTGGTATAATTTAATTTAATATTAAACATATGAAACATGACGATAAATGGTTTTTCAGAAAAATGACTTTCTAATAAAAGAAATGTTTTTATATAATTTATGGAAATTTTCTATTAAAATTATAGTAATTGGATTATTAATATTATAAATAAATAGATTTTAATTTTAAATATTTTCAAATAAACTTACATTTTTATCCTCTTGAATAGAAAAGTTGGGTTTTAATAAATATCTGTATTTCTTGCTATTCATTGAAAAATAAAACATTTCATAAAAAACTAAAAATACATTCGAAGATGATCTTGACAAGATGAATTAAAAGATTAATTTTATTTCATCTATTTAAATTAATATAATTTTTAAATCAATCTTTTAAATAAATCAATATAATGCATGAAAACCGAATTTGGTTTGAAACAATGTTTTTCCACTTTTGACTAAAAGATTACCAAAAATTATTAGGAAAAATATATATAATATAATTAATAAAAGTTAATCAAACATCCAATTGATTAATCTTATTATTACTTGAGTTTTTACAATAATGGTATATTCCAAGATATCGTAAGTGGAATCCTAAGAGTAGAAATCCAAAACCAAATATAAAAATATCAACAAAGAATTATTTAATTATATTATTATTTAACCTCATAATGCTACTCCTAACCGAGATGGAATGAAAATATAAATTATTTTGTATATATAATTTTCATTATATCTATGTAATACCCACTCTCTCTTCTAATATTTTAAAAATGAAATCATTATCCATAATATGGCCAGTTCATCTTCTCCGTAGATGATGAGATTATTTTCTATTACAATATCAACGAAAGGTTTATATTCACTTAGTATGGATAAATATTATATAAATTTGAATATTATATATTCTTTCATATTCTAAAATGGATATATATAAATAATATTAAAGGAAACATTATAACTTCATCATGGCCAGAAAACCTTCCTAATTGAACTAAAATTATTGATATAAATCTCATACTCCTTAAATCGTGAATATTTGTGAAGAAAAAAATATTTTAAAAAATTATATAATTTTTATAAATATATTAAATCCTTTAAATAAAAATTTTATATTTATATAAATATTTGATAATAACGTCTATAATTTTCAATAAGTGATTCACCTTGGTACCCTGAAATAAACACCCACTAAAAAGTGAAATTAAACCTGATATCTCATTAAAATTGATGTAAATATACACAATATAATCACAGAAATAAAATATAGATGTAAAAGTTCATAAATTAAGTAATTAATGAATATGATTTTATTGTTCTGGGTGTTGATTATAATTATATAATGATTAGGAACCTATGGTTTGGGATCCTTCTAAACCACCATATTTTCATTGCATTGCTATTTCTATCTAATTACCTAATATTATAAGAATATTATTAATATTTATGTATTAAAATTTTTATAAATATATATATAAAATATACACCCAATTTAATTAATCATTCCTTGATGAATGTATATGTGTTTTAAAGGCCAACTACTCAATTTAATTCATAAAGAAAAGGTGATTAATGAGATATTATCTCATTTCTATTGGAGTTGGTTCCCTAGATCTGATAATTTTTAACATTAGATTACTTGAATATTCAAATGTGTAAATATTAATATGAATAAATTATAACATATTGATATTTCTTCTTTATAACATAGTTGTGATAATTTCATAGAGTATTTTTCACATTTATAAGGTCATAACATTTCCTCTCTATTATGATTACCTAGAATAGACATGATTATATTATAAAAAATAGTTCTATAGTAAAATAACCTTCTATGATAGGGACCATGGTATAAAAATATTAAAGTTCTAGTACTCATAAGTGAATGAGGATTATTTATCATGATGGTCACAATTGGTAATCTAAGACATGTTAGATTATGTGAACAAACTCGTCAGTAAAAATTCCTCCAATTTTTGTCTCATCAGAAATTCCTTTCCATGGTTGTATGTAATTTTACATAGATTTTATGATTATTATAAATGTGATTCATGTCTCACACACACATATTTATTTCTTAATCCTTTATGATTTCAGTTCTTGATTAAATAGGATATGTTGGCCGAGTCACGAATAAAATGTTGTTATTTAATAATTTTTTGGAGTATCCCCCCCCCCTCAAACATTATGAATGTTGATATATTAGATCTTTGATTGAAATATAACTATAAATTTAAATTTTATAGAAATGGTGTAAGGATGTATCTTTTATATATTCAAAGAATGATGTATCGATAATATAGGTTGATGATAAAAATGTGTAACTTGCTTGATGTAATATTGAGAGAAGGGAATTATATTACATAGTGAGTGTTTGTATGTGGATGTCAATGTTGTGAAATTATGTTATTTACCTTGGGTGCTTTGATCTGTTTCTAGATAGTAATCTTTACTTTTGTCTTACCAATCCAAATCCAATGAGAATGTATCTTCTAGGGAAACACACTATGTGTTTATGTTGATCTTGATTAAATTATTTTTTGAAATTAAGTAATGGAATAAATATTATTATTAAGACCAAGGTATAAAATTATTCATGTTTTATTGGATGCATTACATAAATAAATATATATTCTTTAGATTTTGACTATAATATATATTTATTTAATTGAATAATTGATAAATATTTATTCATTACATTGTGGATAAAAATATTTTTTAATGTATACATATATTTTCTCTGGTAATCAATAAATTTCAATGAGTTTGAATAGACGAATACTAGTTCTAGTAATAAATATTAATGAACAAACCAGTATAAATTTGTTTTATTGTTCCAGTTAGTATGCACTCTATAAAATAATAATAACAATATAATTATTATGTGTCATGTGAATTAATATATTTTAGAATTTTATTTATGTGAAATACCTAATTAAACAATATTTTAACCTAAACCCTTGCTCTATAAATAGAATTTTATGTCAATTATATTGGGTGATTTTGAAAAATAGAGTGTAATTGTGCATAAATGGTTTCTTTCTCAAATTCCTCTTTCTTTCTTCATATCAAGAATGGGAAAAAATAAATAGAATCGTTTAAGGTATAAAAACGAGCTATCTACAAGAATGAAACTAGAAAATTGATTTATTGTGATGGTACCTGAAAATCAATTGGAACTACTTTGAGATCAAAAGAGAATGCATGGTTAAAAACTAGAGGAATTATATACATTGATCCTTATAGTGAAACAAAGGTAATTTGGAAAAGAGTTTTCAAATGATCATCATCTACATAAAAAATGGATTCTTATACCTGATAAACCATTTAGTTTGATCATTAAAAATTTAATTATATATTTAACATAAATATATCATTTACTAGGGACTCGAAAACTCTATGTTAAAATAAAATTCAACATATCACCAACTGAAGGCACTTCCATTGCACATTGAAAATTTAATTTAATGTTCTATAAATGAAATTTATTAAATGTATATTGTTTCAAAGGAAACTCATTTTTATATTTAAATATAACTTGGATCATTTTTGGTTTATGGAAAATGTTACAGGATTACACTCTTTTAATTGTCATTATAATTTTTCCTAAATCCCCTCTTGATATTTCCATAACTAAATATGTTTCTTCAATCTTTTTATTTCCTCAATTAACCTATAATTTATTTTAATAACCTATAATTCTCTACTACCTCATGAATGGGTAAAATATTATTCAATACCTTCTTTTATATGTCATTTTTCTTAAAAGACAATATAATATAACACATTTTCATTTTTTCATTGGATTCTCCGTGTGCTTGTGAATTTTAAAAGCTTTCCCTATATGGAACACAAATTCATGAACCTATTATGCTTGGTGTTCCAAGGCAATTATCTTATTAATTGGGTACACTTTATGTCTCATGAGTTGATTTTTATTGGATAAAAGTGTAAACCTAATAAATGATGGGACTATGTCTACTATGTGATGTTTTCTTGGAATTAATCCTTGATTTATTCTTATCTCATGTTTCGTGTTGATGGCATATTCTTATGATTCATTTAACATGTGTTTCATACATTTTTAGGTCAAGCATCATGATATAACTCACATAATAGTACGATTTTTAAATCAATGATATTCCATCTAAATTCATTTGTTATAACTACTAGAAATATGATCTATATTAATGGTCCTATACCAACAGTTTGGAACAAACCATTAGTATACGTACCATAGAAAGACCCTATTCCAAATATTTTGGAGAAACCATTCATATCTGTACCATGGAGATACCCTATAAAAACGGTTTTGGAAAATACTGTTGGTATAATTTACTTATATGGACCAATACCCATGATTTTGGCTGAAAATGTTGATATAGATCCCTTATAGTGACCCAATACCAATGACTTTGGAAAAAACCATTGGTATAGATCAACCCTATTCCAACAGTTTTAAAAAAACTGTTGGTATATCTCAAAATACCAAATAACTAATATAAATGGTTTTGAGAACTGTTGGTATAGGTACCGGTATTTTTTATGGATTCTATTTTCAAGTAACATTAAAAAAAATAAAAAGTTAAAAAAATGATAAATATATATATATATATTTATGAAATTATTTCCACCAAATTCATAATAGGTTAGTGGTTAGGTAATTTTATTTCAAATGGGAGGTGGTGGGATCAAAACCAAGCTGGGTTTTAATTTTTTAAATTAACTATACCAACAGTTTTATGAAACCGTTGTTATAGGTTTTTCATATGACCTACACCAATGTTTCCCCAAAACCATTAGAATTAGTTAATACCAATTCCATAACATCCAAAGGCCCTCCACACCATTTGTATATGCTATTCCACCAGTTTGGAGACTTATACCCTCGGTTCCAAACCAATGGTATATGAGTTTTTTCTATTAGTGCATGTTCCTTTATCATGTTTATTCTTTTATTGGGTTTTTATTTTACCAATTTTGATTATCAATTCCCCAAGGTATTCTTTATTGTTTTTGGAGTTGAAATGGATTTCTGATCTAATTTTAAAGAATAAAAAATATTAAGTTATTTAGTCCTATATTTATGTATTATAAACATAGACCTCAAAATAAATTGGATGTATTGTTTTTTGGGATTTTTGTGTGGTTATTTATGTTAAAAATAATTTAATAGTAAAATGTGTAAACGAATTAGGCCATTATAGATTGTATCAGGGAAATTAATTGTTGTTTTAGGAGAATAATATAGGAATAAAAAAGTAAAAACACAATTGTGATATGTATAATTATAGGAAAAATCCTAAAATTTTAGTTAATTTGTTAGAGATTAAAATCCAAGTAATGAAATATATGTCTAGATACTAAAAGTTCATATCATTAAAGAATATATTATCATATGGGGTAATAAATCGAAAAGGTATTTATAGTTATTAAATTGACCTATACCCAATGCATGAAAATGAATCCTTACTATACACCTTGTTTGTCACTCCCTGCGAATATGATTTAGAAAACTAAAAAACTCTATATAAACAATCATGATGTAATTGAAAAGATTTTTTAGTTAGAAAAACTAATTGTTAAAAATATTACAGATTACCTATATTGAAACCTATAGAAGAATAAGTGTTGATTTATATTCCATTTATATGTTACTACATATATGTCCATATTTTCTATTTTATATGCATATTATTTTTAGTAATTATTATCCCCATGTTTATTTTTCTCATAGTAAATTTTTTAAATTTGAATAAAATAGAGAGTGGTTGGATTAATATATTTTAATTAACATCAATTATATTATATTATTTTAGCTCCATACATTCTTTTAAATCATGAAATTTTATAATTACAATTCAAACACTAATTCAAAACATATTGTTTTAATTTTCTATTAAAAAATGGTGCAACTATGATTTCATAATTATATAACTCATACATAGTCATTTTTTGTGGATTGAACCTCCAAAAAAATATTTAAATAGTTCCTTTTATGGAATTTTATACTATATGAGTAAGGTATTTTGTATCTATATACAAAGAAAACATCAACAATGGACAATATAGGAAGAAGAATAGTCATTACATATTAAGGTTTTGATCAGAGAGGCAGGATAGCAGAATTGAATCTAGTATTGGAATTCATATTAAGAACCTCTATATGGACTACATAGACAATCTTATCATATTAGGAAGGCTTTATATAAATCATCTGAAAAAATTGGTACGTAGGTTCTCATCTCACATTAATAATTGGAAAAACAGGTTCCTCTCATTCAGTGGGTGGATCAATCTTTTAAACAAAACGTTAAAATTTATCCCCATACATGTTACATAAGCCCTTAAGGTTCCCCAAAATATTTTTATAATTATTTAGAATCTCTTGATTATATTTATTTTGGACTCCTATTTAGATGGTAGGTACCACTTTGCCTCATGTTCGAGATTAGATGGTCTTATGGATGAGGGTGGAATTGGGCTACGTAGTGTCTCAAAGATAAGGGATTGCCTATATAAAATGTTGGCTTGTGTGATTTTGTAGTATAGGACTCTATGGGATAAGGTTATCAAGTAATAGAATAGTAAGAATATGGGAACTCTGAAAAAGAATTCATCTCGTTTATAAAATAACTCCTATCCACATATCTAATCTCCAATTCCATGTGATCTGGATCATTGGTTTTTGAGACATCAACATTTTGTATAATAATTGGTTGGGTATCACTATCAGCATTCTAGGATTCCTAGACACTAAAATTACAATAAAAAAGGCTAGTGAATACCAAGGGTTTATTCATGAAATGTTGACAAATGAGAAGTACAATGTATATAAACTCATCGATCTCATGAAAGATGAATACATGTGTATTTTCAAGCCTTCTACTTATCGCTCCATTAATATGAAGTCTTATAGATCGTTGATTTGAGATTCTCACATCCAGAATTTATGGGGACAACTCTTATAGTGAAAAGATATTTCACTGACATATTTTTTATGTATTCATATCCATTTGATCCACAGTGATGATAAGGTGTGTCGGAAATAGGTCAATATTATTTCTAAATTCCCTGGTTTCTTTCATCCATGTGTTGAGATGAAATCCCATTTATTCTTTGAGAGTGATTGGGAAAACACAGTTTGGGAAGTAGTGGTGGATTTCATTGGCTTAATTTCCTAGAATAATCTTGGTGATAACTTTCATCATAGTTGGTTCCATGGAGTTGGAAGACATACCACAAATAAGAAGGCTAGATCCATCATCATTTTAGTTGGGTGTTGGTTCATTGGGATGCAAGGAATAAATTGTAACATGAAATTATCACAATCTACAATGTGTTTCTAGACACCTAGACTAGGTGGATGATATCTGACCTAGGTGTTCTTATGAAAATGTGCGGAGAGACTCCATCAATGATGTAGGTGTTGAGGTATAATAACCATCATACAAGGTGTAGATATCATCCCTAATGTTAGTGGATCTTTTGGATCCACCTGTCAATGGGTTGAAAATAAAAACTAATTGATCATGTGTTAATGGAACTATGAGGAGGGGGGATGTTAAATACCCATTAGTTAACGTGGTAGTAGTCTTCAGTGAAAATATTTTCATTGGTAACTACTTAGAGGTAGAGGCATGCGATTTACTTAGAGGAATTCAATTATGTTTTTTCATGAATATATCTAACTCAATCATTGTAATAGATTCTATGATAGTCTATAGCTCTCTCAAAGACCAGAAAATTACTTCCTAGAGCCTATAATAACATTTAATGAGGTGGATGCTTCTCATAGACTTTAATACCAACTTACTGCACACATGGTGAGAGGGAAACGAGGTGGACGACTTCCTTTCTTTATGGTACAATCATGATACTGATTATATTTCCTTATTTAGCTTGGTGACCTTACCCTTAGTGTTTGTGCATATCATTAGAGGTGATGTCCTTATTCTCCATTACATCAGACCTCCCAAATCATTTGACCCCATCCCAAGATCCCTATCTTCTCCCATTATCAATATTTGTACACTTTATACTTTTCCTATTAATAAACATCCAAAATTTGTTCTTGTGTAAAAAAAGGTTAAATCACTCTTCATATCCAGAATCATCCTTCTATTATATAAAATTTTGAGGTGGAGGTTGAATCTATTTTTTGGAATCTTCTTCTCATTCATGTATATTATTTCATATGAGAAATAAAATCTATGTAAACTAATTGAGAGAACTGAAATAATCATGATTAAATAAATTAATACTTTATGAAAGTATACTAATGTATTCCCTGAAGAGTTTCATAGTCTTCCCCAAGAAAGATAGGCTGAGTTCACATTTTTTCATATACCTGGAGCCCTACCCACATCCATGTCTCCTTAAAAAATGGAAACAATTAAATTGGATGGAATGACGAATAATCAAGAACATAATTCAAAAAAGGTATTATATACCCCGGTTTTTTGTATAGAGATCACATTTTATATTCAATAAGAATAATAAATGGTCAATGTGCCTCTAAATTAATTATTGTGAACTCAATAAAATCATGATAAACAAAAAATTTACACCTCCAAAAATTGATATCTTATTAAATAAATTATATAGGTACTAGTACTTTTATAAGGGGGAATGATGGTTTTTAGATGACCAATTAACACTAGAGAAGGATGATATTCCCATGACTTCCTATTAAAAAAATTGACACTTAATGTTCATTATGATGTAGATCAGACCCATTAATTCTCTTATAATAGTTACATACATAAAGAATAATGTCTTTAAAGATTACCAATATTAAATGTTTTTATTTTTTATATGTTATAATTAGATATAATTATGATGTTATAGGAACAAATTGAGTATTTCAGTATTGTGTGAAATACATTGTGAAAGGAGAGGTTTTGTTAAATGTATATTAAATTTTGGGGAAACTTCTCATAAAACATAGAATCGATTACGAAACCAACTAGAAAGTGTGTGACATTTTTATATAGTGATGAATGTAAAGGAATAATATATTATTTAAAAATGAGTCTTATCACCATACCGGTCATCCTCCTTCCCTTATGGGGGAACTAATGAGCCAAACATTTCTAAAAAAATTATCTTCTTAAATGAATAAATTCTTTATTAAGTAATATATTTATATAAAACAAATGAAATACCTTGGTTATTAATGAGATTATAAATTATTACATATCATATTTAAATAACCATTATGAATCATACCCACTAATAATATATTTTTTTTAAAAAGAACTTTAAGAATAGTTTATATTTAGGGATATGAGAAAGTATATTTTAGACATGTGGAAGAAGCGACTACCTCATATAGTATGATTAGTCCCTATAAATCACATTTATCAGAGAATTTGGGGTTTATATAAACATTAGTATTCTCCTGTGACCAAGAGAATATAGAGATTCAAAAATCGATGCATGAGAAAAATCATTTATGGGATAAATCCAAACTTATAGAGATCACGATCCAAACCATGTTCACTGAACCACTATAAGAAAACAACATAATCACACACATTAATTTCTGGGAATACACTAGTGTAATATAATGAAATTTATCTTGTCCCTATTTATATTAATTTTTAATTTTTATTTTTAATAACACAATTTTATATATATATAATTTTATATTACTTTTTAAATTAATATGTAATTAGATCAATTTAAAATTGGATTTTGAAATGAAGAAATCAAAATTATATATATTTTCACAATTAACACACCCTATTGATAAATTCAATTTTTAAACAATTTTAATTTTATAAGTATATTCATCATAAATATAGTTATTTATATAAAAATGATAATATAATTTAAGGAAGTCAAATGTAGTTTTTATAAGGTCGGAAATTTGTATGTGTGGTAAAAACAAAATTTTTTGAGAGAATATATTTTTTAAATAAAATAAAATATTATAGTATATATAAAATTATTTTTATAAAATAAATATTATATTTTAAATTGGAACATTGAAATTATCCCATGTTTATTGTTTTTGTAAATTTCTAGGTTCGATGAATGTTTGGTTTAAAATTAAATAAGGTATAAATATATAGTGTATATTATTTCTTAATACCAGCCTAAATGTCTTTATATAAATATTATAAATGGTATCAATGTCAAAAATATATGTTCCTATTAAATATTTTTTTTTTTAATGTTAATTAATTTATTTTAAATCCCATTAATGATTCCTCTATAAACCTATATTAAATTTTACTGTTTGAACATCAATTATTTTATAACATGACTCACTTCCATCCCAAGAATGGTGTTATTTTAATATTTTAAGACCAATTTCTAATAAAATATTTAATTCTATAACTCTTGGGAAGAAACCGTTGGTTAAACATTGTAAACATTTTTTAATTTGATTATTTTGTCGTATTGTGTCCAAAACCTATGGTTATAAATTAATAAATAATTCCCCTCTCTTTTTCTGTAAATACCAACCAAACCTCCCACTCCTAATCACTTATTACCCACTATGAATTAATATATTATCACTCTCAATATATAGATTTGTCCAACAGTGTTCCCATAATATTAAGAAGATTATCCCACTCTTTTTGAATCCTCCTCTCGGGGTAAGGGACCTCTCTTACTTCTTTTTCTTTCAGACATATTCACTATGTATAGAATTTTCAATGTCAATTGATTATATTTTAATATCTATACAAATAACCCTTTATTATTATTTTTTTCTATTAATTATTGATCATTTTTCACCTCTCGTCACAACCTTGACCTAATCTGATACCGTGACAAAGTAAGGGGATTCTCTATTCTTCCTATTCATTGAAGAACTATCAATGTATTATACATATTAATTTCCAATTGTTCATGTTGGACTGTATTGGTACACATTACTTTTATAGTCATTATTATTTATATATAATTATATACAACCTTTCACTATCATTAAATATTTCCATGAGTTGTTATATACACCAGTTATTTGATTAAAATTATCTAACAATTATTTTCATTAAAAATATTATTGTGGTGAATACCTATCCCCATTTTAACTAAATAATATTTACTAGAAGAACAAATCCTAAATTGATTAGGTAATTCCATTTATGTAACCTACACTATTTCATCATGGGATTAAAAGTTATGAAATGTTTTCTCATGTTGTATGGTATATGCACCACACAAATTGTAACACTATGAGATTTTGTAAAATATTATATTTAAAATGATTTAAATATTTTAGATATTTTACTTACACTCAATACTACTATTATCTTGAGTTATACTCAATAATATGTTTAGTTTTTGTTACACACAATACTGAGTTTAACTTGTGTTACATAAAACACAAAGATTAAATGAAACTTGAAATAGTATTAAAATACCATTATTTAATATGATAGTTATCACCTAGCCATTTGAATGGATGGGATTAATATGATTAACTAAATTAAAGAAATATATGTTTTACACATGTATATATAATTAATTCATTGACGAGTCATTAATAAGAAATGAAAATAAAAACCTTTTGAAAATAAATAAAATAATTTCCAAAAATATTATTTGTATTCACATAGACATGTTTTACTGAACAAATAGGAAGAATCTCATTTTTGAATAATTTTAATGAAATTTATATATTATATATTCAATTAAAATCATAATTTTAATCTTATGGGTTTTCTATAAAATATATAATAATAAACCCAATCTTACCCATAAAATTATACTTTCTATAAATTAGTATTTTCTCATTTAGCTAATTATTTAGAAATTAATTTTTCAAAATTTAGAAAATATTTTTGAGAAAATAAAAAATATATTTATATGGAAATATGAAAATTATTTTATTTCAAGATTTCAGAATATTTCAGAAATGTTTTGTTTTTTGATGAATTATAAAAAATATAGAATATTAATTTAAGACTACCATTTTTTTAAAATTATTTGAAAATAAAAATGATATTTAAAATTTATTACAAATTAAAATTTGATAAATTATGTATCAATTAATTATTATTTGGCTATGTTAATAAATTTTATAATTATTTTTGACATTAAAACATTTTAAATATTTGTACATTTTCACATTGAATACCCTCTTTCTATACTGTCTCCAAAATTTATTTAAAATAAAAATTTTCCACTAATTTGAATTTAATTTAGAAAAATGAATTCTGTATTTAGAATCATTGTAATATATGTTATCTAATACTGTGAACTTAATTTTTTTTTAACAAAATAGATAGTGAAAATAGTAAAAATTAATTACCATACTTAAGGTAAAAAAAGGTTTTAACATGGGTTATAATAAGAAGATAATGGTTATAAATGACCCAAAAACATTTAAAACCCCATTAGATGGAAATATTTAAACCTTATATCTTCATATTTTGATAAAAATCTATTTTTTATCCTTTTAAAATGAAAATATTGGTGGTACAACTTTTTCATTAAAAACAATTACAGGCCTACCACTCACTACAGTTATGAATGGCTACCCTCTATCCGCTCATCATTAAATAATCAAACCATTTTTTATCGGCCTATCACCATGAATATAAATTAAAATATTCTCTAATTTCATAATTTATGACTTATTTTTGGAATAAATTCATATTAGTTAGTATTTCATTGCAAAACTAAGGAGGATACTCGATAAAGTGGTGAAGTTCTTCAACAATAATTTTTATTTTATTTCATCTTCCACCTCATTAAATTATTATTAAAGAAACATTATAAAATAAAATCATAATATTAAATATAATAATTTTATTATGATAATTTCATTAAGTATAACAACATCAACTTCCATTAAATTATTTACAAAATCATCATTCCTGTGTACGACATACTATCACCGCACGAACCACTGTCATTTATTTTTGAATTTAACCTCTTATGGTTTTGTATGATGATAGATATAATGTATAAATATTATATTTATATAATAATTATACCTATATATTGATCACACCAAATTTAACTTTTTTTTTCTATTTTGTAACGGATATGATAAGATCACTCATGTGTATGACAAACTACCATCTTGTGAAGAGATGTAATTTGTTGAAAAAAATAATTTACATGAAATATAATTATGATAAGATTATGTAGTATACATGAGATAACTAATATATTCATGAAATACTTATATATCATAAAATGTATTATATAATTTTTTTCATGCCTTTTCACTCTTCTAAAGATGATTATATCGTTTAGGTACGTGTAGACTACCGCCTTCACTAAGCGACGTTACTCTTTAATCATCACCAAACCACATGGATGATATTTATGATTCAATTTAATGATATAATATTAAATTTATGATATTATAATTATTACATAGAGAAAATATATTAATTAACAACTTCTTTAAATGATCGTTTAAACATGGAAATGTTTCTCATGCATATGTACGGACTAACATCCCCATGATGGTAACATACTTCATTTCTCAAAACAATCATTAATGATTTGTATAAAAATTACAATTGATATAAAAATATGATAAACATTTAATTATTAATATTATCAGTATTATTAAACCATGATCAATATAGGGGGACCAAAAATAACTAATCAAAACTTAGAGAAAAATATTTTGGTTATTACAATAAAAATATGATTTCAACAAAAATAGGTTAATAAATGGATAATAAATGTTAAAAAGTAAATAATATATTATATGATATATATAATTACAGTTTATAAATATATTAATAATAATGTTATAATTATTATACTACACGTTTGAATGTGTAAAGGGGATGTCATGACTTATAGTAGGGGATTCTTATTCTACCATTTATTTATGGGAGACATATGGACATTCAACACTCATTTATTATATGTGGGGTATTTACTAAAACCATTATATGATATGTCATATATATTTTTATTTTAAGGATATTTTTTGTTTCATTTTATGTTATTCATTATTTTGGATTATGATTCCAATTATACCCAAGTGGTAAAAGATATTTTTCCCAACTTTCCTTCTTTGAGACATATGTTATATTACGAATATATATATCCATTTACAAGGTATATATACATATCATTTGACATTTAATGTAACGAATTTATTTATACTAAGGATATTTCGAGTTCTATTCATTTTATTACTTCACTATTATTATTATTCAATGTTAAAAAAGTTATAAGGATCTTATGTTACAGTCATATCATTTATCATGATTTTATATGAAATGTTTCTAATAATGAAATATTATGACCCATATATAATGAACCACCGGTATTTTCATACCACCTAGTTATTTAAATTTGTTTTCAAGTAATAGTACCATTTTCACTGTTTTTTACTTATTATAATTGTTGAAATGTTTTTGGGAAAATATGACTACATTCCTCTCTTTGGTTGGAAATATTTTTTTTTCCAAACCATGTTTTATGAAAATATTTTAAAAACTAATTTTACCATTTTTTTAAATGGATTAATAAATAAATGTTTACCAGTGTTTGAATTTTTTAAAAATATTTTGAAAGAAATATTCATGTCATTTTTTGAAAAACAACTATTTTGATTTTAACAAAAATGTGAAAAGAATGGTTGTTTTTCAAATTCATTAAATGAATAGTATTTCTCAGTATATTAATTCGAAAATATTTTTTATCTTCCCTTAATTTGTTTCAATGTTATTTTCAAATGATAATGATTTTAAATTTTATTATGTTTTAAAAAAATTTCTAGTGGAAACATTATTTTTCTAAAGAAATGTTTGAAAAAAACATTAATAATTATTTTTCATCTATGATGAAGTCCATTTATGTAAACTATGTCTTACTTGAGATATGATCCAAGGATAACATTCTACTTAATTCTCCTAATGATTTATTTTTATGAAGAAAAGATCTTTATGAAACCCATTTCTTCTCCACAGGTTAAACGATAATATTATTTTTATGAAACCTGCTAATTTTTTCACTTGTGATGCAATAATGAAATAATGAAAGGATTGTGAAACCTATATCTTAATCATACGTGATGATATGTTGAAATTATTATCAAACCCATTTTTTTCTTAGGTTATGATTATATGATTTATTATGATATTATAATATATATATATATATTTGATTTTCTTTATGTGATGGGTGGTACATATTATCCCTCCAAAGCAATGGATAATGATAAATTTTCTATGATATTATATGGTACATAGGTGGTTAATCACATGCCCATAAATGAGAAAAAATGGGTGGTTATAATATTCCAAAAAAAGTATGTTACACAAGTTGTTATACCCATCCCAAAAAAGTGATCAAGGGTGGTCATCTGAATCCTAAATCAGGTACATGGCTGGTTCCCCCAAGAATAAAATTATATGAATGTATTGGTGGGTATCCTTGACATAATATTATCTATAGTTTTCTGTATTTTAGAATCCTATGTCTTATACCAATGTTAATCTCATTTGGATCATGTTTATTAATCCCCTAATGAATCATGTCTTATGAACAACCAATTTGTATTCCAATACTCAATATTATGATATTTGATTTACTACGTATTGTTTTCATGTGTCATGTGTCTGTTCTCGAACAATTATGTTCATGTTATGCTTACATATCTCTCTTGTTTAAATTTACTGAGAATCTGAGCACACCCTTTTTTATGTTTCCATTACCCATATTATGAGGAACCGTTTTATGTAGAGTATGTTTTTTAAGATTACTAAAGGGAAATATATTAATGGGATATGTTTAATATCATTCAAAAAATTACAAGATTGAGTATCACATATCTAAAGATACTTTTCAATTATGGTCCCCAGACATGTGTTTGTGTAATGTATTGAATATTCATCTAAAATGATATAATATCTATATAAAAAATCTTGGGAATATATAGTTTAAATTAGAGTAAATGCTTAATTATCCATTTGAAAAAATGAAGAGAAAACATTTGTATGATTACTAGGTATATTTATATGGATATGTATAGGGATATCTCAAAAGATAAGTCTAAGGATGAGTTAAATTATATTCAAATTTCCAATAATTGTTTTAAAGGAATGAGTAAGGGTTCCCAAGAAATTACACCCCCATATAGATATTAATGTGGAGTTGACTCTGTTACAAATTCTCCAAGGGTTAATAACTCAGAAAATGGTGAGTTGAGGTGGACTAAGTCGTTAACTAGTGTGTGAATGTTTATATCATTAGAGACCAATTTTTATACTCTCAGGGTATATTCTATCGAAATTCCCAAACTCTTTTTGAACCATTATAAAGAAGTAAAATATATGAATACTATGAATAAAATATGTTAAAAATACGTAATCATAGTTTAAAAATAATTTTTCCTGATTTATAAATCCTATAAGTGATTTTTTCATGATTATGTGGTTTATAATGTGATGATTTTTGTTCACACTATTATTTTTGGTTTTAGTCAATGGTGGGAACTAAGATGAACTGTGTTAATATTTAATGTGATGGAAAATTTTCTAGTGAGAATCCAACTATGATGATGATTGGAGTTATGAATATTGAGATTGTGCATAATATTTTATCATGAAACATGATTAACAACATGCACCATAACCAACTATCAGGCTCATTAATGGAGAGAAGGAAAATATTCAATGAGAGTTCAATTAATGGAGACTATGAATGAATGAATATTTAGTTTCTTATATGTTTATAATGTGGGAATAAGAACTGAAGATAATGTTTAATAGGGGTAATAAGATGTTTTTTGATGTGGAAAAGAAGGACATAGAGAATGTAACATCCAAAGAAAAATGAAAATTTCATTTAAAATGGTAGATAAAAATAATGGTCTATAAAATATTTCATTAATGGTTGAAATTTTCAAATGTTGAAGTTATGGGAATTATGAAAATTTATTTCCTAAAGGGAAAGATTACGAAGAGAATAAACATGGGTGTACTCATAATGGTTATATTCCTGATAATAAAGAGTCCAAAAATGATGTATGAATGGAAATATGTTTTAAGGAATAAGATGACGAATATTTGTTAGTGTTGTATAAATAAACGTGAATGATTGATGTTTTTATGAATTTTAATTAAACAATTATGAAATATGTAAGGATTGTTAGTATAGATTTTTTATTAAGTATTTGAATGAATATGTAAAATTATTTTGTTCACCTATAAACCTTCTTTAATGTTGTGGCGATGTTCATAAAAAACACATGATTAAGGTAAATGTAACCCTTAATATATTCTGGATGTTGAGATAAAGATGTTTGTACCATGAGATGACTGATTTGGTTAAATTAATTTTTATAACATAGATTTCCTAGGAAATGATTAAGGATTTGTGTAAATGGTGGTTTATGTTATCATTGATGGTGTTTATAAAATTTTTTGAACTATGGGAGACGACTAATAATCAGTGTTTTATGTAAGTAATGTGGAATCATGTTTTTTTCAATAATGTTTTACTGTAATATAGGTTATTGGTATGTTTTAATTGAATACATTATAAAGGTATTCACAAGTTTTTTATGTGACAATAAATATGAAAATTATGACATATAGGGTATTAATGTTAATTTTATTTTGAGAAATATAGTGACATTTGTTTTTTAGAAGGTTTATAAGGTTAAATATTTTTTAAATTTTATATGTTGAATTTTGGATGAGGTTTTAGAGATTAATGAACTATTTCACCATAGGATTATTTAAACATAACCTATTAAAACAATTTATTAATTACAACAAGTGATAGAAATAAGGCCTTATAATTCTTTTATAGATCTTATGTAGTGCTTAGAAAAATGAAAAATTCATCTCTTAGAGTAAGAGATGAGGTGTAAATTAATCAAATCTCAACCAAATGGTGAGATTTTAGTTATATTATGGAATGAAATTTGGTATATATATCTTCTTTTGAAAATTCCAATACATTAAGAAATGAATTATGAAATAAAATGTTGTCCAGTTATAATATTTATTTGATGATATTAAAGAAAATTTTCATGGCCCCTTTGTTTTTTGTTTTGAAATTGTTAACATTCTCTAGACAAACCACTTTATTGGGATCAATGATCTCTGTCCCTTTCTACAATTATTTATGCTTCCCCTACATGTCCAAACATTTAATCCCCACCTATTTTCCATTATTTTGACACCTATTATGTTAAATTTGTGAATAAATTTTTCATTTTTTAGAGAATGTTTTATTAACCATTTTTCATGACGTGGATTTCAATGAAGGAATTTCGAAACATAAAACCTTTGACGGCCTAGATCAATTTTGAGTGTGAAATTAATTACGATGTGGATAGAATGTTACACAATGAGAATTTGTGAAATATTTATTTCAAATTATTTAATATATTCTATATTTTTTTGTTACACAAAACACAATGTTTGTCTTATGTTACTCGCAATTCTACGTTTGTCTTATGATATTAAAAATACTGATTTTATCCTGTGTTACATGAACCAATGAGTTTAAAACTAAACATGACAAACTATTAAAATATTATAATTTTATTTTATAATTTTAACATATCCATTAGAATAGAAATAATAAATATGATTAAATAATCTATGAAAATATATGGGTAACACATTTATATATAATGAATTATTTAGTGACTAATTAAATTGAAATTAATATGAAAACATTTTGAAAATTATTTTAATCATTTCCTAAAAAACTATTTTATGAACAAAACCAAGTTTTACATAAAAAAATTAATGTCGTTTTTTTGAAATATTTTATTGAATTTATATTTTATATATTTAATGAAATTTTTGTCATTCATCTTTTTTTTTCTATACAGGAAATAAGAATAAGTCCATTTCGATGTTTAAAATGATATTTTATAAAAAGTGATAATGTCTCCTTTGGGGGGAATTACTTTCAAAATAATATTTATAAATAAATAAAAATATATTTTATAATATAGACTTTAATATTTTTAAATTTTTAAATCAAAATTATATTCGGAAATTTTTTTAGTATTTTTGTGAAAGGATACATTTTTAATGTATAGTGAAAAATACACAAATTTACTTGAAATCATTTTTTTCATATCAATTATGTATAAATATTAATTACATTTATATTTCATTAGAATAAAATTTGAAAAATTATAAATATATATATAAATCTATTAATATAATTTAGGAAATTTATTCATTTTCATAATTGATTTATATATTAAAATGTTGCAAACTGTAGATCATTTTGTCTTAGAAACCCACTTTCTCATCCTATATCTGGAATTAATTTTGAATTAAAATATTACACTTATGTAATTTTATTTTGTAAAAATATTTTAAATATTTGGAATTATTATAATTTATATTACCTAATAAGATCAACTTAATATGTAATACCAAAATTAAAAAGTGAAAACTGTAAAAACTAGTTTCCATTTTTAAGGTAAAAATGTTTTACTAAGGGTTAAAATAAGAACATAAGGGCTAATAATAACCCAAAAATGTATGAAAAAACCATTCCATGGAAATATTTATAATTATATCCTCTATGATTTTTATTTATCCATTTTGGATCCTTGTTTCATGATAAAAAATTGTACCAATTTTTGTTTAAAAAAATTACTAGTGTGCCACTTACTTCACTTATAAAATGCTACCCACTATTATCTCTTTTTGACACTATAGAAACCTTATAGTTAAGACAAAACCCAAAAAAATAAATTACCAAATTAATTAATCTAATATTAGAAGCCTTATTTTGGTAATACTTCTAAGCAAGGATTGATTTTAGTACAAACCTAAGGAAGATTCCAAAAGAAGAGATAATGTTTTTAATGAGTGTTTTTTGTAACTTCTTCCTCCACCATATTAAATTTACATTAAAACATTATGATAAAAAAATTATATAATCCCTATAATAAAATGTTTTTCTGATTTTTTCATAACCAACAACCATCTCCACTTCCATCCAATGGGTTACAAATTCATCATTTGTGTGTTTGATGGACTATCTACTCACAAACTGATGTCATCCATTTTTCCATTAACACTAATAAAAGTTGGTTACCAACATGTAAATAAAGTTTATATATGATTAATATAAAATAATTATAAATATTAATTAATAATATCATATATACTTTCTGAATTTCCATTTTACAGGGGATATAATAATGTAGTCTGTGTGAACGACAAACTATAGCCTCATGAAGCGACGTGATTTGTTTTCACTAATACGTTACATGGAATATAATATGGGTAAATATATGTGATATACATGAAAAATATTAATATTAATGAAATATTTATAATTTCTAAAAGTTAATATATCATTTTATTTTATTATTATTCATTCACTATAAGATGATACCATCATTCGTGCGTGTATGAACTACCACCTTCACAAGGCGACATGACTCTATTTTCATCACCAAAAAACATGGATGATACCAATAAGTATATATAATTAAATAATACATTATTTATCACATTTATCTAAATCGGGAAACATTTCATAGTACTTACCTACTTTTGATTATTCTTATTCATAAATGGAAATGTTACGCATTTGTACGAAAGTCGTGTCATCTCCATGGTCATAACATACTTCATTTCTCAAAACCATAAATCATTAATGTTCTTAAAAATATAAATTATTTACAAATATTATATTTATTTAAATATTATTATTCTATATATTTTTGAACCATGATCAATATAAGAGGATCAAAGATAACAAATCAAAGAATATATGAAAAATAAAGTACTTATTTCCCAGAATGTGAATTTAACAAGTAATTATATAAAATAAGAAATAAAATGTGTTTAGAAAATAATATATCTAAAGATATATATATATATATATATTCTTCTATAATAGCTTTATAATAAACATATATTTATTGTATTGGATTTTTAAACATGTATAAAGGAAGTCATGACTTAATGTAAGAGATTTTTATTTCCCCTTTTATTTGTAGGATACATATGTAAATTTACCACTCTAATTTTATGTATAGTGAATATAATTCCACTTTGACATGTTATACCTCATAAAAAATTATTTAAATTATGTTTCATGTTTAATTTAATTTTTTTATTTATTGGGTATTATGATTCAAAAGACACCCAAGTTATAAGGGTTTTTTGGTCTCAATTTTCCTTCTTTGAGACATACCTTATATTATGAACCTATATTTTTTTATGAAGTGTATATAGATCCTATTTAACATGTAATAGGTAGAATTTATTTATACTAATAATATTTCATGTCTTATGTTTTTTCATTCTTTAACGGGTATTATGATTCAATGTTACCAAAGTGGTAATGATATTATGTTATAATCTAAACATTTATTGGGATTGTTTATGTTTTATTTGAAATGATAACATCATATGACTCATATCTCAAGAAACTAATGAATTTAAATCTCCCCTACTTTTCCATGATAGTTTCATGTAATATTACCATTTTTACACTATTTTTTATTTAAACCAAATGATAAAATATTTATAAGAAAATATGACTTTATAACTCTCTTCAGTCAGAAATTTAATTTATACTAAAACCATTTTTTATAAAAACAATTTCAAAAGGGGTTAGAAAATATTTCAAATGAATTTATAAATAAATTTCTACAAATTTATTAATTTATAAAAAAATTAATGGAATCATTATATCATTTTCTAAAAAATTTCATCTGGATTTTACCAAAAAAGTGAAAAGAAAATATCTTTTTAACATGCACTATAGGAACAAAATTTCTCACTATCATGAAAGCTTATATATTTCAAGAATCCCTTGACATTTTTTAATTTTACTTTAGAGACCCGGATCTTGACGTACATGGACATTACATTACTTTTGCGGAATACTTATTATATAACAAAAACACACGCACAAGGACCGTAATAGTTTAGTGTCTTTGGAAACTCAGAATATAGTCTTCTAATCATGGTGAATGATCTTCAAAATCTCCCATAAAGATATTCCCTTTTTTACCTAAAATATTTCTTTATATCCTGTGGAAAAGAAAACATAAAAGGGTGAGCTCAATTTCTCAGTAAGGGTAAACAAAATAAATATCAATCAGATCATATTCATAAGAACATAACATTTTGGAAATCTTAACCTGCAAAAGAGATCATAATATCATAACATGGGATAAATCATAGTAGTGAAATTTAATCACAATAATCATAACTTAAAACATGAAGCTTTGTGTCATACACACATAATCATAGAGAATCATTTCTTATTAATTAAGACTCATTTCCAAGTCTATCTTAGTGGACAAATTCCATTTCTGAACCGAGTTCACTCCTCGTTTCAGTCCTGTTTCACTAAACTGGTTTAACCTGCCGTTCCAGCCATGTCTATCTCATGAGATATAAAATCTTTACCCAATGCATTGGAGGGAGATATAGGTCCCACCCATCTCATAATGATACCATTCTTATGTGTGCCACAAAATCATAAACCTTACATCATAGCATAACCCATGTAATAAAAATGGGAATCTTAAACATCGTGACATCATAAAAAAATTCCTATAAAATAAAGGAATTCATAAAAATATTTCAATAACAACATAATAAAATCCATTTAATATTAGGGATTGAAACAGAACCTTATATTATCTTAGATGGAAAATAATTTTGATAAAACACTTGAACTCCATTCCTGAGGAAAATATCCTTTCTACATCAAAAAAGTTTTTCATTTCTTAACATGTTTTACAAATTTAAACTAAAATAAGTTGATTAAAAATAAACTTGAAAACTTGTAAAGGAATATTCTTGGAAATATTGTTTTAAAAATCCATTCATGCCGTATAAGTTAAAAAAACATTCTTCTCGTACTTTTGTCGGAAAAGTCAAAAAGTACCTCGTACGAAAAACGACAAAAGATTCCTTTCATATATTTTATGAAAAACACACCCAAGGGTAAAATTTGGAAATAAACTATTGTAGAATGATATAAAAATTACATATTGAGGAAACATGGATGTGGATGATAAAATACACCCCATTAAATACTAAATTATAAAAAATCCAGGATAAAAATGAGATTGTGATATTTTCCCTTACCATAGGTCTGATTTGCTTCGTAAGTGTCCTAACCTCTAGTATAATGATTTAAATAATGTTATTGACTTATTCCAGAATCATACTTATTTTTATGATATCATATATGGTTTACTTATGACTTTATGTTACCCATTCTTTTAAAAATTCCATGTTAAAGAGCGTTTTGGGTAAAATCGTTTCTTTTGTCATCCGTGTTTTGACTTGTAATTATTCATATGATTACTTAGATCATTAGTACTTAATTACATAATAAAAAACATGATTTATATATTGTATATATTAAGAATATACATATATATAATAGATCAATAAATGGAAAGAAATACACCGTTCATGGAGACGGTATGCCGTACGTACGCATGAACGATGTTTTCGTTTCCTTATTGAGTTGAATGGAATTAAGTAGATGAAATAAATATATATACACATAAATACAGTATCATTTATATGTCATATATTTCATGATTACTTATTATATATACATTATAATCATTCATGAATGGTTAACGTGGAGAATGAATCTCATCACGTCATGGAGACGGTAGTCCGTACGTACGCACGAGCGATGATATCGTTCTCATAATCATGGAATTGTGTTGGAGTGTATGTATACTATTTCAAAATCAATATCACTTTACAATAATCATATATAGTTATTATGTACACCATTATCCACGTAAGGTTGTGGTGGAAAATAGATTACACCACGGCGTGGATACGGTATTCCGTACGTACGCACGCGCGGTGATTTCGTTTTCCGTAACATGGATAGATGGTGAAATAGGTTTGTTTCATACTTATAATAACATATCAGTATATGAGTGATACTGATATTATTACTTCATAATGAAACAACCTAAGAAGAGGAAGTGGAAGAAGAAATAAGGTTGAAAGAATCGGTAACGGACATTACCTCTTCTTTGAAGCGCCTCTTTGAGTCCTCCTCTTAGGGCACTAAAATTTTTCTTTGAAGAAGACCAGGACCTCTAGGATGTTTCTAGGGAAGTGGAGAATATAATTTGGAAGGGGTTGGCTAAGCATGAAGGCTCAAAGTGGTGTGAGGAAGAGAGGGAGGAGGTGCCCTTTTATAAGGGAGGAGAGGGGCACCTTTGGAATAACTAAAAATATTAATTTATTATAAAGCCAACATCGGTTTTAAATAGCACCAAATTGATTTATTTAGAAGCTAAGGTGGGTATGGATCGAAATCCTCTCATCCAATAGAATTTGGACAAGTTTAGTTTACTATTTTAACCTTATCATTTAGTTTTTTCTTTAAGTTAGATAATTTTACTTTTACAGTGTCTTTTTGTTTTTTTACACTATAAGGTTAATAAACATACTATAACAAGCCAAACGAACTCCAAGTTGTTTATTATTAATATATATAACCTTATATAAGTTATTTGGCCTAACCTTAGATTTTTAGGAATAATATAACAATTAATAATATAATATTTGTCTTAAAAACTATTTTATGTCAATTTTGACACTATTTAGTAATTGATTTTTGTAAAACTCATAACAGAATGATTAGTTCGAAAAAATCTAATTAAATAAATACTAACATATCATATTAACCTATAAAATTAGTGGAATTTATAAAAAGTCTCAAATTACATTTATTTGGGTATTTATAACATCAATTATGTCAATATTTCATTAATAAGATAATTATTGCATCATCTTTGTGTCATAAATAAATTAACTTATTTAAAGTCTAAAAATTAAAAATAAAATATCATTATGTAGTAAATAGTTTTATCTTTCTAATTAATATTTATAGTCGAATTTATCTTATGTATAACCCTATATTAAAAATGATATACTTAATAAACATTGATTTTAACTATTTTAACCCTTCTTTAGATAAATTAATAATAAATGTCCTAATCTAATACAAGTTGGCCTAAATGGTCATATTTTATTTCTATGGTTGTTTTTGGTCGAATTAAACTTATCCAATAGAATTAGGACATGTTTTAGGGTAATAATAATATCATTTTTACCCTTAATTGCCCTATTTACTTTTAACCATGGTAAAAAAGTAAAAAGTTACTATTCACCAAAAATCATTTTCATCTCATTGAACCACATTTTACTTACTGACACCAACCGTGTATCTCGTATTTTTGAAATTCCACTCACAGAAGCGGTAAAATTATGTTTTATGTAAATTTGCAAATTCTCCTAGGAGGTGGGTAAAAGACGGTCAAAAGTTCAATAAAATATTTATATATCTAAATTTATTATAAAATGACTCCAATGAATTACATTGAACATATATAGGTATTAAGTATCAGTTTTGACCTAAAATAAATTAATATAAAATAAATAATTATTTAAATAAAAAGTCTGTTTTTAAATAGTAACTCAATGTTTTCACTATTCATCAAAAATTGAAATTTTTCAGAAAAATACCAAAATTTCACCCTAGGCTAATTTCGATATTCCGAATCCAAAAATGAAGTCCATTTTCAAAAATAAAATTTATAAAATTTCAAAAAGTGGTTATTACTATTCATAATGGCTAATTTTAATAATATTTTTAAAGTATATCATTGTTTAGAGAAACTCAGTATTGCGTACAACACACGCTATCGTGGAAGGTCGCGCTTGCGTGTAATGCAAGCCAAGTCAGGGTTGCGTGTTGTACAAGAATTCTCCATTGTTTTGTATAACATAATCCAACCATATTTCATTTATACATTGAATATATATATATATATATATACTCAATGTTGTGTAGAATAACTAATATCAAAATTGTGTGTAACGCGATCCAAGAATAGTGTTGCGTATACTGCAAGCTAATACGGTGTTGCGTATAGAGCAAGGTAATCTTGGTGTATCATAAAACACAAGACATTAATGAAATTAAAAGAATATTTGTCATAAAATCTTGGGGTGTTACATTCTACCCCACTTAAAAGGAATTTCTCCCTCGAAATTCGTCGGGGTTATAAATGGTTTACTACTCGAAAGTTTGTTTAATAGAAACCCAAATCATAAAAAGGAATACCAAAACATGGCTTTAAAACTAATTTATGAAATGTAACGGTTACCCAAATTAACTCATCATTGGGTTTCCACATAAGAGAACATAAGTGAAAATATGGATATGGAAGAAAAATCATACCACCAAGTTTTGATGGAGAGTGGTAGATAACATGGCTATGAAATAGCCAACAATCAGAAAGCCATGGATTTGCAATGATCTAAGGTACCATCTGATTCATCAGATATAAGGGCACTAGGACAACATTTTTTGGTTTTCATGATCATTTCCTTATTTTTGATGAAATTGGAAATAGAAGAAATACTTTCGTGATTTTGGTACAATCTCATTGTTGTTCGTGCTTTGAAAAATTTTCACTTCATCTCTTAAAGAAAGGAAGTTGAATTTGTTATTCGTGAAGTGTAAACAGATCATGTGATAGAATGATGGGTCATTCTATATATTTCAATCAAAAGGTTAGAAAAAGATATCATGTATACATAAGTCCATCTATGGTAAGATTAATCATATATGGTTCCTAAAATGGACTTATACTTCATATATCATACCGCTTAATAAAATAAAACAGGTTTCTACTAACTACGGACTTCCTGTAGGCCAGTGGTATGCGATAAAGGCCAGTTGCACTTCGGTTGTGGGTTTGATTCCCACAACCTTTTCCGACGTGATGGGATGTCGCCCGTCCTGCAGGTTGTCCTTTTTCTAAAACTATATTACTATAACATCCCATCAATAATATCGAAAAAAGTTCTATCATTAAACAATACCAACTTATGTACAACATAATACATTCCAATCTTTAGGCTTATCTAAAATAATTTGGTCCAAGATCATAGTATAAAGAAAATTATTACTTGAAATTTCACATAACAATCACGTGAATTCCATCATTTATCCCCCATATATCATAAGATATATCTTGTTGGTCAAATTACAAAACATGTGAATACCTTAATCATGTATTCTCTTAAAAAATGAATACCCACTAAACATTAGTGAAAACATGAATGCTGTCCAAAGTTAACTCTTTCCACATACCAAAATCCAAAAATTATATATACTCAAACCATGATATAACCTTCTCCTTATATCAGTCATGAGCTCATTAATACTGTCAAACATTTAATTTTCTCATTATCCCTTCATTATGCGCATATCATCTATATTCCAAAAATACCTGAATAACCATTAATGGATAATGGTACCATTAATCATAACCTTTCAAAACTCAAGGAAAGAGAACAGTTTAACAATCGTTAGATGTCTCTTTATTCCATAGTACCATGAGATTACTTATACAACATTACACTTGATAAACATGTAACCATTCTACTACTTTCTTAAACCATTGTCCGAGCTTCAACAATTCTTTCATCTCACATATCATTTGTAGTCTCTTCATCATCATCAACATAAATACTACCCATACAGCTGTACTGATTCTCTTCATGAGACTTTCCCTTAGGGCATTGGTTTACATAATGCCCGTACATTCCACATTTAAAACAATTTACCATTATTGATGTCATAGCAATACCATTATCCTCATCCATGGTGTTAACTGAACCTTTTCATTTGCACTTACTGGCTTTGTGTCCTTCTTTTCCACACCCAAAGCATCTTCTAGTTCCCTTGAAACAATCTCATCGATGCCTCCTCCCACATGATTTATATGAGGGAAATTGAACTTTCGTTCCTCTATGACCATCATGAAACTCCATCTTTCTCTTATTATCTGAGTCGGGAAACTTACCAGAGTTGAGATTATTGATCATATTATGAGATTTCTGATTAAGAATAATAACTATGTTTGGACTTCCAAATCCCGTTTCATTTGGTTTCTCATGAAGAATATCATTCCATTGTCCTTCATATCCTCCATTATCAAGAATCTTCCTGTTTCTAGCCATTTTCTAAAACCCAAAAAGAATAGTGTGAGAGGAAAAAATCATGCTATAGAAAAAAACATAGTAAAGGGGGAGCACCCTCAATATCTAACATCTTAGGTTAAATTATAATATCGTTACCGTAGTTCTAGGACTATATCCTATACGTATACTTATCCTTAGGGACATCCCTAGACATACCTTAGAAATATCTCTAGGGATCTCACTACCATTTTCACATCATAGTTTCCAAAGGATGACTAAACCTTTCCTCTGATACCAACTATAGAGACCCGGATCTTGACGTACTTGGACATTACATTACCTTTACGGAATACTTAGTACATAACAAAAACACACACATAAGGACCGTAATAGTTTAGTGTCTTTGGAAACTCGGAATATAATCTTCTAATCATGGTGAAAGATATTCAACATCTCCCATAAAGATCTTCCCTTTTTTTACCTAAAATATTTCTTTATATCCTGGGGAAAAGAAAACATAAATGGGTGATCTCAATTGCTCAGTAAGGGTAAACAAAAGAAATATCAATCACATCATATTCATAAGAACATAACATTTTGGAAATCTTAACCTGCAAAAGAGATCATAATATCATAACATGGGATAAATCATAGTACTGAAATGTAATCACAATAATCATAACTTAAAACATGAAGCTTTGTGGCATACACACATAATCATAGAGAATCATTTCTTATTAGTCAAGACTAATTGCCAAGACTATCTTAGTGGACAAAGTCCATTTCTGAACCGAGTTCACTCCTCGTTTCAGTCCTATTTCACTGAACCGGTTTAACCTGCCGTTCCAGCCATGTCTATCTCATGAGATATAAAATCTTTACCCAATGCATTGGAGGGAGATATAGGTCTCACCCATCTCATAATGGTACCATTCTTATGTGTGACACAAAATCATAAACCATACATCATAGCATAACCCATGAAATAAAAATTGGAATCTTAAACATCGTGACATCATAAAACAATTCATATAAGATAAAGGAATTCATAAAAATATTTCCATCACAACATAATCAAATCCATGTAATAATAGGGATAGAAACAGAACCCTATATTACCTTAGATGGAAAATAATTTTTATAAAACACTTGAACTCCATTCTTGAGGAAAATATCCTTTCTACTTCAAAAACATTTTTCCTTTCTTAACATGTCATACAAATTTAAACTAAAAGAAGTTGATTAAAAATAAACTTGAAAACTTGCAAAGGAAGATTCTTGGAAATATTTTTTTAAAAATCCATTCATTCCGTATAAGTTAAAAAACATTCTTCTCGTACTTTTGTCAGAAAAGTGAAAAAGTACCTCGTACGAAAAATGACAAAAGATTCCTTTCATATCTTTTACTAAAAACTCACCGAAGGGTAAAATTGGATATAAACAATTGTAGAATGATATAAAAATTAAATATTGAGGTAAAATGGATGTGGATGATAAAATACACCCCAGTAAATACCAAAGTATAAACAATCCCGGATAAAAATGAGATTGTGATATTTTCCCTTACCTTAGGTCCGATTTGATTCGTAAGTTTCTGAACCTCCTGTATAATGATTTAAATAATGTTATTTACTTATTCCAGAATCATACTTATTTTTATGATATCTTCGGTGGTTCACTTATGACTTTATTTTACCCGTTCTTTTGTAAATTCCATGTTAAAGAGTGTTTTGGGTAAAATCGTTTCTTTTGTTGTCCGTGTTTTTACTTGTAATTATTCATATGATTACTTAGATCATGATTAATTAATTCCAGAATATAAAACATGATTTATATATATTATATATTCAGAATATACATATATATAATAGATCAGTAAATGGAAAGAAATACACTGTTCATGGAGATGGTAGGTCGTACGTACGCATGAACGTTGTTTTCGTTTCCTTATTGAGTTGAATGGAATTAAGTAGATGACATACATATATATACACATAAATCCAGTATCATTTATATGTCATATATTTCATGATTACTTATTATATATACTTTATAATCATTCATGAATGCTTAACGTGGAGAATGAATCTCCTCGCGTCGTGGAGACGGTAGTCCGTACGTACGCACGAGCGATGATATCGTTCTCATGATCGTGGAATTGTATTGGAGTGTATGTATAATATTTCAGAATCAATATCAATTTACAATAATCATATATATTTATTATGTAGACCATTATCCATGTAAGGTGGTGGTGGAAAATAGATTACACCACGGCGTGGAGACGGTATTCCGTATGTACGCACGCGCGGTGATTTCGTTTTCCGTAGGATGGATAGATGGTGAAATATGGTTGTTTCATAATTATAATAACATATAAGTATATGAGTGATACTGATGTTATTACTTCATAATGAAACAACCTAAGAAGAAGAATTGGAAGAAGAAATAATGTTGAAATAATCGGTAACGGGCAATACCTCTTCTTTGAAGCGCCTATTTGAGTCCTCCACTAAGGGAACTAAAATTGGTCTTTGAAAAAGACCAGGACCTCTAGAATGTTTCTAGGGAAGTGGAGAAGAGAATTTGTCAGGGGTTTGCCGAGCATGAAGGCTCAAAGTGGTGTGAGGAAGAGAGGGAGGAGGTGCCCTTTTAAAAGGGAGGAGAGGGGCACCTTTGGAATAACTAAATATATTATTTTATTATAAAGCCAAATTCGGTTTTCAATAGCTCCAAATTGATTTATTTAAAATCTAAGGTGGGGATGGGTCTAAATCCTATCATCCAATATAATTTGGACAAGTTTAGTTGACTATTGTAACCATATCATTTAGTTTTAACATTAAGTTAGATAATTTTACTTTTACCGTGTCTTTTTTTGTTCTTACATTATAAGGTTAATAAACTTACTATAACAAGCCAAACGAACCCCAAGTTGTTTATTATTAATATATATAGCCTATGTTATGTCATTTGGTTGAACCTTAGATTTTTAGAAATAAAATAACAATTAATAATATAATATTTGTTTTAAAAACCATTTTATGTCAATTTTGACACTATTTAGTAATTGATTTTTGTGAAAATCATAACAGAATGATTAGTTATAAAACGTTAATTAAATCAATACTAACATGTCATATTAACCTAAAAAATTAGTTTAATTCATAAAAAGTCCCAAATTACATTTATTTGGGTATTTATAACATCAATTATGTCAATATTTCATTAATAAGATAATTACTGCATCATCTTTGTGTCATAAATAAATTAACTTATTTAAAGTCTAAAAATTAAAATTAAAATATAATTATTTGGGAAATATTTTTATCTTTCTAATGAAAATTTATAGTCGAATTTATCTTATGGATAACCCTATATTAAAAATGATATACTTATTAAACATTGATTTTAACTATTTTAACCCTTCTTTAAATAAATTAATAATAAATGTCCTAATCTAATCCATGTGGGCCTAAACAGTCATATTTTATTCCTAAGGTTGTTTTTGGTCGAATTAAACTTATACAATAGATTTAGAACATGTGTTAGAGTAATAATAATATCATTTTTACCCTTAATTACCCTATTTACTTTTAACCGTGGGAAAAAAAGTAAAAAGTTACTATTCACCAAAAAATCATTTTCATCTCATTGAACCAAATTTTACTTACTCACACCAACTGTGTCTCTCGGAATTTGGAAATTCCACTCACAGAAGCGGTAAAATTATGTTTTATGTAAATTTGCAAATTCTCCTAGGAGGTGGGTAAAAGACGGTCAAAAGTTCAATAAAATATTTATATATCTAAATTTATTATAAAATGACTCCAATGAATTACATTGAACATATATAGGTATTATGTATCAATTTTGACCTAAAATAAATTAAAATAAAATAAATAATTATTTAAATAAAAATTCGGGTTTTAAATAGTAACTGAGTGTTTTCACTATTCATCAAAAATTGAAAGTTTTCAGAAAAATACCAAAATTTCACCCTAGGATAATTTTGATAATCCGAATCCAAAAATGATGCCCATTTTCAAAAATAAAATTTATAAAATTTCAAAAAGTGGGTATTACTATTCATAATGGCTAATTTTAATAATATTTTAATAGCATATCATTGTTTAGCGAAACACGGTATTGCTTACAACACACGCTATCGTGGAAGGTCACGCTTGCGTGCAATGAAAGCCAAGTCAGGGTTGTGTGTTGTTCAATAATTCTTCGTTGTTTCGTATAACATAATCCAACCATATTTCATTTATACACTAAATATATATATATACTCAATGTTGCGTAGAATAACTATTATCAAAATTGTGTGTAACAGGATCCAAGAATAGTGTTGCGTATACTGCAAGCTAATACGGTGTTGCGTATAGCGCAAGGCAATCTTGGTGTAGCATACAACATAATACATTAATGAAATTAAAAGAATATTTATCATAAAATCTCTGGGTGTTACAGTTACATTAAAAATAATATTTTTTTAAAATAATTATGTTTATGTTTTTTTTCAAGTGGAATGGATATTTTCCTCAATAAATGTCTTAAATGATTCTTTGACATCATTTTTCATCTAAGATGATATTTATTTATGTTTCCTATACCTTGATGGAGATATGATCCTAGGATAACATTATAATTATTTCTTTGAATGTTTTATGTTTATAATGAAATGATGTTTATAAAAAAACATTTTCTCTTCCATAGGTTATAAAATGAAATATTTCCCTTCTATAGGTTATTAAACTTTTTTCATGGGTTATATTATGATGAAATGATGAAATGATTATGAATCTGGTATATTTTCCATAGATAATGATATTATAAATGTTTATCAAATCCATTTTATTTCATTTGTTACGATAATCTAATTTGTTTATGATCTTTTTTCACACATATGTATTATTTTAATTATGTGAATGGTTGGATATATAACCCCCTCTAATGTATTGGGTAAAGATAAATGATCTAAAATATAAAAGGGTATGTGGGTGCTAAGATAATTCCTATAATAGGGGGTAAACAAGTGATTAGACCATTTCCGAAATATAGGTTACTTGAAAGGTTAGGAGAACCTAAATTACATTACATAGGATTTAATGCCAAGGCCTAAGTTGGTAGACATGTTGTTAGACCAAGACTAAAATTTTATGAATGTATTAGTGGGTAGTCTTGAATTAATATTTTATACTCTTATGGGTATGCCTAAAATCTATGTATTATTCCAATATTGTTTTCATAGTGATCATGTTCTTTTATTCCCTTATGACACATTTCTTATGGATGGTCAATCAGTATGTTATTAATTAATATTATTATATTTTATTTTAATGGTATGGTTTTCAAATGTAATTCTCATATTACTATTCCATTATGTTAATTTAATGATTACATATCTCTTTTTTTTACCCTTATTAAGCCTCTGACCTCACCCTTTCTTATGTTTCCTTTCCCCAGGTTATAAATAATGGTTTTAAGTTGTTTATATTTTTGAAGAGTGTTATAGGGGAAGATGTTAATGGTATATGCTGAATATATTTCCCCAAATTTGATGTTTGAGAACCTAGTCTAAAAATAAACTAAACTATTATGGTCACCAGACATGTGTTTGGGTAATGAATGGGAAATTCATATAGAAATTTGTGATATTTATATATGAAATATTTGGAAAATAAGCTAATTAATGTATATGATAAGTATTTGATGAGCGGGATGAGAATTATGTTTCCCTCCAATAAATTGGGTAATGTTATTATCTCATGAGATACCATGTATGGTGCGTGAAAGGTTATCATGGGAACACTATTTCATGATTGCTCATCAGTTATCATTGATTATTCTTTTGATTTCATGTTTTATTTTTTTGATTCATTCCTATTTTTCCTTTATGTTATCATCTTATATAATGACTGGATATTCATATTTATGACTCTCAAACCTTTTATGTCACCTGATATGCCTCTAGACTAAAATTTCTTACATTCATTATGTTATAATTTGATTATTCTGTTACTGTTCATTGTAGATTTACCCTTTATTATAACAATCCCCAAGATATCTTGGGTAGTTTTTGAAGAAATATTAAATTTTAAGAGAATGTTAAAGAGTTATCAATAATTTTTTTGTGTCCTTATTTCATGAAATTGGGTTATGTATATAATTTTACAAATATAGTAGAACTTATTATCTTTTTAGATTGTATTATATTTTTTACTTATGTGATAAGTTTAGAAATAAGGTTTATTAAAGATATTGGTTATCATAGTTGGTATCATTTAAAGGCCTTGTTATTGAGGTTAATTAAAATTTATTTAAATCCTTAAGGAAGCTATTAAACAATGGAAAATTCACCTTAATTATAGTAAAGTATAGATTAACATTTTTTTAAAGAAAAAATCCCAATATGGATATTAAAATTGTATATGGATATTATACTATTGTATCTATAGGTAATAACCCTAAAAAAGATGAATTGTACATTAAATCAATCATAAGACAATGTGTTAAAAATAATCCTTTATAAAAAACCTATTTAATACTCTATGTGGAAATGCCATGGTTAATTCACTAACTTCTAACTAAACATTATTAAGGAAATAAAAAATTTCATTGGAATTTTATTTTAGGAAATAGACAATAGATAAAATATATTGAAACATAAAAATTCATATCTTAAGAAATTTATTTCATTTTTCAGTTATCACTTAGATTATTATAGTTTCCCTTTAATGTGTTTAATATCATAGTACTTCACTTCCATAATTTTATGTTAATTTAGTCAATGGATGGAAATCAAAGGAATCAAGTAAAAAACATTGTGATGGGAAATTCCAAAATGATTTTCCCAACCCAATTTGACTAGGTGTTGAGAAATTTATGGAAATAATTTCTCAATTAACTCCTGTTCTGAATAGAAACATGAATTATTGGGAAAATCCATGTAAAGGCCCGTAAATTCCATGGAAAGTTTTTTCTTAATTTTCTTTGGAATTTTACAAGAACGTTGTTTCTGACGGCACCTGATTCCGAGGCCCGGTGTGCCCGGAATCATTTTCTGAAGTTTGGCTCGGGTACGTTCAGTGAACGGACGAGCGGGTTTTTCTATCTTTTGAACCAGTGCTCGGAATCAAATTCTGAGGGCACCGATGGAATCGCAGCGCCAGTAATTTCTTAGAAACGCCTCTTCCGGAGTTGCGTTTGCTTGGGTGTGTTTTTTAATTTTTGGGCTTAATGTTAAGAAATAAAATAAATTGTACGACAAACTTTTTTTTATTTCACTTAATCTGCTTGGAAGGCACTTGAAGCCACTTAAAGAAGCTTAAGCTGAGTCGATGCGGATAGGGTGCTATCCCGAAATATCCTACCCTCTTGGTAAGAGGGTAGGATATTTGTGAGGTGGGGCCCGCACGAGCCCCACCGTTTCTTTCTGCTAAGTAACGCACCCGCGAAAACCCATCATTATGAAAGTCAACTGACGCGTTTTCTGAATTTCTTAACGCACTAATTAATTGGGAGGTTTTATTCGTTGAATTAATTGGGCGGTTTTATTCGTTGAATTAATTCGATGAATTAATTTAATCGTTTCTTAACTTGTTTTCAATCTGTTGGCGTAATAATAAAATAAGACCAACGCACGACTTCTGAAAAAATGCTCGTTGAGAGGATTTGACAACTTTGTGCCTTCATTCTCCTTCGCGAAGAACGCGAAGAACGCCGTCACGCTCGGAGATTGATGACGCTTCTTCCGAGATGTTCTTCCACGAAACGATCTCCGATCACCAACTGCTTGAGGTAGGAGATTTCGGGTTTCTTTTAAATCTTCTTTGTGGTTTATAACAACCCATGGATTTAATCGATATAATTAAATCTTCATGTTATTGAACCTCGGAGTTCGTCGACGCGTCGCTTCCCGCGACGACGCGACGCCTTTCCGCGACGATGCGACGCCCTTCCGTGACGTCCCGACGCCCTTCCGCGACGACGCAATGCCTTTCCGCGACGCGACAATCGCCTCCTTTCGCGATGATCAAATCCACGAAGAACGCGCGTGCGACGACTTGACGAGGTAGGGGTTGTTGTGAATATTTTATATTCCCGTGAACGTTTCTTTAAAATTAAAGAACCGGATTCATATGAACAATTTTAATTTATTAAAATTGTAGTTTCATGTGTTGAATATTTCTCCCGTTGTTTTTAACTAATGCGGAGGGTGCGGGCCAAACGAACACGGCCCGATAACCCTCCGTCGTTCTTCGTGGTTGTGCGGATTTGGCAGGCAATGACAAAACATGACGCAAGGACAATTTGATGATCCCGTAGTGAAGAACGGAACCCGGGAGAGACAACGGCGCAGACGGGAAGGAAAACGGACCACCAGAGCAACTCTGGTGGCCCGCGGAAGCTGCCGGAGGCGGCGGCGCCCCGGCGCGCCGCCGGACAGGGCCGCCGCGGCTGAAGCCGTGGTGGCAGCGGCCAGCGGACCCGCGGCCGCGCGGGTATGGCCCTCACCCATGGGACGCGGCTATGCCGCGTCCGTTGACTCCAGTGCTACCCTTCGAGGGCCGCAGCTTCTTCCAACCCGCGGGGGCGGCGCCCCGCGGCTGCCGCGCTCGGCCGCTCGGCCGAGCCGAGCCAGGCCGGTCCGATCGGCCAGGCCGCGCCCTGGCCGGGCCGGTCCGATCAGCCGGGCCGCACCCTGGCCGGGCCGGACCGGGTCCAGTCGGGTCGGACTGGGTCGGGTCGACCCGGTTCGGCCGACCCAGGGGGGGTCGGGCCGGTTCGGCCCGGGCCCAGACCCCCATGTCTTCGGATAGTTTTCGTTTTTTGCCTGTAACATGATCTACGGGCCTCCGAACGACGCGCCATCAGCGGAAATGCGATCCTTGCATCGAGACGGTCGTTTCGGTATATCGCACTCAAGGTTTCGGAATACTTTGGGTTCGGCCTGGTTGGTTCATCCACGAAACCAACCGGGCCCTCAGAGCAGAAACACTCATATCTTGAGCTCCGGACATCCGATTGACGTGCCGTTGACATTGATGGATTCCTCTAAGGGAGACGGATCTTTTGGCTTACTCCGCTGGAGGTTTGTTGTCGTCAGAGTGCGGTCGGGTTGGTTCGCTCACGAAACAAACCGGGCCCCTGGAACGAAAATGCCAATAACTCACAGACCGGGTGTCTGATTGACGTGCCGTCTGTCTCGTTGTTTTCCTATTGATGAGACAGAACTTTTGGCATACTTCACCCGAGTTTTGGATGCAGTTGGATAGTGGCCGGGTTGGATTGTACCCGAAATCCAACCGGGCCCCTGGGACAGAAAAGCTGATATCTTTCCGACCAGATGTCCGTTTGACGAACCGTCAGCGGCGTTGGTGATCACGTTGAGAAACAGTCCCTATGAGTATACCCTATGAGTGTTCGGGGTATAGTTGAGTTACGGCCGGACTGGTTCGCACATGAAACCAACCAGGCCCCGGGGACGAAAAGGCTAATAACTCACAGACCGGGCTTCCGATTGATGCACCGTCTGTTGCGTTGAGACCCCTATGACGCGGAGGTCATTTGAGATACTTCTTTGTTGGACTTTGTGATACTTGGAGTATCGACCAGTAGCTCGTGGAGCGGACCCTCCCAGAGACGAGCGTGCGGAGTACGGAGACCGTGTAGACGGCTGAGACCTGATGACTACTTGACCGACTCGACTTGGAGTGAGTTGACTAGCCCAGTGGACGGAGCGCCTGGTATTTGGAGATAGACCCATGGCGGACGGAGCACCCAGTAGTTGTCTGCAGACCCGCGACACTCGACAGGAGGAGTACCTCTATAGGCTATTAGGGGGAGCGCCCGGTATTTGGCGACATACCCATAGCGGACAGAGCGCCCGGTAGTTGGCCGTAGACCCACGGTACTCGACAGGAGGAGTACCTCAGCAGTCCTAGGTTAGTGAGCAGTACCTCCGAGTCGTGACAGGTCCACTGTACACTCTAGAGATGGAGCTCTTCAGCAGTTACGGTTTCGATAATGAAAATCCTGGTTGAGCTGAATCTTTTGACCTTTGTGTTTACCTCATGATTGTGATGGGTCGCTTGATAACTTTGGTATATGTATGGGCATATACTTGGGTAGTGGTTATCCATTGATTTCACAATCCTTGTGTTTCCTCATGATTGAGATGGGTTACTTGATAACTTAGCTATATGTATGGGCATATATCTAAGTAGAGGTTATCTGTTGGGATCTTCTTATGGTTATCCTTGTTGGTTTAGTGAGACCTTGAGGGTGTTGGGGTCCCTACTGAGTATCATTATACTCACACCTGCACGGGCTCTACCCGCACCTCGTTTTGTTGGTTGCAGATGACGGGCAGTGCTGGCGGAGGCCGAGTGTCCGAGGACTGGTCGGTACCCGGAGGGGGACTACACAACGGGTCAGTACCCGGAGGTGGACTACATGACGAGACGACACACAGAGGAGGTTAACGGAAGAGGGCGTGGAGGAGGCTATCTGTACCTACCTTTCAGGTAGGATCCATGGTGGACGACCAGGAGCTGCGCTATCTGTACCTACCCTTCAGGTAGGATCCGAGGAGGATGACCCAGGAGCTGCTTCCTTCTTCCATCTGTTTGTCTTTTTGTTGTTTTACCTTGTTCAGTTGTAGTTGTACTTTCTTTTGGGTTTGTATTCTGACCCATTTACTTTTCAGCATTTCTTTTGTACATAGTTTTTTGCATCCGCTTGTACTCTGTGGTGTTTTGTTTACTTTTATAAAGGCAATGCCTTCCCAGTTATCGGGATTTACGCCTTTGGTGCTAGTCGCCATCCCCTGGCCTATGGAAGGCAGGATTGGGGTAGTCACGACACGGGTCCCGAGGACGGGTCGTGACAAATTGGTATCAGAGGAGTTCGGTTCTACCGCAGAACTTATAACTCTGATGTTTCTTTCTGTGAAGAAATAGTGTTAAGAGTACCAAGTGTGGTTTTCAGTTTAGGGAGTCCAGTGTTGGTGCGGGCGGCTGACGTATCCATACACCAGGACCCTGACAACTGATTTCCGACTTTGTGCACGAAAACACTGATTGCGTGTGTGTTTCCAGAAGTTTTTAAATGTCAGCTCAAACCAGGTCAGCTCACTAGGTATAAACGCTTGACCGTGTCACGATGTTTCTTTCAGGATGCCTTTTCACGGATAACCAGCTAGAGCCTGGAGGGATGTACGTGCTGACAGCCTGTTGAGCGACAAGGCTTCGGTACAAGGCCCTCTTGCACTTGAGGCACCAGCGGAGGCACGAGCGGTACTACCATACATTGGGCCACCGATGCCACCAGCCCCAGAAGTAGGCAATGCACGCTACTTGAGTGCACTGCACGAGTTCCAGCCCCAGTGGCCACCCAGGTTCCAGGGAGAGACGGACCCGCAGGCGGCTGAGGATTGGCTGGAGGCTATGGTGAGAGTCTTCAGGCTAGTGGGGATGCCGACAGACTTCATGGTGATCCTTGATGCCAGCCTCCATCAGGCGGGAGCAGGCAGGTGGTGGAGCCACTTGTTCCAGTTTTGCGATGGGATAACCTTCGCATGGGAAGACTTCGAGACCTTCTTCAGGGTAGAGTTTGTGCCAGTAGCTCTACAACCCAGTCATGTATAAGAGATTCTGCCTTTGCCTCAGGGTTTTCGATCAGTTTCCGAGTCATCTGTGGGCAGTAGACAGATGATGCAGAGGTCCAGGAGGACCAGACCAGCAATTGGACGATCTCGGGTTTTAGGATCAGTGGTGCGGGGCACCCGGGGTGGGGTCAGAGCCAGGCGTGCCAGAAACAGACAGTGTTTCTCCTACGGCAGGAAGGGTCACCTGGAACGTGACTGTACGACCCCCCGCACGGTTGATCAGCGGGTGTTGGAGGAGCCACTGAGACAGAATCAGCGGCTGGTGCTTGAGCAACAGCCGAGCAGTGGACAAGGCAGTAGTGCTCCGAGAGCAGGTGGACTGGAGAGGAACTAGTGGATACGTCCTTTGTACTTCTAGTTCCATGTTACTTTTGTATTCGTGTCTTTGTACTATGAGCTGCAATAATAAAAATACACTTATCTTTGTTTGATTTTCTGTCTTTTTGTTTGGTTGATACTGAGTGGTCCCGGTTAAACTGTTGACTTGACCCTCACTTTCGAGATTTCTACTAGAAGAGACCCAATGACTTCACACTGATTCCGATAGTGTGAATCGACCATTGGAGGTGAGAGTGACAGTTGGATCTCTTGGTAGTTACGTTGAGGCCTTACAACGTGATCCATGGCATGAATGCATCATTCATGTCAGGATTGACTGTATTAGGCAACGAATGTGGTTCATCCAGGGGATGAGACCAGATTTCTCTTATCGGCAAAGAAGAAATCATAGCAGCTCTTGTGAGACTAAAGATGGTCCAGGTCATCCAAGAGCGGATGAAGAATGCACAGTGCAGTATGAAACAGGAAACCGGTGCCAGTCTAAGAGACTCGGGTGTGTTAAATGTTTCAAGAAGTGGAAGCTTTAAGGATATATGAGTCTGTGAAGCAGTAGACATGGAGGAAGAGCTAGGAGAGTAGTATGAGGTGGTGTATATCATAACATGCTATAACCACCCGCCTTAGTTATCCTCGCCAGGCTCAGGGAGCTAGAGGGCAGTGGAAGAGTGCGGCTGCATGCGGTCAAGGAATGTGACCCAATGGCTCTAGAAATGATTCAAGGGACAGTCTGTGTCCACTACTAGCTAATGCAGTTACAGACGTCGATATGAATCATTCCTTGTTTTCACAAATCTTGTTCCAGACCTAGAGTTTCCGGTAAGCCGTGGACTTGACCCTCACGTCTGGAGATACCTTGGGAGGAGACTCGATGATCACACTTACACCGACGGTGTGGTCGGACCCTCGAGGAGAGAGTTTCAGTTGGAATCTCTTGGTGGTAGCATCGAGGCCTTACGACGTTAGTTTAAGTATGGAACGGGCAATAACTGTTCATACTCAAATTGACGGTTTTAGGAAAACATCGGGATGTGTTTTCCTTGGTCGGCGAAAAGGAAACCCCAGGCAGCACGGGATAAACTCTTTCATAGGAGGGTGCGATTGATCACTCTTGAGTCAGTCAACCATACCCTCGTGGCAGCAGTCTTTTGAGTTTCAGTTCTAACAGAAAATGGAGACCTCTCGAGTTCGAGGATGACGACCACGTATTCCTACGGGTCTCACCTCGACGAGGTTTACGGAGATGTGGCCAGGGAGGCAAGTTATCTCCAAGGTTCAACGGAACTTTCTAGGTCCTCAGTCGGGTAGGTGAGGTGGTTTACCGCTTGACCCATCCACCTCAGTTGCACTAGGTGCACGACGTTTTCCAGTTATCTCAACTGAGGAGATACATGCTTGAACCTTCGCATATCATCGACCATGAGGATCAGGACAATGGCGATGGGGTTACTTCCACAGAGGTTCTAGTGAGGATCAAGGATCGACAGGAGCAGATCCTACGGGGGCGATCGATTCCTCTGGTGCACCTTCTTTGGCAGCACGGGAACCTCCAGGTGAGCACATGGGATCGGAAGGCTCAGATGCGTGCTCAGTACCACCTTTGTATCCCTAAGTTTGTGGTGAAGCTTTACGGGGACGTAAAGCCCTGTGGTGGGAGTAATGTAAAGACCCATAAATTCCGAGGAAATGTTTTTCTTAATTTTCTTTGGAATTTTACAAGAACGTATTTTCTGACGGCACCTGATTCCGATGCCCGGTGTGCCCGGAATCATTTTCGGAAGTTTGGCTCGGGTACGTTCAGTGAACGGACGAGCGAGTTTTTCTAACTTTTGAACCGGTGCTCGGAATCAAATTATGAGGGCACCGACGGAATCGCAGCGCCGGTAATTTCTTAGAAACGCCTCTTCTGGATTTGCTTTTGCTCAGGTGTGGTTTTTAATTTTTGGTCTTAAAGTTAAGAAATAAAATAAATTGTACGACAAACTTTGTTTTATTTCACTTAAGCCGCTTGGAAGCCACTTGAAGCCACTTAAAGCAGCTTAAGCTGAGTCGATGCGGATAGGGTGCTATCCAGAAATAACCTACCCTCTTGGTAGGATTTTTGTGAGGTGGGGCCCACACGAACCCCACCGTTTCTTTCCGCTAAGTAACGCACCCGCGAAAACCCATCATTATGAAAGTCAACTGACGCGTTTTATAAATTTCTTAATGCACCAATTAATTGGGTGGTTTTTTTCATTGAATTAATTAGGCGGTTTTATTCGTTGAATTAATTCGATGAATTAATTTAATCATTTCTTAACCTTTTCTCAACCTGTTGGCGTAATAATAAAATAAGACCAACGCATGACTTCTGGAAAAATGCACATTGAGAGGTTTTGACAACTTTGTTCCTTCATCCTCCTTCGCGATGAACGCGAAGAACGTGAAGAACACGAAGAACGCCATCACCCTCGGAGATTGACGACGCTTCTTCCGAGACGTTCTTCCCCGCAACGATCTCCGATCACCAACTACTTGAGGTAGGAGATTTCGGGTTTCTTTTAAATCTTCTTTGTGGTTTATAACAACACATGGATTAAATCGATATAATTAAATCTTCATGTTCCTGAACCTCGGAGTTCATCGACGCCTCACCTCCCGCGACGACGTGACGCCTTTCCGCGACGACGCGACGCCCTTCCGCGACGATGCGACGCCCTTCCGCGATGACGCAACGCCTTTCCGCGACGCGACGATCGCCTCCTTTCGCAGTGATCAAATCCGCGAAGAAACACGCGTGCGACGACTTGATGAGGTAGGGGTTGTTGTGAATATTTTATATTCCCGTGAACGTTTCTTTAAAATTAAAGAACCGGATTCATATGAAAAATTTTAATTTATTAAAATTGTTGTTTCATGTGTTGAATATTTCTCCAGTTGTTTTTAACTAACGCGGAGGGTGCGGGCCAAACGAACACGGCCCGACAACCCTCCGTCGTTCTTCGTTGTTGTGCGGATTTGGCAGGTGAGGACAAAACGTGACGCAAGGGAAATTTAATGATCCCGCAGTGATGAACAGAACCCGGGAGGGACAATGGCACAGACGGGAAGGAAAACGGACCACCGGCGGCAGGAGACGGCGGCGGCCCGACGCGCCGCCGGACAGGGACGCTGCGGCTATGCCACGTCCGTTGACTCTAGCGCGGTCCTTCGAGGGCCACGGCTTCTTCCAACCCGCGGGGGCGGCGCCCCGCGGCTGCCGCGCTCGGCCGCCCGGCCGGGCCACACCCTGGAGGGCCAGATCGGGTCCAGCCGGGTCGTACCGGGTCGGGTCGACCCCGTTCGGCCGACCCAGGGGGGGTGGTCGGGCATGGCCCATACCCCCGTCTTCGGACCATTTTCGGTATTTTTCCCGTAACTTGAGGTACGGGCCTCCGAACGATGCGCCATCAGCGGCAATGCGATCCTTGGATCGAGACGGTCGTTTCGGTATATCGCACTCAAGGTTTCGGAATACTTTGGGTTTGGCCGGGTTGGTTCATCCACGAAATCAACCGGGCCCTCGGAGCGGAAACGCTCATATCTTGAGCTCCGGACGTCTGATTGACGTTCCGTCTACTTTGATGGATTCCTATGAGGGAGACGGATCTTTTGGCTTACTCCGCTCGGGGTTTGGATGCCGTCGGAGTGCGGTCAGGTTGGTTCGCTCATGAAACCAACCGGGCCCCTAGAACGAAAAAGCCAATAACTCACAGACCGGGCGTCCGATTGACACGATGTCTGTCTCGTTGTTTTCCTTTTGATGAGACCGAACTTTTGGCATACTTCGCCCGAGTTTTGGATGCAGGTGGATAGTGGCCGGGTTGGATTGTACCCGAAATCCAGCCGGGCCCCTGGGACGGAAAAGCTGATATCTTTCAGACCAGACGTCCGTTTGACGAACCATCAGTGGTGTTGGTGATCACATTGAGAAACGGTCCCTATGAGTATACCCTATGAGTGTTCGGGGTATAGTTGAGTTACGGCCGGACTGGTTCGCACACAAAACCAACCGGGCCCCGGGGACGAAAATGCTAATAACTCACAGACCGGGCGTCCGATTGAAGTGCCGTCTATTGCGTTGAGACCCCTATGACGAGGCGGTACTTTGAGATACTTCTTTGTGGGACTTTGTGATACTTTGAGTATCGACCAGCAGCTCGTGGAGCGGACCCTCCCGGAGACGAGCGTGCGGAGTACGGAGACTGTGTAGCCGGCTGAGACCTGACGATTGCTTGACCGACTCAACTTGGAGTGAGTCGACTAGCCCAATGGACGGAGTGCCCGATATTTGGAGATAGACCCATGGCGGACGGAGTGCCCGGTAGTTAGCTGCAGACCCGCGGCACTCGACAGGAGGAGTACCTCTGTAGGCTATTAGGGGGAGCGCCCGGTATTTGGCGACAGACCCACAGCGGACGGAGCGCCCAGTAGTTGGCGGCAGACCCGCGATACTCGACAGGAGGAGTACCTCAGCAGTCCTAGGTTAGTGAGCAGTATCTCGGAGTCGTGACAGGTCAACTGTACACTCCAGAGATGGAGCTATTCAGCAGTTACGGTTTCGATAATGAAAATCCTGGTTGAGCTGAATCTTTTGACCTTTGTGTTTACCTCATGATTGTGATGGGTCGCTTGATAACATAGGTATATGTATGGGCATATACTTGGGTAGTGGTTATCCGTTGATTTCACAGTCCTTGTGTTTCCTCATGATTGAGATGGGTTACTTGATAACTTAGGTATATGTATGGGCATATATCTAAGTATAGGTTATCTGTTGAGATCTTCTTGTGGTTATCCTTGTTGGTTTAGTGAGACCTTGAGGGTCTCGGGGTCCCTACTGAGTATCTTTATACTCACCTTTGCACGGGCTATGCCTGCACCTCGTTGTGTTGGTTGCAGACGACGGGCAGTGCTGACGGAGGGCGAGTGTTTGAGGACTGGTCGGTACCCAGAGGTGGACTACACGACGAGTCAGTACCCGGAGGTGGACTACACGACGAGTCATTACCCGGAGGTGGACTACATGACGACACGACACACAGAGGAGGTTAACGGACGAGAGCGTGGAGGAGGCTATCTGTACCTACCCTTTAGGTAGAACTCATGGTGGATGACCAGGAGCTGCGCTATCTGTACCTACCCTTCAGGTAGGATCCGAGGAGGACGACCCAGGAGCTGCTTCCTTCTTCCAGCTGTTTGTCTTTCTGTTGTTGTACCTTGTTCAGTTGTAGTTGTACTTTATTTTGGGTTTGTATTCTGGCCCATTTACTTTTTAGAATTTCTTTTGTACTTTGTTTTTTTCTTCCGCTTGTACTCTGTGGTGTTTTGTTTACTTTTATAAAGGCAATGCCTTCCCAGTTATCGGGATTTACGCCTTCGGTGCTAGTCGCCAGCCCCTGGACTATGGAAGGTGGGCTTGGGGTAGTCATGGCACGGGCCCCGAGGACGGGTCGTGACAATCCAAATCCCCCTAAGGAAGAGCATGATTAAATTGATAACTTTATATGACAAAGGTCTCTAACATTCAGTGGAAATTATGATCCATTAATCTAAAAACAATGGATCAACTATATTGAAAAGATATGCTCCATCCATCAATATTTCAAGTAAGAGGATGAAATCTTCATTTTCTATCATACAAAGTAATAAGATACTCAATGGGGGATTTTGTCCAAAAATATCGATCTTGTGGAGGTGATCAAATTGATATCGAGGAAATAATTCCATAAATTTTTACTGTTAATAACTATTTTCCTTTCAATCTCTATCTTGAAAATGGAGATGGATTTCATTATCATTAAGAAAAAGAATGATTGATCAATTAGGGAATATAAGGTGAACTTCCCAAGACTTTCATGAAATGTATCTAACTATATCATTGAACTGAAGTGTATATTTTACCACTTATTTAGTTAGATAAAGATGAGTATATGAAAATATAATGTGATTTTAAATTTTAACTACTATATGGAATTTTTTTATGTTCCCTAAAGACATAAATAATGATTTTTGAATCTCAAGGGTCACTTGGGTCTATATATGTGAAACATAGAAATAAAATATAGAATAGTGATTGAAAAATATCATGGACACAAGAATGTCTAAACTCGAACTTTTATATCTTGTGGGATGAAGCATCCTAGAAATATTCTGTATGAGAAAATGAAATTTATTAATATTGGTAAAGAAGGGAATGAAGATGTCGAATACCTGTAGAAGAAACCCAAAAATATTATGGTAGAAAAAGATTAAATAGTACATTCTCAACCTATATTATAATTTTTGAACATCATGAAACATGGAATCTAATTGAATGAATATACTATGGAAGGGGTTGTTGAGGATAATGAATTCTAACAACCTCCAAGGCATAAAGAGAAGTGGGAAGTTTCTACCATCAAAACTGAAGAGGTGGATCCCGAAAAGAAATGTTTTTATAGTTTTTCCAGTTACTCATTCTGGGAGAGAGAATATACATTTTTACTCTAGTTTTATTCATTATATCATATCATCAACGTCATGTATCAAAATTTAGAAACAATCTCAAAACATGGGATTTGAGATATTAGTGAAAATATAAAATTGGGAAATCAGTGAATCCCAAGAATATAACTTCTCCCACATATATATTTACAAACTAAACATCCCTGTAAAAATTGTGATACTAAATTTTGTGGAATTAAAATAAATTATAGGTATGGTTTTCCTTTCATTGTATATAAAAAACATATTTTTCTTAGAGAAATAAATTTTCTTCTATACCATGAATAACCAACCAATTCTATTCAAGTTATAGGAGAAGTATGTATGTACATTCATTTCATCCTCTCAGTAGTGGATTGTAGGACACTTGGACACCCTAAGAGGGGAGGGATGAATCAAGGTGTCAACATTTTATTTTAAAACAAAGATATTATTTCCATGTTGGAAAGAAGTCGTTAAACCAATAATAGTGATGAGAAAAAAAACAATCACATGAAATGAGACCACACAACACTTTTATTGGTGCACCACTAAGGGATACGTCTAAGGAGAATACACCAAAAATGTGTTGGTCATAACAAAATCCACTAATGTTCTCTAATTTATGGATTTCAATGATTTTTCATAGTCACTATATTCCAAACACAATGCCTTTACAATGGTTCATAGAAAGATCACCGCGTCCCAAAAATCACTTCCCTCGACTCCCCCTAGCTCACTGCCTTGAGAGAAGTCAAACTTATTTTATTGGAATGAAGGTCGCTGCAATAGTTTTGAATTGAAGTATTTTTCTTTGTTCAGCTGGAGACACTGCTTACATCAATGTAATGTATTGATGCACTTGAAAGCAGGGAACCACTAAACTAGATATTAATTAAATGATATCAGATTACATTGACAATTGTGTGCAACACCAACCATTTGTGGGAACTATCTTACTTTTGTGCATAATATTTTCTTTCCACGTTGAAAATATTTCACGCAACTACATCCATTACATGAAACTTTAAATTGTGTGTTCAAATTTATCTTTTTTTCACAACATTCCCTTTTCCACCCAACTTTTACTTTTTCATGAAAGTTTAACATTCTCTGAAACATTAACTTTATCCATGCAACTTCTTTTTCACACAACATTTACACTCATCAGAACTAATATATTCTTTAAGTCTTCCGTCGTACCGAATGTGGGGGGTCACCTCTTATTTATAGTTTTCACAAACCCCTTCACGTAAAACCAACTGTTTTGTGTAAAACCTCTCATTCTTGAGTGCAATACTTTTTGTGCAGGAACCATTTTTCGTGCACATACCTGGATTTTTAATGCACCTTATGCCTTTTCAATTTTTTTACATTCTGATCCCAAAACATGCCTTGAATGCAAGTTTCCAAAAAACCGATAATCTCATGCACAACATCCTTTTCCAAACACACATTTCCCTATTTCCCAATTTGCAGGCCCAAAAAATTCAGCAAACACTGGGAAATGATGACATCTTTAACAATGTTGTCTTTTTGAACTCAATGATCCCTTTCTTGGAAAACATTCTGAACTTCCAATGATAATTGACGACAAACAAAACCCAAAATCCATTTCATGCATATAATTACCGTCTTCCAACTATCTCCACCTTTGTGGTTATTGGAAATAACCAGATAAATTCAATAGAGCACTAGCCACAAGAAGAACCTGAAACACAAGTATCAACTCATCCAACACTCTATGTCTACATGAGCATTGCTCTGGGTAAAAAACAAGATGGGAAGTTGTAATTGGGTTCCCAGGATTTGGAATTCTTAAATATGGCCAATATATTCTCTTACTATGTCACAGAACAATTACATTCTCTAAATGTATTCTTTCTCCTCCCATCACCGAATTCTCATCGTGTCACAAAAGCATTACATGTCTATCTAAATTCACATCATGTGACACAGAATAATTACATTTCAAAAGTATTAATTCTCCTCCTAAAACCGAATTCTCATCATGTTATAGAAGAAATACTTGTACATCTGAATTCTCAATGTGTCTCACAGATGCATTACATGTCTATCATATGTCCGGATTTTATTCCTTCTCCCCCATTGAAAATAAACATAAAGACCAGTAATTGTTCATTATACAGCTCAAAGAACACTCCCCGTAGAGATTATCTCCCCCATTAACCTGCATCAGATCCACAAAAAGATTAAAAAAAGTTAACATAACTAGGCAGAGGGTAATTTCTTAACCTCATTATGCACTAGGAGGTGGATGAACGCCAAGGTTCAACTGATGTTTTTCAAAATATTTGCTGATTATGGCTTGGTCAGGATATCATCCACTTGCTCATTAGTTCCCACATGATCCATTTTAATCATGTCCTGTTTAACTTTTCCCTCGATAAGGTAAAATCTAATTTCAATATGTTTCGTACAAGAATGTTGAATACAATTATACGTAAGTTAAATTACACTTTTGTTATCACAATAAATAACCATTGGTTGTTTCACCTTATCACCAATATCTGTCAGTTTTTTCTTCATCCATAGTAGTTGTGTGTCTGATTTTGAAGAATAGATATGCTCTTATTCATAAATACTATTAGAAGTAATTTCTTGTTTCTTGCTTAAATAACTAACACATTTCCTCCCAATATAGAATGCTCCACCACTGGTGGACTTTCTGTCCATTACATCCCTATCCAATTCAGTATCAGAAAATGATGATAATTCACATTCCATTCCTAAAGAAAAGTATAACCCATAATTATGAATACCTTGAATGTACCTCATGATTCTTTTTACTATTTTAATATGTTATTCCATCAGATTACTTTGAAATTGGGCAGCTAATCAAGTTGAAAAGACAATATCTGTCTGTGGCACCGTTATGAATAGTAAGCTTCCAATAATCATCATTTATATGGTTTGATCTATAATGGTCCCATTCTCAGGATTTACATGTTTTGTTATAATCACAATCGGAGGTGACATCAGTTTGGAGTCATGCATATTAAATTTCCTCAACAGCTCACTTGTATACTTTTCCTGAGAAATGAAAGTGTAATCCTTCTTTTGAATCACCTGTAGCCCCACGAAATTTTTGAGTTCCCCAATCATAGACATTTCAAATTCTGATTTCATGTGAATGGAAAATTCATCCACTGATTTCTTCCTGCAACTACCAAATATAATGTCATCATCATAATCTTGAACCATGAATTAATCTTTTAGATAATTCTTCACAATTATATTTTGATCGGCTCATCCTCTTTTGAATTCCATCTTCTTGAGATAATAATACATCTAGGAATACCATTTTCATCATGACTACCTCAAATCGTAGAGGTCCTTATTTACTTTACATTCCTTTGTTTCATTAGTACAAAGAAAAAACCCAATGGTTGTTCGATGTAGACTTCTTCTTCAAGAACACCATTCAAGAATGCTATCTTGACATCCATTTGATATAATTTACACCCTATTTAGATTTTCATGGAATGAAAAATCCTGATTGACTCTAGTATTTCCACTGGTGAAAGTGTTTCCTCAACACCAATACCTTCAATCAGGGAATATCCCTTGCACACCATTTGCACCTTTTTTTTGGATCTCATTACCATGGTCATCATATTTGATCTTGAAGATCCTCTTTGTACCAATCACATTTTGAACTTCAAATCTACTAACCAGATCCCATGTCTCTTATATTCAATCTAATCTAACTCTTCATTCATATCCTTCACCAATGATTCATCCTTTGTAGCTTCATAAAATAAGGATGGTTTTGCAACTGATAGAAAGAAATATTTTGCATTACTCCTCCTTATCCTCATTTTTGTGGGTGCAGTCCAATCCCCAATGATGTTTGATTGATCAATTTATACTCTTATATTCCTCTTATTAGGTTCAAATGAACTCTCTCTTGCTATGGTTTCAACTTCAGATTCTTCTTCTGAGTCAACATTATGATGTGGCTCTTGAGTGTTTTGTACACCTTCCTCTATTTCTGTATTGGTATTTACTACATGTTCACATTCATTCTCATCTTCTATCTCATTAGTATAGGAATTATTTGAATCATTTGAGGTATATTCTTCAATAAACATAACACCAATTATTTACATAATCCTCCCCAAGCACTTATTAACAGACTTGTTAGATTTTTTGTTCATTGGATATCCAAGAAAAATTCTGTCATCTTCATTGTCACCAAACTTCACTTGATTTCGTTATTTATTCTGGATGAAAAATTTTCTTCTAAAAACACCATTGTATTTAAATCAAGGCATCCTTCCATGAAATAATACATATGGTGTATTTGTTTCTCCCATATAAAGCCCTATTAAATTTTGAATGAGAACTAAAAATTCAATAGCATCTTTCTATTAATGGTGAGAGATACGACTCTCAATCAGCATAGTCCTAGCCATGTTGTTGAGCTGTCAATTCTGATGCTCAAAAACTCAATATTTCCATGGAGTTCTCAAATAATCTACCTCATGCCATATTCCATGTTTTTTCAGGTAATTTTTAAATTCAATGGATGTTTATTACCCTCTATTGTCAGATCCTAGGACTTTGATTGTCTGTCCTGTATCATTCTCAGAAATTTTTCAATAATTCTTCAGGCAATCAAAAACATTCCACCTCATATTAATAATTATTATACAAGCCATTATACTATTATAATCAATTAAAAGGATGAAGTAACACACCCCATGAGTTCAAACAATGTTTATAATGCCAAAAATGTCAGTATGGATGAGATCCAGAAGGTGTGATGCCCTATTCTTCTTTGGTCGATATTAATTACATAATAGCTTCCCACATACACAAGAATCACAAGTCATTTCCCCTTCAAATTTTAAAATGGGGATATGCATGAATATATTTAGCTGAGATATCTTTTCCATGTCTTGTTGGTTAATTTTTTCTAACCATCGATGCTACAAATTGTTTTCTTCAATAGATAGATAGAAAGAGTTCTCTTTACTATCAACTTGATATAAGTTTCCAACTGTTCTGAAGCCTTTCATGAGAGAATTATCTTTTTTTCCATTTATAGTTCATCCTTTCAGATTGAAAGTTACTATGAGCCCAGAGTCATAGAGTTGACTCACACTGAGGATATTGTGACATTGACCATCCACATAATGATCTTCAGTCTTCTTCAGGTCTCCATTAGCCAGAGCAGTATTTCCACTACCTTTAATTTTCAAGGAACAATCATTACCAAACCTCACTATAATATCAAACTTCTTCTAAATTTTCTTTAAATGGTCATCATTTCTTTTCATATTGTATGAGCTTCCTCTATCAAAAATCCATGTGCTACTACTATTTGTGGCTTTAAGAGGTACTTCTACCGAACTAGATTTCTCAATTTTCTTCTCCTCCTTCCATGAGATATTGGATTGAGTATAGGACACTGATGTCCTTCCATTTAATTATTCCACATAATCAGATTCTTCATACCTATACTCTTCTTCCAAACAAGAAAAACTATTTTTTAGAACAACACTGTCAAAAGGGTGAGTATTGACCCATCTCAGAGAGTTGTCTGAATTTTTCCTATCATACCTTTTCATGAAATAAATAGCTTTATGTGCAATGTTATAACAATGAAAATAGTATCCATAGAAACCATTTTATCTATATGTTGTAAGATATGAAATTGGTCTCCATTGTTAACTTCTAAGTTCTTCCCAATTCATATAGCTCATTACCTCTTCGCAATTTGACATGGTATGGCCCAAATAGCCACATAACTGAAACTTTATGAGAGGGAATGTCTTCTCACATATATTTTTTCTCATGACATCTTCCATGAGAAAATAGTTGAACTGCCTATCATTTATGAATGTTTGAGTATAATATACAGTTATTCTTTTAATTTGGATTGAGGGTTTCTTTTTCAACACATCAAGAAACATTTCAACATGTATAACTTTCATCTTGTCTTTATTTTGGCTCTCTTTACTTCTAGTAGTTGATGTGTTAGCTTCACAACCGATTCCACTGCTTCCAATGCCAGTGGGTCTTTGATTACTCATGATTTTTCAACCCCATATGAACCACAATAGGATCTTACTAGGGATTTTTCATTTAAGAATATTCCAAAATATATTTTATTCTTTCCCTCATTTGTGGTTGATTGATACTCAAATTTCCTCTAAAGAGTAACAACTTCTTCCTCAAGACCCTCTACAGTATTGTAATTATATTCTAGTCTGGATGTAAATTAATTGATGACCTTTCCTTTCTATTAAATTCTTAGCTTTAGTTTGACAACGTCATATGTACATTCAATAATTTAAGAGTGTACTCTCACTAGTTCTTCTAGTCATTCAATTTCAAATTAAAGTTAATCAACATATTCTGATGATTATTCTACCACTGCTTTCCACTTATTATATCTCTAACAATTATTCTCAATCTTGTAAAAGGCATACTTAATTTGAAACTTGGGATCACTATTAGGAGTCAACTAATTATATATATCTTTATCGATTGAAGATTATGACTTTTCAATGTTATCCATCATGGAAGCATGAATTCCAGTTTTAAATTCTGTTTCGTATTCTTCACAGAATTCAATATCATCATCTTCCTCTTCAAAGATAAAACTCTTCATCTATAACTTATTTCCATATTTGAAGTCTCCCTTTTTGAAAAAACTTTTCAGAGGCTTCTCAATGTCTTCTGCTTCGCTCTCTTCATCATCGAACTTTCTTTGGAACTTAGATGAAACGTGCTCAAATCTTCCATAATGAAAACATTCCAAAGGTAACGTAACATTAAATTTACCTTTCCCTCTCTTCATATTCATGGAAATGAGATAATTAATTTCATTTTAATTATAATATTCACCACCACTATCTCCTAAAATATTCATTTTTTCCATAGATTTGAATGTAATATCCTTGCTAACACGAGTCATAGCATCTTATGGTTTGAATCTCATCTCATATGCCACTAAACTAATTAGTAGATAATCCAATGAATGTTTAGATAGATCTCTTTCTTCAAGGGACGACACCTTCATATTGTACATATGAAGAAGTATTCTCAATATCTTCTTTACGATATCAATGTATTTCATTTCCTCTCCAAGACCTCAAATTTCTCCCACTACATCAATAATTTGATTGAAGAAGGAATATTTATTCTCATCAGGATTCATCTTTAGATCGCCGAACCAGTTGTGCATGAATGGAAGTTTTTCCTCCATCACTTGGTGTTATCCATCATAAAGTTTTTCATGTTTATCCCACATAGACATTGCTGAGGTTCACATTATCACAATTAAATAGATATGATCAGAAAATCCATAGTGATAACATTCTGAGATTTAGCATCTGCATAATGAACGTTCCTACCCATATCAGTCATAGAAATCCTAATTGGATCAGTAAATTGGATTCCTTGCATAGAAGAAAAGATTACTTTCCATCCATGGGATATTAGATTAGATCCAATTTTGTTTTTAAAAATCTGAAAATTACTTCCATCTAAGAGAGGGATTCCCCTGACATTGACTACATTCTCCATGACAACAATTGAAGAATCTAACCCCAGTAACCTTTACGCTCTGATACCACATATAGGACCCTGGGACACCCTAAGAGGGGAGGCGTGAATCAGGGTGTCAACATTTACTTTTGAAACATGGATCTTGTAAAAACGTTGGAAGGAACTCAATAATCCTATAAGACTGATGAGAACAGAATGAAAACAATGACATGCATAGAGACCACACAATAATTTTACTTGGATTCCCACTATGGGACAAATTCAAGTACAATACACCGACAATGTGTCGGTTGTATAAAAATCCACTAATTTTCACTAGTATGGGATTACAAGGTTCAGTCAAAATCACTCTGTTACAGAAACACTTCCATTAAAATAGTTTAGGGAAATCTCACTACATCCCTCAGATCACTTCTCACAACTCCGCTTAACTCATTTCCTCGAGAGAAGTGAAACTCAGTTTATCAAATTGACTGTCCCTTAAATAGTTTTACATTGAAGTATTTGTATTTGTTCACTAGGAGGCACTGCTTGCATTGAAGTCTAGAATTGATTCACTTGAAATTACTGAACCACTGAACCACTAAACAAGATATTCAGAACATGAAATTATCTTACACTAACAATTTCACACAACACTAACCCTTTGCATGCAAGATCATAGTTTTTCACGCAAGATTTTATTTTCATTTGAAAAATAATCCGTGCAACTACAACCTTTATGCACAACATTATTATTAGCACGCAATATTATATTTTTCTTGAAACATTATCTTTTTCATGAAACACTTCATTTATCATGGAAATTAATCTTTTTCTGCGCAACTCCCTTTTCACACAACTTTTATGCCCATCAAAACATGGATCTTCTCTGTGTCTTCAGCCACACTGAATAAGTGGGGTCACCTCTTATTTATTGGTGTCGCTAAACCCAATGCAGAAAACTCACTTTGTCATCCCAAACCTCTAATTCTGTGTGCATTGATTTTCAAACATGAATCATTTTTCATACAAATATGTAGATTTTTCCTGCACCTCATGCGTTTTCCATTTTTTAACATTTTGATCCCGAAAAATGCCTTGTATAAATGTTTCCCAAAACCTACATCTCAATCAAAATAACATTTTTCAAACACAAATTTCCTTATTTCCAAAATCTAAAGCCCAAATTTTTTTGGCATACACTGGGAAATGCCACAACCTTTAGCATGTAGTTCTCTTCAAATGTATGCTCCCTTTCCTAAAAAAAATTTATAAACATCCAATGAGGATTGAAAAAAAATACAAACCAAACTCCATTTCATGCATAGAATGGTGGTGGTTCCCAAATGGTTATTATTCCATAATGAGAAATAATTTCTAGATGAAATGATTGAGACTATGAAAAACATTACCCATGATGAAACACCAATTATAATGGAATTTGTTGATGATTTAGCTGAATATTGTACTTGTTTTCAACTAATCTGTGAGGTGGAGTTATCAGTCAATCTTTTACTAGGAGATTTTTTAGTATGTAAGACATAGTATATAATGAACAAACTTCAAATTGATGATATAAAAACAAGATTAATTAGAATATAGAAAATGTTTTTATACACCAGTATGATTCACCATGGGGTGTGATTATTGACATTATCAAGAAGAATGATTTGTTAATGTGAATCTTCATTAATTATTGTCAGCTCAACAAGCACACGATAATGAAAAAGTACAATCTATCAGTAATTTATGAATTGACCGATAATTTATGTCGATCTGAGTACTATCCAAAGAGGGTATTTATTCATTATATTATCAAGTATAGGTGAATATGGTGGATATCCACAAGTCATCATTCTGTAAAACATTTGAGTTCTAAGTGTTTATAGTGAATCCATTTGGACTCACTAATTCACTAACAATCATCATGGTATTGTTGAATATAGTCATTACAGATTATCTGGGATTTTTTTTATTATTTATATACTATATTCCAATGTTATCCAAAATAATTTTGTAGCATGGGGAGTATTTAGATGTTTCATTAATGATATTGGGAAAGAAAAGTTATATGTAATGTATAGTAATTGCATATTTTGGATAGGGAAAGAAACATTACAAGGGAATGTTATCACCAACAAAGTAATATCTATGAATTCTTTAAAAAATATAGGATACTGACGGATATCCTAGAACAACATCAGTGATTGAGATCTATAGTGTATATGGATTATCTATACACAACCACGAATTTGTGGGAAACTGATCGTGATTATCAATCCCAATAACCCATATATATTAAAAGTGATTTTTGTTTATATATAATGATAATTGAAAATGAATATTAATGTTATTAATAAGAAGTGAATCACTACCCCTATTCTTACATTCTGCAACATTTGGGAAGGATTTTGGATCTATATAGCTGTGTCTAAAATTGAGTAGGTTGGGAAATCATGAATGATGACCAAGTTATAGCCTATTCCTCTTAACAATAAAATATTAATTAGAATAAATACCGATATAAGGATCTAGAATTAGATGTACTGATATTATCATTAAATAGTCAATGTAATTATTGCTATGGGGAAATGTGATATATAAATACTAATACTAAATGCCTCAATTATATATCCACACAGAAGGTGTAAATCATTCAACCACAACGGTATATAAATATTATCAAAGTTTTTTATGTTTCAATCCACTACCATTTTAGGAAGGCGAAGAATGTATAATATTCTCTGAGTAGAAAATTTCATGATGGAAAAATACTATAGAACTAGTGGGGGTGGACTGCTTTCTTTTAAAAATATTGACAAAATCAAACTTCATCTATGTATTTGATTTTTAATGACGTGAAGCAATCTTTTCATTAAAATGATTATGATGAGTAAAGATAAATAAGATAATTAAAAAATATTTCCAGTGGTTTTGGGGATAGTGATCCACATTTCCACTTCACTATCAATCACTTTGTGATCTTGATGATTTCTTTAAAAATTTATTCTTATCTGGGGGACCACTACAACAAATTGAAGGAAGTTTGAACCTTAAAAAAGTGATGTTATTTTATTGGTAACCTCAAAATGAAAAACATAGTATGTTGTGATGAAACTATACCATGGCTAAGTAAATTCATACAAATCATTAAAAAATATAATATGATAATTATTGAAATAGATTTGGAATTTAGTTGAAACAATAAATAAAAAATGAAGATTTTTTTCATAGGTAAATATAAGGTCTTCAATTTTAATTCCTTTATAAATAACTCTGATCTTTATTATTGATTAGGTATTCGAAACACAAAGCAGCAAAAAGAACAACCTTTTAGAGTAGTAGATAAAACACTCAATAGATGATAAACATCTAGATCTCCAAAGTTTATCTCTATTAATTTCATTCAAAAAACTAAAAAGATATATTTAATGAATACATAAGAAGTAGCATGATGATCAATAAAAAAATATCAAAAAATACATGTTTCTGAATTATATAACTTTACGAAACTGAAGAAATCATAACACATTATAATATCCAACTATGATATTTAAAAATATTCATTATTTTCCACAAGTCAATCAGATCTATAAATCTCATCTAAATAATCTTAGTCAGTTAAAGCAATTGTTTTTTAAATTTATGTTTTAAATTCCCACAAAAATTGAAACTTCATTTAGAAATTGGAATAAAATAATTAATTTTATATGGGCCTTTTAATCTGTCATTGAACATCTATTAATGATAAATAAACTCTGATGAAACTATTTTATAAATCCTATACATAAATCATAATTTAAATCTTTAAGATGACCAAGCCAAATGTTGGTTTGCACTGTATTCGATATAAAACATGTTGTTGATTCCAAATGTTTGGATGATAAACCAAACATTAATCATGTAAAATTTGGGTTCATAAGTTTTGGGTTCCAAAACATAACATTAACCATAGAAATGTTGTGTCATTACCAATGTTGGGCTCTCTAACCTAAAGGTACACCAAACATAAAGTTATCAGAAGTAATGTTTCATTACAAAATATGGATTCTTGAACCTAATGTTTATCAAATGTTGGGTTGTGAACAATGATTCTATACATCTTCAAATATCCAACAATACTTAATAAAATTAAAATTCAACCAAATTAAAAATTTATATTCATAAAGAATAAAATAATCATTCAAATAAATAATATAGTAAAGTATAATAAGTGAAATTTAACTTATAATATAAATTTTTGTGTCTACGAGAATCAAATTCAATGTTAAATTAATGAAATATTATTAGATCAACATTGTCTCATCTATATCCCCTTTTTATGATCACAAAACCCGTAAAAAATATATAAATATAAACAAACAAACAAAAAATGTTATAATTTTCAATTACATACATATAGATTAAATAATACTATGATTTTATTCATCCAAATTTCTCATAGAAAAAGGATTTTAGAATGAAATTTTTTTATCAATATTTCTTCTTTATCCCCTTAAATAGTTGTGATGTCCTAAAACTAGATAAAAATCAATAATGGCATAGTCATGGTTGGACACCTGGCCTCAATTACATCTCACCAAATCCCAAAGGCAGCTGACTTGTAGAGAGGGCCTAGGTGTTCCCAAAGGGAGACTATTCCCGCATCACAAGAGTGTAGCACAATGGAGATACAATAGCATGCAAGTCATGGAATCTATATCAATAACTATACAAGAAGTAAATATAAGAATACTAATATATAAGAAATGAAAGAAACCACCTCATATAAAAAATTATGATACATTTAATATTCCTCTAATAAAGAATCCAAAACATGTATACCAGTTATATAATTAGTAAATTTCACAAATTTACAAAAATCAAAAAATAAATCAAGCTACCATATTCACCCTCAACTTGGTCCCATGCTCCTACTCCTAAGAAGAAATAAAAAACCTATATAAGGGTACTTGCTGGTTGGTGAAAAGGCCATTGAGCGGCGTCCCCTATATCTCCAGAGGCATATAGGGTTTTCCCTATCCTTCCTTTCCCCTTCCCCCACTTTCCTAGACTGGCCACGATAGTTCCTTTTGGTCTTGGTTCGGACCTCACTCCAGTATGGTGCAATGAGATCAGGCAGTGTTCAGTATTGTCTCTAGTCATGGTGATGATGCTCCGCTCCAGCGCTTTGGATCGGCGTACTACAAGATGACGTGGCCTGGTGCAGTTCTGCAGTGGTGGAACAATTTCGTTGGGTTTTGGTTTGGTGTGTCCCATCTTTCTGGAATCATAGTTTTCTCTACTCGGCTCTCCATAACATAAAAGTTTTCTCTGATGGTCTTTCTAGCGTTGATTGAGAGGCTATAGCTTCTTGGTTTGTCCGGCGTGTCTAGGTGACTGCTCTACCGGGTTTCTAGCGGGCACGGGGTCTGACCTATAGTGCCTCAGATGAGGGAGGCTTTGGGTTTCCTATTGTGTCTTTTCTATAGGTGATGGTCTTATGGTGTCGAGTTTTTCTTCCACTACCGGTTCATGGGATCTCTGGCTCTCTCACAATTGACTTGGTTATGTTGTAATTATTGATTTGGTTGAGTTGGATTGGTTTATTTCTAGAGATGGTGGTGGATTCTTTGATTTGGTGATGTGTTAAGTATTTTTATGTGTTCTGTGGTTGATGTTTTTTTGGTTTGATGCTAGAGGTGGGAAGTTTGTGAATATGGACTCAAGTACTTGGAAGAATCCCAAAGGAGGATTTAGAGCCGGACGTTCATATTTAAAGTGGTTTTCAGACACGGTTATTTGAGAGGGTATAGAATTTGGCATCAGATCAGTTCTGTGCTTATCACAGGACATTGTCTTGTCGATTTTCCTTGTAACGTTGGAGAGCTTCAACATGTTTTTTTTGCTGGGGAGGGGATGATCTGGGTTTCAGTCTGGTTTTTACTCTTTTTGTTCTTCGGGTGAGATTTTCCATATTCTATTAAGTAATTTGGGTTTTCCCCTTATTCCTTTAAAAGGATGATTTATCAATAATAAAAATATGTAAAGGCCTTCAGGTAGTTGGATGGATGGATAGAAGGGTACTTTCCATAATCTATACCTGCAATAAAATATTTTGTTTGGGTACCCAAAGGTGACCCAAATAGGTTGTGAGATATAATCCAAATAGGTGACCACCTATTGTCCTTGATAACTTGTTTTTGAATATATATAATAAAATTATTCATGTAAAATATACAAGTAAGGGAACTACTCAAAAGTAAACAACCAATAATTCTGGGTTCTCATTTCATAAACAATTCATTTAAATGGTATGTATTAGATTTAACAGTTAGGCCTTTATCATTAAAAATATGATCATTTAAATAAAAGTTTCATTTAATTAACATGTATCGATACCTGACATAACGCTCAATTTCTCTCATATTCTCATGTATCCAAGGATACCTAATGAAGCCATCCAAAAAGTGTATGTCAAGAAAAAATTCAAGATTGTGATTTGGCTTAAAAAATGTGTCATATAATTCATTTCATTCATTGTTCTTTACGAACATGAGTCCATCTATGAAATTCCTATGTTTTAATACAATATTCACTCTAGGTATAATATTAATCAACATCATACTAGCCCATCATGGAGATCCAGAAGAACTGAGGTATCTCCCTATGTATGGTTTAAAGTCACCATTACTCGATTCCATCCTTGGGGTTCCACTAAGGGATCGTGAGTATCACTCATATTAATATGATCAAACTCCCCTTCAATTTGTCCATGATATTTTCTTCTGAATCTATTTGTCACTCGAAATATAACTCTCAAGCCCCAATGTCCTTCATTGGCTATCCTCGAGGGAGTCCACATATCAATTGGGCATAAGCAATTTCAATGAGAATTGAGTTCTTCCATGACATTCTTAACTAAATCTAATTTTCAATCAATGCATATAAGTATTTTACCAATTAATAACATTAAATAAAATTCATTTAAGCATTTAAATGTCATAACAAAACTAATATCAATCCAAAATCACCCATAATTATGATTCATGTCATTAGATAAGCCAAGAAGGCTTTGCTTCCAAATACTCATATGGGAAAATCATGATAATAAGATTCATAAAATAAAATAAAATATTTCATAACATAATCTATATTTATCTTCAATGTGAATAAAAATATGATGGAAAATCCATTCTTAATCTATAAATTGAATTGAAGGGAAAAATATTAGACTTCATGCATCTCAATTACTCAAATGGTCACTTCATTTAAGGATGATACTCAATATTTAAAAGATATTTCATGTATATTATCTTGGATCATGGAACCCATTACCTTATACATATAAATTAAACTACAGTTGATGTCCCAAAAAAATTTCGAATTCAATATACCAATTAAAATCCCAATTGAAGTGGGAAAGAGGTAACACCTCAAGTTTTCCAGGAATATACATCATCAAGACAATTTAAATTTGTAACACACCATAAGGGGTGGTTTCATTCAAGGTCCTTATCCCATAAAAGTAATGATGGGTCTTCATAATTACATAGGCCATATGTATCAATATAATTCAAGGATCAAAATAAAATTTAAGGCGTCAACTGAGAACAGGGCATGCAAGACAATGGGGTATACATAAATCCATCAACAATAATGAAAAGAATGTGGCCACAAACAATAGGCCTATAATAGATAGATCATCCAGTCATAGCTCCCAAATTTACTCAGACGAGGAAAAAATCGAGGAACATATGAAAAAACTAATAATTTATAATTTTAGATTTTACATAAATAGAACATCCAATATCTAGAAGGATGAAGATTACCTAAAAAGAAATCATGATCTAATGAGATAGAAAATTATTGAATCCGGTACTAGATCTAGAATCAATAGAAAATCATAGAATAGGATCAAAGTGGGAGATCCTAATGTCTTGTTGTTGTTCATAAGAAGAATATGGATTTTTTTCATTTAAATGAATTAAACAAAGGAAAATTTAAATTTCAGCCAAAATTAGCATCACACGATTTAGGCGCATCATTTACAAACTGTGTGCCAACTGTTCATGGTTAGATTTAAAATATGGGGAACCACAAGTGTTTTCCACACTATTTGACAAACCATGTGATTAATATTTCAAAATATAAATTTAGGATTGCAGTCCTGGGTGAAAGGTCTTACAACCCAACTCACACGCTTTATTCTAACCGTGCTGCAGTCCATTCCACCCCAAAACATGGGTTTCGAGCTCCATAATAGGATCAGAAACCCTCGATACCTCCATTATCTCAAATTAAATTAATATATGGACATATTTTTTAATATAAATTTATAATAGGTTGAAAACAAAGGAGATGTACCTGAAAGAATAAATATGTTCTTTTGAACTTCCCTCTTAATGAAATTCATATGGAAATTTCAATTCCAATGGTGGTGAATAACAGTATGTGAATAACTTCAGCAACTACAATTGTAAATAAGCATCCCACTCCTAGGTATCATACTATACATGTATTTTCTACCATATAACCTACACTAGAAGAACTAACCAGCCTTGGTGAACCTTTATGCTATAATCTGCAATATGGATAGGATTATCCTTAAAGGACACATGTACCTACAACTCAACCTCCCTGGAATAAAATCATGATTAATGTCTGAATAATACAATCACACTTGATAAACATAAAATACTTCATGTATGGCCTGGTACCACTGAGGTAACAGCAAATGATAGTCTTCGGGAACAACTCTCTCTAGAATCTCGAATTACGTGACATATCTTAGTGAAAGATTTCCCTGTCTCATGATTCTCTAGTGTCCCATCCTCAGTGAAACATGTAAGAAAGATAAATCATAAACATGCACATAAATGTTTTCTATTATAATCAATGTATGATTTATTATGAGGATTCATAGTACCCATTTACTTCCAAAACAACAGAACCTTATCCATGTTATTTTGAAGAAGAAGAGGTCCAAGAACAATTGCCTCTCCTGGATTTAACTAATATAGGGGTGATCATAATGGAATACCTAAAGAAGCCTTATAATGTTCCACATAATTATTTCTCAGAAAGTTATTCATGTATATAAATTTGTCCCTATGTATATGCATCTCCCACGAGCCCCTGAAATTTAAGACTCATGCCCAAAATATGTCCTCAAGCACCTGAATCATGTGCTCGGACTGACTAGTTGTCTATGGTTGGAATGTTGTGCTCATAATATTTAGTATACATTACACGATATGTATCCCTTTCCAAAATTTTTATGTAAATAGGGAATACCTATATGAAATTATATTATTTGGGACCCATGAAGTCGCATTATCACATGAATATAAAACCCTCAAATCATTATGAAATTGAAGGATTCCTTGATCTGATAAAAATGTGTTACCCTCATTATCCATTCAACAAAAACCCATATAAAATAATTACCTCAATATGACCTTAGAAAACCTGTCACAAAATCCATTTTTGAATCATTCCATTTCCCCTCATGAATAGGTAGCTACAATTGTAGTATGAATGGTTATTAGTGTTCCACCTTCACCTACTGATCGATGGAAAACCTTAGGAAAAAACTAGCTACATATCCTTTCATACACAACCACCAGTAATGGCGATAGAAGTACCAATACCTTGTTGTGATGGTGGAGGAAAATACCCTTGGTGAAGCATAAAAATCATGCATCAGATCCATTAATATGTCTGAAGAGATGCATACATGACCATGTACTCACCGAATATCATCCTTTGTTATGGTATAACTAGATGGAGGGTCGGAAAATTCCACACTATCCTGTAAGATAAGGCCTTCGTATTCTAATAGCGTCTTTGTAAGTACCCAAAAATTTATTAATAAACGTTCTTCTTGATCTAATTAAATGTATTTTTATGTAAAAGGTGTATATAAGACATATTCACTTCTATAGTTTTATGTTTTTATATTTTAAAATACCATTAATAATTTTTTCCATTGCTAATATTGTATTTGAAGAGTGATCACATGCTTTGTATAAATATAGGGCTTTAACAAATCTAATTTACATAGACAATGGAAGCGATGGCCTCATATAGTAAAATGGATCCATAAGAAGCCCATTTATCAGAGCTCAGAATGGAGGTTGTGCCACTGGGCATTATTATTGACCAAACCCAAGAAGAGAATCAACATGTTGAGCTTGAAGGGAACCGCCTACAATATAAGTGGATGAAAATAGTGATCACAAATCGTGTGATGTTATCTGAGATACTCCAGGAGTCTATCACCATTTCACACCTTACCCTTAGGTATTATGACGGTTTTATAAGGAGTTATGTAACAAGACCCCATCATTATTATTATGAGCATTAGTTTTGTATAAAATAAATAATATACATTCATTTTATTATTGTTACTTTGTAAATGGTTTTTAAATCAAAAATAGTATTTTTAGTTAATATTCAATTAAAAAATCTATTTTGATGAATTAATGGATTTTTAATTAAATAACATTTTAATAAAATATTATTACTAAATTATTTTTTATTAAATATAAATTATCATATAATTTTAATGAATACAACTGTAATTTTTATTAATGTGTGAAAGCTGTTTTTTCAAAACCCATGAATTTTCTATAAAAGTCTGATTTTATTTCAAAAGTAGAAATTAATATAATTATAAAATTATTTATATAATGTTAATATTATTTTTGGATTCAATATATCTAAATTATCAAATGGTGAATTTTTCAAAATTTTCTGAGAGAGTCGATTTTTTGGGTAAAAATTAAATGCCGTTAAAATATATATTGTGTTTTATGACATCATAACAACACAATAGTTATGTAATAAAATATTATAAAAGTAATTTTCAAACAATATATGTTTTATCTTTAAAAATAATTTAATTTTTGATTACTTTGTTTAATTTTAGGGTGCCTTAGTGGACCCTTCAAGACCTATAAAATATTTTATTATTTTAAATGATTTCCTTGAGAGTGTGACTCACCTACACAATAGAAAGCCTAATATATTAAAAATATAGTATATTGTCATTATAAAATAATTTTTTCCACTGAAAATTGGAAAAAATCATGGGAAAAAACTATCGTATGGTTTATAGTTTTTATTAGTTTAATATGTAGTGTCCAAAACCAAAATAATAAATAATTCCCTCTCATGTACTATATAAACCCAATGAATCTTCCATTAATATTAACATAATATATTTGGATCTAGAAAAAAATCTGCCCTCCTCTCTCATTAATCCTACCATGTTACTGGTTTCTCCCAAATTTACCCAAGTTTTAAGGGTCAAGCGGTCGCTTGCAGTGCAGCTTGGGTTGTCGAATCCTCAGAGACATAAGAAGAACCTTTAGACACTCAATAAAAAGATATGGATTTTTGTCTATGAATTTTCCAACTAGGGTTGATTTTAGATGGTTTTTAAAGAGCACTAAAAGATCTATGTGAATTAAAATTATGAGGAAATGAGTTGATCCTAGGTTATTACTCAGGGTGGATTGAATGAATTCCTTTTTTTTACGATTTTAATTTCATTAACTCAAGAAGGATTCATGAAATGAATCCAAACTAACCTAATAACATAATTAAAAAACACCTTCACAACACATTCTAATCACCTATACACTTGTAGGATAATTTTTATGATCACTCCAAGGTAAAGGATATAATTAGCACATCAAAGTAGGGTGAATAAATTCAATAAGGAAGAGGAAGAATAAAAATCATTGAATGAAAAAAACTCAATTAAAATAAATTAATTGCATTTAGTGATTGATAAATAACATTCAATCCATCCCCTTTCTACTCCCCTAGATCAACCCATAAAATATCTAGCCCTCCATTGATGAGATGTTCTCAACAGAAGCGGAAAGTAGACTTACGAGGGTGGAATTGAAGAAGTAAAAACAACACAAATAACGATTAGTCCACCGTTGTGTGAACAAAATCATAAGGTTGGATGTGAAAAATTTAACACCATGAGGCAAAGGAATCAAGGTTATATGAATAAGAATAGAATAAGATAAGAAGAAGAACTTTTATTGAAGACTAAGGTGATTCGAACAACTTACATGAGAAGGAAGAACATTACAAAGGAAAATTGGCATAATAACACTACAATGAAAAGAAAGCACCACGATCCTCAAATCATCCATCTATACTGCCTTAAATATTCATTTTGGAATCCTTTGTACTAGATCTCATCATCCCATGTGCCTTTAATTAATTTTGTTGAAGAAAGGTAGGTGGACATTTAATGCATAAGAGATTTTTCAACTCTTGCCTCGAAGTTGCAGCCAGCTTGCATCCACCGGAAAGATGCGCCTAAAGGAAATTCTAGAAGGAATAATTAGAGTGGGCCCTAGAAAACGTAAATTAATCCCCGGATGTCTCTTAATATCCTGTAAATGTTCAGCTCAAAATAATAAACCTTTCGAGAGATATGATATAAATAGTGGGCTGTTTTTCTGGGCCGCAGAATCTGGCCCAGAATTGAATCTGAAAATTGGTCCTCCTTAATCACCACCATTTAGGACGAATTAGCACTGTATCTAGAAGACTTATTTGTTCCTCTATATGTCTTATAGTCTCCCATGATTATTTGGATTCATTGGGCCTGTATTGTGGTCCCCACAGTCCGATCAGTTGGATGATATCCAATCTTCCTTCTCCAGAATTGTTTCCTTTCTTCGCCAAAAATCCTCATCATCCTTTATGAATCCTCCACTGATCCCTGAATGAAAAATGTTCATATTTAAGTTTATATCCATTTAAAAAGATATAAAATTAAAATATAAATAATTAAATTCTTTGAAATCAGATGAATCATTGGGCCTAAATTGGTTCATATTAGGCATGGAGTGCACAAATGAAGAGAATGGATGTTCAAAATTGAAATCCACTAACTCAGGCCCATAAGATCAAAAATAAACATTTAATATCATTAAAATGTAATCAAAATATGTGTTTTATTGTCTAATCACACCCCAACTTGAATTTTTCTAGTTTCCGAGCAAAATATATCTCACAAAAATGGAATTCAAATGACCTTTTCCAAAAACATTTTAATACACATTTCTCACCCAAAGATCACATACCAAAAAATTGTGAAACCCATAAAAATCATTTAAAACAAGCTATTTACACAGGAATATCTCAATCCCAAGCCCATTCCTTTGTTCAAATTCATTTCCATATTTCATCCAAATTCAATTAAGCATGATGAAGTGTTGTGTGTCACAATAGACATGGGGGTTCATTTCTAGTCGAGGGAGAAAAGATGGAAGTGCTAGGAGAAATAAAATTTTAATAATAAGATGATTACTCCTTTTTTTTATTTTCTTTTTTTTTTTGTTTTTTTTTCCATTTTTTCATGTTACTTGAAATTGAACTCAATCGAGTCAACCTATGTAGTAAGACTTTGCCGATGACTCCCAGGCTCAAAGACCATAGGGCACCAAGTGAAGCTCACATACTCGGGCATCATCTCGAGTTAACTCAATCAAAAACAAATTCAAATTACCACAAATAGAGATAAAATGCCAAACTCTGGGCCATACAACTATGGAGTCAGGATCCCCAAGTGCCAAAAGCCACACATTAGGTCAATTCATTTCTCTACGCGCAATTGATTTTTTTGAATACTCATGTTAAAATTAAAATGATCCTCAATCCTATGCAAATTATTATGGGTCCCCAAGAACTCAAACTAAAACCCCACAATCTAGAGGACGTGCATTGTATTTTTTTATTAAATGGATGAAAATATAACAGTTAAAAATCACATCGGACAACCGCACTTTCCAATATCTATGCACATGAACATAAACTTGCATTAAAATCAGAATCAAGGAATGAAAAATTATTTCATATCCAATTTCAGAGTTTGGAATGTGTGTTATCATGTTCAAGGTTAATGACATTTTTCCTTCCACACACATTCAACTCCCCCCATCATGGAATAACACTTTCCCCAGTGTTTAAAGAATTGAAACATAGAAGGGGCATTATGGAATGAAGTCACCTTGTGGTTGATGTTGAAAATGCATTCCCATGTCTCCCACCAGTTCTGGTTTATCTCCCAATGTCTTGGACAGTTGTGACCAGCTTTTCCCAAAGACCAATGACATGCCTTTAATTTTTTATAATATATATATATATATTTTGTATATTTTTTAATGTAAAAAAAGGTACAAATAACATAAACTGATGATACATTTTCTTCTCTTAAATTTCTGGGTAAGGTATTACTCATGGATCACACCGCGTGACACGGATGAATACGATGCTCCCCTTTCATACCCATCCTTACTCATAAAAGAGGAACAGTTCAACAATATTTTTTTTTTATAAAATACCTACAAAAATATAAAATAAAATAAAATAAAATAATTATACATTGTCTTCTTTATATTTTCTAGGTAAGGTAGTACTTAGGGATCACACCGCGTGACACGGATGAATACGGTGATCCAATTTCACACCCATCCTTACTCATAAAAGAAGAACATGGCAACATTCTATATTTTTTTTTAAAATAATAAAATGAAGAAGAAGGAAAAAAATGATTCACAAAAATTAGAAAAATGAAGACCACGGGTTGCCTCCCATGTAGCACTTTTGTTTAACGTCGTTATCCCGACATGGATCCTAAATCTATCAATTTTTTCCTGGTTCATAGGTTGGCTCTGTTAACTCTTCCTCTATTTCATTTTTATTGAATTATTCAATGAATGATGTTAAACCATGACCATTGACCTTAAAAATGTTACCACTTGTGGGATCCTAAATCTCTACAGCCCCATGGGGGTACACATGATGCACTGTGAATGGACCTAACCATCTAGACCTTAACTTTCCTGGGTGTAAATGAAGTTTTGAACTATACAAGAGCACAGGTTTTCCCAGTTCAAATTGTTTGACTTTGATATTCCTAGATTGGTAGACTTGAAATCTAGATTTATTTACCCTTGAATTTTCATAACCCTCCATCCTAAGTTCCTCAAGTTCATTAAGATCTAATTTCCTTATTTCTTCAGCTAAAGAAATGTCGAAATTCATTTTTTTGATTGCCCAAAATGCCTTATGTTCAATTTCAACAGGTAAATGGCATGCTTTTCCATAAACCAACCTATATGGTGACATTCCTAGGATGGTTTTTAATGCTGTACAATATGCCCAAAGAGCATCCAAGAGTTTCTCAGACCAATATTTCATATAGGGGTTGACAGTTTTTTCAAGAATTTGCTTAATCTCCCTATTTGCTAACTCAGCTTGACCACTGGTTTGAGGATGGTACGCAGGGGAAACTTTATGAGAAATTCCATACTTAGACATGAGTGAAGAGAATGGGTGATTACATAAATGGGATCCACGATCACTGATTATATCCCTCATAACTCCAAATCTAGAAAAGATATCCTCTTTTAGGTATCAGATCACAACTTGATGATCATTAGTCTTGGTGGGAATGGCTTCAACCAATTTTGAGACATAATCAACAGCTAAGAGGATGTAGAGGTATCCCTTAGAGTTTGGAAAGGTCCCATGAAATCAATTCCCCAACAATCAAATATTTCAACGACCAGAAAGGGAGTGAGGGGAATTTGATTCCTTTAGGAAATGGATCCTAATTGGTGACACTGAGGACAACTTTTACTGAATTCGAAGGAATCCTTAGTGAGGTTTGGCCAGTAAAAACTACTTTGGAGGACCTTTGCAGTGGTTTACTTTGTAGAAAAGTGTCCTCCACATGCCTCTCCATGACAAAATTTTAGAATGGACTCTTGCTCAGACTCGGGAACACATATCCTGATGATTTTATTAGGAAAGAACTTGAAGAGGTAAGGATCGTCAAACAAGTAGTGTTTGAAACCAAAAAGGAATTTAATCTTAGCATGGGTACCTATGAAATTTGGAATATCACCCATCTCCAAATGGTTTTCTATGTCAGCATGCCAAGGGAAATCACTCACTGAATAGAGGTTCTCATCGGGAAATGAATCAGACACAGAGAGGTGGTGTGAGTTGTCTTTGAATTCCATCCTAGAGAGGTAATTAGATAAAACATTTTCAACACCCTTTTTATCTTTAATGGTTAAATCGAACTCTTGAAGAAGAAGGACCCACCTAATCAATCTAGCCTTGGCATCTTGTTTTTGGAAAAGGTATTTTAGGGCTGAATGGTCAGTGAATACAATGATGGGTGATCCTAAGAGATAAGACCTGAATTTCTCTAAGGCAAAGACAACAATAAGAAACTCTTTATCAGTGGTGGTGTAGTTTATTTGTGCATCATTTAATGATTTACTTGCATAAGAAATGACACATGGATTTTTCCTACACTGTTTTCCTAAGACTACCCCTACAGCGAAGTCACTTGCATCACACATGAGCTCGAAAGGAAGTTTCCAATTTGGATATTTCATGATAGGTGGAGATATAAGAGTTGACTTGAGTGTATAGAATGATTCCTCATAGCTTTCTGTCCATAAAAATGGAGCATCTTTTACCAATAGTGCACAAAGTGGTCGAGAAAAAGAGATGAAATTCTTAATTAACCTTCTATAAAAGCCAGCATGTCCTAAGAAGGACCTCACTTCCTTAACAGTTTTAGGAGAGGGAAGGAGACAAATGACGTCAACCTTAGCTTTATCAACTTCAATCCCTCTACTAGATACCAGATGACTTAGAGCATGTCCTTACCTTACCATGAAATTGAATTTTTACCAATTTAGTATGAGATTCTTATCCTCACACCTTGACAAAACCTTTTCAAAATTTAGAAGGCATCCCTAAAAAGTATCCCCAAATATGGAGAAATCATCCATGAAGACATCTAAACAATCCCCCACCATGTCCGAGAAGAATCCCATCATTCACCGCTGGAAGGTACTAGGGGCATTACATAACCCAAAGGGCATGCGCTTGAAGAAAAAAGTGCCAAATGTACAGGTGAAGGTTGTTTTTTTATCCTCTAAGGAGACTTCGATTTTATTATACCCTAAGAATCCATCTAGGAAGCAGTAGAATTGATGACCTGCCACTCGCTCGAGGACTTGATAAATAAAGGGCCAGGGGAAATGGCCTTTCTTGGTACAATAGTTCAGCTTCCTATAATCAATACATACTCTCCATCCACTGCTGACCCTTGTTGAAAGCGCCTCTCCATCCTTATTTGTTATTAGTCTGATTCCATCCTTTTTTGGAACCACATGGATTGGGCTAACCCACTCACTCTTAGCTATAGGATAGTTGATACCAGCTTTTAACAATTTCAAGTGTTCTTTTCTCACTACTTCCATGAGATTAGGATTGAGTCGTCGCTGAGGTTGATGACATGGCTTTGAATCGAATTCTAGAACAATTCTATGAGTCCTGATAAGTGGGCTAATCCCAGGAATATCATATAGGTTCCTTCCAATGGATTTCTTGTGTCTCCTAAGGACATCTAGAAGCATCCTCTCATGATTGGATTTAAGAGAGGAAGAAATTACAACAGGAAAGGATTGATTGTCCCCTAAGAATGCGTACTTGAGTGATGAAGGTAAACCCTTAAATTCCAGATCAGAGTGGTTATCACTTTCCATGAAAGGATGAGACTTTGTATTGAACTCAGTTTCTTTGTTCAGTTTTCTTGACAAAATTGGTTCCTTGTGAAAAGAATTTTCATCCATTAAATTAGCTAGAGTAGTTTCATGAATGGGTATGGACTCGATGTTATTGATTTCACCCATCGTATCATTGATTGGTGATTCTATAAAATCATCAATAGAGCAATCTGAAAGAGATTCAAGCCAAGGAGACAAATTTCCCTCATGTGAACAAAGAAAATCAATCTATTCTTGACTTAAACATCCTTCGTTATTTCCTTGATGTTCCTTGAGTTCACTATCAACACTACCTATCCAATTAACATAGTGGATCTCTTCATCATCAACAATTTAAGAGTTTTCATTGTAGATGTTAAAGTCTAGACTCATGTTTCCAAAGGTGATGGTCATGTTCCCATTTCGGACTCGGATAACAGAGTTGATTGTTGCAAGGAAGGGATGACCAAGGATGATTGGGGTTTGCTCCATAGGACCTAATCTTGGGTGATTTTCAAGAACAATAAAGTCATCTGGGTAAATGAAATTTTCAACTTTCACCAAAACATCCTTTAAGATCCCCTTTGGAACCCTAATACTACGATCAGAAAGTTTAAGTGTGATAGATGTGGGTTGGAGCTCTTCTAGGCCTAATTGGCAGTACATAGCATAGGCGATGAGAATGACACTAGCACCTAGGTCAAATAAGGCCTTGACAACTTTTCTCTCCCCTAGTTCAACATTGATGTAAGGGCAACCCGGGTCTTTTAATTTAGGAGGAATGGTCCCTCGAATGGTTGTACTCACATAAGCAGCCAAAAGGACTTGGTTTTTATGTGAAAATTTTCTTTTAAAAGTGAAAAATTCTTTATGGTACTTTGAGTATGCAGGATTGGTTTTAATTTCATTGAGGAGTGGAATGTTCAACTTGACTTGTGATAATATTTCCCTCAATGTTTCACTCAATTGAGGCTTGGTTTTCCCCCTCATGCATTGAGGAAATGGGGTAGGTTGTGGGGTTGTTTTTTGAAGAGTTGTTTCTTTCAAATTTTTATTAGTATCTTCAGTTTTTTCACGTGTTTCATTTGAATTTTCATTAGAGTTTGAATCTTCCGGTGGGGTTTGAACTATTGGTTCAGGTTTCTCAATCTATTTCCCACTTCTCAAAATTGTCATAGCCTTTAGTTTTTCATGAGTTTTTTGAGTGAAAATTGTCTCTCCCCATGATGATTGTTGTGGAATGGCCTATGTGGGTATGTGTTCCTTTCTAGTTTTGATGGTTTGAAGTTCTTGTTTCAGGGAAGAGACATCTAAGTTCATCCTTTCCATTTGTTTGCACAGTTGTTCAAGGATTGGGAGAGGGACAGATTGGGAAGGGGCTTGTGTTGGTTGGGTTATCCCAAGGGGATACTTTGGTTGTTGGATGGGTTGTTGGTATTGGACTGGAGGATGTTGGTATTGGACTATTTGTGGTTGGAATTGGTTATGGTTTTGAAAAGTTTGTGTATGGTAGGGGTTTGGTCCTTATGGTTGGCTAGGTTGTTGGTTATCTTTCCATCGGAAGCCTGGGTGGTCATTATACCTTGGGTTGAATGTGTTTGGGTATTGAGGCTATTGAAAGTTTAGGGCATTGACATCAGCAGGTGGTCCTCCTAAAAGAACATCCTTGATAGATGGAATGGTTGGGCAGTTGTCTGTTTTGTGGTCATGTTTGTCACAGATTGAGAAAACAGGGTCTACAATTTGGATTTCATGGATTTTCCTATGGTCTATCTCTTCAACCTTCCTAGAGAGTGCTGCAAATTTCACCCTAAGGCTTTCTTCTTCTCTAAGTTTATGCATTCCAGTAGTTCTTTGAGGCTTTTTAGAATAAGGTGATGTTCCCCATGTTTGGTTTTGTTTAGCAAGGATTTCTAGATACTCATAAGCATCATTTGAGGATTTGTTTTTAAAGGTCCCATTACACATCATGTTAATGAATTGTTTGTTCCCTGGGCCCAAACCATCATAGAAAATTCTTACTTGTTCAGGAATAGAAAAACCATGCTGTGGAACCATGTTTAGGGTATCTTTGAACCTCTCCCATGTTTCATAGAATGACTCTCCCTCTTTTTCAAAAAAAAATTTAGATACTCTTTTTAAGTGCAATTTTTTTGTGGTGGGGAATGTATTTCTTGTAGAATTGTCTTTTCAGTTGTTTCTAAGTGTGGATTGATGAAGGTATCAGATTATTTAACCAGTTCGTTTCTCGGTCCTTAAGTGAGAAAGGAAAGAGCCTCATCTTAGCTGACTCAAGTTGATGTGGTGAGCACATGGTTTCAACAATGTCATTGAACTCCTTGACATGAAGGTAAGGCATTTCTGACTCCATCCCATGGAAAGTTGAATGGTGGTTTAGGAAATGAGGTTTAAAGACATAGTGGGAATCTCTTAGGGCCACATACCTAATTCAAGAGGGTGCATTGGTCCAGGTAGGTGTAAGGTAGTCATTCATGGTTTGATCGACTGCATTCCCCAAATTTGGGGCTGCCTCATTTGGATTTCCATTTTGGTACCCACCCGGGTTTATGAGTTGGTTTCTTTGAAGACCCTCAATTAAAATTGACTCAATATTTATATCTGTGGTATTTGGAAGATTAGGATCCAATGGTGTACTTGACTCCCCTATCCAATGACTTTCCACCCTAACTATTCTGTTTGAGTTATTGCAGGTGAAGGCGGACATGCGCCAAAAGAAAAAAAGTGAGAAAGGGAAAAGATAAGAGATCTTGGGTGAGAATAGAAGAATGGGGGTGAGTAAAAAAGGTTTTTGTCTAAGGAACTTACTTGGTCCCCGGAAACGGTGCCAAAATTTGGTTTCGCCCAAATTTACCCAAGTTTTAAGGGTCAAGCGGTCGCTTGCAGTGCAGCTTGGGTTGTCGAATCCTCAGAGACCTAAGAAGAACTTTTAGACACTCAATAAAAAGAGATGGATTTTTGGATATGAAGTTTCCAACAGGGGTTGATTTTATATGGTTTTGAAAGAGAAATAAAAGATATATGTGCATTCAAAATTATGAGGAAATGAGTTTATCCCAGGTTATTGCTCGGGTGGATTGAACGACTTTTTTTTACGATTTTAATTTCATTAACTAAAGAAGGATTCATGCAATGAATTCAAACTAAACTAATCACTTACTGATTAAAAACCTTCAAAACACATTTTAATCACCTATACAATTGTAGTATCATTTTCATGAGCACTCCAAGGTAAAGGATATAATTATCACATCAAAGTGGGGTGAATAAATTCAATAAGGAAGAGGAAGAATAAAAATCGTTGAATGAAAGAAAATCAATTAAAAGAAATTACTAACATTTAGAGAGTGAGAAATAACTTTCAATCCAGAACTTTGCTACTACCTTGGATCAACCCATAAAAGAGATAGCCCTCCATTGATGACAAGTTCTCAATAGAAGCATAAAGTAGACTTACGAGGGTGGAATTGAAGAAGTAAAAAAACACAAATAACGATCACTCCACCGTTGTGTGAACAAAATCACAAGGTCTGGTGTGAAAAATTTCACACCATGAGGCAAAGGTATCAAGTTGATATGAATAATAATATAATAAGAGATTAAGAATAACTTTTATTGAAGACTAATGTGATTCGAACAACTTACATGAGAAGGAAGAACATTACCAAAGCAAATTGGCATAATAACACTACAATGAAAAGAAAGAACCAAGATCCTCCGATCCTACATCCCAGTTGCCTTAAATATGAATTTTGGAATCCTTTTGCCGAGATCCCATCATCCCATGTTCCTTTAATTAATTTTTTTGGAGAAAGGTGGGTGGACATTTAATGCATAAGAGACTTTTCAACTCTTGCCTCGAAGTTGCAGCCAGCTTGCATCCACCGAAAGGTCGCGCCTAAAGGACATTCTAGATGGCGGAATTAGAGTGGTCCCTAGAAGACTTAAATGAATAACAGGATGTCCCCTAACATCATGTAAAATATCAGACCTAAATAATAAACCTTTCGCGAGATATGGTATAAATAGTGGGCTGTTTTTCTGGGCCGCAGAATCTGGCCCAGAATTGAATCTTCAACGTGGGATGCCTTAATCACCACCATTTAAGACGAATTAGCACTGACTCCAGAATAATTATTTGTTCTTATATATGTCTTCTAGTCTCCCATGATTTTGGGGCTTCATTAGGCATGTAATGTGGTCCCCACAGTCAGATTAGTTGGATGATATCCAATCTAACTTCTACAGAATTGTTTCCTTTCTTCCCCAAAAATCCTCATCATCCATTATGAATCCTCAATTTATACCTGAATGAAAAATGTTTATATTTAAGTTTATATAAATTTCCAAAAATATAAAATTAAAATATGTATAATTAAATTCTTTGAAATCAGATGAAACATTGGGCCTAAATTGTTGCATATTAGGCATGGAGTGCACAAATGAAGAGAATGGATGTTCAAAATTAAAATCCACTAACTCAGGCCCATAAGATAAAAAATAAACATTTAGTACCATTAAAATGTAATCAAAATATGCGTTTTTATTGGCTAATTAGTTACCCCTAATATCCCCAGAATCTTTTCTCAAGCCTCTCCATAGCCTTTGGGATCACATTTCCATGTGTGGGATTTCATCCTTTCTCATTTTTGTCCAAATTTCATTATGTTGTTCTAGACTTTTATTTTAAATTAAAAATGTTGGGGTATTATTTCACAACAATACCATAATACCATACTTATGATTTTATGATTAGATAAATCTTTCTCTTTCATTAATTTCTCCCATGTACACCTATTACCATGCCGAAATTTCGTGAGAAATTTCTCTCTTCTCATTTACATTCAAGATATTCTTTTATATTATGCATCCAAATTCCATTACATATGTTGGGATATTATTTTACATTACCCCTTACTATAAATTTCATATATAAATGAAGATATACCCCTTTATCTCTCATTAAAATATTTAAATATTTCTGTTTTATATCGTTATGCTTCTAAAATTTCCCATTCAAAATCATCATGTAAGTGAATACTATACCCATTTCTATATCAAGAGTATTCAACATTATGAATGGACACTAATTAATTATATAGTTTCATTTATGTCTCCAATAATCTTTTATCATGTAATAAAAGATGATTTTTAATGATTCCATGTTATATGTTCAGTGTGGCAAACTTATGCATAAAATGGAATATTTATAAAGGGTTCGCCCTAATAGAGCTCCAACACACTGGGTAAAGAATATTATCAAGATATGACATGTTCAATGAGGGTGTAATCAATTTAATTAAATTTAATTTTGGTTTTAATAATGATAATACATGTTAAATGAGGGTTTACTCATGATCCAAGTGCAATGAACCTTGGCTCATGCTAATATCTTGCAAAATGTTGTTTCCACATTTCCATGTTATGATAACCGTGATTTATCATGCCTTTATAATCATGATTCTATTATGATCCATTGATATTACTATTTCCTAAAATGAACTTTATTCTTCATGTTATGCCTTTTTTACTCCCTTACTATGTATTATAGATCACCCCTTTCTTATGCATGTCATTGGGTTATCCAATGAAATGCTAAGTATGAAGGAATGTTGTGGTCATGTAAAATAAGTTTTCAATAAATATGATGTGTTTTATGTTCTAGGTTGTCATGTAATGTTACTAATTTCCCAATACACTATACCTCTTGATCCTTGGAGTTTTATTTAAGTTCATGTTATGTAATAAATCATGTTTAAGTGTGTAATAAAGATAATGGTTGTTATAGATGGAATCAGAGGATAAGATTAGTTAATTTTTGGATTTGGATTATAAAACCGTAGTGAAATCCATAAGGATAGGAAAAAGTATAATAAAAACATAACTAAATTTTGGTGAGTATAGAGTAAGTGGTTTACCAAGAAAATATATCATTGTCTATATACGAACAAGTAGAGGCAGCTCTAGCACAGATATATCTAGGGGTAAAACCCAAAACACTGCATTAAGCTAGAATCAAAAAGGAACTTGTGTATGGTAATGGGACTTGATTCATTCTTGGTTATGACATACCTAGGGGATATGCATTGGTAAATTCATAAGCTTAGTATGAACCATTATAAAGGGAATAAAAAAATTCCCCTAAGAATATATGTTTGCAAGTAGATCATGTATAACATAGATTGAAGCCTATAAATAAATAAGTTAAGAAAATAAATTTAATTTAAAAGTTATACCTTTTTTAATTTCGATTACCCTTTATGTTTTAGCCCTGACTTTTGTTTTATACTGGTAAATGGCTGATAATAGGAGGACTCAGGCTAACAACCGATGAAAAGATCAATGTGATTACTGTCCTAATGAGATTCTCAATCCAATGGGAGAAATAATCACAAACTTTGTAACAATAATATCTATGTTAACTCATTTTTTTTAATAGAAACATGGTCAAGAGGAACATTCAACCCCCCCCCCCTAAAGATCAAGCTTTAATCGAGAGGTTTATGAGAGAAATTGCGAGATTTGCGAGGTTGACTGGTTCTTTGGTGGGATAAAACATAGCCTATGGAAAACCCTATCGATCTGCGACTTCGATAGCTATGAATAAATTGTCTAACCTGATCTCAAAGTTGAGATTAAGATCGGTGAATCTCAGGGGTATCATGGGGATAAGAAATCTAAATCAGACAATAATTATGGTGGTTTGATCAATAAATCCAACAGTGCTATAATATTATTTCACCCAACTTGTGAAAGGTGTGGAAAGAAGCACCCTGGAAATTTCCATAAGGGGAAGAGGAAATCCTTTAGGTGTGTAAGAGAAGGGACCCTAACCATTAACTACTGAATAGAAAAACCCGATTTTGCGATAGGGGAGTGGAATGATACATTTGACCATCAACACATTTTTAATTTCTTCGAATGCAAAAAAAAAGGCACATTGCAAACTAGTTCGATAAACCATGTGTTTTTTGAGGCAACTAACAACATCAAATTTAGTAAGGGTGAGATTTTTTCTATCACTACCTCCAAAAAGAACCCCATCAAAGAAGTGGTGACTGATACACAAGTAATTCATTAAATAAAAGAGAAAATATTTTTTGTTCTAGTTCTATGAATTATTTTATATCCCTAATGTTTAGTAGAAAAAACCCAACACCACCAAAAATCATGGAAGTAGAGATGTCGGTGAGAAAGAAAAATGGGAAATCATTGAAACCCATGAACATAACTCCTCCCTTGTAATTTTTTTTGATTTATCTTCCCAAAAAAACTTTTCATACTCCCTCTAGTATAATTTTATTCAATTCATAGCATGGATTTACTTTACCTATATAGATCCAACAAAATCATCTGTTAGAGGGAAATCACTCTCTATATGGAGAATCGACACCCAATTCTGCACAAGTTAATGGATAAAGATGAATCTTATTTAGCACCATCATCTCATGTATGGATATTAATGACCTATAATCACATGTATCATTATTATATGATTTATTATAAGGAATAATCCATCCTTGACGACATGCCTATTATGAGAGAATTCACTGATGTTTTTCCCATGGAATTTCCTAGTCTTCATCCTAGAAGAGATGTTGAGTTATCTATTGATATTATAACCAGGGAATTTCCAATTTCCAAGTCACTATATAGAATGGATATTGTGTAGATTAAAAGGATAAATAAAAAATATAGGAGAATCTATATAAAGGGTTTATATGCCCAAGTGCTTCACCATGGGGTGAACCAGTCCTCTTTAACAAGAAGAAGTATGGGTCAATGCGCCTTTAGATTGATTATCTTGAGATCAAAAAAAACACTATAAATAAAAATTATAATATACCATGAATTGATGAATTATTCGATGATTTATATAGAACACAATAATTATATAAGGTGGATTTACGGTTGGGATATTACCATGTAAGGTTGAAGAAGGAGGATACCCCAAGACTACTTTTCGTACAAGGTACGAGAACTTTGAATCCATTGTAATTCCTTTTAGACTCACTAATGCTCTAGTAATATTCATGTAATTGATTAATAATGTCTTTAGAGATTGCCTCGAACATTTTTTGTTAGTATTTATATAATATATTCTAATATACTCCAAAAAAATGCGGAGCATGAGGATCATCTAAGCACTATACTAGAGACCTTCGATGAAAAGTACAAAAAGTGTGAGTTATGGTTAAATTAATTCTAATTATTTGGTTATATCATCAAAATAAATTGAATATATATGTTTCCCTCTAAGACAGTTGCAATTTAGGGATGGACGAGGACAACATCAGTGATGAATATCCATTGATTCTTAGGGTAAACTGGATATTATTGTAGACTTGTGAGCAATTTATCCACAATTGACAAACCCACTTACCCAGATAAATAAGAAGGGTGTGACTACAACGAAGGGAGATTTAGGAAGTTTAAAAGGTGTATTATCACTATGCCCATGTTCAAACAACCTATAATCATCAAACATTTTTGTGGTATTTAGTGACTCTTCAATGAAGAATCTAGGATTGTATTGATGAAAAATGAAAAATTCATTTCCTATTATTCAAGGAAATATAATGTTATCATGAAAAAAATAAAACTCATGATCTGGAGTAAACTATAGAAATCATTGCTTAAAAAATTTGTCAACATTACCTATTTGGGGAGAACTGTGAAATATAAACGGATCAGAAAATTCTGATGTATATATTTACACAGAAAGAGCTGAGTATGTGCCCAATAAGATGTTTAGATTTGATAAAAGGCTTTGTTTGATCAATCCATTACCACCCTGGGAAATCAATGAAGGTGGACGATGCTCTACCTTGAAATGACCCTACGATTCTATCATTAATGAGAACTAAAAAGGATATAATATTCTATATATGATGAACATGGAAAAGGGAATCATAAAGTAGGGAACATCATCAATCCTTTCACAAATTATTTCTCAACCATCTATTTTGGAAAGGATAATGGATTCTCAAAAATATGATGTGGGAATTTGGAAGAATGTGGAAACTATCAAAAAAGTGAAGTCCTTAGAGTTCAATGTTAATGAAGAAGGAATTTTGAGATTTAGGTCAAGACAATTTGTTCCATCAAATCCAGAGTTAAAGAATGAAATTTTGGATGATGTTCGTAGCTTGAATTTCCCCATTCAACCAGGAAAAAAATGATGTTTTCAGATATCTGAGAGCATTATTGGTGGGATAACATGAAGAAGGAGATTACTGAGTATATTTCAAAGTTTCTGGTATATCATAAAGTTAAGGCTGAGAGAAAGATTTCCATGGGGACGATACAATAATTACCCATACCAACATGAAAATGGAAAAAATCAAAGTGGACATTGTCACATGACTTCTGAAGACATAAAAAGGAAACAATGATTTCAGTGTTATTATGGATCATCTTACAAAGACTGTGCTTTTCATTTTAATTCGATAGGATTTCTCATTGGATCAACTGGCATGGATATACATAATAGAAGTGTTAAGGCTTCATGGAGTACCGGTATCTATTATATCCTATCGAGATCCAAGATTCCCTTCTATGTTCTAGAAGATTCTCTAACATGCTCTGAATACTGAACTGAATTTTAGTAAAACCTATCATCCTAAAATTGATGGAAAATATGAATAGACTTTATATATACTTGAGGTCATGTTGAGAGCATTCTCAACTTATATCAATGGATGATGGGATCAACATATTCTATTGTTTGAGTTCTCTTACAATAGTAGTTTCCAGTCATGCATACAAATGGCTCCTTATGAATCCCTTTATGGGAATAGGTTCATAACACCGGCATGTTGGGATGAAGTTGAGGAGTGAAAACTCATTGTTCCGGAAATGGTTAAAGAAATAGTGCAGAAGGTTAAGACCATCCGACATCATATTGAACCTGCTCCTGGTCGAAAAAAGAGATATGCTGATAATCATCAACGGGACTTGTAGTTAAATGTTGGAGGCATGGTATTACTCCACATATCACTAAGTAATAGAGTTATGATATTTGGGAAGAAGGGAAAGCTTAGTTTAATGTACATTATATGTTTTGAGATCCATGATCTCATTGAAGTAGTGCAATATTGACTAGCACTCCCACCATACATGTCTCATGTATATGATGCATTCCATGTATCACTTTTGAGGATGTACATACCTGAACCATCACTTGTACTCAATCCAAAGGTGATACCATTGGAGAATGACCTCTCTTATGAATAGAATCCAGTTAATATATTAGATCATAGGGAAAATTTTCTACGAATTAAGACAATGCCCCTCCTCAAAGGTGTTGTGGTGAAACCAAATGTTTGAAGAAGCAATGTGGGAATTGTAGGATGTGATGAAATAGATTTACCCTCATTTGTTTTTGTGTGGGAAAAATAAATTTTGAGGGTGAAATTTATTAGAGGGGGTAGATTGTAACGACATAGTTTTTAATAAAAGTTCATCTTGATCTAAATAAATTTATTATTATGTAAAATTCTTATATAAGACATATGAACTTCTTTAGTTTTATGTTTTTTGAATTTAAAATACAATTAATAATTACTACCATTTCTAATATATCAATTGAATAGTGATCACATGATTATTATAATCCCAGGGCTTTAACAAATCCGATTTACTCAGAAAAAGGAAGAGAGGTCCTCATCTAGTAGAATTACTTATAAGATCTCAGAATGGAGGTTGCTTCACTGGACATTGCTCTTGACCAATACAAATATGAGCTTATATATGTTAATCTTGAACATAACCACCTGTGGGATAAGTGAAAGCTAATAGAGATCACCACCCAAGTGATTTTATCAAAGCCTCCGCAAGAGACTGTCACCAACACACACCTTAACCATAGGTATTATGCTGGTGTTATAAAGGTGTATGTAAAATGACCATAGATCTTTGATTATGTGAACTATTTTTATATAGAATAAAAAATATTCATTCATTTTATTATTGATACTTTGTAAATTTTTTTTGAGGCACAAATAGTATTTTGAGTAAATATTCAATTAAAAAATATATTTTTGAAGAATTAATGGATTTTTTAATTAAATAATATTTTAATAAAATATTATTACTAAAATAATTTTTATTAATTATAATCGAACGGATGATTTTTACGAATACAACTATAATTTTTATTAATGTTTGAAATCTATTTTTTTCAAAACCAATGAATTTTTTATAAATGTTAGATTTTATTTTAAAAGTAAAAAAATAACGTATTTAAAATAAAATATTTAGATAAAATGAATATTATTTTTGGATTCAGGATGTCGAAATTATCTAACAGTGAATTTGTCATCATTTTCTGAGACAATTAATTTTTTGGGTAAAAATTAAAGACTATTTAAATATATAATGTGTTTTATGACAACATAATGAACCGATAGTGATGTTATAAAATACATTAAAAGATATTTTCTACCAATATAAGTTTTAAATTTAAAAATAATGTGATTGTATATTTTATTGATTGAATTTATAGTGCCTTAGAGGACCCTCCAAGACTTATAAAATATTTTAACTTTTTAAATGATTGCATTAAGAGTGTGACTTACCTCCACATAATAAAGAATAACATTTTAATATGATCAGCCATCGAACTTATAAATAGTGTTTTCCACTCCACTTTGGAAAACCCATTGAAAAAACCCATTGGATGGTTTGTGGTTTTGATTCATTAAATTTATAGTGTCCAAAACCTAAATGAAAAATAATTCCATTTCATTTATTATATAAACCCACTCAATCTTCCATTACTATTAACTCAAACCATTTGGAGCATGACCAAACTCTTACCACCTATCTCTGTAATCCTACCAAGGATCCCCAAGCATCCAATATTCCTCTCTGAGTCCTCTCCCAAGCCTTTGGGATCACACTTCCTAGTATGGGATTTCTTCCTTTCTCATTTTTGTCCAAATTTATTTATGTTTTTACACCCTTTTATTTTCAATTATAAATATTGGTGTATGATTTCAATACTCCCCATACATAACTCCTTCTATCTGAATGATTAGAGACCTATTTCTCTCTCATTAATTCCTCCCATGTACACCTATTACATAGCTAAATTGTGTAAATAATTTCTCTCTTTTCATTTAAATTAAATATACTCTTTTGTATTTTTCATCTAAATTACAGTAAATATATTATGATATAATGTTACATGACCCCCTTACTGTCCATTTGATGTATAAATGATGAGAGACTCATTTCTCTCTCATCAACCCATTTTATGATTTTAATTTGACGTCTTTATGACGCCAAAATTTTCCGTGCCAGAATCATTGTATATGTTAATATCATACCAATTTCTCTATCAGGGATATTCACCCTTATTCTTGTGTACTTATTGATTATATCATTTAATGTATGTATTCTACATTAATTTATCAGTGAAAAAATAATGAGGTTGAATGATTCATGTTATATGATCCATGTGGCATATTTATGCCTGAAATGAAATGTTTATAAAGGGTGTGCCCTAATAGTGCTCCAATGCATTAGGTTAAGAATAATATATTGATACACAATTTTCAATGAGTGTTTACTCATTCTAATTTAAGTAAAATGAGGGTTTACTCATCCACCATGTTATATGATCCTTGGATCATGATAATATCATGTTCAATGTTGTTTCCAATTTTCCATGTTATGATAACATTGTTATATCATGCCTTTATGTTCAGGATTATCCTATGCTTAATTGATATGATTATTTCCTAACATGTAATGTATTCTTCATGTTATGAAATGTTTACTCCCTTATTGGGATTTATAGCTCACCCTTTTCTTATGCATTTCTTTAGGTTATCCCATTACATGATAAGTTTGAAGGAATGCTGTGGACATGTAAAAGATGTTTGCAATAAATATATTGTGATTTATTTTCTAAGTTTTTAGGTGATGTTTATAATTTCCCAAGAAACTAGACCTCTCAATCCCTAGATTTTATTGAACTGTACGTTTATGTATTAAATCATGTTTAAGAGTGTTATAAATATAAGGGTTGTTATATGCATCATCCTAACTCTATCTAGAAGAGTAAAGGTAATAAATAATGATTAAAGATAAGTATTCCACTTTTTTTCATTCACCTACAAGTGAATCTCAGAGAACAATTCCATAAGCTTCAACTCACTACTGGAATTATTTACTTCCTATATATATGTCATTATTCTATGTGCATCATCCACTACATTTCCTTTTCAAGGTCTGTTGGAAAGATCGATGTCAGCAGACTATAGGTATTGAACCCAAAATCTATGTCTTAGATTCATATCATGTTTTTCAAATATGTGCATGAGGCTTTTGTGGTCCATGTACACAAAAAATTATCTCCTAGTAAATAGCGTATCCAACATCACAGTGTGTGAACTACTGTAGAAAACTTGAGATCATGTGTTAGATAATTACTCTCATGTGGACTCATTTGTTGAGACCCCAACACTATGAAAGTATCTCCCTACATAATAAATTCTCCTAGTGTGACACCTGTTACATTACATTAAACTGTGTAACTTCTACATGGATTTAAAAACAAGTATCAGTACAAAAGTCAATATAACAATATTCTCATGAAAGGTCCTCTCATAGGAATTTGACCACACATACATCACACCCTTCTTAATAAATCCCATCAGTGATGCTTCTAAGACTTATAATTCCTATATAAAATGCATATAGTAACTAAACAGTCATAAAAACAATGTAACTCAAAGAATTTCTTGGTAATATCCAAAGAAACTACAACTCTCACATTGTTTGGATCAAGATATAATCCATTCTCTTATATAATGTGGCATAGGAAGTGAATATAATCCATCCCAAAGTGGAATTTTGTGAGATTATCAAATAACTGATGCTCTCTCAACATATTAAATATGATATAAAGATGTTTAACATGGTCATGTAGATTGTGAGAATACACGAATATATCATCACTGAAAACAACAATAAATGAATCTAGATATGGATGCACCACTTGGTTCATCAGTTCCATGACCTCTTCTGGTTTGTTTGTGAGACCAAATGAAATAACCAAATAATCATATATACTATACATTCTATGAAGTATTGTGCGAGGTATGTCTACTAATCAAACATTCACATGATGATAATTAGATCAAAAATAAATCTTTGAAAAAATCACGGCTCCTTGGATGTGATCAAAGAGATTTTTTATTCACGGTAGAGGATAACAGTTACTAATAGTTAAGTGGTTCAACTCTTGATAAACCACAAATATCTTGAGAGTTCCATCCTCAATTTTCTGGAAAAAGAATTGATGTACCCCATGTAGAAGTATTGGGTCAGATGAAACCCTTTGCCTTTAGATCATGTTGTTGCATCTTGAGGTCTTTAATCTCAGTAGTATCCATCCTCTAAGATGAATAGATATAGGTGTAGCTTCTTTTATTATCTAGTTATAGAAATATGACTCTCACCATAGGTAATTTGAGAATCCACCTAAGAAAAAATCTGTGAAATGATCAATCATTGGGGTAAATTATGCATAAAGAATTCCCCAATAATCTGGATAAAAAATTGATATATGTGTTGTCATCCCAACCATCCCATGAGGGTCGGGTGTCACGACCCGCCCTCGGGGTCCGTGCCATGACTACCCCAAGCCCGCCTTCCATAGGCCAGGGGCTGGCGACTAGCACCAAGGCGTAAATCCCAGTAAAAAGGGAAGGCATTGCCTTTGAAAAGTAACAAACACCACAGAGTAAGCAAGCGGAAAGTAAACACTAAACAAAGCAGAGTACAACTGAATGTGCGGAAAAGTAAATGGGCCAGAATACAAACCCAAACTAAAAGTAAAGTACAACTCGAAAGGGAAAACAGCAACTGAAAAGTAAAAGCCGCTACACCGAGCTGTCCACTGGAAATCCCACCTGAAGGGTGGGTACAGATAGCTCCTCTGCTCCACGGGTCCCGCCGTCCGCTCCGTGCACGTCCCGCCCAGTGGTCCACCTCCGGGTACCGTCCCGCTCTACAAGCCTCAGCTAAGGTCAACGCTGTCCGTCGTCTGCAACCAACACAACGTAGTGCGTGTGAAGCCCGTGCAGGGGTGAGTATAAGCTACTCAGTAGGGACCCCGAGACCCCTGAAGGTCTCTCAAATCCACAAAGGATAAACCACGAAGAAAAGTACAATCACGAAGTAACAACTGACACTGCTTTGGTATATGCCCACACATATACCTAAGTCATCAATTAAAATACGCTCCAACCTCCGAGCCCAAGTACAACTCAGTCCACGCAGGAAAGTATACGTATTCCACATAGGAAAGCAAAACATAATCCACACAGGATTGCACAACACAATCCACACAGGAAAGCAACAGGATTCAGCTCACACAGGTATACTTCTTCAAGGACGATAAAGATGATCACTGATCCATCTAAGTCGTCGGACCCACGAAGGATCGATAGGTAACTAACCCTCGCAAAGACCCACACAGGATCGGGCCCACACAGGACCTGTAGGCGCTGGTTCACACAGGACCGCTGAGCGCAGAGACCCACACAGGATCGGACCCACACAGGATCGGTAGCACTGATCCACGTAGGATCGCTGAGTGCTGAAGTCGTCGTCGTCGAATCCACACAGGATCTCTGTACTATCGTCGTCGCAGTCACAGTAGCAGTCGTAGCAGTAGTAGTCACAGTAACAGTCGCAGTAGTAGTAGTCACAGTAACAGTCGCAGCAGTAGTAGTCACAGTAACAGTCGCAGCAGTAGTAGTCACAGTAACAGTCGCAGCAGTAGTAGTCACAGTAACAGTCGCAGCAGTAGTAGTCACAGTAACAGTCGCAGCAGTAGTAGTCACAGTAACAGTCGCAGCCAGCACTAGGGTTCCCGCACAAAGCAAGCTCGTTCGGAGGGTTCGCTCCACGAGCCGAGAGGCTGATACATCAACTGTCACGAAGACCAGGGTTGATGTATCCAAAAGTTCAGTATCGTCAACAGGAACTCAACGTAACAGACGGCGCGTCGATCGGACGCCTGGTCTGAGAGTTATTGGCATTTTCGTCTCCGGGGCCCTGTTGGTTTTTAAGGCAAAACCAACCCGACCGTACTCCACCTACGTCCAAATCTCGGGAGGAGTATGTCAAAAGATTCGTCTCACTAAGAGGGACACAACACAGCTGACGACACGTCAATCGGACGTCCGTAGCTCAAGATATGAGTGTTTCCGCTCCGAAGGTCCGGTTGGTTTCGTGAACGAACCAATCCGGCCGAACTCAAAGTAAACCGAAACCTTGAGTGCGATATACCGAAACGACCGTCTCGATCCAAGGATCGCGTTTCCGCAGACGGTTCATCATTCGGAGGTCCGAGGCTCAAGATATGGCCCAAAAACCGATTCTGGTTCGAAACGGGGGGTCCGGGTCCGGGCCGACCCGGCCCGACCCCCCCCCCCCCCTGGGGCGGCGCGGCGGCGCGACGGCGCGGCGAGCCGCGGCGGCTTGGCGGCTGGCGCCGCACGTGTTCGGCACGCGGGGGGCAAGCCCCCGCTGATTTGGGAAGCGGCGCGGCCTTTGTGCCGCGCCTTTGGAACAAAACGGCCCCCGCACGTGGGGGCCGGCTGGAAACAAACCGGGGGGCCGGCTGCCCCCCTCTCTTCAAAGAACCGCCCCCCCTCATAATGAGGGGGGTTTTGTGTGTTGGCCAGGGGAATTAATTCCCCTAGTTTAATGCCTTCCAGTCGGCCAGCTGGCCGGCCGGTTTTCTCCAACGGGACCGGAAATTCCGGTCCCCCATTCGGCTTCCGACGCCGGCGGCCCGGACGACGGTCTTCTCTTCCCGCCGCGGCCCGGAACCGGCCACGGTCTCCTCGTCCCGCCGCGGCCCGGAACCGGCCGCGGTTTCCTCGTCCCGCCGCGGCCCGGAACCGGCCGCGGTCTCCTCGTCCCGCCGCGGCCCGGAACCGGCCGCGGTGTTCGTCATCCGGCGCGGTGCGACGGCACCGCGCCCCTTCCCGTGCCTTGATTCCTTTCAACGCGGCGCGACGACGTCACGTTCTTGAAGATTCTTCCTCGGCGTGGCGCGATGGCACCGCGTAAAAAATATTTGCACGATCATCCGCGTGGTGCGACGGCACCACGCCACTTGCTTCCACCCGCAAGAATAAACAAGAACGATGGAGGGGGTTCGGCCGTGTTCGTGCGGTCCGGCCCCCTCACGTTAGAATAATAACGCGACTTTAAATAATTCAAAGCCACACGTTAGACTTGCTAAATTCACGATCAAGAATAAAATAGTTAAACCAAAAAGAAAAACAACAACCCCTACCTCGGGTATAAGGTTCGAAGATTTGTCTACGTTCCGCGGAAGACGACGTCGCGGAGGTCGGGCGTCGCGGTCGTCGTTCGTCAAATCCGTTGACGAAGGGATGCGTCCGATGCGATACGTCGTTGGCGAAACTTCTCAAGTCGACGAAGAAAAACCGAGGAGGAAGCGGTGTCTCCCTTTCTTTGACGTGGAGAGAAGATAGAACGGCGTGTCGGTGTTCTTCGCGTTCTTCAAGGAGGAAGATGAAGTTCTTCAAAGTGTAGAACTCTTCCTCTCTCAAATCTCCACACAACACAGCAACTCCCAAAATAAAATAAGCTACACCTTATTTTATTTTCACTTTGCCAACCTTTCAAAATTCAAAAGTTGAATTCATTACATTAATTAAATCTAGAGTTGACAAAAATTAAATGAGAGATAAGTTGGCAATAATTAATGTAGGGGAGAGTCACATAATTAAGAGGGGGTTTAGAGGGGTTAGGGAATTTGAAAAGATGGGGGCTCGTGTGGGCCCCACCTCCCTCATAACCACACATGGGAAGTTGGGTGGTTGTGGGCCCCACCAACAACTTCCCATGAGAGAGTCTAACCACCACGAATAAAATAAAATTCAAACATAATTTTATTTTACTTATCTTTTAATCCCCAAAACTAACTTTCAACCCGCAACAAACGCAACTCCCGAAAAGGTCTCTTTAAGCGAATTTCGGCACTGCGAGTTCATCGGTGCCCTCGGATTTCAATTCCGAGCACCGGATCAAAAGTTAGGAATTCCCGCTCGTTCGTTCACTGAACGTACCCGAGCCAAACTTCGGAAATTAATTCCGGGCACTCTGGGCCTCGGAATCAGGTGTCGTCTGAAACCGCGCTCTTGTAAAATTCTAAAGAAAATTAAGAAAAAATTTTCCTTGAATTTTACGGGTCTTTACATTACTCCCACCTCAGGGCTTTACATCCCCGTAAAGATACATCAAAAACTAGGGAAACAAATGAGGGTACTGAGCACGCATCTGAGCCTCCCGCTCCCATGTGCTCTCCTGGAGATTCTCGTGCTGCCATCTGATGTGCACAAGAGGAATCGATCGCCCACGCAGGACCCGCTCCTGTCGATCCTCTATCTCCACCGGGACCTCCGTAAAAGTCTCCCCATCGTCAACGTCAAGCTCCCCATGATCATTGATGTGTGTCGGGTCGTGCACGTATCTCCTCAACTGGGATACGTGGAAGACGTCGTGCACCCGGTGCAACTGAGGTGGTAGAGCCAGGCGATAAGCCACCTCACCAATCCTGCGGAGAATCTGGAAGGGTCCGATGAAGCGCGGAGATAACTTGCCACCTCGGCCAAATCTCCGAATACCACGTCGAGGTGAGACCCGCAAGAAGACGTGGTCGCCATCCTCGAACTCCAGTGGCCTCCGCCTCCTGTCAGCATATGACTTCTGCCGGCTCTGAGCTGTCCTCATCCGCTCCTGGATGACCTGGACCTTCTCTGTCGTGGCTAGGACCATCTCTGGTCCCACCAGTGCTGACTCCCCAGGGTCTGTCCAGCACAAAGGAGATCTACATGGTCGGCCGTACAACGCCTCGTACGGTGCCATCCCAATGGTGGAGTGGTAGTTGTTGTTGTACGCGAACTCCACTAAGGGTAGGTGGTCCTCCCAGCTACGACCAAAGTCGAGGACACATGCGCGGAGCATGTCCTTGAGAGTTTGAATGGTCCTCTACGTCTGACCATCCGTCTGAGGGTGAAAGGCTGTGCTCAGACGTAGCTGTGTCCCGAACGCTTCCTGTAACCCCTTCCAAAGTCGGGAAGTAAAGCGGGCATCTCGATCGGAGACGATAGATGATGGTACGCCGTGGAGCCGCACAATCTCCTGAACGTAGAGACGTCCCAAGCTCTCTACTGAGCCCTGCTCTCTGATGGGTAAGAAGTGTGCCGACTTGGTGAGTCGGTCAACAATCACCCAGATGGAGCCGTGACCTCTGGAAGTGCGTGGAAGTCCAGTCACGAAGTCCATAGATATGCCGTCCCACTTCCACTCCGGAACCTCCAAGGGCTGTACCAAGCCTGCTGGTACCTGATGCTCTGCCTTCACCTGCTGGCAGGTAAGGTATCGAGAAACGAACTCTGCTACTGCCTTCTTCATGCCCGGCCACCAGTGCTGTCGTCTGAGGTCCTGGTACATCTTCGCCACTCCAGGATGTACCGCTAAAGGAGAAGTGTGAAACTCTCTCAGTACTTCCTCTCGCAATGCGACTGGCACCATGGTACGTCCTCTGTAAAGGATGTCGTGCTCTGCTCCAAGGGAGAAACCATCAGGTGCCTGTCCCGAGGATATCTGTGCTCACCGTGTCTCACAGTCAGCGTCCCCACGGTGTGCCTCCCTGACTCGCTGCAGTAGTGGAGGGGTGACTTTGAGAGACTGGAGGAAGGCTGCTCCATCTCCATCCACGATGGTTATCTGCAAAGAGGCTAGCTGCTCCGTCGCCTCCTCAAGTAGCTGTATGCCCGTCCTCCTGCTGAGGGCATCGGCTACTACGTTCCCCTTCCCAGGAGTATAGACTATCTCAAAGTCATAGTCCTGGAGGAACTCGAGCCATCGGCGCTGTCTCAGGTTCAGGTCCTTCTTCGAGAAGATATACCTGAGACTCTGATGATCGGAAAAGACTGTAAAGCGCTCACCCATCAGATAATGTCGCCATGTCTTCAGAGCGAAGACCACTGCTGCTAACTCGAGGTCATGGGTAGCGTAGTTCTGCTCATGTGGCCTCAACTGTCGTGATCCATAGGAGATCACTGCCCGCTTCTGCATCAGAACACATCCGAGTCCGGTCCCTGATGCATCGCAGTAGACTACGTACCCTACTCCCTCCTCAGGCAACCTCAAGATAGGTGCGCTAGTCAATCTCTGTCTCAGCTCCTGGAAGCTCTGCTGACATCTGTCTTTCCATACGAAGGGTTTCCCCTTCTTCGTCAAAGCTGTGAGTGATTCCGCAACTCTAGAGAAGTCTGGTACGAATCTCCGATAGTATCCAGCTAGTCCCAAGAAACTCCGAACCTCAGTCACGCTCCTGGGTGGCTCCCAAGCTAACACAGCCTCAATCTTCGCGGGATCCACTACAACTCCCGCCTCAGAGATAACGTGTCCCAAAAAGTGGACCTCACGTATCCAGAACTGGCACTTCGAGAGCTTAACATAAAGCTGGTGCTCTCGGAGTGAGTCAAGAACAACTCGCAAGTGATAGGCGTGCTCCTCCTCTGTCGTAGAGTAAATCAGAATGTCGTTGATGAAGACCACGACAAACCGATCGAGGTATGGCTGAAAGATCCTGTTCCTGAGAGCCATGAACACTGCTGGAGCATTGGTTACACCGAAAGGAATAACTAAGAACTCATAGTGTCCATACCGACATCTGAAGGCTGTCTTCTGCACATCCTCGTCTCTGACTCTGAGCTGATGATAGCCTGACCTGAGGTCTATCTTCGAGAACCACCGTGCTCCCTTGAGCTGATCAAAGAGGTCATCAATCCTCGGTAGCGGATACTTGTTCCTCACTGTCACCTGGTTCAGGCGACGATAGTCAACACAAAGTCGCAAGCTCTCGTCCGCCTTCTTGGCGAACAATATCGGAGAAGCCCAGGGTGAAACACTGGGTCGGATGAACCCCTTGCCCTGCAAGTCCTCCAACTGTACCCGTAGCTCTCGAAGCTCGGCGGGGGCCATCCGATATGCTGGAGTAGATATCGGGGCTGTCCCGGGGTACAAGTCAATATAAAAGTCTACCTCTCTGCGAGGAGGTAGCCCTAGGACGTCGTCGGGAAAAACGTCCGCAAACTGATCCACCACTGCAGGAAAACCAGGACTCCGCACGTCAACTGCTCCAAGGATGAGGCTAGCCAACTGATGAGTGATGGGCTGTCCTCTCCTCCGCGGAAGTCCATCCTGTGCTGCAAAGGCTCCCTTCTCGCCGGTGAAGGTGAACCTGCTCCCGTCGGTGCGTACACATCGCACCTTGCGCCTAAAACAGTCAATCTGTGCATGGACCGTAGATAGCCAATCCATGCCCAAGATGACGTCGTAAGGCCTCGAAGCTGCTACAAGAAGATCCCAGCCGAAGCTCTCGCCTCTTAGAGTAAGCTCACACTGCCGGCACCAGTGCGTAACCGTCGAGTCTTCTCCCGTAGGAGTCTCTAGCCGTAAGGATCGAGCCAACGGCTCTGTCGGAATCTCCGAACTCCGAACAAGGGCAGCGGCTATGAAAGAGTGACTGACTCCTGTGTCTATAATAACTGCAGCAAGGGTGGAAAAGACACAGATAGTACCTCAAATCATCTCGGGTGCTCCGTGGTCGTAGGCCTCTGCTGCCTGGAGCTGTGCCTGTCGCTGCCCGCCAGCTCCCTGTGGTCGGGGTGGACCTCCTCGTGGTGGTGGTGGCAGAGCCTCAAAGCGTCTCCCACCACCGGCTGCTTGTCCAGCTCCTCTGCCTCGTCCGCCTCCTCCCTGCGGACCGCCACAGTCGACCCTCTGCCTCTGCCTCGGTGGTCCATCAACTGACTGCTGCTCCTCGGCACGGCGGGTCGGGCAGTCGCGAGCCATGTGGCCCTGCCCGCCGCATGAGTAGCACTGTCTGCCTCTCAAAAGACTGGCTCCGCGCTGTGTGCCCCGCACTACTGAGCCAGTGCCCTGAGAACGTCTGCCCGAAGGTCTGGTCTGTCTGGACCCCTGAGTCATCAGTCGACTGCCTGCTACAGATGACTCTGCCACGTGCCGCCCTGCGGTGGGTCGCTGTGCTGGTGTAGACTCAGCAAGGAAGCTCTCAATCAAAAGGGCCCGCTCCAGTACTCCTGTCTGAGTCGGTATGCTGAGGGAGATCAACGATGCCCTGATCTCGTGTCTCAAACCCTGCTCGAAGGTCCGGGCCCTGAAGAATGGGTCCCGTACCATGTCGGTCGAGTAGCGCGAGAGATCGGTAAATCTCGCCGAGTACTGAGCGACCGTCATGCTGCCCTGCCGCAGCTGTAGAAGCTCCTGGATACGCACCACACAAAGGGTGGCTGGGACGAACTCTGAGCGGAAGAGGCTCTCAAAGTCCGTCCAAAGTAGGGATGCCTCATCGTGCACCTGGAGCATCAGGCTCCACCATCGTCCTGCTGCTGCGTGTAGTAGGCTCGCAGCGAGGATCACCATGAGGTTTGCTGGTGTCCTCACTAGCCTAAACACTCGAACCACTGCCTCCAGCCAGTCCTCTGCTGCCTGGGGATCCGTCTCCCCGCGAAACCTGGGTGGTCGCTGGCGCTGAAACTCATGTACTGCACTGAGGCTACGTGCATCGTCAGCGGCTGCTGCTGGAAGCATCGGGGGCTCAGCGGGTAAAGCTACCGCCGGTGCCACTACTGGAAAAGGGCCCTGTACCGAGGCCTCGTCGCTCGGTGGGCTATCGTCTCGCTCGACTCTCGGAACCCTAGCTGGCTGCCGTCGTGGGGCCATCCTGAAAAGGAAACAGGTGCTCCACGGTTAGAACAGTATACCTGGTGAGCTGATATAAGTAATCACAAAGAAAACTTTGAAACACACACGCAATCAATGTTTTCGTGCATTAAGTCGGAAATCAGAAGTCAGGGTCCTGGTGTACGGATACGTCGGCCGCCGCACCAACACTGGACTCCCTGGACTGATAACCACACTCAATATGCTAAACATTATTGCTTCACATAGAAAAGATCAGAGTTCGCGGTAGAACCGAACTCCTCTGATACCAATTTGTCACAACCTGCCCTCGGGGTCCGTGCCGTGACTACCCCAAGCCCGCCTTCCATAGGCCAGGGGCTCGCGACTAGCACCAAGGCGTAAATCCCAGTAAAAAGGGAAGGCATTGCCTTTGAAAAGTAATAAACACCACAGAGTAAGCAAGCGGAAAGTAAACACTAAACAAAGAAGAGTACAACTGAAAGTGCGGAAAAGTAAATGGGCCAGAATACAAACCCAAACTAAAAGTAAAGTACAACTCGAAAGGGAAAACAACAACTGAAAAGTAAAAGCCGCTACACCGAGCTGTCCACTGGAAATCCCACCTGAAGGGTGGGTACAAATAGCTCCTCTGCTCCACGGGTCCCGCCGTCCGCTCCGTGCACGTCCCGCCCAGTGGTCCACCTCCGGGTACCGTCCCGCTCTACAAGCCTCAGCTAAGGTCAACGATGTCCGTCGTCTGCAACCAACACAACGTAGTGCGGGCGAAGCCCGTGCAGGGGTGAGTATAAGCTACTTAGTAGGGACCCCGAGACCCCTGAAGGTCTCTCAAATCCACAAAGGATAAACCACGAAGAAAAGTACAATCACGAAGTAACAACCGACACTGCTTAGGTATATTCCCATACATATACCTAAGTCATCAATTAAAATACGCTCCAACCTCCGAGCCCAAGTACAACTCAGTCCACACAGGAAAGTATACGTATTCCACATAGGAAGGCAAAACATAATCCACACAGGATTGCACAACACAATCCACACAGGAAAGCAACAGGATTCAGCTCACACAGGTATACTTTTTCAAGGACGATAAAGATGATCACTGATCCATCTAAGTCGTCGGACCCACGAAGGATCGATAGGTAACTAACCCCCGCAAAGACCCACACAGGATCGGGCCCACACAGGACCTGTAGGCGCTGGTTCACACAGGACCGCTGAGCGCAGAGACCCACACAGGATCGGACCCACACAGGATCGGTAGCACTGATCCACGTAGGATCGCTGAGTGCTGAAGTCGTCGTCGTCGAATCCACACAGGATCTCTGTACTGTCGTCGTCGCAGTCACAGTAGCAGTCGTAGCAGTAGTAGTCACAGTAACAGTCGCAGCAGTAGTAGTCACAGTAACAGTCGCAGCAGTAGTAGTCACAGTAACAGTCGTAGCAGTAGTAGTCACAGTAACAGTCGCAGCCAGCACTAGGGTTCCCGCACAAAGCAAGCTCGTTCGGAGGGTTCGCTCCACGAGCCGAGAGGCTGATACATCAACTGTCACGAAGACCAGGGTTGATGTATCCAAAAGTTCAGTATCGTCAACAGGAACTCAACGTAACAGACGGCGCGTCGATCGGACGCCCGGTCTGAGAGTTATTGGCATTTTCGTCTCCGGGGCCCGGTTGGTTTTTAAGGCAAAACCAACCCGACCGTACTCCACCTGCGTCCAAACCTCGGGCGGATTATGCCAAAAGATTCGTCTCACTAAGAGGGACACAACACAGCTGACGGCACGTCAATCGGACGTCCGTAGCTCAAGATATGAGCGTTTCCGCTCCGAAGGTCCGGTTGGTTTCGTGAACGAACCAATCCGTCCGAACTCAAAGTAAACCGAAACCTTGAGTGCAATATACCGAAACGGCCGTCTCGATCCAAGGATCGCGTTTCCGCAGACGGTTCGTCATTCGGAGGTCCGAGGCTCAAGATATGGCCCAAAAACCGATTCTGGTTCGAAACGGGGGGGTCCGGGTCCGGGCCGACCCGGCCCGACCCCCCCCCCCCCCCCCCCCGGGGCGGCGCGGCGGCGCGGCGGCGCGGTGAGCCGCGGCGGCTTGGCGGCTGGCGCCGCACGTGGTCGGCACGCGGGGGGCAAGCCCCCGCTGATTTGGGAAGCGGCGCAGCCTTTGTGCCGCGCCTTTGCAACAAAACGGCCCCCGCACGTGGGGGCCGGCTGGAAACAAACCGGGGGGCCGGCTGCCCCCCTCTCTTCAAAGAACCGCCCCCCCTCATAATGAGGGGGGTTTTGTGTGTTGGCCGGGGGAATTAATTCCCCCGGTTTAATGCCTTCCGGCCGGCCAGCTGGCCGGCCGGTTTTCTCCAACGGGACCGGAAATTCCGGTCCCCCCTTCGGCTTCCGACGCCGGCGGCCCGGCCGCCGGTCTTCTCTTCCCGCCGCGGCCCGGAACCGGCCACGGTCTCCTCGTCCCGCCGCGGCCCGGAACCGGCCGCAGTGTTCGTCATCCGGCGCGGTGCGACGGCACCGCGCCCCTTCCCGTGCCTTGATTCCTTTCAACGCGGCGCGACGACGTCGCGTTCTTGAAGATTCTTCCTCGGCGTGGCGCGACGGCGCCGCGTAAAAAATATTTGCACGATCATCCGCGTGGTGCGACGGCACCACGCCACTTGCTTCCACCCGCAAGAATAAACAAGAACGATGGAGGGGGTTCGGCCGTGTTCGTGCGGTCCGGCCCCCTCACGTTAAAATAATAACGCAACTTTAAATAATTCAAAGCCACACATTAGACTTGCTAAATTCACGAACAAGAATAAAATAGTTAAACCAAAAAGAAAAACAACAACCCCTACCTTGGGTATAAGGTTCGAAGATTTGTCTACGTTCCACGGAAGACGACGTCGCGGAGGTCGGGCGTCGCGGTCATCGTTCGTCAAATCCGTTGACGAAGGGATGCGTCCGATGTGATACGTCGTTGGCGAAACTTCTCAAGTCGACAAAGAAAAACTGAGGAGGAAGCGGTGTCTCCCTTTCTTTGACGTGGAGAGAAGATAGAACGGTGTGTCGGTGTTCTTCGCGTTCTTCAAGGAGGAAGATGATGTTCTTCAAAGTGTAGAACTCTTCCTCTCTCAAATCTCCACACAACACAGCAACTCCCAAAATAAAATAAGCTACACCTTATTTTATTTTCACTTTTCCAACCTTTCAAAATTCAAAAGTTGAATTCATTACATTAATTAAATCTAGAGTTGACAAAAATTAAATGAGAGATAAGTTGGCAATAATTAATGTAGGGGAGAGTCACATAATTAAGAGGGGGTTTAGAGGGGTTAGGGAATTTGAAAAGATGGGGGCTCGTGTGGGCCCCACCTCCCTCATAACCACACATGGGAAGTTGGGTGGTTGTGGGCCCCACCAACAACTTCCCATGAGAGAGTCTAACCACCACGAATAAAATAAAATTCAAACATAATTTTATTTTACTTATCTTTTAATCCCCAAAACTAACTTTCAACCCGCAACAAACGCAACTCCCGAAAAGGTCTCTTTAAGCGAATTCCGGCGCTGCGAGTTCATCGGTGCCCTCGGATTTCAATTCCGAGCACCGGATCAAAAGTTAGGAATTCCCGCTCGTTCGTTCACTGAACGTAGCCGAGCCAAACTTCGGAAATTAATTCCGGGCACTCTGGGCCTCGGAATCAGGTGCCGTCTGAAACCGCGCTCTTGTAAAATTCTAAAGAAAATTAAGAAAAACATTTCCTTGAATTTTACGAGTCTTTACATCGGGTCCATAATGGTTCCCCTGGACATCCCATTCACACTTGTGAACAAAATATAAATTCATTTCGTGATGTAAATCTCAACCTGTGGCAATATAAATCAATAAAAGTATGAATGAGAACCAACTAGCCCATCCCATGGATGATATCAAATCCTTCCATCTCAAGGAAAAAGGGTTTCATACAATGTGATACCTTCCAATATCAATGGGGAACTCCCTACACTGAAGTATACATTTTTTTAATCCCCAATATATTTTGAAGCGTCCAAAAAATCATCAGGTGTCTTAACACTAATCCCAATGATATCCATAAAAGGCATAGATATTAAACTATGAGAATATCCTTTATCAAAAATTGCATAATATAATGTAGAGGCTAGAAGAATTTTACCTATGACAGTAGAAGGACTGGGATCATATTTCTTAAAGGTTTGCTGCACTGTGTAAATCTCAGATGAACTGAAGCCATGTGATATTTAATGGATTCCCAGTATAGATACACTCCGCTATCTCGATGAAACTTTGTTTTGAATACAATTCCCATGAGCAATACATTGTCTTGATTGGATAGCTATAATACAGATCCCTGCCAAAAATAGAATCCTCTAACCCCCTAAAATGGGAGATGGTCTAAGTCCTGTCTCACAAGAATTGGGAGGAAATGATTTTTAGAAGTGTTGATGATAACTAATTATTCCATAGGATCTGCACTCAACTAGGTCCCACTTACACTATGGCCTCTTATGTCCCAGCCTAATGCACAATTAGAGGATCACATGACTAACTTATTGTATGATCTAGATAATGGTATCATCTATTGGAAGCTCCATATTATTCTTTGTTCAAAAGGTTGATGAAGTACCAGATTTAGATGTCAAACTACCTTGGCTCTCACATCTATCCTCTCTTAGGTTATGATCTATGATAAGAGAATAATTCACTATTCTATAAAAAGTTTTCAATCAGAATACATTCACCTATAATTGGATTTAATACCTGATATCATCCTTGAAATTCCAAACGTTATATTTCATACCAGCCATTAAAATAGGTACTAAGAACAAAGGCTCAATAAAATGGGCCCTATAATCCATAACTGTTAGCATGCCCTCCTATAGGGGCAAGAACTCCCATGCTATATCAGTCCTCAACATCTCAGGATAGAAGTAATCATAGAAGGACATATAAAAATTCTTCCAATACTTCTCCGGATTCTGTTCTGTATGAGTAATGACATCCAACCATCTCTGGTGTAAATCACATACCATATGGGTAGTGTGGTTCACCCTCCTTTCAGGAGGAGTCTCTAGATTCATTAAGATATATACAATGGTTTCTAGGTATGATTCAGTAGAATGTGTTCCATCATCCCCTGAAAACATGGGTGGATAATACTGCTGGAACACACACATCAACTCTTCCATAGATGGGGTAGGTTGTGGTGGTCGCTAAATGGTCTGTGTGGATCACATAAGGTTTTCACATAAATATTACTCATCACATGTGTCTGGTACAACTACTTATTTTGTAGCTGGTGAAACTTGAGTGTTAACTAGTATCCCATGTCCCACCACCTATATAGTGTGGTTGTCTCTACCCTTCAAGAGTAATACTAGAGGATGTCACGACGAAATACCTCTACCAAGGCCATGGAGACATCTTAGATAAAGAACATCATGAATGATAACAACTCAAAATAACATAAAATAAAATAGTTTATATTCAATCCTTCCTATATTAGATAATAACCCTCTTCCTACACCATGAGTCATATTTGAGAGATGTACATATCAGGTATAAGAAAGATACACTAACAATAACCCACTAATATGGTAAGGTCTAATCAAGTTTTATTCTACAAAAAACTCATTTGCTATTCAATTTTCATTTAAATACACATATTCATTTAGATTTTCAATTTGATTTAAAACTAATTTAAAATTTATGCCACAATTTATTTCTCATTTATATCCCATAAACATTATATAGGTTGAACCATACGGTTTTCCAAATTTCAATCCATGAGGGCCCATACTGCATAGGAACCAAAGTTTGTTATCAACCTATTTCATACCATAACACATTCCAAAATTACAATCATAACAGTTTGAATATCTATCATAGAACCTATCACGACAGTATTCCTTATGTAATGGATCCTAAATTTAATGGCATAATTTAGGGTATGTTATTAATAGCAGGTGCCTATGATGATGCAAGTGATGGAATTCCATCACCTCATCAGGTTTCAACACAATAGAACCCAAATTCATATCAATAAAAACATCAAAAACTAATTGTTTCACCAAAATGTGGAATCAAATCTATTTTAATTGTAAAAATCCAAAAGATAACAATTTAATTTGTGAAAATTTTGTTTTTTCCTATATGTGAGTAGCTACTCCTTGGAATTTCTAATTAAAAAACTGAATTTTATTTCTAAACATTTTTATTGTTTACAAATAGTAATTAAAAATTTAAAATAAGTCTCATATGATATCACTTTTAAACATCACATACCCGTATCCCACTCCATAATGCCTTGATCCTAGTTGCCCACATGGCCTCAAGAACATCTCTCAAAATGGAAGAGGCTACCGTTTGTAAGTGAGGGTCTAGAACTATCCTTGGGGAGACTATTACCTCATCATAAGAGTATATCATAGTGGATATAAAATATAAATGATGTTATAGAAGCAGTAAGAATAACTATACACGAATTAAATAACATGAGTCTAATATATAAGCAATGAAAAAAACGACCTCATATAAAAAATGATGATACATTTCTTATGTCTTGAGAAAAGTAACCAAAACTTATATACATGGGTACATTCTCTTATCCATACTTGTAATCATATAGTCTTTCGGGAAACCCAAATGTGGCCCATATATGGTGTGATATTTAATCCTAGTTTGTAACCATCTTTGTTTTGTGCCGATGAGTCAGTGAATATAAATAACAAAAGTGTAAAGGAAAAATATACAAGTAAAGGAATTAATAAAAATTAAACAACATATAAATTGAGGATCTCAATTTATAACCAATTTATTTAAAAGGTATGTTAGTGATTTAACTGTTATTCCTATTTCATTCATAACATGCCCATTTATCTAAATAGTTCATTTAATTAACAAGTCATTTGACCTCTCATAAATCCTAGCATCCCCCATAAGCACATGTGGCCAAGGATTCCAAAACCTGACATCTAGAAAGTTTAATCAAAGACTGAATCCATGATTTCACTTTAGTATGGTTGATGCCTCATATATGTCATTTCATTAATTTTTCATTTATAAACCTAATCCCATCCATGGAATTCCTATGTTGGAATCCATGTTTTAGTCTAGGTATATTATAAACCCATTTCCAATGAGCATATCCATGGTGATCCTCAAGAACCGATGTATCACTCTAGGTGTTGTGTATAGTCACTTCTACTCATGTTTGCTTCACGGTCCACTAAGGGAGCCCAATTATCATACATAGAAATGTGATCAAATTCCCCTTGAATCCATCAAAACAATTTTCATTTGAATCCATGTGTCACTCGACACATAATATTCACCCCCCTGAGTCTATCTTTCGTAGTCCTCAAGGGATTCCAAGTATCACTCATGAAAAAGAAATGTCAAATCAAATTGATTCCATCCATAGAATTTTCCATTACTTCCACATGTCACCCAAGGGATATTTTTTTTCCAATTCAAAAAAATTAAAAAAATTCATTTATGTTGGATAAGGTAATCTCCAAATACATCTTTAAACAAACTCACATAGAAAGGCTACTCAAGTGATTTGAAAAGATTAAAAGGCTTGGATTCCAAATAATCACATGGGAAAATATTTATGATAATCTTATAATAATTAAATAAACTATTAAATAACATTGAATATATATATCTAAAATTTGAACAACTATACAAAGATAAATTCACGCTTAATCGAGAAACTTCAAAGAAAGGGATACGATTAGAGGGCTTGACTCTCAATTACTAACATGGGAACTTCCTTTTAGGAAGTAACTAAAAATTAACAAGTTATTTCCTGAAGTGGATATAGGTTTATGGAATCCATTACCTATTACATATCAACTAACTGACCATTGATATCAAAATTCAATTCGAAATTAAAAATACCAATTGAAATCCCAAGGAATGGGGAAAAAATGAAGCACATAAAGGTGTCCTAGTACATATGCAATTAAATGGCCCATTTAAATTCAGAAGACCCCCTACGGGTGATTTAATTCAAGGTCCTAAACAGATAATATTCACAATGCAACTCTTTAATAAAATAGGTCATACTTATCAATTTAATTCAAGGATACAAATAAAATTTAAAACTCCACCCATGAATTGGGTGCATGTCAGAATATAATATACATAAATTACTCGACCTTAAATGAAAAGAATGATAACACTATCCATAGGCTGATACTTGATAGCTCATCCAATATCAAAATCTGATTTGACTCATGTTAGGAAAAAAGTCTAAGATTGGATGAAGAACGTAATAATAGGAAATTTAATCTTTCACCTTAGTAGAAGATTTAAAATCTAGAATAAAGATTAATGGATAAAAAAGAATTGGGATCTTACTGATGTGAATCTGCTGAGATAGACGATGCAAAAAAAAAAACAATACCAAATAGCGGCTTGATGGAAAATCCTAGAATAGGATCAAAGAGAGATATTTTAATGTTTTATTACTATAAATAAAAGGAAATTTAATTTATGTTTCATTTAAATAAATTCAACTGGGGAAAATTGGAATTTCACACAAAACTAGGCATCACATTGTTTAGGCACACGATTTACAAATTATGCACCAACCTTGCACGGTTAGATAAAGAAGAAGGGGTGCCATGTGGTCTGTCTTAAGGGTGTGAATAATTTGGTGAGATCCATATCACACCCCAATTTTAATATTATAGACCTCATCGCATGATCGTGTGACCCAACATGAATTGTTTACTCTAACAGTTTTCTAGGCCATTTCACCCAAAAAAATCGATCCCGGGCTCTGAAAAAGCCACATACACACTTGATATCTCCATGAAATAAAATGAGATTCATATCATGCCATATATAAGTATTTTAAAAGGTAATTTATGGAAAATAATGGATCTATACCCCAAAGAAGAACTTGGTTCTTACAACGGTATAAAAGTTTAAATATATGTTTTTGAAAATAACAGAGAAATATTATGTCTATCCAAAATTTATAACCATGTGCGATATCAAAAAGAAATTATAAAAATAGAATATAGCATGGTTAATGAGGAAAAGAAGTTTCAGTGAATGGTACACTTATTCAAATACAAGTACATCATGAACTAATATTAGGCATAGTCATAAAAATGATAGAAAATATTAAAGTAAAATTTAATTGAAATACAAAAAATTGGTGAAAATAATATCTTTTTATTAATCATCATTGTATATAATGTGTTTTGGAAAATAATATTTTGGTAGGATAATGAGTTGTATTGGAATGAATGTTTGACTATTGATCATCTAAAGAAAACTATGAGGATAATGAATAATGAATGGTTTGTTGAGGCACATGGATCTCTGACATCAATAACTCTAAATTTCAATTCAATTACCCCACCCAATACTTAATTTATATATTTTAATCCTGAATCATCTTAATGTACTTAAATAAATTATCATTTATAAATTCATTTACTAATCATGAAAATTTAATATACTTGTCTACTATATATTTAAACTAATTGACTAAACTTTTAATGCTAGGTTATATAGAAGTTAACCTTGCAGTAATCCCTTTCCTATTTTCTAAAAACAATTTGAAGTGTAGTGAAAGAATATTGTAATATATGAATCCTATAACTAATGATATATAATAAAACATTAAGAGATACAAATATCATAATTAAATTTAGGGAATTTACATGGATGGATGTAGAATCCCTTTCTTAGATTATATTAGCATTAAAAGTTTCAAACTGGATTCATAAAAACATCTTAAAATATCCTAATGAAGACTTAGTAACTTTTCATTCTCTGGTCCTCCCAATCTAATTACCCACATCCATTTTAAAATGTTCAAAATCTCATTTTGATATTGATTTTTCTATCACACCATCTAGATGACACTAATTTGATTCTAACTCTATTTTTATAAATTATGTATTACATTAATCATTAAAATATTTTCTATAAAATTCTATTTCTCCATAAAGTTAATCATTAATATCCACCATATAATTGAATTTAGTAATCATAACCTCTATATGATCATCAAGGGAATCCAATGATTAATATTTTGGTCTTCTTGAGGGATCAATAGCCTTGGATAGGGGAAGATACAATACATTTAATATTTCAAAATAATGAGATGAGAAATCTCTGAAGAATTTAGTATACTAACTAGCCACACTAACAATCATTTCAAATTACTCTTCAATAAAAGTAACTATCTAATATCCAATCAATATAGATGATTTAGCTAATGTATGGTGCACTTGTTCATCATTATGAGATTCTATAACAATATTCTCCTCTTCTTAAGCCACATCCTCTTATATATGAGCCACCTGGTCATGTATATGAGCTATTTTTTCATCATTAAGCATATATGTTATTTATATAGATGATTATGTATCATTTTTTTAATTATATATTAAAAAATGGTTATTGTGCCTCTCTAACATCAGAATTTTCAGCCTGCTCTACAGGTCTTGCAAATCATTCCTCAACCATTGGAATTGGTTGGCCATATTCATAATTTGGAGGTGTGAAAACCTGTTCCACATGTTCATATCTTCTTTATAGTATGAGAAAAAAATATTCACCAGTGTCCACACTAAAGGATTCATCAAATGTTTTTAGGACGTGAGGAACTCCCTAGACAGTTGATGGTTTACACACTTCCACTCTCAACAATCTTCTTGAAGTGACCAGATTGATTGTTAACAAAATATGTAGACCATCAATATTCTCTATTTCTTAAAAAAATTTGTATTCCCTAACATAATTTACATAATATCATAAATAAGTAGCGTGAATTTTAGTTTTATACACCCACTGAGAATGATCATTGGATCCTTCTTCAGCTTCAACATGCACATACATTAGCTTACCCTTAGTTGTACAATAGAAAAATCCCATTTTTCATATTATTCCAATAGATAAAATGTTGATATTTTTTCTCATATTAGATATATTTATGTCACAAATCATATTTTTCATATACTAAAATAGAGAAACAATACTTCGATATGAATAAAAAGGCATCTCAGTATCTTACTAACAACCATTATGTTTGTATATCAACAAATATATGTATATGTTTATCAAGATTTATCTTGTCATCAAAACCATTATGTACATATCATGAAAGGCAATATTATATTACTCAGGAATCCTTGGAACTACTATAGTTTTAATAAGCTGGAATAATACCTTCTATTCGGCTTCATGATCCTTCACCAATATCTCCTTAATTTGGGATGTCTCAAACAGGAATAAATATATATCTTATGACTTAAGAACAAAATATCTTGTTTATTTTAGAGTGAAGTGATATACTCTTTCACATGGGATGTAAAAAATCTTAGTAATTTCGAGTATAGAAATTGAAAATTCATTATAGTTTACCTTTGAGGAAACAAAATCATTCACATCACCAGAACTGAATCACGGATACTTAAAAAATTCTCTCAATTCTATATCAAAAATAGATTTTGTATTTTTTTCCAACAAAATTAATTCCAAACATTGAAACCATAAAGAATTCTTCAATAGTAGATCTGTTAGGATTCTCTATTTGAAGTTGAAAACTTTTTATTGAAGGCCTTCTATTATGGATCTAATGTTTATTGGGACTTCAACCCACACAGTATGGATTGATAACATCTTTTGTTCTTCCTCATTTCATAGAATAAAATGGTTTGAGGTACACCAATTTTGGTTCTAAGAGAGATTGAATGACCAGGAGGATTAAAGGGTTCATGACTGTGGGTGAGATTAATAAGGATTAATGTTATTTTTAGTGAAATTTTTGGTTTCTTGAGCCAAAAAAAGTGTAATAATTTTATATTTTAAAATTTAATTAAAACATTGAGAAATCAAATTACATAATTAATATTATAAATATTACATAGGAAAATCAACAAAATAAACATAAAATTTGATAAAATAAGAAATATTTTCCATTTGGGACTAAAGATAAAACATAGAACAAGAAAATATTATTTATAAATTAATAAACATAACTCCGCCAAAATATAATTATAATACACATTCAAGAATGATTTAGTAAAAATATCTACAAGATGATTTCAAGTATTTACACATTGTAAAAACATATCACTTTTACAAATATGTTATCTTAGAAAATAATGGCTTATATCAATATTATTATTCTTTGAGTTTCTCATAAGATTTATTGATATATTAATTTTACTAGGATTATCAAATAATGTAATGAAATGTTTAAAAATTTCCAAAATAGTGTGTTTTATCGACAATAGCTGTGAGAAAAATACCTAGTTGATATTTATTTTTTCTCAGCTGTGGAAAATATAACGGAATTTTTTGTATTATTAGACCATGAAACTATAGAAATTCTTAAAATGTAACAAGTTCCAGATGGTCTTTTCCAATCTATTATACACCCACAAAACCATATTCTAAATATGAAATTAAATTAAAATAAAAAAATTTGGATAGAGAGAAGACATGAAAATAGTTTCTCTTAATTATCTTAAAAATATTTCGACATTAGTAAGATGTGATTATTTTGGGTTTTTTAAATCATACCGAATGAATAACAGAAAAAATAATATTTTGTCTACTAGATGTGAGATATTTCACACTGCCAACCATACCTCTATATAAACCACATTCAACTAGTTTTCTGGCATCATCCAAATCTGGTTTCATATTTGTACACATTATAGTTTCATATGTCATAGAATTTTAAAGTAAAAACATTTCATTAAATTAATATTATATTAAAATTGATTTATCAAAATTTCCAAATAATTCGGATAAATTTTAATTCACTAATTAAAATTCAAGTCTCACATCATAATCATTTCAAATTCAATATATATATATTTTGATAAATAATTAAAAATATTTTTATTTATTGAACAAAAAATATCTTCATATATTAGGATTTTTACAAATAAAAGATCAGAAAAAGTAATTTTCTTAAAATGTGTGGGATCTTACAATCCCACTATAAAACCATTTTTCGTAGAAAATAAATTAATCATTTTTTCAAAACTCGTATGGCTTGTTTAATCCCATATAAATTATTAGAAAAATTGAAAAATTGAATATGGTAGATATGGGTTATCAAATCCATGATTTTCTACAACATAGACTTCATTCACTAAATAACCATTTGGAGAATAAAGTTTAACAACCATCTAATATAATCATAAATTAATATAAAATGCATATGCTCAAAAGATTCTAATATATTCCAATCCTGATACCATAAAAAAAGTTTCCTCATATATGTTCATTATTCCTAGTAATTTCCTTGAACAACAATACTACACTTATTTTGAGTAATTATACTTTGGCCAAATTTATTATTTCTAAAAATCAATTACGTCTTATAACTAGATGGTTTCAGGCATTTCAAATAATTCCCAAGAAATACTTCTCTTTAGCTTGTATATTTTCCTTGCATGTATATCTTGTAACTCTCATCATATTAGGATTCATGAATAGATTTAGTTTTAAACAAGGATTCTAAGGAAGATAATTGTGAAATTTTTTATACATTACTCCAATTTTTAACTCTATTATCTATGTTTCCTTTAATAATTTCCAAATAATAGTTCTTTCAGGTTATCTACTGTCTAGTTAATACATTCTTAGGTTCACTAATTTTATTTTCTTTAAAACAATATTTACTCTCATAATTATCTAATTTACTACCAAATAAATATTTATTATTTTAAAGTGTCATGTTATTTGAATAATTTTTATGTCCAACTATTTTATGTGTCTTGTGATAAAAAATATCACATTCATCAAAATTCGTATGAACAGATTATTTAACAATCCTTTTTATTTTATTACACAATATAAAATCTTTAGGTGTAGCATAACGTCTTATAAATATTGTTTCATTTTAATTTTTATCAAAACTTCCAAATTTTAGCATAGAGTTCAAGATATACACTATGCATCCAAGAAAATCAATATATCAAAATTTAGGTCTTTGAATATTCCATAACTCATAGTGTTTCTTTTTTAGGAAAGGCGTTATAAAAACACTTTACATAACCTATAATGTTGTATTTATATATTCTTCCCAATAATATATTTTTTGAATATATTATTTTTACATAGTTGTTTACATTTATTGAATATTTTCATTGATTTTTTCTATAATTACAATTTTTGTGTGATTTTATTAGATTATAGAATGTATTTTCATTGAAAAAATATGAGAAAAACTAATTAAATTATTGATTTTCTAACTCAAATCCATTATCACTACATAATTTAATTATTTTGAAATATATTTAACTTTTTATTTGAAAACACAGAATGATAATTAAATGAATGACTTTTAAATTTTAAAAAATATTTTCAAATAAATTTTGATAAATCCTAAAGTAAAATAAACACATAAGATATTCCTTCCAATCATTTTACTCATGGTATTATGAAAAAAAATACACGTGGGTTATTTATAATTGTTTATATTTATAAAACATATCAATAGATTTATAAGATGACTTATATTATTTTTCTATTTTCCAGGAATCCAAAATTCTATTATCTTAAAATTTAAAAACATCAAATTATAAAATAAATTCATCCTAGTAACATTGATGTGGAAAATATATTTCAATTTTCAGGCCTCCTATTTCAAACAAAATATTTATTTATTTCAATTGTTAAATAATTTAATTTCAATCCAAACCAAGAATTAAGATCCAAGGTATCACCTTGTTCATTTCAAGGTGATTTAAAAATATTTAGTTGATACTTCAAAACAAAATTATTTTATTTACAAAATTCAACATAAAAACCATCATCATAAAGTTAAGATATAATTATTAGATTATGATTTAAACCATTACCATATAGAATTTTATTGATTAGTATCGTATTTGGATCTGCAACTAATCTAACTCCAATGATTTTTCCTATATCTTTATCATCAAAGGTAACCAATCTTACTTATACTTTAGAACATGTATATAAATAGTAATAATATAAAATCATGTTCCTTTATTATAAACTATATATAAACTATATTTAACTTATTTATTTTGTCGCTTTACAATTAAAATCAATGAATGTCTAATTATTTTTATAAAACATTGCTCTTGGGTCGAGCTATGTCAATGATAGAAGAATTTAGGCAACTAGATCTATCAAATAATGCCAAACAATATATAAAAATATTTTAAAATACATTTAGAAACAATGGATTTATTTATTCTATTAATGTAGGGATCTTTGAAAGAAATGTTATTTGAATAATGGTACTTAATTCTATAACAAAATTAAGTAATTTTAGATATGTTGTTATTCCTAGAATGGGGGGAATTTTTTTATACATGTTAGTTTTTTTCACCATTAAATTCTTTACGATACTTTATATTTCATAAATAATTATTTCTATAAATATACTATAAATATTCTTCTACCTTAATATGTATAATATTATAACTCTTAATGGTTTATAATGCACCTTTTAAATCATCAATTTTAATTTCATTAATTGTAATGATTGATTTCAATTTACTATACTTTTCTATCCATTATAAATACTACTTGAATAGAACATATTTTTCACTTAAAAAAATTATGAATTTTTATGAATGATTTATACATTTTTATTATGGAATCATACTTCCCATAAATTATATAATAACCAGAATCTAATTTTTTAATTGAGGAACATTCATAATCAGAAGATTAATAATTATATGATTTTACCTCTTCTTCATTAGTCAAAAATCTGTTGTTAGATTTTAAATTTGAAGGTTTCATTTGAAAATATAATTTATTGGAGATAATAGTTTAATAAAAACACTGCATGTTCCTTCATATAATTATTTACATTAATTTTATAATCATATTTCATTTTAAACATTCATTACAACTTTTATATTTTTCTTTTCCCTTCTATCTGCTATGGGAAATCAAGTACGATATACCCCATCTATTTTCATTTACAATCTCTTAACATCATTAAGTATATGGGAATTTTTTTAATTCCTTGAAATAATTTTGGATCCACTCATACTCATAATAATACAACTAAATATTCTTTATATATTTGAGTGTTCCACTCTAGAATATGAAAATTCTAAATCATTTAAGGATACAACACCACTATATGATTTATTTTCATTCCTTAGAGTAGGAAAATTGAGAGAAGTATTATCACTTTTTTATTATAGGATTATATAATTTAGTTTCCATTTCAGAATAATAAATAATTAAAGTGTCAATAAATTTATTAATTGACATGATATTTACTGGCATTTATTGTCCTGTTTTAGAAAAAATTCCTTTTCCTTTTGAGTATAAAACTCTAATATGATTTAACACTTGATCAGGTAAAAAAATTGGAGCTTTTAAATATGAAATAACATAGAATATTGTAGTCAGTATTCCTTTTTTTTGGTGATCCAATTACCATCATTCATTATAAATTTATCAAAATTTAATTTGGTCATATTATACATGAACCTTATAACATTATGAATTTCTACAGAGAATTTTTTTTGTACATCACAAATTTAGTAGAACATTAAGAGACACTAATGAATTTATCTAGAGGAATTCAAAAAATGAAAGCCACAATTTCTTTTGAGTTCACATCATAGTAATTTATTTTATATAATTCCACTTCTATAGTTCTCCAGATATTTTATTAGGTTTGAGTTTCTTTTTATAAAAATTATAATACATTTTTTTAAAATATATAATCAATATTTTTTCCCACAATAATATTTTTCTTTATTAAAATATAGAGTTCTAATAATAAAAATACCTACATTGAGTTAAAATATATAAATTTTTCTTTGTAAATTCAATAAAATAAATATTTCAAGTGCATAAAATATTTCTTTGAAGATTACTCCTTCAAAACAAACTTTTGGGTTGAAATAATAACTCCAAACAATAGGGGGAGTTGGTGAATTTTCTCTCAAATTTTATTTGAATAAATAAAACTTAATACCTCTTTGTGTTTTAAAATGACGTGTAGAATTATTTTATTTACACATAATTTTCAATTAAAATTTAATGAAGAGATCTTAGTTATTTTTGTATTGGTTTAGGGAACAAATATCCCTTATCCACTCCATCGACATTCTCCCAGTGAGCTTGATGTCTTTACTGAAAAAAGTCTTCGTATCGAGAGACCTCTACAACTGAGTGAATAATGTAGGAAAATTACAAAAAGTTAATTTTATTTATAGGGAAACTTAATAACCAAGTCATAGCATGAGAATATGACAAACCACTATGACTAAGTACAAGAATCTGACACCTAAAAAATGGGTAGTAATGTTTTAAAGCGATTCGATACATAGATAGAGAGAAAACTGAAAAAATTATGATTTATTCATTGGTAAGAATTTGATCTTCAATATTATTTCAATAAAAATAAACTCTAATATAGATTATTGATAAAACCTTCTAAACACACAATAGTAAAAAGTTATCTCATTTGTATCTATAGAGAGAACGTATAGTAAATGATTAACATGTTTGTCCCTAAATTATATCTCTAATAATTTCTTTGACAAACTGAAAAGATATTGAAAATCAATACAACAAAAATAACATGATAATCAAACACCAAATCAAAACATTTATGTCTCCAATTTGTAACCATTTATGGAAAAAAAGTAAACACATTTCCAGATATTCAACTTATGTTATTTAACACAAATATTTATTTATTTTACATCATGTAGATCTAGAAATATCACCAAATAAAATGTGATCATTTGAAACACACAAAATGTTAGAAATTTGAATTTTAAATTCTTACTAAAATCCTATCATACCTTAGAAATATGAATGATATAATCCTTTGAATAAGGAGTTTTTAATCAATATTTGAACTACTTTAAATGAAATAAAATTCAATGTGAAACCATTACGTAAATCATAGCGATAAATCATAATTTATAACTCACAGAAGACTGATTCCAATGTTCATTAGTACTATGTATGGAATAAAACATACAGCTAACTCTAAACATGTTGTTTATAAAATAAATTATAATCCAAAAAATTTTGGGCTGATGCCAAATGTTGGGGTTGAAAACATAACATTACCTATAAAAGCAGTGTGATTGTTACAAACATTGGGTTCCCAAAACAAACATTTCACCAAATATAAATCCCCTAATAGTAATGTTTCATTAAAAATATTGGGTTCAACAACCTAATGTATATAAAACATTGGGATTTTAACAATTATTCCTGACTTCATGAATATGAAAAAAATACTTAAGAAAATTATACATCATCAGAATTAAAAATTAAATTTCTTCAATAATTAAATAGTTATTCTAATAAAGGTTATCATGAGATAGTCTTAATGAAACCAAATTAGAAACAAAAATGAGGGTGTTTAGGAAAAAAATTAATGATAAATCAATGAAATATTATTGGATAAAAACATATTGAACAAAAGGGTAACACATCCTTATCGTTGATGAGGATTAAAAGAGATCCAACCATCTCATACATTCAAAGGATAGATATGGGAATAATAAAAGTCCTTTATCATAACATTATCGAATAATTTATAAACCATTCATTATTAAGAGGATTAAGGAGTACTACATAGATGATGTTGAGATGTAAATAAGAGTACAAAATATTTTGTAATTTCACATTAATAAGATGGAGTTATTAGGGTTGAAATCCAGATATCTACCCTATCAAAATAGTAGACGAAGAGGGGACTTATATATAATGTTCACTGATCATAATTCCCTGTTATTCTTGGAATCAATAAGATATATCATTATATAATGTAAACTATATGGTGGGATAACATAAAGAAAATGATTGTATAATTTATATCTCAATTTGTGGTATGAGAAAATTTTAGGGATAAATAACATAAGTATATAGGTATGATGAATATATTTCCAATACTAGTGTGAAAATTGGAATAATCTCCAAGCATGTCATTATAGGACTGTGTAGAAGTCTAATGGAAATAACACCATTTGGGTGGTAGTCGACTGTCTTACAAATTCGATGCATTTAAATGTTATATAAGAGTATTTATCTCTTGTATAACTCACCATGATATACATATGTGATGGGTAAATACTACATAGAGTACCACTCTTTATTATATATGATCGTGATCCATGGTTTACCAGAAGTTTCTATAGATTGCTTAAACATTCACTACATATATAGCTATTGTTAGTACTTCAATTCACCCTTAGATAGATAGTTTGTCTAAGAGAACCATTAAAAATATTTTGAATAAGATTATATTATGTCAAATATATTTCCATGTATTTATGTATTATACTATTCCCTTAGATGAGTTATCGTATATTATTTTTTTATTCTAGAATTCTAATTTCACCTTATAAGGATATATATGGGAAGAGGGGTCTGAATCTAACATGTTGGGGTAATGTCGTATATCAGAAGCTTATGGGACATGATATTGTCCACAATATGTAAGCTCAGGATTAAACAATTCAAAATCACATGAAATGTCTAAAAAAATTGATACAAATTTTATAGGAATCATTGATGATCCCTAGAGGTTGAGGTCAATAACAAGGTTTTCCTTTGTATAACCATATAGAATAATATCATGTGGTTTAGAAGAAGAGAAATATTATTCCAAGATACATTAACTCCATTAATATTCCTCATTATACCAGAGCTATGACCTATTGACTCTTACTCTCTCCAAATATATCCCAAGTACATGATATGGTCTATGGAACCCTCTTGAGCAAGTATATATGAAACATCACAATTGTACAAAATCTAGTGGTGGAACCGTTGCGGAATTATATTTTATATAAGGATAATCTATTTAGGATAAGAGATTATAGAGAAAATGTTCTATGAAAAAAATAATACTCACTTTATCATAGTGACGTGGAAGAACGACAAATTTGTGAAACAAATGAGGAAATGAAGATGAGATGATACATATGTACAATAATTTATTTTATTTTATGAAATGAAATATTGTTGGAGAAATTTTTGAATGTGTTATCAATGATACAACTCAAAAATTTATATAATAAATTTTCATTCTGAATGAATAAAATCGTTATTATGTAATATATTTTTAAAATAAACATTCCCAACCATGGTTATTTTGGATCATTATAAAATATTTCCTTTCATATTTAAATAACCATTAATCATCATCACCATTGTAAATATAGACTTTGTAAAGTTTCTGTTAGAATTAGTTTATAGTAAGGGTTATGATATTGTGGAGACCCAAAGCCTGACGTACATGGACATTACATTACTTTTGCGGAATACTTAGTACATAACAAAAACACACACACAAGGATCGTAATAGTTTAGTGTCTTTGGAAACTCGGAACGTAGTCTTCTAATCGTGGTGAAAGATCTTCAATATCTCCCATAAAGATCTTCCCCTTTTTTTTACCTGTAACCTTTCTTTATATCCTGGGGAAAAGAAAACATAAAAGGGTGAGCTCAAATGCTCAGTAAGGGTATACAAAATAAAAATCAATCACATCATATTCATAAGAACATAACTTTTTGGAAATCTTAACCTGCAAAAGAGAGCATAATATCTTAACATGGAACATATCATAGAAGTGAAAATGAGATCCCCATAATCATAACATAAAACTTGAAACTTTGTGGCATGAACACATAATCATAGAAAATCATTTCTTGTTAGTCATGACTCATTGCCAAGACTATCTTAGTGGACAAAGTCCCTTTCTGAACCGAGTTCACTCCTCGTTTCAGTCCTGTATCACTGAACCGAAATAACCTTCCGTTCCAGCCATGTCTATCTCATGAGATATAAAATCTTTACCCAATGCATTGGAGGGAGATATAGGTCCCACCCATCTTATAATGAATCCTTTCTTATGTGTGCCACATAATCATAAAACATACATCATCGCATAACACATGTAACAAAAATGGGATTCTTGAAACATCATGACATCATAAATCAATTCATATAAGATAAAGGAATTCATAAACATAATTCCATCACAACATAGTCAAATCAATGTAAAAATATGGATAGAAACAGAACCCTTTATTATCTTAGATGGAAAATAATTTTGATAAAACACTTGAATTGAATTCTTGAGGAAAATATCCTTTCTTCTTCAAAATCAATTTTTTTCACAAAACATCATGCAATTTTAAAAGAAAGAGATTTTATTGAAAATAGTCATGAAATATTTTAGAGTAAGCTTCATGAAAATAAGGCTTTTTAAAACAGTAGAAATCCGTTCGTGCTGTATAAGTTAAAAAAAACATTCTTCGTACTTTTGTCGGAAAAGTCAAAAAGTACCTCGTACGAAAAACGACAAAAGATTCCTTTCATATCTTTTACAAAAAAACTTACCGAAGGGTAAAATTGGATATAAAATATTGTATAAGGATGGAAATAATATTACATATTGAAGAAACATGGATGTGGATGATAAAATACACCCCAGTAATTACCAATGTAAAAACAATCTCGGATAAAAGTGAGATTGTGATATTTCCCTTACCTTAGGTCCGACTTGCATTGTAAGTGTCAGAACCTCCTGTATAATGATTTAAATCCTGTTATTGACTTATTACAGAATCATATTCATTGTTATGATATCATATATGGTTCACTTATGACATTATATTACCCGTTCTTTTGTAAATTCCATGTTAAAGAAGCGTTTTGGGTAAAATCGTTTCATTTATCGTAGGCGTTTTGAATTGTTGCTCATGACATCATTATTACTTATATCGTGATTTAATTACTTCCAGAATATAAAATATGATTTATATATCATATATATTCAGTATATATATATATATAATAGGTATATAAATAAAATGAAAAACACCGTTCATGGAGACGGTAGTCCGTACGTACGCACAAACGCTGTTTTCCTTTCCTTATTGTCTTGAAATGGAAGTAAGTAGATGACATACATATGTATATATATAGATAAATCCAGTAGCTTTATAATGTCATATATTTCATTATTATTTGTTATATATACATTATAATCATTCTTAAATGGTTAACATGGAGAATGAATCTCATCGCGTCGTGGAGACGGTATTCCGTACGTACGCACGAGCGATGATATCATTTCTATAAATATTGAATTGAATTGGAGTGGATTATACAATATATCAGAATCAATATGATGTTGTAATAACTATGTATAGTTATTCTTTACACCATTATACCCATCCATGTAAGGTGGTGGTGGAAAATAGATTACACCACGGCGTGGAGACGGTATTCCGTACGTACGCACGCGCGGTGATTTCTTTTTCCGTAGGATGGATAGATGGTGAAATAGGGTTGTTTCATACTTATAATAACATATCAGTATATGAGTGATACTGATGTTATTACTTCATAATGAAACAACCTAAGAAGAAGAAGTGGAAGAAGAAATAAAGATGAAAGAATTGGTAACGGTAATTACCTCTTCTTTGAAGTGCCTCTTTGAGACCTCCTATTAGGGCACTAAAATTGGTCTTTGAGGAAGACCAGAACCTCTAGGATGTTGCTAGGTAAGTGGAGAGGATAAATTGGCAGGGGTTGGCCGAGCTTGAGTGCTCAAATTGGTGTGAGGAGGAGGAAGAGGAGGTTCCCTTTTATAAGGGAGGAGAGGGGCACCTTAGGAATATCTCAAAATATTATTTTATATTAAAGTCAAAATCGGTTTATAATGGCTCCAAAGGATCTTATTTCGAAGATAATATGGGTATGGGTCGAAATCCTATCAACAAATAAGATTTAGACAAGTTTAGGGTATTATTTTAACCTTATCAATTAGATTTAACTCTAAGTTAAATAATTTAACTTTTACCATGTCTTTTTGTTTTCTTTCACTATATGGTTAATAAACTTACTATAACATGCCAAACGAACCCCAAATTGTTTATTATTAATATATATATCCTTATCTAAGTCATTTGGCCGAACCTTAGATTTTTAGGAATAAAATAACAATTAATAATATAATATTTGATTTAAAAACTATTTTGTGTCAATTTTGACACTATTTGATATATGATTTTTTTGAAAGTCATAACAGAATTATATGTTCGAACCAAGTTTATTAAATCAACACTAATATATCATAGTAACCTATAAAATTAGTGGAATTAATAAAAAGTCTTAAATTGCATTTATTTTGGTATTTATATTATCAATTATGTCAATATTTCATTAATAAGATAATTACTGCATCATCTTTGTGTCATAAATAAATTATATTATTTGATGTCTAAAAATTACAAATAAAATACCATCATGTAGGAAATCTTTTTAGCGTTCTAAAGAATATTTATAGTCGAATTTATCTTATGTATAACCCCATATTAAAAATGATTTACTTATTAAACTTTGATTTTAACTATTTTAACCCTTCTTTAAATAAATTAATAATAAATGTCCTAATCTAATCCAAGTGGGCCTATGTTTTTCAGAACAATGCCAAAATTTCATCCCAAGCTATATTTCATATTCCGAATTCAAAAATGAAGTCTATTTTACCAAATTCATAACAAAAAAGTTGCATTAATTAATTTTATAATTAAATCCCACTGTTAAAACAAATAGCGTGTTTTTAAGAAATAATATCTATCAAAAGATTGACACTTGTTTATGTCTAGTTTAAAAGTGAAATTACATCCAATTACCAACATTGTATTAAATTGTAAAAATATATTCTAAATATACTTTAAAACCACTCAAATTAATGATTTATCACTATTAATTATTTCGATTAAAAAAGTTGTTTTTAATTATAATTTAGTAATTTTCACTATTCATCAGAATATGAAAGTTATCCGAAAAGTACCAAAATTTCACCTTAGGCTAAATTCGATACTCCGAATCCAAAAATAAAGTCCATTTTGAGAGTTAAAATTTCTAAAATTTAAAAAGTGGTTATTACTATTCATAACGGCTAGTTTTAATAATATTTTAATAGCATATCATTGTTTCACGAAACTTGGTGTTGCGTACAACACACGCTATTGTGGAAGGTCGCGATTGCGTGTAATGGAAGGAAAGTCAAGGATGCGTGTTGTGAAAGCTTCTTTTGGTGTAGCGTACAACACAAGACATTAGTAAAATAAAAAAGAATATTTTTCATAAAATCTCGGGCTGTTACAGATATAGTGTGACTGACATAGACAAAAGAATATATAGTCTTCACCAGCAGAATCATACCCTATAAATCTCATTTATCATATCATTTAAGGGAGATATCATCACTGGGATTTTCCCTTGTCTAATCCCATGCCACAAATCAACATCTAAGGTTTGAGATAATGAATTTATGAGAAAATTTTATGATTTTAGAGATCATGTATCAAACTATGTTCACTAAAAAGCCCAAAGAAATAACTACTATAACAGACCATACCCATAGGGAATATACTTGTGTAATAAGGGGTTATGGATATATAACATATAATTATATATTTTTATGTTTTCTATTTAACAAAATAATGAAAAATTTTATCTATTTTTTATAAATATAATAAGGATTATGTAATGAGTTTATTAATAATTGGGTTTTTATATTAAGAAATAAAAATTTTATATATCGACACAAATAAAACGCCCTTTTGATAAATTATAGAATGTTTTAATTTAAAATTTATTTTAATAAAGTATACTTATGAAATATTATTTATTTAAATATAAATTATATTATATCTTAAAAAATTCCAATGAAATTTCTATAAGGGTCAGAATGTTTTTAGTATCACAAATACTAATATTTTCATGTAAATAAGATTTTTTAATTAGAAGTAAATATTATCATAATTGTAAAAAAAATTTAACATTTTTTTGAAATTATCTCATCAAAATTATCCAACGGTTATTTGTTCATAATTTTACACTACAGTGTAATTTTTGGGTTCAAGTAAAATATGTTTTAAATATTCTATATATATTATCACATCATAATTCCCCAAAGTTGATGTAATAAATTCTATAAATAAAATAAATGAAAAATAATTTAGATCTCCTTTAAAATAATGTGTTTTTTAATTTATTTAATTAATTTTATAATCCCTTATTGAATCATCCAACACCAATATTATATATTAATGCTTTAAAATCAATTATTTATGAACATGACTCACATCCAAATAATTAATGAAATTAGCTTGATATTCTCCATTCATGGTCATATAACATATTAGAAACTACTATAACTTTTATGAAACCATATTAAAAACCAAAACCAATATTTGTGGTTAATATTATTTTATCATATAGATTCAAAGCCCATTGTGTATAAATTAATAAAGAGTTCCCCTATCATTCACTATAAATACCAACCTAACCTCACAATCATATTCACTGAAATCCCATTTAGAATGATTTATGTCTCTTTCTACCTCTCTATTTCACACCCAAGGGGTTCCCATGATCATAATAATCTCATCATAATATTTTTAAAGTTAATTCACATGGTACAAGTTCAATGCCTCTTATTTTCCATTCCTTCACCTTCTATACATTTATCCTTTTGAATATCAATTATTATTTTAAGAAATATTTAAATATAAATTTAATATCCAATTTGTGTTCTATGAATGTGCGGTCATTTATCTCCACATTTTATAAACAAGACCCAATCCATTACTATGCCAATGTAAGGGTAATCCCTCCTCCTATTATTTATTCAAGAAAATTATTTAAATTGTGTAATTTTTTCCAATTATTATTTTCATAATGTTTTTTCAAACATCCCGTTTTCTATATATTTTAATTAAAATTAATTAAAGACCAAATTTAACTTTCATTAAAACCTCTATAAATTGTAATGTACATCCATTTTGATGTCAAAAGTATCCTCTATTTTATTACGTGGAAAACATTTTTATAGTTAATTCCCATCCCCTTTTCATGTCAAGGATATTATCTTTAATGAACCTATCCTTTATTTATTGGGGACATACATGAATTTAAATCACACTCCTTAATCATTTTTTTATAATTATGGAAAGGTATTAATATATTGTATTATATTTTTGGAAAACAAATTCATGTACATGATATGAATGTGACTGGTGGGTCAAGAATTATATATCCCCCCAATTCATTGGGTAATGTTTTAATCTAATCAAATACCATGTATGCTGGATGGGAGTTTTTCCTAATCACACAATTCTTTGATTTCTTAGTAGTTATATTTGACTTATTCTTATATAACATACCTTATGTTTCTACTAGGTTCCTATGTTTCTTTGATGATGTCATCTGATATAATTCTTTGATGTTCAAAATTATTATTTAACCCTTTTTGTCACATGATATTCCTTTTGACTAAGATGTATTACTTTCATCATGTTATAGTTTTAATAATCCATTACTTGGATTTGTAGCTCACCCCTTTGTTATATATGTCCCGATATTTTCCCATATAGTTAAAGAGTGATGGATTTCTGAAAGAATATGAAGGGGTTTTAAGTATTTTTTTTATATCTATTTCATGTAATAATTTTGATATCTCAAATTACTAAAATAAATTTTTAGATTTGATATTTTGGGAGTGTATTATGTGTGTCTTTATGTAATGAATCTTGAATTAGATTTTACTAAAGATATTGGTTGTCATAGGGGAATTTTTTGTGGTATATAGAGAAGCCTGAAAAAATGTTTTTAGGATGTGTATTAATGAATAATAAAAAAGTGACAACCTATGACTTATGATAGTTAACAGTTATTGAACTTAGTTATTCAACAAATGATACAAAGATGGAGTTAATTTTTTTTGATTTGAAAATTTGGTGGAATTATCATTATGGGGAGAAGAGTAATATATATACAGATCAGAAGAACCTCAACTATATATTCACATAGATCAATCTTAATATGGAATATTGAAAATGAGTAAATTTGATTAAGGATTATGACTTCAGAATCAACTAAAACACTGGGAAGGTGAATAAAGTAGATAATGCTCTGATTAGAGTGGACTATCTAGCTTTATCCTTGATGAGGATTAAGAAGGTTAAAATCATCTTAGACATTTGATGAATGGAAATATTAATAATAAATATGGAGACATCATCACTACATTCTAAAATGATTTCTATACATATAATAATGATTATATTACTGATTCTCAAATGGATTATATTTAATTATAAAAGATATTGGATTCTATAAGAGAATGGAAATAGTAAGAGTTCAGAATTGATGATGGAAGTGTTTTAATATTTAGTTCAAGGCTATAAATTCCATAAAATCATTAGATAAATAAGGAGTAATTAAATGATGGACATTGCTCAACATTATCAATCCACCCATAGATCACAAATATGTATCAAAATATACAATACTAGTATTTGTGGGAAAAAATGAAGATGTAAATAATATAATATAAATATGTGTCCCTAGAATGTTAATTTGTGAAGGATAGAAGGTAAAATACCAAAGGGATGACAAACCCATTTCCCATACACAAATGGATATGACAGAACAAAACTATTTATTTTTTCACATGAATTCTTGAGGCTTTCAAATGGAATAATTATATATGGGTTCTCGGGAATTTCTTATATATACTTCTCATTTAATTTATATTACAGAGGACTTATCACATGAAATAATTTTAAGAATATATATAATAGAACCGGAGGGGTTTCATGGAACACCAAAATTGATTGTATCTAATCAAGATAATATGATTATCTACAGGTTATAGAAATGTTTCTAGCATTTTATAAATAATAATACGAAATTCAGTATGAATTTTGATCCTAAAACCCATTCCATTTAGAGTAGAATATTGAGGCATGTGGTTACATGTTGAGAGATTTCATGTTGCACATCAAAGGTGGATGGGATAAACTTATACCTATGGTGGGTTTTTCATTGAATAATTTCTTTTACATAATAATACAAATATATAAATATGAATACCACTATGGAAAAAGATATAAAACACCAATTTTTTGGGTTAAAGTTGGTGAACACATTTTTCTGTGTCCAAAAATGGTAGAAGAACTATTTCAAAAGTTAAATAACATTTATCATCACATTTTGAATGTTGAAAGTCAATTAAAGAGATAAGCTTATAATTATAGAAGATACCTTGGGGTTGAGGCTAGAGATAAATTCTCCCTACACATATACTAATGGATAAAAGTTGTGAGATTTGGGAAGATTGTGAGGCTATGTCTAGGATACATTAGTTCCTTCAAAATTCACCATCACATCGAATCTATTGAAAATAGTCTATAAATACCAAAAACCTTGTCTCAATTTTATGAGGTGTTCAACATATCCATCATTTCTAAGTATTTACATGACCCTCACATGTACTGAATCTGAATGGTGTAAAGTTATAATGTGATCTATCTTATAGGGTGCAACTAGTAATAATCATGGATCATAGAGAAAATGTTTTATGTAACAAGACTTCTCACCTTGTTATGATACTATGACTGAACCATAAGTATACAGAAGTCACTTGGGAAATATAAGAAGAAATAAAATAGAATTATCTGTATCTTTTTTCATCTTAATGGGAGAAATAAATTTTTTAGTGTGATATTTCTTAATGGGGGTTGGAAGTAATAACACATTTTTTTAACCGAATTATCCTTCTTATTATATTATTTTTTAAACTCAATAATTTAGTTTTATATAATGAACATGCCACATGATAGAACCAACAACATTTTATTATAATAATTTGATATATGAATTTTAAAAATAAAAATTTCTATAAAAATATATAGTATTTTAATAGGATAAAAAAATAATATAACTAAGATATAGAATCATTATTATCTATATCCCCAATAATAATATAACTCACTAAGAATATTGTAAATTAAAAAAAAACCATGACTGTAATATTCCATTTAAAATATAAAATTTATATATAATTGAGAGAAAATAGTATTTAATAATGAATTTATGAAATATGAGGTATTTATTGATAGATATGAACACATATATTCATTAAAAATATGACTATTAGAATTATTTTCTGCAATTAGAACTGAAATTTTTCCATTATGAATAGAAACCTAAGTATAAGAATACAAAACACACCTATATAATTGGAAAATAATATTTATTTTTCATAAAAAAATAAAATATTTTAAATTTATATCATGATAAAAATAAATATGTTATTTAAAAATGTTAAAATAAGTGTTGGTATTTGTAGTAAACCCATATATTTTAATTAAAATATTATGATAGATATAAATATTTAAGATAAGTTTTAATTTCCCGAATTTTTTATTAAATAATATTTTGTTGTATTGAAATTATAATATAACTTTAGAAGACAACATGTAATTTTTTATGGTGTCCAAAAATTGATCATAATATTAAAATAAGTATTTTTTTTAAATAAATAAAGATTTAATAAATGATTAATTTTTAATTTTTATAAAATTATTTTCATAAAATGGATTTCATTTTAAAAATGAACACTTTGAAAAATTGTGAGGGTTAGTTGTTGGAATATATTGAAAATGGTTGAGTTTTTTGTATGGAGATAAATACATCAAAAAACCCTATTTAACATTAAATATAATGTTCATAATTTATTGCATATGAGCTAATGTAAGAACCCATTCCCTAAAATTTACATGAAAAATTAGTATATTTATTCACAACATTCATCCATATTTATATTCTTTATAAAAAATTTATGTTATATTCAAATCATTATCCTCTCCTCCCCTTCTAAATACCTTCAACCACTATGCCTTCTCCTGAGATATTCTAAACCTTGTATATTATGTAATCTATTCTAAGAAATATCCTAATATTTCTCCAACCATCCAAATAATATTTTTTCAACTAATAAGATAATTCACAAGGTACCTTATGTGGAAGCCTATGAGAATTAATCTAAAAGGATAGGTAACACTCTCATTAGGATTTTTTTAAACATTTACTTAATATACAACCTTAATCCCGTATTATCCATAACATTATGATAATTTTAATTTTTTCAAATTGATTAATTTTTATTATATCTATATAATATTCTCTTTCTATATTTTAATATTCTAAAAAGGAAAACAACATCCATATGATGGCCAATACATATCTTATGTGAAAAATGAGTTTTTATTTTCCATTACTACCATTATGGTAGTTTTAAAATTTCAATAATATGGATGAAAATAATCTAAGTATGTATGTTATGTTATATTTAAAATTATGGAATTAATATATGTCTATATTATTAATGGAAAATTAATAAATTCAACATTACTGACAAAACTCCTAAATGAACTCATAGTATGGATATAAAACCTATATTCTCTAAATAATTATTTTTTATAGATATCCCAGTATATTAAGAATGTATTGAACTTATAAAAACATATTAACTCCATTATATAACATATCTCAATTATGGAACAATTCAATATGCACTTCCACTTATTTTATAAGTGATAAAAACATTTAACCATAAAAAAAATCCCATAGAAAAATGTAATTAATCATGACATTGCATAATAATTGTTGTAAATAAAAAAAATACTATAATCAGAAAAAATACACATGTTAGTTTTTTTTAAATTAATTAATTATTTAATATATTTTTATTATTCTATATTCTATTTGAAAGTGCAAAATTATTTTTGGATCTAAGTTAAAGGTACTCACTATACAACCCTATTTTCAATGGGTTATGTATTTAACCTCGTTACCTCCATCTATTTTTCAATTATTCTTATTTACTTATAATATATATATATACACACAAAACCTATATGGAAAGTTTAATTTACCTTGTGTTTATTGTGAAATATATTTTTTAAAAGTAACATTATAAATTTAAATTTTTAGATGTGATGATTAATGGGAACTTATCTAATTTCAAAAACCACTCAATATTTTTTTTAATATTTCAGTGTTTTTAAAGAAACAAATTTTTATATGGAAAAACAATTTGATTCAATTTTTTATTTATGAAAAGTCTTATTCTTATTTCCTTTGAAGACACATTACAATTTTTCTAAAAACCTGACTTCAGAAGTCCTTTTTAAAACCCATCTATAAACAATTTTTATGTCTCTACATAAGCTGTAATTTATTTAAACAATCAATAATTCTCTATTCCATCACAAAACCCAAAATAAATCATTAATCCCTCCCTTCATGTTCCATTTTAATGCTATAATCCAAGATTATTTAATTGATATTCCTTTTCATGGTTTTCTATATTTTTTTCCATTTGAATGATTTCCTTATATTGAACACATATTTACACACATGTTGTGGTGGGTGTGCCAAGATACCACACTAATGCATTTGGTAATTTTATTTTTCTGATGATAAAATTTTTATGTGATTAGGGAGTTAACCTAATCCATTATGGGACAATGCCAACCATGTGATTTTGTCATTACGGTTTGACATGAATTTTTATTATGTCATTTTTCAATGTTACTGTTTTTTTATTATGATTCCTTGGTATTATGTTTTAGACAAAGTTTATTTATTCCTAAATCTGATCACTCATGTACTTTTCTTCTTATGACATCATTAAATTCTATTTGATTCATATATTATAATTCCTTATCATGTTTATTCCCTTACTTGTCTTTTTATCTCACCAAATTTTTATGTATTTCTAATGATATCCTGTGTAAAATCTTGAGCTCAAAAAAAATTAAGATCTCTTTATAAGAAATAAAATAAATATCCTTTCTTTTATTCCCATTTTGATTTATTATGAACCTATTCTTCCATAGAAACTAGGCTTATAGAAACTTGGGTTTTTTATCTTTATATTTAAAATCATGTAACAATGATATATGTAAATGTTTTGAGATTCAATATATAAATATTTTTTAGGTAATATTTATCTAGTTTTTTCTTCTTATATTGAAGTAGACTTGATTTTTTTTGTGTTTTTTGTTATATGTTTTGGAAAAAGTCTATTATTTAAAAAATAATATACTTTTTAGCTTTTCTATAATAATTATTTTCAATATGCTCTTAAATGTGATATCTTTAATTATTTTAATTTTTTTATATTTTTTTACCTTTGAAAAAATGGATTAACAAAGTTTACATTCTATTGATTTCCAAAAAATGACTATGTATAAAACTTATTTTTTATAATTTCAAAAGTGGAACATTTCAGATAAATTTCTTGATCGAATAATTTTTCTTCTTTTTTGATTTCTAAAAGCTATAATTCAAGTTTACATTTATTTTTTAATAATAAAAATGGTTGCTTAATTATTTTGAAACCATTTTTGGGTCTTATGTGTTATACAAGAATTTTTTTACTGATTGTACATCTGATGGATTTTATATTAATTAGGTGAAATTTTTATGGAATATATTATTTTCAAAACTATTGCCTGTTGTTTTTTCCATTGATTATTTTTTAATGTATGATCTAATTTTTTTTATATATTTGATCTTAAGGATCAGTTGTAAGCTTATAAGAATAATTTATTATACTTGTGACACCGTTTTTTTATCCATTTTCACTATTCATCATAAATGTGTGTTCTCCATGTGAGATGATTTTGAATTATATATATTATATGTATAAATTTTAAAGGGTTTTTTTTCTTATATTAGTGTTAGTGGAGAGATAAGAGAATGTTGTTTTGTTATGATTAGTTAATTTGTTGGACATAAGAGTTTTTTTCATCCACACCTCTATTTTGATTTATTTCATTGAAAACCCTATGTATATTTGTGGGATATTTTTTTGTTCTATAGTATTTTATATTAATTCACATGTTTTTTCCCTTGTCAATTTTATCCAAATGATAGAGGATTTCCCATGATGTGTCCAAATGAGGGTAATTCATGAGGTAATTAATTTTAGGTACCCAACATAAGTTGATTGTTTGTTTGAAAATAGTATGCATATAATCATATCACAATAGGACCTAATGATTTTACCATGATTATATTAATTTATTTTGAGTAATTATTATGATGATATATTTAATTATCTATATATCAGAGGAGTCTATGGATGTTTTCGGGTAGTATCAAAGTTTTAATAATGATTATGTTTTTTTACAAACTTAGTTTTAAAATTATTATCATGATTTTAGAAGTTGATTTACATGTTTTGATGAAAATATATAATTTATAGATTGAACCACCATTTTTATTTTTGGCTTCCCCTAATTTTTTGATATCCCTATTATAAAAGAATGATTAATTTCGTGAAGTTTTTCAAAATTCATAAAAACATAAGTGTCACATGTGAATGTGTTTTCAATATTTTTTGAAACATATGTATAATTCATGTATTTTTTAAGAGTATTCATGAATTTTAAAATACCTTTTCTGGATTTCATAAGAGTCTTTTGGATTTTTATAAGACTAGTTTCCCCATGGAAAAAATATTTCCACCCAAAATTAGATTATTTACAATATAAAAATTATTTATTTTGTAAATATAATTTATAATTATATCTATTGACTCAAAATAATATTTAAAATCATAAAATCCTTGAAATAAAGATGTTGAAGTGAAAATAATAACATTTCTCCACTATATAGTGTGTGTTTATTGGTAATGAATTTAATGTTTCTAAATTATCATAAATGAAGATGTGTAATTGGAATTATATAAGAGTGAACATATATTTTATAAAAAAGGAAGCACCCTAGAGAATAAATATGTGATTCATGTCTCTAAGATTTGAAAATTCAAAGTATCTTTCTTGGGATTGTTCTATTTTCTTGCCTTTAAAACTGCATGAACATAGGATCATACATTATTTATTGTGGGTTCTCCATGAGTTTTTCTATCCCATGATCATAATATCCCAGCTACAAAAAAATTATGCTGGGGTTCAGTAGTCATGTGCTATAAGTCATTTGAAGCTCTATTCCCTCCAAACTAATGTTTATAAAATTTAGGTAGGGGATCCTTGAACACTATTTTTTATGTAGGGCATGGAATTATCATCCTTATATTATATTTAGATATATTTTTTGAATTAAAATCTAAAAAACTATAATATTTGATAAATGTGGAAGGTAAAGGTGTATTTAAGTATTTTATATATTCCAATGATATTTCATGTGATTAAATGGTTGAAAATGTTAGTGTTATATGTTTTATTTGATATTTGGATATAAATTATTTTTGTAAGTTAATTTTTTACTATGATTGTCAAGACCCCCCCCCAATAGGCTCTATCCCATGAATACTTGATGCCCTAATCAAATAGGACATGGGTTACTCACTATCATTGAGTAAACATATCCTACAAATGGGAGGCATTAGTCTAAATTACCTATACTCACACACACATCTACAATCCACACCATTCTGAAATGTTAAACAATTACAAGGATGCTTGCATAAAACTAAGATCCCACAACCACAATATGATAAGATGTAAAGGAAAGTAAATATTTCCAAATACAATCCTACTACAAATATTCTATATATAATTTCCTTTGAAACTACACGAAGTCCAACATGCTCCAATGGTGAGGACTAAGTCAAGGTACTCAACTAGTAAACACCTCAGTCTACATTGATCCATCTATGCAAAACCCACTCCCTATCCTCCTAGGACAACGTAAATGGGACAATATCTTCATAAGATACGAAACATGTGTGAAAATATTATGCATGTGTGAGAATAAAAAAACTCAATTGGAAACCCCCAAAAAACTAAACATGGTCACCATGTATAGTCATCTCAATACAAGTTGTAACAGATAAAAAAGGGAAATTCTAAAAAAACATAGGAGAGACACAAAGACATCAAGTAGTCATAACCAACTACCAGCCACAACATTCTGCTCGAAGCACGCTCGTTCCGGGAGAACTCACTCCTCTAGTCATGATATAATTGAAGAAACTCAACAAAAAGGTCTTTTTCCTTTGGGCACCTCCCAAAGGGAAACATTTGTTAAAGAATACATTGATACAAAGAGAGGGGGTCACAACCAAAACTAATGGGGGGACACCACGAACCCAATCTTGATCAACATGAAAGTGTCATAAGAAAATGATTCCACAGTCCCCAACAATATGGACCACTAGATGGTGGATTAATGTCCTACTTAGGTGGGTCACTTTGTTTCAAAAAACTCACAAGTGAATGATATAGGATCACACTCCAGTCTCACGGAGGTACACTACAACCCTATCTGATACATGACCTCTAGAGGGGAACACGATCTAGTGTTGTGGAGGTATTATCACACTGTACCCTTGGAGAATGGACCAATGGAACATACTCAACCTATACAGGTCCAAACTAGGAAAACAAATATCCCACACACTCTTTATGTGAGTACATGGTGTGTCTCTGGTGGTACTTGGCATATACAGTTATCCAAACTCTTTCCATTGTAGATGAACATCACACGACATGTAGTCTCATTATACAATATGTGTTGAATGAGTATAATGGAATTAGAGACACATAGTTCTTTGGTAGTGTCTCTTGGTCGTGTCTATATACTGAAGCCATGTCTGTGTACTTATCTGTGTATGCCAATTCATGTCTGTGTTGAAGTACATTACATGTCCATTCCTGTGTACTGGAACCCATGTCTATGTACTTCCAATGTATAAGAAGAGTTTTCTAGGGAGTTTTACATGCCATGTGATATGGGTCAAATGTTGTGTGATCCTTAATTATGGCCAAACCCTACCATCATAGACAAGGGACTCAAAAGGAGTGTAATTATGAAATAGACACCGTGTTTTTGTGGAATTTCTAAATCCATATTCGATCTCCTCCTCAATGATCTACGCACCTTCAGAATCTTCAAACATGCATGAATCTGAAGATCAAGGTTCTTCGATTCCCCTAGACACCAGATTTATGGGTTTTATATCGAATCCACTCAGAAATTACAATCCCCTATCCAAACGTGTTGACCGAAAAAATGGTTTATACATATGGTGAAGATCTATTAAAATATATATACGATCATCTACAATTATCAACGTATCTCAACCACGTCACTGATCATGAACCACACCCCCTCTGTCAATATGTTATGCTGAAGAATGGTCATGCAATTGTAACTTATTGGGTATTTGTTGAATCGTGTGCCACAATGGAAATGACCATGATGAACATGCGATGAACAAATAGAGAAATCCATAAACACAAACCGAAGGAAGGAACATTGTCAATTGTTCATTTTTCCTCAATTTGTTATCATAGAAGGATAATGGAAGCATGATAATCAATAAACTAAAATAATTAATTCTGCCTAATTAAAATATTCGGACGATGATGGTATCAATCCATGTTCACAAAAATGACCTGCATTCATTTAAGATTAATAATAGGATGAAATTAAAGAAACAAAAAACCCTAACTAGAGATTGGATTTATCGTTGAATATTAATGGTTTCATTTCCACCATTGAAGAGATTCTCCAACTATGATGGAATGACGATCCGTAATTTGATCTTAATCTACTTTCATCCGCCAAGAATGCTCTCCTCAAACAATGCCGATGTATCCAGTTTTTAGTGTTGAACCATATAAAAATTTAATTATCCATGAAATTATATAAGCATCACATTTTTTAGTTGAATAAAAATAAAACTACCCATGTGATCTCTTAGATATTCTCCTGGTACCACTAGACACACACCAATAGAATTGATTTCTCATGAAGGATCCTCTCATACAAATCCTAAATATCCATTGGGTACCCATCAAAACTCTATTTATCCTCAATTTCTAGCTCACCCCTATTGATGATGTGTGAGGGGTCATGAACGTACCTCCTCATATTGGACCCATGGAAGATGTTGTATACCTGATCTAACTATATAGGTAGATCAAAGTAGTACTCAACCACTCCAAATCTTTATAGTTTTTGGAAAGGGTTGAAGAAACTTAGTGATATCTTGCAACCCTAGCCGAATAATTCTAATCCCAATTGAGGTGAAACCTGAAGGAACACATTGTCTCCTTTCTCAAAACCCAAATGCCTCAGTCACTTATCAACATAAGAATTTATTTGGCTATGTACAGTCTTAATCCTCTCCTAGATGATCTAAACATTCTCTTTAGTAGCTCTCACCAACTATGAGCCCATGTGTTCTGACTCTCGTCGGACAATCCAACAAAGTGGTGACCTATAGGGTCACACTTATAAATCCTCGAATGGTTCCACACCAATGGTGGAATGGTATATGTTTTTTTATTTAACCACCACCAATGGTATGTGATCCTCCCAAATATGGACGAAGTCTAACATGCAGGCTCATAGAATTTCCTTTATAACCTGAATGGGCCTCTCAATATGGCCAACTAATTTTGGGTGAAACACTGTGCTCAATGATCACACAAATGGCACCATGTCCCCTAGCAATATCCCATCCTAGTACCTTTTTGGAACCTCAAGGGGTTGAGATAAACCCATTTGATACTAGTGCTCAACCTTTACTTGATGAAAAATACGCCATTTTGAAACAAACTAAGCAACTCTATTCTTCATCCCTAGCAAACATAATTGAAATAGGAGGTCCTAGTACATCTTCTCCATGCCTATATATACTAAAAGGGGACATATGAAACTATCACTGAATCACCTTCTACAACAGAACTAGTACTACAACAGGACCTCTAAAAAGAACAACGTGCTCCCCACCTTTTGAATTTCCATCATGATCACACCCTCTAGAATATCTGGGCACATAGGTTGTCATAGTTGTTATCCCCAACATGTGACTCCCTTACTTGTTGTAAAAGTGGAGGGTTAAAAACCATCGATTTGAGGTAAGATTCTCCATCTCTATTAAAAATGGATATATACAATGGGACTAACTATTATGGTGACTCATTCAGAAATTTCTAGCTAGATATAATGTTAAGAGAAGCTTCCACCACATTCCCCATACCATGAGTATAGTAAGTCTCACTTTTATAGGCCTATAAGAAATCTATCCATCACATCTATATTAAGTTTAGATCATTAAGAGAGAAGATATACTTGAGACTCTAATGGTTAGCGTAGGAAAAAAACGGGTCACCCATTAAGTAGTGTAACCAAATTCATAAAGAAAATATTTCCACTGATAACTCAATGTCATGGCTTTTATAGTTCTTCTCATGTGGTCTCATGTGGAATGAAACTTTTGAAATTACTTCTTCCCCCAGCATCAGGACACAACCATACCCTGCACCTGATTCATTTCCAAACACCACATACTTGACACCTTCCTCTGGTAACCTCAATATGATAGTGGTCGTAATCAACTTCCTTAGATCATGAAAGAACTGCGGGCACATTTCCATCCACATGAAAGGATTCTCTTGTTGAGACAAATACTTCAATGTTGCTACCACTATGGGGAAGTAGGGTGAAATTATTTAATAGCACCCTTCTAATAAAAGTAAACTTCGTACCTCGATAACACTATTGGGAGGATCCCAAGTAAGTACGGCCTCAACCTCTACTTCATCCACATCAAATTCAGCCTATGAGAAGATGTTTCTTAGAAAATGGACCTCTCAAACCATAAATTTTACTTTGATAGATTTCTGTATAGTTGGTTCTATAGTAGTATATCAACGACCATACTTATGTATCTGGCGTGCTCCTCCTCAGACTCCAAATACACTAGAATGTCATTGATGAAGACTACCAGGAAATGGTCTATGAAAGGTTGAATGATCTATTTCATGTGTTTGATAAACTCTTCGTGAGAATTTTTTATGCCAAATGGAATCACCACGTACTCATAGTGACTATAACAACCTCCAATGGTCATCCTTATTATATCCTCATCCCATACGTGCAATTGGTGATAACATTATCTGAGTTAATCATTTATGAACCATCGCTCCCCTTAGAACTAGTGAAAGAGGTCATAAATTCTTCGAACATGATACTTTTTCTTCATATTTTCCAAGTGTGAATGCTGGGTCTCACAATGCCCTACCTCTTCAGTTTCTCCAACTGCAGGCTCAGTTCTTGAACCTCTACCGGAGCCATCTAATATATAGGTGTATATATTTTTTTTCGTCTTTGGGTATAGATCAATAAATATTCCTATCTCTTGATGGGGAAGTATAGTTGGGAAATCATCATGAAAGATGTCCTCATAATCCTCCATCATTTTAGGAAACTAATGACTCATATCATCCACAACACCAAGGATCAGGCTAGAAAATTGATGATTTATCATTTACACCCTAATATGTGTTAGCCCATCCTGTGCTTCCTGGGGCTCCGTTTCACCAAAAAAGGAAACCGTTCTTCCATAACTGCTGACACACCCCACTCTTCACCTGAAATAGTCAGTCTGAGCATAAACTATCGATGAACAGTTCATACTAAGAATGATTCCATAATTCCTTGATTCTACTACGAAGAGATCCCTACTAAAACTCTAACATCTAATAGATAGGTTATACTATTGGTAGTAGTGTGTGATCATCATGTCTCCTCCAGTATGAGTTTCCAAGTGTAAGGGACAAGTCAATGGTTCAACCTGAATCATTGAGTCTCAAACAAGATTCATTGTAAGAAAATAATGACTAGAACCTTTCTCTATAAAAAATGTGGATATGGTGGGAAATACATAGATCATACCCTATATTATCCCAAATACCTGGGGTCATAGGCCTCTATAGCCTTTATTTTTCCCTATCTCCACTGACTAGCCCCCTGAATATGGTTGTGACCACATGGGGGTAGATGTGGTAATAGGTCGAACCTATGACCACCTCTTGAGACAGTGAAAACCCCTCTACCACATCTACCTCCCTATAGACCACCCTACACCAATGTGTGTACCGTTTGCAATGTTTTCATATATTACATATCTCAGAAGAAAAAAAATCAAAGTATGTCATGGAGAGTGTTGTCTCATCATGATAATGAGTCACCAATATCCACCCTCACCCTATTGATCCCTAAAGAAGACTTTTGAGGAGGACTTCCCTACGATTGACATGATTCCTCACAATGTGAAAAAATGGGTGAGTCCCTCAATCCGTTTCTTATCCACCTATGGGTCTATATCACCCAAACAACATGGAGGTCGCAGACTGTGGAACTCATGAAATGCATGCAGCCTACGTGAATCCTCAGCTGGTAGTGATAGTAGTAGATGGATCTCGATGGGTGGTTGTATAGCTGGTAAACTACCGAAAGGTTATATCTCTAGTACATTACCCTATATAGATACCTCTCCACTTGGAGGATAATCCCCATGATCATGTAGTGGAATCAGGGATGACTGTATATGTGGATGAATCATTAAATATAACAATGTGTACCACAATCAATACAGTATATATGGGGAGGTGACTCAATAAGGACATGGAAAACAAAACAATCCCTTAATGATGCATGTACCATTATTCTTCTCTCCAACCAGTGTTCTGATGTACTGATTGAAAAATTAGATGATCAGAGTATGGGTGTATGGATACGTCGGCTTCCACACCATCTGTGGAGTCTCTAGCCAAATGTACAAACACGAAAAACATGTCACTATTTCCCCAAACCAACCTCCTAAAATTTTGTTCCTAAAGTTGAACCTACCTTCCTTTGATAATAAGCTATCATGACCCGACCCACTAGGTTCTGACTGGTGACTACACCAAGGCCACCTCCAATATTCCAGGGGCTGGAGACTAGCACCAAGTAGGTATATCCCATAAATGGGAGGAATTAGCCAAAATTACCTATACACATGCACAAATATCTAACACATAAAATGGTTAAATGTAAAAAAACTAAAAGGGTAGTTGCATAAAACTAAGATCTCACAACCAGAGTATGACAGGAAGTAATGGAAAGTTATCATGTACAAATACAAGTCCACCAAAAAGTGTCTGTACACAAGTAAAATTGAAACTGCAAGAATTCAAACCTACTATAAGGGTGAGGACTAAGTCAAGGTATGCGCTCAGTAAACACCTCAATCTACCCAACTCCAACTATAATCCACCCTCTCCTTTTCCTCACAGAACAACGTCAAAAGGGTCCTCATCTTCATAAGACACAAAATGTATGGGAAATAACCATGCATGGGTCAGTATAAAAATACATAATAGGACACCCCAAAAAAATTTAACATGATCACCATTTATTTTAATATCATTAAAAGTTTTCAAAGACACAATAAGGAAAACCCAAAATATACTCATGAGATACACCACACCATTCGATAGTCATAACCAACTAAAATCCATAGGATTTGGCTCAACGCACGCTCATTTTGGGGGAACTCACTCCCCAAGCCATGATATTAATTTAGACACACACTAAATAGGTATTGATCATTTGAACCCTATACAAAGTGAAGGAATTGGCAATGAAGACTATGATACATATAGAGGGGGTCATGTCGAAAATTGATAGGGGATACCACGAACCCAATATAGACTAACATGCTACATAGGGGGTCAAATTCCAATTATTCCATAGACCTTACTGATGTGGTGTTCTAGATAGATAATCAAGATACCACATTGTGATGTCACATTGATTCCACAAATTCCAATAATGATAATAGAGGATCACATTCTAGTATCATAAATAGAAACTAAAATACTATCTAAGACTCGACCTCTAGAGGGAATCACAATCTAGTGATGTGGATATAATGCCATATTGTTCCCTCATGGAATGTGCCAATGGAACACACTCAACCTATACTGGTCTAAATAAGGAAAATGAAGAGCCTCATGCACTCTTGATGGGAGAAAACGATTTATCTCAGGGGGTACAATGTGTGTCAATCTATCCCAAGTCTTTCCCATTTGGATGAACCTCACACAACATATACTCCTCACGTACATGGAATAAAAAATGAGTACATGATGTGTATAGACACACGGTTCCCTATCCGCATCGCTTGTCTATGTTTGTGGACTGTATCTGTGTTCGTGTGCGTTGAGCCTCATCTGTGTGGGGGTAAACGACTTGTTTAGGCCCGTGTACACTAAAACATGTCTGTGTAATTCCATGTAACATGTCAAGATATCCAGGGATGTTTACACAATGTGTTATAGGGGTCACAGATCATGTGATCCTAAAATCAAACCAATACCAGTGGTGCAATGAGGGGGCGCCATACGATGTGTAATTCAGAAATACATGTTGTGTTTATTGATAATTTACAAATCAATTAGGGATCTCCTCCATGTCGATATGTGCACCACTGAAACATTTAATATTTCTAGAATCATTAGATCAAGGTTCATCCCTGCATCTAGTACCCATATCTATGGGTTTCAGGTTTGAATCCCCTAAGAAATCACCTCCATCGATCCAACTGTTCCATGCATCAAAAAAAGTTTAAACAGATGCTAAAAATATATTATGATCTACATATTGACTTGTACCACTATTTTAAAATATTAATTATGTCACTAATCATGAACAAAACCCTTGGTGTTGATCCGTTACATCAATGAATGGTCACACAATGGTCAATCACCAAGTATTTGTAGAATCATGGGACCAAAAAGAAAACACCCATGATGAACATATGAAGAATATTGGGAGAAATATATCAAAGACAAATGTGAGGAATCGAACTAATACATTGTTCATTTGTTCTTGATTCTTCATCATAGATGGTTAATCTACAAGGGATAATCAACGATCTAGAAATAAACAATTCTATAAAATTTAAATCTACTAATGATACACATAACAATACTTATTAATTGAATTGTCTTGCATTCATCTGCAATTAATAATATAGAGAAATTCACATAAAAACACAATACATGATGTTTTGACTGTTTTTTGGTGTATAATGTTTGTGTTTCTACTATTCATGAGATTTGAAAACTCTACTGGTGTGACGATCCCTAATCAGATCTTGATCTTTTTTCATCCTCCAAGAATGCTCTCCATGAATGGAATATAGGTCTTCATGTTTTATTGGACAACCATAATAAATATTTATTAATCATTTACTTCTAGGGGGATTAGGTCTTTGAACTAATGAAAAATAAAATCAATCAATCATTTAATTTATTTTATTAAATTTTCACCCCCAAAACTTTTTCACAAACGACCCATTCCAACCAATGTTAAGTCATGACTAGAGTAGAACCAACATTCTGAATCCAAAGGTTCCCCCATATTCTTTAACCTTGAAACCATTTAGAAGTTATTTTACATTTTCAAGAAAACTACATGTGCATGCTATTATATATTTTAATATTTTTTAAAATTTCAATCCAAGCAAACCCGGACTCATAATCACTTGCTGTCTCAACACACAGTCTAAAAAATAATCTATATAATATCTATAAATAATACATGAAAATTATGAGAAGTTATAATGAATAATGTTTTAGTAACTGTAATATCATTTTAGAATCATACACCATAAAATATTAATGTCTAACGATGATTGTAACATTATTTGTTTGACAATATAAAATTCATGTTTTCTTTTATATAGATAAAGTCAATTATATTAGTGGTAATGCTAATATAAAAATTATTGAAGTGTTTTCTTAGAAGAATATTTTTTTTCTTATTTCTTATTTTTATCTCTTTATAATAAAATAAAATACTTTGATGGCATTTTAACAGTTATTTGGGATTGTGGGAATTGTTGTCTTTTGTGTAAAGTGTCTGTTATTAGTTTTGTCGTCATTTTTTTGACTAGTTTCGGAAAAGGGATACATTTTTATGCTTGCTGGTGTATGAATGTGTTGTAATTAACCAATGGTGAGGATATTTATAGGGAATAAATAATACATCAATTTTTATATCCTATAATTAAATGTGTAGTGTTATTTAATAAATTATTTCTAAATGAAAGGCATAAAGAAATATAGAAAATAATAAATATGTTTATTTTATTAATGGTTTTACATTAAATATTGTTAATGAATGAAAATATAAATGTAATCTTTTTTCAAAATATTATGTTTTGAAATGAGTAACTATTATATGTGATGGTACATAATGGTTGTTTTTGTTGGATATTTATTTTAAATAAATGGATTTGTTTAGGATATAGGTGTGGAAGTATTTTTTTATAGATTTTTTATAGGTGTGGTGATGGATATAGGTTGTAAGAGTGTTTTATGATAATAAACCATTATATTAGGATTGTATGTGTGGTTGTGTTATACGTGTTGTATTTTCCTTATGATTTTATATGCATCCCACCCAATTGGAATAACCTTACTGACACCGAAATATTTTGGGTTCTATGTGTTTTCCCCAGTATCTTGGGTATAAAGGTAATGAATTTCTAACTACAACATCATTCCCACCATCCCTCCCAGCTATGGTATAGGATACGATTACTCATTGTAGGTCTATTTATAATGGAAGTAACAAAATAATATAACAGTATGTGATCATCTAGCTGAAATTGTTTTATGATTGAAAAAATGACATATAGTAGGGCTCAATCATGGTAGTACTAGGTCATGTAGTTGGTTTCCTTCATGTTAACATTACAATATTGTAATTGAATTTTACATGATGATGATATATGGTTTATAGTGGAGGATTTTTTTATATTGATGTGTATGTACTTGAAATTCTACGGATATCATTGGGAGCTCCATGACATTTATCATTGGGGTTTGAGAGAAAAAAACTAGTGAGGAAGTGTTTGTGGGTTACCCTCTTCCTATATCATTTGATATTATTTTATTTCACATGGATGTTGTCTTTGGTGAGTGAACCTTCTAATAGTTGTTGTATGTGACACCTAATATTAAATTCTGGCAATCGAAAATTATTTTTTTATAAAAATTAATACAATCTATGTTATAATAATTTATGGAACATGGTCAAATAATTCTAGAATGAATTTTAAAAATTTAACCTTAGAAATAAGCTTTTATAAAAAATTAAATATTTATTATTTAACTATTCCCCCAATAATTTATATCTATGACTTATAATATTGGTTATCTTTTTGTTTAAAATAAATATAATATCATTCATAAGTAAAAATAGATATTTTTTAGAAAACTATTTTAAAGGCATAATGTCTTTCCATTTTAACAAATTAAAATAACTATAAATAATGAATTATTTAAATGAAATTTATAAATTTTAGATCACACTATATGAATATATATTAATATATTTATGATTAATATTCATATAGTTAATGTAAGATCATCTTATGAACTAAAAATATTCTTCTTAAAAAAATCCCATCATGTTTTTCTGGTTTATTATTAAAATTTAATCTACAACTCCTCTTAATTGAATTTGATAAAAATAAATTCCCAATTTGGAATCAAAATTAATAATATTATGAAATAAGTTGAAATTAATTTTTCCATAATGAATTGTAAAAATAGAACAAAATATTTAACTATATTTAAGGTTGAATCAATTTTACCTTGCAGTGAAATAGAATTGATATGGGTTAAAATTACCTAAAAAGTTTTCTTTATCTTATTCGGTGATTGGATTTCAACCAAATATAAATAAAAATATTCAAATAACGATTTTTAAAAACATTACTTTGAATATGGGAACCCTTGATTGGATTTTGAGAAGATAGTTATATTATATTCTAATTATAAAATATTTTTGAGCCATTACATTTAGTGTAATGTTTGGAAGATTCCCTTTGATTGTGGGATGTTAAAAAATTCTAGAAATGTAAAATTTTTTATTCATTATTAAAAAAATTATAATAAAAAAATTTATTTCTTAATTTCATGGAAATATTATTTTTACTCTTAAATTTTATATTTTCTTAAAATTATTTTTAATGACTTTTGTGTTCCTATATTAAAAGTAATTTATTCCACATGTAGAAATTAAATTTGGTAAAATTTATTATAAATTTGTAATCATATTTGAAAATTTGGGTTATATATTCCCATTTAATTTTTTACATACAATTAATTTATCATGGTAAAAACATAAAAATTGATGGTTATGGTTAAAATTTGTTTAAAGTGCCTTAATTAGGAGAAAAGTCTATAAAGTTATCCGAAATATGTCTAAATATTAGTTTTTTGAATATATGACAATCCAATATTACCTAATATTCTAAATTGTGGATTCTAGTTTCCATATGATATGATTGTGATATATATATATATATAATCTCTTATGTATTTCCATGTGTGTACTCTCCTTCTACATTTAATGGATACCACCTCCTCTCTCCTGTACAAAATTTATGAGTCTTATATCATGGTTATTCCAAACAATAATACCCTCTTGGGTTACTTCCCAACAACATATAGATTATAGTAATTCCAAAAACTAGACATTAAGGCTAATGGTGTATGCCAAAAGCGGTTTCTCTAAGAGAAGGTAATAGTATTCACCAAGGTCTTTTTCTATATGCGCCATTATAATATTTAATTATGTACAAATAACTAAATTTCAATACCAAAAATATCTCCAATACACTTATATGCTATTATTTTTAAGTAATAATATTTATCTATATGCTTCTCCATTAAATGGGAAACAAAACCATCACATGTTTGTACGGTGAACTACCTCCTCGTGAATCGATATAATTTGTTTCCATCACCATCCCATGTTGTAGTGATAATTATGGAAAAAAGTATATATATGATACTTATTAAATAATATTAATTCTAAAAAATAAATATATCATAAAATCCCATACCCTTTCACTCATTAAAAAATGATAACATCACTCATTTTTATATACAGACTACAATATCCATTAAGCGATGTAATTCATTTTCCATGATCAAATTTAAAAAAGAATTTTGAAAAAATATATAATGAAAAAATTTTATATTTATAAAATAAATATAATTTTTTAGATAATGAGACCCTATATAATTCATAGGAACTAAATCTTCTGTGACAAAACATTTATGAGAAAATAAAGCAGCTAACACATGAAACAATTGTAATAATATTATTTTATTAATGAACTTGTGATAAGATGTTATAAGTCGATCATATATGATATTAAAATTATGAATATTATTTTTTTCATTAATATTTATCTCGTTTTATACCATTATACATGAGTTTAAATCATTTTAGACTAATGTGAATCGTGAGGTAAGGTAATTCGTCTCAATATCCCCATCATTGAAACATATTTTTTATTATTTAACTATTTAATTTTATGTGGGGTATTTAATACACCATTTATTTATTTTACAAGAATATATTTTAGTTCACTATAATAAAATTTTGATTTTGTGTTTAATATTTTTAGTTTACAATTTGAATGTTTCTGAGGAGGTATGAATTTATTTTACAGTCTCATATATTGGATTATCCTTATTTTCATTAAAAGTGTATTATAATCTATCATTCCTAAAATCCATATATTTTCTTATCACCTGTAGATTTGATGTGTTTCAATTTATTATTACATCTTTTTCTTTAATTTACACTTGAATCAAGAAAATAAATGTTTGAATGAAAAGCTTAACTTATTTCCCTTCTGATTGAGCATATTTATCTTTCAAATCAAATTTTTTTTGAAATTTATTTCATAACAGTTATATTTATTTTCTAAAATTATTTAATAAAGATATTTTATGTTATCTATAACTTTTAATAATTTTCATACGAAATGTTTATAATGTTTTTCTTTAACATTTTTTTTTCCTTTCACTAAAAAAATCCAAAAGAATTTTTTTTACTTATATGATGTTAACTGATTTTCCCAATTCCATAAAATTTTTATTCTTTTTATATTATGATACAATATTTCTATGGTTTTATAAAAAAAATATTTTATGATTTTTTTAAAATTTATTTACTAAAATTCCATTTAATCGATAAAATATTTGACATTACTAATATGTACATTTTAAGTGAATTGATAGTTATTTTTCATCACTAGAAAATTATTTATTTTATATCATTATCTTGAAACATAAATTTTTTTAGGATGATTGGAAATTTAATTTATATTAAACTTACATATAATTTATATCATGGATATGATTATTTATTGAATAGTATACCATTTCAATATATTATGTTATAGTTTGAAACATGTTTGATTGACTGGGGATATCTTGATATGATGTATCCTTTACAAATTAAAGATATTTTTTTGATAATTTATTTTTTTTATGAATTAAATTGATCATTTTTATGTGAGGAAATAAATATACATTCATTGTTGGGTGGGGAAGATATTATATTTCCCATTCATGCATCTATAGTTCTCAAGTGAAAATACAGTTAGCAAAATTTAATGGGTTTTTAGTGTATACCAACCGGTTGATTAAAAAACCTCAACATAAGGACTTTCTGGAAAAGATATCATTATTTATGAAATTATGAAATCAAATATTATGAATTTCGTTTATTTAGAATTCATTTATAACTATCTTTGACATTGCTGCATTGATACAATCTTTGGATTTATTTTATGATATTGTTATTTATTAATTGTATTTTTTTATATTTATACCTTACCATATTTATTATTCCTTATTTAATAATGATATATTACAATATACATAAAACATACTTAGATTTTGATCTCACTTTTATTTTGTTTATTTTACCATAAATATGATGGAAAAATATTTCAATGAGTTTTCAAGGATGCAGAATATATTTTTTGTTATTTTTTATATTTTATTTCAATTATATTAAGGGAATCGTGTATTAATCTTTTTCTTTAACAATTATAAACTGATCAATACCATGAACAATGAACCCTTATATCTATTTTAATGTAACAATATAGTAATTGGTTTTGGGTTACTCGATTTGAGGTTAGTATAGTGGGTATCAGGGATAATTTAGTAGAAACCATTAGAAGTAGGTTTTGTAAAATATATAGTTGAGGACATAACCCTGTGATATACAATAAAAACTATGTTTAATTATATGATAATATAATATAATTTTTGGTATGGTATAGATTATGTGGTTTTCCTATCAATACATCCCTATTTGGATACTAAATGTGGATATGGTTTAGAAGAAATGCATCTAGTGTTAATAAATCTAAAAAGAGGTGGTTGAGCATATCATGGACACCATTATGGTGGATGGTTAATGGTCCCCTAATGCACTTAAAGTTTCACATTCCTAGTGGGTATTTTTTTGGATAATTCACATTTTCATTATAAAACATTTTTAAATATTTGGAAACATTTTTATGATTTAATAACACCACCATAAAATCATGTTTATTTTTTTGATATTAACATTGAATAAATTTTCAATTTATTTAAAATATTACACTTGATTTAGAATTATATATTATTATTTAATATATATAATTTTATGATCTAATAAAATATATTCCACTATTTAATAAAGGATATAGTTAGAAAAATTTGTATTTATGCTTGAGGCCAAGGTAGAAGTATCCATATGGGGTTATCCAATTAAACTTGTACTGGAGATGAGAAGAGAATGGAAATATTTGGGTAACTGACCAAGGATAATCTTAATAACCATGTAGATTTGGATAAATATGATATACCACCACATGATTCAGTGATTTTAGATTGTTTACTATTTTATAAAACTACATATTAGAGTGGAAATAAACAAATAATATTAGTTGAACAGTGGAGTATATTGCTTGAGAAGATATTTCCGGCCATATGATTTCACAAATGGGAAATGGTTACAATGGATGTGTATTATCTCAGAGGTGATACCAATAAATGGTTTTTTTGATTGATAATTCAATGGAGGAATAAAGAACATGACATAAATAATTTAGATATTTTAATGTAACAATCATTGATAAATATTTTCTTCATGGGAAATGAACTAAAATGTGTCGAAAGTTCATCATCTTAAAGAAAAAGGAAGAATAAAGTGTTGTTCAGTATGGTTAATCCTTTCATTTTCCACCCATGAATGATACATATTATAATTTTAACATGAAAATAAATATGGATCATTTCATTAAATTGATTAATCTAACTCCTAATATGGAAGTCGTTTATAAAACATTTTAATCATATAATAAAATAACATTATGTTCCATCAAAACATAGTTTGAATTATGTAGATCTTATATATTCAAGTTAAATCAATAAAATGATAGGTCAGTTAAATAATAAGAATAATGTAATATTCCAAAAAATTATATTTGAATGAAAAAATTTATATATTATGAAATTTATTGAAAGAAATATCCTAATTATTTTTAAGTGAATGATATTTTGTTACAAGTATAGTGGTAAGGGTCATAAAGATATTGATATGGAGGGGAAGAATGAATCCACTTCTATATAGTTATTCAACTATAGATAAAGTTGTGATTATTTTCAGAAATATACCCGGAATCATGAAAACCTGACGCAAAGGAGGATGAGGGGTGAAGGCCTAGCATATGAGATTACTACAACTAACGATGAAGATTAAATAGATATGGAAGAATAGTATTTAATCATATCCTCCAATTTATATAATTCTATAGTTTACTTTTGATCTTCCCACTCTTTTACTTCTTCTATGTTTTCCCAAAAAATTAGATATTTTCGTTGCACATTAATAATTGAGTTGTTAGTCATGAATCAAAGTAGAAGTATCACCACAATAATGATTTGTCAATCAGTTCCTATTAAGGAACATTAACATGCCCAATATCTAAATTTATTATTATTCTTATGGTTTAAATTCATAAAATCCTTATTATAGATTGGATTTCAAAATGTGATGAAAATTTTTATTTCAAAGAGAATGGAATTACAATTTTGGAGGATGACATGTAAATCAACATCTTTAGATTGGTGAATTGATAATTATATTCATGTCAATATCCATCACTAGTAGCTCTCACAAATGGGATTCTTAATAAATATGATAAAAATGTTTATTTGGAAATTTAAATCATCAAATTGAGGATGTTACTAATTTATTGGAATACATTGATGAATTTCAAAAGGAATTACTTGGACATTCACCAACGATTGAAGTTGATTTCTCTGTTGATTTTTTCCTAATTAAACATAAATATAAAATATTCTCTATAGAATAAACACTATGGAGTTAGTGGAGTATAAGAAACAAATAAAGGTGTTGTGTGATAATGGAATTTTACATTATTAGTGTTTCCCCTTCGGGAGTTCATGTTGATCTCATTGTGATGAATGGTGGTTCCATTACGATATGCCTCGAGTAAAGGGAAATAAATGATATCATCATAATGTAAATGAATCATGTGTCTCACATAGATGAATTATTAGATCAACTTCATAGAGATTAATATGTTTCAAATATTTAACTTCACACCAAATATCAACAATTATGAGTAAGAAACGAAGATATTCCAAAGATAGAATTTCATATGATGTATTTACATTAGATCTTTACAAAAATTCATTTTGGATTTACTGATGAACCCTCTATTTATTACGTATATTATAAAACAAGTATTCAAGAAATTTCTTGATATTTTGAAGTGGTACATATTGATGATATATTGGTGTAATCTTTAATCTATGATGACCATGTGAATCACTAAATGAACATTATTAAGTCACATAGATGAAAAGTCTATAAGAAGATTATAAAGTGTGGATTATATAATACAAAATATTATTTTCATGGTCATATTTCCTCCATGGATGTAACCTTAATTGACCTAGAAAAAAATGTAATAAAAAAAAACCTACACCAACACATCTAACCATAGTAAGTAATTTATTGGTTTGTTCGGCTAAATTTTTTGATTATTTAAAAATGTTACCAATTGGATAAACAATCCACAAAGTTTACCTGTAAAGGGGTACATGTCATCTGGAAAAAGGATTAAGAAGAAATTTTTGATGAATTAATAAGAAGAATGGTGAATGTGATTATTTTGAATCTTCTCTAAGGAAATGATGGATTTTTTATATATAATGATATATAAAATGTGGGAATTGGTTGTTTACTTATTAATAATGGTAATTTTATTTTATATTCATAAATTATTTTAATGATTTAGTAATGGAACTATCCAACCCATGATCTAATGTTGGAAGGTCAAATATTATATATGATGATATGTAGATAGTATCTATATCGAGAATGTTTTGAGATAAACTTAGATGAAAAATCATATAACAAATATTTTAATATAATGATCTCAATATGAGGTAATGGAAATGGATCATGATACTCAAGGTTTATGGTTTCTCAACACCCTACCACCTATGGGAGGAAATAAGGCAGTTGATTCAATGAGAAGGAATGGTCATGGTTTTCTAAAAAAACAAAGATTTCCATAAATCCAATATTCATGAACATAGTAATGATAGATATGGGAATTATTAGTGAATGATATACATAAATCCCTTTTAAAATTATTTCTGAATAGTGGAAAATATAAAAAAATATCATCTTAATAACGAGAATTTTAAAATGAAATTAATACTGTTAATGATTTTAATTATAAAAAAGGATTTTTGAATACATCATTATGATGTTTTTAAACAAGATATGTGTTCCATATATACCTAATATGAAAAGGGAATTATTTTATTATTCCAATAGTCCAAATTTCTACATACACCATGGTTGGATAAATATGTATTGTTTTTAGAACAATTTTTTTGATGGGATAATATGAAGCAAAAAGTTACAGATTATATATCGAGATTCCTTGTTTATCAACAGTTACAAAATAATAATAAACATAATATAGGATTCATGAAACCTAAACCAATTTTTAGGAGGTAATGGGAAAACAATTATATGGAATTTTCCCATAGATTACCAAAAACTCCCAGAATGAATTTTTCAAAATGGATTATTATTAAATTCCGTAATAAATATATATAGTTTATTGATATAAGAGAATATTTACCTCTTTAGAACCTATAATGACTCTATATTAATTAATTTTTAATACATCATGTGGAAAATATTTTAATTGTGTCTGATTGTGATCGACAATTTATATTGACATTTTGGAAAAGTATTTAGAAATATCTGAATACCTATCTTTATTTAAGATCTATCAATCATACTAAAACTAATGGGTTGTACAAATGGTATATTCAAATATTTTAATGCATGTTGAGTTCATCAACACATGTCTTTGAAGGTATATTGTATCATTTTTTACCTTCGTTAATAAGTCATGTAACATTTTCATCAATTCAATTATTTATTTGGTGTTATTTAAAGAATTATACTGAAATATATTCCATTTTCTTACTTGATCTGATGAAGTATGTCAAGGGAATATTATTAGACATAATAATGTTTAGGAGACAATTAATTTTTTTTATGAAATTCAAACTCATAATAAGTAATCCAAAAGCCAAAAAAATAGTTATACAGAAATCTGAAGGCAATAATTCAAATCCAAAGTGGGAGATCATATTTTCTTGAACGTATGACCAAGGAAGGGAGTTATAATGTTTGGTAACAAATGAAATATTATGCCCAAGAATATCATACATTTTTATGATTTTAAAAAAATTCGATCCATGTCATTCAATTTTTCAATGCTTCTATTCCTCTATAATGTACATTATGTGTTACATATCTCAGCATTAAGAAGTAAATGCCATCCTAGTGCTTGTTATCACCTATAATGAAATAGAATTGGAAATTAATCTATCATACCATGATGATCAAATATATAATCTTGACACTATAGAACATTCTTTGATGAATAAAAAAACGTGTATGGAAAATGGACTTTTGAGAACTCATAAAATAAGGGATGCAATGTGCCAACTAGAAGATGTTATAGGAAAAACCAACCTTGTTTGTTTAAATATAATATCCATGAAAATATTAAGGTTTAAATTTATATAAGCGGTAATAATGTTACACCAATTATTCAATTATTGTATGTGTAAATTCTATTTTATAAAAACTATAGTACATTGCACATTGTAATATTTCATGGAACTTACTTGGTCAAAATAATCATAAAATAAGTTTTTGATATTTTAAATTATTTGTAAGACATTATAAATAATTGAAAATTTGGAATTTAATACCACTTTAACTTATAATAATGTGTAATAATATTTATTATATATTTGATAAAAATTAAGATATGATCATTTGGTGGTAGAAGGGGATATTATTAGAAAATATATTTTTAAATGCATAATGTCATTCCAATTTTATTAATTTAAAAAATATTTACTACTAAAATATTTAAATGAAATTTATAGACTATTTATATTAATATATGAATTGAAATCCATATAAATATGTTTATTACTCATTTATTTATTATAATATCATATAACTATCAAAAATATATTTCTTAAAAAACACGTCTTACGTCACATTTTTTGGGTTTATTTTTAAATTAAATTATTCCAATTCAAATAATAGTGTTGGATAAAAATGAATTAATTTTCTTGAATTTTATTAATTAGTAAAATTTAAAAGGTTTATCTTGACTATTGTTCATTATAAATTTTAAAAACCATAAAAACTAGTGACTATTGTTAATGTTAAAACAAGTCAACTAAGGGTTAAGCAAAATAGATAATAGATAAAATTACAAAAAATTATTCTTTTATTGAATTTTTCAGTGGTTTTCAACAAAATATATTTTTTAGGATTTAAATATTTTATTTTAAAACCTTAATTTTAATATGGGAACCCAAAAAAGAATTTTTAAAAGATAAGTTATATTGTTTTCAAATTTTAATCTATTTTTGAGTCATTCAATTTAATTAAATGGTTCGAAGATCCAATTTAGTTTTTCCTTGATTAAAAATTATAAAAACATAATTTATTATTATTATTATAGAAAATATAATATATACCAATTTACTACCTTATTCTAAGTAAAAATTATTTTTACACTTAAGTTGGTATTCTCATAAAAAGGGTTTAATGTGATTTATATTCTTAAATGAAAATAAATTAATTCCCTATATAAAAATTAAAAACTTATAAAATTGGATCGAAAATTTAGAATCTTATTTTAAAAAAAATAGTGGGAACCTTTTAATTTTTTTCATTTAATTGAGTTATCATGGTAAAAAGTTAAAATATATTGATTAAGGTGAAAATCATTATAAAGTGCTGTAAATAGTTGATAAGGAATAAAATTTATCCAAAACCTGCCTAAATTGGATTACTTGGATTTTTTTGAACCTAACATTCCTTATATTATAAATTTTTGTGCCTTGATTCGACATGGAATGATTACTATTTATATATATATATATATTAATCTTTTATGTAATTCCATGTGTGTCTTTTCCCTCCACTATAATAGTATACCACCTATATTCTCTTATCCAAAATTTATGAGCCAAATATTTCATCCAATACCTTCCATTATACCACCCTATGTTACTAATTACATAATACACAATCTTTCATCCCAAAATATAGTTCTTACAATGATCATGGTTAAGTAAAGAGAGGTTTCTACAATGTAAGGTAAACTTCTTAACAAAATTATTTCTTTTTTTACCTCTTTCATTACCACCTTAATTATATACTAATAATTACATTATTATAACATCTTTATATATCATGTAAATAGATGTTATTAAGTTTATGTAATCATATTTATCTAGTTTCTTATTCATCCAATTGAAGACTTGACCATCACTTCTTGGTTTGAGGACAACCACTTCATGAACCGATATAATTGTTTTTCATCATTGACTAACATGGAGAGAAATAAAGTTAAAAAATGGATATATATGATACTTATGAAATTATATTTATTTTTTGAATATATTAAATCATATAATACCTTGTTGTTTCACCGATTAGGGAAATGAAAACATCGTTCATGCCTACGTACGACCAACAATCTCCACGAATCTATGTGATTTATTATCGATGTCCAAATTTGAATAATGATTAAAAAACATATATAATGAATAAATATTATATTTTTAACATTAATATAATTATATTTATGATATAAACATATCTTATTCAAAACAACCGTATGCTCCACAACAATACATGCTTGAGAATATGAAGTAGTTAACACTCGAAACAGTTGTAATAAAAAAATTATTACAAAATAAAAAAGGAAAATATATTATAGTTTAATAATATATGATATTATGAATATGAATATAGATCTATTATATTTTATTAACCTGTTAAAATTAGTTATAGATGAGGTTAATGAACATTATACTCAAGGGAAGTGTTAGGTAATGAGTTTTATCTCTGTATACCTACCATTGAGACAAATTTTCTATTATGCACCTATTTACTTTCTTATGGTGTATATATTATACCTTTTATAATTAATAAGAATATATTGTTATTAATGATGATTAATTTTTTGTTTCATGTTTACTATTTTAAATGGTTACAATTTGAATTTTTTAAAAGATGTAATAAATTATTTTACAATCTCATTTTTCAGATTTCACATATTTTCATTAAAGAATCATATAATCTATCATTCTTAAAAAAATTATATTTTATTATCCTATGGATATTTAAGTATTTCAATATTATTTTCCATGTTTTCCTCTCCATTTTAATTTCAGCCTAAGAATACATGTTTAAAATAGATGTTGATATAATTTATGTTTTCATTAAGTATATATCACTTTAATGTATATATTTTTTCAAATTATTTTATAAAAGTATTTTTTTATTTTTTCAAAATATATAATTATTAAATTTTTATGTTATAATTCATTTTTTAAAATGTTTTAATGAAATCATTGTAATTTTTTTTTAATGGTTCTTTTTTCACAATGATGAAAATAAATTTAAAAGGAATGTTTGTCTATGTATACGGTGTTTATTTATTTTTTCATTGAAATAAACGTTCTAAAATTTTTAACATATTATAAAAGATATAAATGGGTTGAAAATGATATATATTTTATAAAAAATATTTATATGTATCTATTACAATATCAACTATCCTTTAAAAGACATTCTTTTATTGAAATATATTTTTTATGAATTGATTCTCATTTACCATCTCTTGATTAATTTTTTTAACAATAAAATTGTATTGAAAAATTATATTTCTTTTGATAAGTTGGGATTGTATTTGTCTTAAAAATTTATATTATTTTTAGCATAAATATGATTATTTCCTAATCATAATACCATTAATACATAAAGTGTTTTACTTGTAATGCTTTTTAATTGAATGTTGAAATCATGATATTTTGTATCTTTTACTCAATATAGATATTTTTTGGATAATTCATATTTTTTATGTATTGAATTAGTCATTGAGTATATGAGTAATGTTTTGTAGAGGTAATGAAATGCATGGCCAGGAATTATATAGCCCCTTTATGAAACAATAGGTCCCATGAGACAAATTAGTTGAAAGAATTAAATGGGTTATTTGTGTATACATACCCATCATCTATACTATCTTGGAAAAGGCCTTGGTTGTAAATATATCAAGATTTTTTAATTAATAAAATCCAATATTCTTCATTTATTTCATTTTTAATTCATTTATTATTATACACGAGATTACCTCATTGATATTATCCTTGGATTAGTTTCATATTCTTGTCATTGATTAAATTAAATATGTTTTCAGTTCTCTAACATTTCATGTTGATAATGATTCATTTAATAATGATAGATTCTAATGAATATAACCCTTAACAAGAATTTGAGATCGCCATTAGTTTGTTTTATTTTTCTAGATATAATTAAGAAATATTTGATTGAGTTTTCAAGGATACATAAAATTATGTTTTATTATTTTCTATATTTGAATTATAATATAAGAAGGGATTTTTTATATAGTTCTTAAACACCATTATATGGATTAGACCTTGGTGATGTGATACATTGTATCTAATCCATTGTAATTAATTAGACCCTCTTTTTTAGGTTACTAGAGTTGGGATCTCTAATGGGTTGTTAAGCTAGTATCACAATAAGATGGTTTTACTATATATTCACTGAGGAATTAGAATGATCCTTTGATATTTAATTTGGTGTTATTGAGAAGGATCCTATTATGTATGAAATTACGTTCACCCCTATATATATAATATTATTTTACATGATTCTATGATTATCTGAAGACTGATCTAGACATTTTCTGCTCGATGGTAGGTGTTTTTATTAGAGTTTCATTGTTACAAGTATTATTATTGTATTAACCTTGGAAACTTTTATGATTATGTAATTTACTAGCTGACCAATAATATTAGTTTACATTTTATATTATTTTTCTGATCATTTATTTTTTTATCATTGTTTTATTGAGATTCATTAGGATAATGCATCACTTTTATGTGATTTTTGACCTTCGTTTTAGTCGTAGGCCAAAGACCTATTGGAGGCAGACGTCTGGGTCACCATTATCTTCATTACATGCCTAAAAGTTGTTCTTAGTAGTGTATGTTTATGAAAATGTCATTTGAGAACATCATATTATTGTTAGGATGATTAATCAAGTTAGAAACATGTGAGGATTACAGTGTATTTGAAGGGAAATAGGTTTCATGAAAATAATTGAGTGATGTATCAAGAGAGAACAATTACAAAATAGGTTATTAGGATCCCCTATGTTATGATGGAATTATATTAGTATTAATATGTATATTATTAAAGACAATACTAATTTCAAATTAGTAACCTAGGATAGTATATATATCAATTATTTATTCTTATGTTTGAATTGGGTTTATTTTAAGGAAAATAAAATGATTAAAATTTAAATAATATGTGAACCCAAGTCCCTTACACATATTATTAAATTATTTTTATCATAAATATGAAACAAACACAATCCAATGATTGAGAGGCCCTGTATATTGGGAATAATATGTTCATAATAGTTCAAAAGTAAAGTGAAACACAATATATTTATATTATTCTACATAATAATGTCCTAAATCATTTTGAGATCCTAAAATAGCATAAAAAAACTTAAAGGAATAAATAACTAAATAGGGTGAACAAAAATACCATGTAAGGTAATAATCATGATAATTAAGCCTAAAATATGAATCAAGTGAAATATAATGATATCATAAGAGGCAAGGTACATGAATGATCACATAGAGGAATAGCTTATGTATATAGGAAAAATATGATCAAGGCATAATTGGTATACATTATCATTGTAAAATGTGACTTAAGGATGTGTCAAGGATAACCACCAATACAATATCACATAGTGGATAGAGTATAGACATAGATTACGTTTACTCTCTAATCCCATATATATAATTTCATGATTAATAAACATTAAAAAACAAATTGGAGTTCTATCTTTGTGAAAAAAATAATAACATGTATATGCATATGTTTTCCAAATAGGGAAATCATACATAATTCATAAGTATCGTAAAAACTAATGGGAATGTAATGGATTACATAATCATGTCTTATAATATATCCAAATTTCATATCATTATGAATTCTACAAAACATAGGATTGAATCATTATTAGATATAAATACATAAATAAATACCTATAGGATATAAAAATAAATTCCAAGTGAATTGAATAAATAAAAAGTAGTGGTGTAATGATATTAGAAAATATTTTTTATGTGGAGTTTAATGAAAAAGGGGAAAATAATCATTAAAAATGGAAAGGGAATAATAATTCACATAAAACATGAAATGGAAAAAAATAATTATTCATTGTATAATTTTTTTAGATGTTACATAAGGTCTAGAAATTTTAATTTAGTGGAATGTAAAATTAGGAAAGAGAATAGATAATTTCACCTTAATCAACTTTACTTAATGAAATAAATTAAGGATGAAACCATTAAAACATTTATATCTCTATCATAGAAAGCTTAATTAAAAATGATATATATTTGTGTGGAATATATATAAATAAGATATTAGATGTAAATAAGAATAATAGATATATAATGTGAGATAGAGAGATAGAGAGGGAGAGAAAAAACATACAGTAATGAAAATAGGTTGGCTCAGAGAGATCCCTTACCTCGTACCTAGATTCATTTAGTATGCTCAATCAACTCCCCGAAATATTCAAAGTAATTTTTTTCAATGCGTGATTGGGAAACATAATAAAATATATTTTATTTATTATCATGATTTTATATTATATTATTGTTATTTATTTGAGATATCATTTCTGTTTCTATTGTTTTAGGTCATTTGTTTCATGGTTGAATTAATTTTTAGTAAATTATATTATTTCTTATAGAATTGATTAATAACTAAAAAATTCTAATAAATAATATTCCTTTTCTTCTAGAATATAGAATAGTCTCAATTATACTGACGTGTTATGAATATAGGTATGATTGTTTTCGTATATACTTTATTGTTATACAGTTAGTTCCGTTAGGTTATTTGACCAACCATCTCAAACTATATACATTTTTTAAATTCAATGATTATAAATAAATTAAAAAATATTAAATAAGAAATATGATAATTATTATAATAATATTATATAATATTATTTTTTATATGACCATCCATGAATGTAGGGGATAAAAAAGTTTGTTACTTATGGAGGTGGTGAACTGACCATATTGTGAACAAAAGTTTAATTTTATAATGAAATGAGAAGAGGTTGGATGATGGATATTACATTAAAAAATAATATTATAATACATTTGAGATAATGGATTCATTACTCCATGGAATAGAGATATTTTTTTGAGGATATGAAGGAGTAAAAATTAAAAATATTTCTTGAGGGTACTGCATTCTCCTCTTAGGCTTCACATTAAGGCACCATTGATTTTGTAATTGTATGTGACCAAGGATTCAAGGAAATGGGGAATGACTGGAAGAAAATAATGATGTGTATTAGTATGTAAATGGATTTATAATGTGAGTCGAGAAGGGGTGGTACTTATAAGGGGAAGAGAGGGTTGTTTTTGGAACATTATATTCATTAGATTATTATTTTACCTCAATCCTAGAAATAGTGTTGTTTTTTTGACGAGTTACAATAATTTTAGTGTGTGAGTCCAAACTATTGTTTTCATACAACATCTATGACTCACAAATTTGTGCATTTAGTTTATAATGTAAAATATCATATTTTGATGTATTTCACTATTCACACAAAATTGTTCTTTATATACAAATACTAAAAATTACCCAAGAATATGTTTTAGCTTTTAGATCAAAAAATGCAATCCATTTTTTGAATTTAATATTTCAAATATGATAAATTTAAATTTTAAAATAAAATCATTATTTATTTGAAAACTATCAATTATAAAATTATGATCATTTATCTAACCCTATAAAAAATTATTTACAATATCATAAAATTAAATTATTTTTAAATTGGTACATAATATTATTTTATAAAAACATTTTATGAAAATAATTTTACTTAAAAATGTTATATTTTTTATAAAAATGAAGATAAAACATATATGTTTTATAAAAAACAAACAATTATTATATCATTTTTAAATAATTTTTTACTAGATTTATTATATTAATATTTCATATTTTTATAAGATATGTAAATAATATTTTAAAAAAACATTGGTGAGGTTACTATTCGAATGGTCAGGTTACTGTTCTAAATGGTAATATTACTATTAGAATGGACATAATACTATTCCAATGGTCATATTTATGACTATTATAGGGGTTCAATAATTTCTATAAATACATCACATTTTATTAATTCTTATTTTGCTTCTATTTTCAATCATTGATATATATATGTTTTTATTTTCAAAATGAATATTACATTACAAATATACAGTTTCATTTTTATAGAATTTATTGTGTATAAGATTATTTGATGGGATCAAGAATATTAAAAAATATCATTGTTGTCCTATTTTTAATTTTTTACCTCTATTAATATTTAAATTTTATATATATATATTTATTTCATAACTATACTATTAAAATTAATATAAATTTCTTTTGGTTCTATCATGTAGTGATTATGCATTATATAATAGTAAATTACGAAATATGAAAAAATTATGTAATTAGATGGGAAATTCCTTTCATAAAATTCGGGGTCCTCACACTATTCACCCATTATGAAATTTACCCTCTGAAATTTCATCTCATACAGTAATATGAAAATAGATTGGTATAAATTTTATTTAATTTCTTTCTGTGTTCCCAAGTTTCCTCCAAATAGTAATGGTTCTACCATAATACATTAACTATGTGAATTTTCATGTTATACAAAATATATATTATACAATATGAGATCATTATTATTGGATCCTCATAAGAGAGATCATTTTCCAACTACACAACAATTAATTTCATACATGTGATAGATCTAATATGTAGTTCATCAATAGGGATACATGGAACATACCATATAATTGAGAGAAGGTCAATGGTATTGACAATCGATATGCCACAACTTTGATCCTATCGAGAACCTCATTCTGTAGGTTTCGAGCGCAACATAAGCGGGTTGGTGGATTTTCCCAAATTTATTTTTAGCATTAAACAATGTTCAAATCGAGATCCGTCATGATATAAAAAGACGGATCATCGGAATAGAACGAAGAACGAAAAAAAGTGGGAATCCCTGAACTATAGAGATATGATCATCATATGATGGTTATAATTAATATAATTAATTCACAAGAATTACCTTGGTCAAATTCTTTCTTTGTTTATGTGTCTGGTCACGATTTGGTGATCCGTTGTTGTGTCGTAGAATCCAAGTGTAAGATTCCTCTAGTGGTGATCCACATGTGTGCCACATATCTCTGGATGTTGCCGAAGGGATCTCCGGGTTCTGGCACGGAAGAACCTTTTCTTCCGATGTCCTCCTTCGACTGCCTTGATATCTCGGTCTTGAGAGTGTTCTTGGAGGAAGGAGTTCTTTCTGTCTTGAATTAATTCTTCATAATTTTTGGGAAAAATGATTGATCAATGTTTTGGGGTTTTGAGGATATTTATAATCGGGTTTGAGGTTATAGAGTTATGACAATAAATAAACACATTACACATTTTATTTATTTCATTACCTCTTATAGAAAACCCCCATGTTGAATTATTAATTCCTTTACATTCACCCACGCTGATTATAATAAATATAATTTAATAAAACAATATTATATCCTCAAAATCCCTACTGGATATACTACATAGTGTTTAATCATTAATACATGGAATGTACTTGTTTACCATAAAACAATATGGAATGTATATTTAATATACACGACATGTACTTTTAATTTCCCCTTTACTATATTTCCTCCACCAAATTTATTTTTCCTTGAGTAATGGGTATTTATTTCTTAAATAAATGTAACTGCATTACTCGCTAATAAATGTATTATTTCACACACAATATACTCTCTTGAATAAATATTCTCGAAATAAATGCAATCAGGAATCCTTAAATAATTATTAAACCACAGTCAAGAATAATATTTATTTAGCTTGTTAAATTTATATTTAACTAAGATACATGGACACACTTAGTGTGTGACCCTGTAGGCCCCTTTCTCAGTGGCATTAGGCAGAGCCTGCCTAAAGTCAAAGGTTAGCATCTAGAAACATACCAAGGCACCCATAGGGAAAGAATTTAATGCTGCAATGACGTGTCACCTCATATGAATGCTTACCGTGTAATATAACCCCTTTTCCTCAATATCTCTAATCAAGAGGGTTGTATGCTAGTGCCATCAACCCATGTGCTCGATTATTCTTTATTTGACTTTCGGGAATTAAACACGCTCGTACCTTACCATGGACATCGATTTATTTATGCTATATCAATTCAATCAAAGGGCCTGAGAAATCTACTTCTATTATGGAATAGAAGGGAAAAATCCTTTCTTTCATTATCCATTAATACAGTATTACTCATGACGCACCAAACGTATCCTACCTCACTATGAATAGTGTGTCATCACAGTTTTCATCAATACATCTAAATGCCCGAGTTGTACTACCCATTAATAATAATATTAAAGTCTAAGGACCAATACACACGTCCAAAGATATGATCATCCAATTATACTATAAAATTTGGATTTCATACTGGCAGGCCTCATTATCATAATATCTTCTTGGATATTACCAGGGTTGCACACCATGAGAAGGTGCCCTAAGGTTTTATGAGTCCTCACCCCTAATGACCTGTATTATTTGTGCCCCTAAAATAATATCATCCATCCATAGAACATATATTCAATAACAGTGTTATGGCGCTTCTGGGTTCTCATCATAGAAGGGATCCGTTATGACCCTTTAATGTAACAGCTATCCTTAGGACATTATCACATGCATTGTCACATAGATGAACAATCAAGATGCAATAAGGCTTTTATTAAGGAATAATGTACAAAGTAGTTGGTTCTAGGCCACCAACTCCAGCAAAAAATAGTTGATATACATAGCACACTTTCCCCTTTATTCTCAAATCCCATGACACTCTTTTATAGAGATATGTGAAGGAACAATTTTTCTCAAACCTGAAATTCTATGAATCTGTAACAGTTATCAGTATAATGCTATTTTAAACTCTGAGATGTCTTATTGTGCTACTAAATTTTCATAACATTTTACACCATTCCATTGACCATTAGAAGTCCTAGAAACATGTGTTCACTAACTGCATCCCAACACATTAGTTTTAAACATCTATTCCAATAATGGAATTCATATGGAGCCATTTGGTTGTTTTAGAGGAAATTATTATTGTATGAGAACTTGAAAAAAGGAAGATACTAATACCATCATATTATAAAATACATTGATCACATTTTCATCATTCTCTAAATTGTATATATTGCCCAGTCAAATTGAAAATCAATTTGGGGTGATAATACATAAAAATGTTAAAATCAGAGTTTATATCATGTAGGATACCTTTCTAGAACATAGAGGAAAACTTTGGATATTGAACCAATAAAATTTTTATTAGTCTTCCATTTATATTCAATATTTGTATAATGTATATCCCAATAGGTTTACAAAGTTATAATTTATCTCAAATTTCAATTAAGTGAGTAAAATGTTTAATATGATCCACCAGAACCCATATAACATTATTTTCTTTGGATTTAATTATAATTCCTATAAAAATTTCATTGGTGTTGTTTTCCTATTTAGATGTTGGTATGGATAATGGTTACATCATTACCTAGGAAATTTTTCATTTATACCTTCCCTTGAATACATACCAAACAATTTGATGTATAATTATTGATATCATACATTATATTTTCCCACCAACAGTTCTTTGGGTGATCTTGATATATCCTCATGATACCTAGGTTGATGGATAATTTTGAGTTATGTTCATAATTTAACAGATCCTTCATCTCAATTTTTGATGATACATAAATTTAGGATTTCAATCATATAACTACTTTATAAATTTTTAAATATAAGGATATACCTTTTCTTAAAGATTTCACATTTTTATTTATTTCCACATCATCTATTTTAGTATCCTTTATCTTCTCGAGAATGAATGGTTGATAAGTCATTTTAGTTTGGTATGATGTTGTTCCTTCCTTTATGACTTTCATATATATCCATTATGAGTATAAGATGATTGGATACTAATAAATTCTTATCATTGATAAGGTTACTTGATTATTTATTTATAGATAATCTTAAAAATTATTTGATTTCAGGGGATGGTAGTGGATAGAGTAGTTATAATCCTTGATGAGATCTTTCCATATTCACTAGAACATATTATGATAATTTTATATAAATATATACATCATTATCATATGATCTAAAAATATTTCAAGAATTTACCTATAGAGAAAAGTCCACAAAATAATTAATACAATGATAAGTACAGCCTACTCTAGATCATGGTTTGGCATGTTATACTAAAGGACAATCTATTACCCTGAGTTTTTTACTATAAATTTATCAATTTTCATCAAGACACATTCTAATACCTTCATTAATGAATTATTGTATACTATATAATGTTTCCCACTTGAGTTTATGGTGTGTACTAGGGTATTCATAAGCCTATTTATAAATTCCATGAAGATATATTTGCATTCACTTATCAAGAAAAATATCACTCCATATAAAGTTAGTTTGGTTAATTGTTTTAAAAAACAAGAAAAGTTTATTACATATCGATAATAGTAACATGTTTGTCTAAGGAAACTACATATCTCCATCCTATATTTTTTTCTAGGCCATTGCATTATTTGTTTCATCATTAAAGGGTACATAGATAAACATTTTTAGTGATAACATTACATAAAAATGATAATTCATGTATTCAAAACACACAATTATTTTACCTTTCATATTGATTATCCAATCACAATGTCTTTAGAATAATATTAAAATTGTACTCATTTACCACCATGAATTTGGATTTTATCATTGTATCTTCATAAATTCTACCACAAGTATTTAGAAATAATCATTAAACAATCCATTAATTATATTCATCGATATTCCTTGAGATTTATTTTTTCCAAATGGATTCGCTAGGAACTTATAATGATCATACCTTTTTCTAATGGAATTCATGGAAATACCTTTTTTTCTTAACCATTATTATTTTATACACAACCAATGTCCCACTATATAAAAATCCAATCCCTGAATATATGATCAAATCAATCACCAACCCATTGAAGGGAAAACTTTTTATTTATATATATATTTTTTATTTCATTATAATAAATGCAGGGTTTCCATGGAATGTACTTATTTTTGGTGGAGAAGAATGAACCATACCATGGTAAATCACTTGGGAATATGGAACCATTTTAAATATTATACATAAACATGTTCATTATTTCTTCGACACGAATGGTGATCATTCGATAATGAGACTTGTATATAAGATGAAATATAACTATAAAATTTATTGATAACTAAATCTCTCAATTAAGAGGAAGACTAACCAAATTATCAAGGAACACATAGATATTTTCCTTTTTATGCACATGTATTAGAGCTTGATTATCTCTTATATCTCAATCATTGGGGCTATATATTATTTCTCATAAGCGAATAATATATATTCTTGAGAAGAAGATTCCAAAGTAGATTCAATCACATTATTACACCTTTACATAATTAGAGGATAAATATTGATGCAAAGAGTGATATGCCTCTCTTAATAGTTGATGTTGGATTTATATAAGGAAAAAATAGAAATTTTCAATAAAATCTAAAATTCAACTATATAAATAATGATAGGATTAGTTTATATGCTTATTCCCCTAATATTTACTTGGTAAGAGTTATTAACTGAGATTTAATAATTTATATTTTCTTATTCTTATAGATAGATCAACCCTAAAGGTTTGAGGTAGTTTTTGAATTTCTATACTAAACTATCAGAATATAAAGAAATTTATAAAACGAAAATAATGATTTGAATTCTCTATTCCATTATGAATAATGTATAGACCCATCCATAGAAATCCCTGAGCCGGTGAAATAATTTATAAAATTTTAATATATACAAGATTAAAATTCCAAGGGATCAAACATTTAAAAACTAGATTACATACATCACACCCATATTACATTGGGAAATAGAAAATAAAATAGTACCCATAATAAAAAAGGGACTATTTCTTTTAAATCTTATTCAAATATTACTTCTTCATAAACTATAGAAAATAATCATAATAGGGGTGATATCAAATGATTAGTAAGGGTAATTAAAGTGGAATAAAAATATAATTGATCAGGATAATGAAAATGGAAAGGTAAACAACTGATAACACATTACATTAAAATAACATATTAGGAAAAATAAATATATCAAAGTAATAAATCAAAACACATTCCATTTAATAAATTAATTAAGTATGAAATAAATACCTAGATATATCGATGTAAAATATCTTGGATAAATAATTATAATTGAAATGATGGAAATGATTTAATATTGAATTTCATGTATAAATAACATGTAAAACTATACTGTCAAGATATATTCTTAGTATTTTTTTGAACTACTTTGATTTGGCCAACTAATTGGTCTCATGAGACTATCTATGCCTTAAATGGATATCTATAACCAGAACCTACTCAGGTCATACATGTCCAAATAATTCCTAATATACATAATAATATATTTAAATTAATATAAAATATGACTTATCAAATATTCATATTGGATAAAATATAAGGATTCATCAATTATTACATAGTTAAGTAAATAATGGTCAATGTGAACACATTATTTAAAGATGGAATATGGTTTTGGATGTAATAATATACATCACCCAAGAATGTAAATATTTAAAATAATGTTAATTCTTTAATATTAAGTTAAAAATAAAAATAAATGTGAGTTTGTATAGATAATCATTAAAACATTCTAGAGAAGAATAATCATTAAACATTCTAAAGAGTCACATACCACTTTGAAACATTTGAATCATAATCTCTATGAAGGGATTATATTAAATGAAAAATAGAATACCATTAGAATAAATAAATTCATTATATAACATGTCAAGTGGAATTCTATACCCCACATTAAAGTAAATTGATGCGTAATAAGAAATTAGTCTTAAAAGAGTGTATATTGAGATGAAATCCCTTACATTATTCATCATATTAGTTGTGTGGTATTTGACCTCAAATATAGTGGTTTAATATATGATGATAATTAAATTATTAAAACCCAATAATAATTATCATAATATCATATATCAACTTCTTATATTATCTTATTACCCTTTTGTTTATAACATATCGTTATTTGGACTATTTTGGCTATTAATTTCCCAGTTTTCTCGAGTAACCATTGACTTGTTATTTGTTGTTCTTAATATTTATATCATTATTTAATAATATATAGAAGGAACACCATGATGTACTTATCATATATATATTCTTTATATATTTGTTAAAATAATTTATAATGTTTTAAAATATTAAATGAAATGTACCGTTCATGGAGAGAGTAGACTGTAAGTACGCTTGAATGCTAGATTCATTTTCATTTCATATTAAAACAATGAAAATAAAATCATGTATATGTATATTATAAATATATTATAATATCTCTGTAATTTATGATACATATTTTTATTAATATCATCATTAATATTTTCCAAGTATAACATGAATGAATCACATCTCATTCAGGAGGCGGTCATCCCCACATTCACGAACGGTGTTATTTTATTTACATAAAAGTGAATTTATAATGACTTGTGTTAAAAATTAATTAAAATAGAATAAATAACTAATAAATATAATAAATATCTTATATAAATATATTTTCAATTACAATATCCACCCTGATATTTGTTAAAATAAAATGAAGAACATCAATTTGTGAGGTAGCAGTTTGACGTTCACAAGAATGATATATTCATTACCCATTAGATGAGAGTTTGTGTATGTGAAGGTACAACCAATAACATAAATACATACTAGTATATTTTGGATAAATTTTCTGGTATATTGATGGGTAATAAGAATAATTTAGGGGGTGAAGAATAGAAATTAAACTAATGAGCTTGAGGAAACATGTTACATCTTATTCATTTATCTTCTTTTGGTTTGCACCAAAGGGATTATTTGGATGATTTTTTACAAAGTTATGGCTTATATGAATAGGGTAGGTATATTTAATAGATATGTTCTAAAATATTCTTCTAGATAGTGTAGCTAGAGATGTATGAGGAAGTGTGGGGAGATAATGCCTTTTTAAAGTGGAGGTGGAGTGACACTCTTGTAAATTTTTAGAAAGGGAATTACACAAGAATATTTCCATTTCAAGTGGCTCCAATAATTGAAAAAAGTTCATAAAATGGAGTATAGTTTAGAAATATTTCTATATAATTCATTTTAGATGAATGTAGAGGTCATTTTGGCCCTTGAGTTTAATTTTTCGTCCCTTGATAAGTTTAATTTCACCTTAATCATTGTAAATAATTTTAATTACATTAAATTATCTTATTGGTAAAATTATTAGTTAAATTTTTTATAAATTATAAATTATTATAATTCCATATATGGAATCCATTTTATTAAATATAAATCACATAAGTGGATGAAATTATTTTAAATTGTATCAAGCAGGCGGGACGACAATGTGAATTTTCAATGTAAAAGTGTCCAACAATTTGCTATGTTTTTATGTTCAATTTTAATGTGAAAATGATTAAAATGAAGTAAATTGGATTAATTTTTAAAAACTAAATTTAATTAAACATAAAAACCTGATTTAAATATAATTTTAATTTATAAAATAAATAGATAATTTTTTTGTATTATAATTATGTATTTTTTACTATTCATAAAAATGACATATTTCAAAAAATATCAAGAATCCATCATAAAAAAAATTTACCTTTCAATTTAAAATTTTATGTTAATATTAAAAAACATTTATAAAAATTTCACAAATTGGATATAAAAAATGTTTTCCCTTAAAAGGCGGTGAAAGCACATTATCAAAAAAATGGTTTTTTATTTATAAAACTTAATTTATTATTATAATATTACAATGAAATATATTTGTTTAATTTCAATATAGTTTATTTAATATATTACATATATATCAAAATAACATCACTCACTAATTTTCATAAATTTATTTTAATAGGATAATCCATCTTTGTGAGCATAAAAATAAGTTTCTATAAAATATTCCCTTTATTTTCAATTGGTTCATATATTCATTTATAATTATTTTGAAACCAATGATTTTTTTGTGTAAACCATATATTATCATATGTAAGGTAATAATATTAGTAATGTGCAGGTTATACATTATTATATGGAATAACAATATTTAAATAAAATATTATTGTTTGGTAATGTAACGTCCCAGATCCGGAACCCACACCATGGGTGCCCCGAACCCGGTTGGTCTCATAACCTCATGAACATTTCCCAAAACACCAGAGGCTGCCAACTAGTAGTGATAGACCATGTATGATAGTTGGGAAACTATAACCTCATTTGTCAATGTGTAGCACAGCGGAAAAGATATACATCATACCACAAAAAAGCAGCAAATAATATGAACTAGAAATGAACAACTGTAGTAAAAGATAACCAACAGTTATATATAATGAGGCATCATGTCACTATTTCTTTGAAAGAATCCAAAATAGGATACAATTCAATACAATACAATACAACTCAAAGTACAAGTACAACAAAACAAAACAGAACAGTGCAACCGCAACTCAGTAGCATCACATGCCTAAGCTCGGTCCCATGATCTCCTACTCCTCTACAACAATCATATACCTGTATAGGGAGCCTTGACCCTATCGAAACCTACAAAAATATAGTCTGTTTGGGATGAAGACATGACCAAAATAAGGTGTGAGAAATAAATCCTAGTAGGCAACAACCAAACGCCCATTCCCAACTGTTAGTGAAAATTTGAAACAACATTGTGCAATAATAAAATGTAGTAAACTATTATGTTCTCAAAGTAACTATCACCCCAAGTTACATTTCCATTTTAATGTTCTTTTAACAATTAAACATAATTTAATTTTGAGCTAATCAGAACCATTCCCTCAGGATAATCAGAAACCTACCCTCAGGCTAAATGTAACCATGCCCTCAGGATAATATAGTCATTCCCTTAGGCTAAATATCACCATTACCTCGGGCTAATATAACCATGCCCTCAAGCTAATATAACCACACCCTGAGGCTAATATAACCACAACCTCAGGGTAATATAACCACACCCTAAGGCTAATATAGTTACGCCCTCAGGCTAATCAAAACCATGCCCTCAGGATAAATCAAAACACTACCCTCAGTCGTAAGTAACCGGGCTGAGACCAAAGCATAAAAAGCAATTTTATACCAAATTTACTCTCAATAAAACATTAAATGGGTAATAATCACGGTATACCCTCGGGTATCCATGCAAAACGGCTAAATAGAGGAACCCACCCACAGGGTGGCCCTAGATCCAAACAGTGATCCCAAACAGCAATTTTAATTTATCATTAGATTATCTATACAATTCTATATATCTTATATGAAATTTCCTCAGCCATAGGATACCCCAAACATGGGTTCATATCACAACTGTATACAAAAATCAACCCAACAGTTGGAATTAACACCAAACCACCTGCCTCGATCTCCCCTGATCGATATACGCAAATTACGCCACCCGAAATCGTTCGTTTTTGACATATATTTGAGATAAACATTCCCAAATTCAACCTAAAATAACATTAATTCAGAAAATATTTAGTAATAAAGGCTCTAGAAGAAGGAATAGCTTACCCGTGCAGTTTAAAAGAGATAAAGGGAGTAGGAATAGGGTTTCTGGTGTGTTTTCGGGAGATCTTCTAAGGTCTAGACATCTCTCCCATGATCAAAATTAACCCACTAACTCCTCTTCCAAATGTGGAGGGTACTACCCATTTTATGTTAAAAAACTACAAGGCGTGTACTCTCACTTACAGAGCGTGCACTTTTCATTTTCTTAAACTATTCCTCTGGCGACTTCTTTCCACATCGGCACTGTTCATCCATCTACATGAGTACACAATGTGTATTCCTCATTACACAACGTGTACTGTAGCTCCGCTGGAAGCTGCCTCCATCGCCTTACTGTTCACTTGCTGACTGATTACACGCCATTTAAATACAAAGTACACGGCCTGTAGTTAGTTTTTTCACCCTTCATCGCTGACAGGGCTACACACCCTGTGTACTCATCCCACATGGGAAAACTACATGACATGTAGAAAAGTACACAGTGTGTACCCACAAAATTAGGGATTTTCCCTATTTTCATTATTTTCTCAAAAACACTTAAGGGAAAGGGAAAATAAGAAACCCGTACCTCAAAAATAAGAACCGGTTTCTTTTAAACCTCCCGCCTTAAAGTAATTCATCCCTGAATTTCCCCTTCGTGAGTGGTGAAGATATAGCTATTAACAACTCTGGTCACTGAGCACATATGTTAGTCTTTCACTCCCAGGTTTCATCATGCACTCATCCATGCTTCCAAAGTACCTGAACAAGAGAAACTAACCGGCCTCAGAGAACCTTCATACTCCTATCAACAATATGAATCATATGCTCCTCAAAGGATGCATCGACCTGAAGCTCAACCTTCTCAAGATAAAGAATGTGAGACGGGTCTTAATGATAGCAGTGTAGCTGAGATACATGGAAGACATTGTGCATTTCATGGTACCTCTGTGGTAACTGCAACCTATAGGAAACTGACCCAACTCTCTACAGAATCTCAAATTGACCCACATACCTCGGGGAAAGTTTACCCCGTCTTCTGATCTTCCTGTGTCCCAACCTCTGCAAAACACGCAAGAAAACCTAATCCTCGACCACAAACTCCAAGGGTTGTCTGGGGTGATCAGCATAAGTTTTCTGACAAGACTGTGTAGTATCCATCCTATTCTGAATAAACTGGACCAGCTCATAAGTCTCCTGCATGAGATGTGGTCCCTATAAAGCTGCCTCACCTTCCTCCATATGGAACAAAGGTGATAAGAATGAACTACCATATAAATCATTGTAAGGTTCCGTCTCAATAGTTTCTTGAAAACTATTATTATAGGAAAACTCGGCAAGGGGTATATTCTTCTCGCAAGAGCCCCCAAAGTCCAAGATGCATGCACGCAACATGTCCTCTATCACCTGTATCGTACGATGTGACTGGTCATCGGTCTTAGGGTGGTAAGCTGTGCTAAGAATCACCTGTGTAACTAGTACCCCTTGAAAACACTTCCAAAAACGATATGTAAAATGGTCATCCCTATCTGAAACAATAGAAAAAACCCCATAAAGATGTACTATCCATCATATATACAAATTTTCAAGCTCATCGACACTGTATGTCTCCTTGATCGAAAAAAGTGAGCTACCTTCGTAAGTTTGTCAATAGTATCCCACATGGAATCATTTCCTTGACGTAACCTCGTCAACCCAATCACGAAATCCATCGCCACATCATAACATTTCATCTATGGGATGGGTAATTGATGTAATAGTCCGACTGGCCTCTGATGCTCTGCCTTCACCTGCTGACAGGTGGAACATCTCGTAACAAAACTATCTACTCCCCTTTTCATACCCAGCCACCAATACTGACGTCTCAAGTCACGGTACATTTTTGTAACTCCGGGATGTACTACCGAAGCTGAAAAATGAAACTCTTGCATCAGCTCCTCACGTATTTCCCCTAGAACCCACACTCGTCCATGGACACGCATTACCTCATCATTGTTTATCGTCCAACGGGGAGGAGGGCCCTCACTTGCCACCGACTCCCTTAGAACCAAGCCTTCTGATTCTGATAGTTGTCTCATCCTAACTCTATCCAGAAGGGTAGAAGTCTCAGCTATGGATGAATGATAGGTTATCTCCCGAATATCGTGCACCTCCAAATGCATCTCAAATAACAAGTTCGTAAGCTGCCACTCACCACTGGCCTCCTGCACTGCCTATGTCTAAGTCTTTCTGATTAGGGCATCAGCTACTGCATTACCATTACCAGGTGTATAGGAAAGCTCAATGTCGAAGGACTAAAGGTACTCGACCCACCTTCGCTGTCTCAGATTCAAGTCACACTGAGTAAATATGTATTTGATCCTTTTGTGGTCGGTAAATACCACAATGTGCTCTCCCATGAGATAATGCATCCAATATCACAACGCATGAACCACTGCATCCAACTCATGATCATGCGTTGGGTAATTCCTATCATGTGGCATCAACTACCGACCCTCGTACGTAACAGCTTGATCACCCTGCATTAACACTGCTCCCAGTCCAATACCTGATGCACCACATTAAAATGTATAGCTCTTCCCATGCTCTGGAAGTATCAGGACAATGCAGATGTCAACCTTCCCTTCAGCTCCTGAAAGGTTGTCTCGCAAGCTTCTGACCAAACGAACATCACACCCTTCTTAGTCAAACCCATCAACGACACTCTTAAGTAGGATAAGTCCTGTATAAAATGCCTGTAGTAACCAGACATCCTCAATAAACTCTGTATCTCAAACAAGTTCTTAGGATGCTCCCAGGGAACTACTGCTCTCACCTTCTCTGGGACTACCGCAACTCCAGCCTCTGAGATAATATGACCCCATAAGTGAATTTGTTCCATCTAAAAGTGTCACTTTGAGAGATTAGTATATAGCTTATGCTATCTCAGTTTACTCAGTATGATCTCAAAATGGGTGTCATGGGCATGTCGAGTGTGAGAGTACACCAAGATGTCGTCCACGAAGACTACCACAAATGAATCCAGATATAGGTGTAACACATGATTCATCAGAGCCATGAAAACTGATGGCACGTTTGTGAGTCAAATGGAATGACCAAGTACTCATAGAGACCATATTTCCTCCTAAAGGCTGTAAGAAGTATGTTTGGTGGTCTCATGCACAACTAATGATATCTGAATCTTAAGTCAATCTTTGAGAAAAATAATGCTCCTTGAAGTTGACAAAAAAGATCATCAATCCTCGATAGGGGATATTAGTTCTTGAACGTCAACCGGTTCAGCTTCCGAGAGTCCACACAGAGTCGAAGGGTACTATCTACCTTCTTCACAAAAAGGACTGGCGAACCCTAAAGAGAAGTAATGGGTCAGATGAAACCCTTTGACCGCAACTCCTCTAACTGCCTTTTGAGATCCTATAACTCAAGTGTATCCATCCTATAAGGAGGAATGGACATCAGTGCCACTTCTGGAACAAGATAAATGGAGAAATAAACCTCACGCTCTAGATGTAGACATGAAAAGTCGTTCAGGAAGACATCCCTGAAACGATCAAACACTGGAGGGAAATTCGTCGGACAGGTTTCTTGATTATCCAGATATAAAATCTCAATCTGGGTTGTGACTCCACCTCCCCACGATGCTCTCATCCAGCACGACATGCTTGGACATCCCATTCGCCCTTGTATAGGAACTCTCCGCCCTCTAGTGAAGTGAAACTCACCCTACGACGATAGTAGTCTACAAAGGATCGAAAGGGAACCAACCAACCCGTCCTGAGAATGACATCATAAGCTATCATCTCTCAGACATAGAGGTCCCATAGAAAGTGACACCCACCATACTCAAGGGGGAACTCCTTTCACTGACGCACACCCACCGTCCATACTCCCAATGGTGTGTCTAGAATCATGATATCAGAAGAAGAAGAAACACAAAGCCCAAGTCTCTCCAAAACGACCACAAATATAAAACTATGTGTATCACTAGTATCGATAAGTGCAGAAGATAAAACATATGAAAATGGAATAGTACCTCTGAAAATTGAAGTTCTAGGATACTACTCTTGTTGGGTCTGTTGCACTGTATATGCTTTCCTAGTTCCACAACCCTGCGACAGAGCCTAGCTACCCCGAGCTGGCCCACCCTGCTACCTCTGAGATCCTGGTGTCCGAATACCACAACCATGAATACCTTCTTGGCATGCACACCCAGACACATTCCAATCACCCGATTGGTTAGAAGTTTGTAGTCCTACTCCCACACAAAGATTCTGCACAGAACCCCTCTCACTAGCCACTAGTTGAAACTCCCTGCAGAAACATTGTAGACGACCCATCTTACCACAATATTGGCACTCCATAGGGTAATGGGGACATTCAGGTCTCTTGTGCCCCTCTCTACCACACTGGTAGAACGTTATCGGGCCAACTGATGATTTCCTCTGGCTTGTACTTCCACCATGAGTGAAATCTATCTGCCTCTTCCTATTGTTGATGGAAATAGTACTAGAAATTGGTGTCGAACCACCCTGGCCCACACAACTATCTTCCCACAGGTTCTTCATAGAAATCAGTACCTAGTTCATAATATCATGAACTCTAGGCAACCTGAAAACTTTTACCAGTGCTCAGATGTCATATAGAATACCATCCTCAAAGCATCTAGCCCTCAGCGCCTCTTCACCCACCAGAACGGGTGGAAAACATTGGAGCTCGGTGAAGCGGGAAGAATAGTGATTCACTGACATGGCACCCTGCTGCAGATTCATAAACTCTCGAGCTTGATCTTCCCTCAGCATCTCAAGGAAGAAGAAGTCATAGAAGGTTGTCTGAAAATATTCCCACACCATCTCTCGGTGATGCTCAGATTGGGTGGTAACATCCCACCACCTCTGGGAAAAATCACGCATCATGTTTGGAGTGAGCTTTACTCTACACCCATGAGGCATCTCCAGCTGGTCGAAAATAGTCTACAGTGAATCCAGCCATGACTTTGTAGCCTGTGGTCTTCCATTCCCTAAAAATATAGGTGTATCCTACTGCTGAAAGGTACGTATGTGCTCTTCCATAGATGTGGCAACCGACAATGCTCCCTAGAATGTCTACATGAACTGCATAAAGCGTCCAAGGAACTGCGCATCCGCACCTGTGTCCGATATAATGGCTGGCACCGCATCTGGCACTGATGGAGGATCTACTGGTATCTCATGGCCTACCATCTCTGATGTATAATAGTTGTCTCTCTCCTGGCGAACAACTCATAATCATCTCGGCGGCACGACTCTACAAGGTTAAACACATGCCTAGTCTATGGTTATGAAGGACTATGAATCAAAAGTGTAAAAAGGACCAAGGAAAACAAAACATTCAAGTTTTACAAAACAGCTCTACATGACATGTATAATAACTACATGACGTGTTCCCTCTAGTCTCCCACATGGGCGTGTACTCTGCCAACCCTGGTCGTATAACACCACAGACACACGTCGTGTTATCCCCACACACGACATGTACTTGAATTTTCTTCCCCGGCCCGAGTACTTTTACATGTCTTATCCACATGAATCTCTATTGAACGAGACTACACAACATGTATAAGGTCTACACGGCATTTAATAGATGAGCTTCACTAACCCATGTTGTTCGAGACACGACTGGGTACACAGCTCACACAACCCAGCGTGTTCCCATAAAACACAACATGTAGAAAGAAACTCCAGACCGAACCATATTGTTAATGACATGGCTTGGTACCTGGTTTAGAATACACAACATGTTCATGGAAGACACGACGTGTGTGGATTAAGCTTTCTTCGTTTGCGTTGTCAGTTACACGGGCAGACACTGCATCAACACTATACGGTGTGTACAACCCATACATAGCGTGTGCCCCAAAAACTTCCCAATCCCATGATTCTTCCCACACGACCTGTGAAACAGTTAGAGACTACACGGTATGTACATAGGGTACATGGAATGTACTAAAAAAATTTCTTTCATTTCATCCGAAACAAAAGAACACACGACTTGTGTCCATAGATCTACACGGTGTGTATCCTGGGTTTTCTGGACAGTAATCCTTATAAACTACTCGAAAACCTAGAAAATTGATGAAACAAACCACTAAGAGCAAAATTATTATCTGTGAGGGCCCATTCTCCCCACAAATAAAAGCTTGGCATCTTATATATGTCATAACAAAGTAATCTCATCAATGATCCACCAAAGTCCGGTTATTGAGGGCCCAAACTCCCCAAAAACCAAATTTTGGAATTCTTTCTATCAAAATCTCACACAACAATACCCTATCAACTAGTAGGTATTTATTAGAGCAGCTATCACAACAACATGTTTTTCTAGCACAACAACTATCATAACAACATGAAATTTCTAATGCACCTACATCGCTTGGAAACTTTGCATGACATGTGATTTATAGCATGTACCTAAATGATGCATGAGATGGCATACACTCATCTCATTAGGTTTCAACTAAATAGAACCCATGTATAAAATATAAACAGAACATGACAAGTGTGTCACCCAATGGTGAAAATTAAATCAACCATTAAATTTACAAAATTCGAAAACATTCAGTTAACCATATAGTTTGGATTTTCCCTATACACGGGTCAACTACTCCTAGGCACAACCTATTACCAAGTACCTATTTCCATCCAATCCCTGGCTATATGCTCCAAACAGTATGTCAGGAGAGAAAATATCCTCTGATACCACTTTGTAACATCCCAGATCTGGAACCCACACCACGGGTGCCCCGAACCTAGTTGGTCACATGACCTCAAGTGCATTTCCCCAAAAGCTAGAGGCTGCTGACTAGCAGTGAGGGCCCAGGTATGGTAGTGGGGAAACTATTCCCTCATTTTTCAAAGTGTAGCGCAACAGAAAAGATATACATCATACAACAACGGAAGCATTAAACAATATGAACTATAAATGAACAACTATAGTAAAAGATAACCAACAGTTATATATAATGATGCATCATGTGACTATTTCTTTGAATGAAGCCAAAACAGGATACACTATAGTACAATACAATACAACTCAAAGTAAGAGTACATCAAAACAAAACAGAACAGTGCAACAGGAACTCAGCAGCATCGCAAGCCTAAGCTCGGCCCCATGCTCTCCTACTCCTCCACAAAAATCTTGTACCTGTATAGGGACCCTTTACCCTATCGACACCTACAACAATATAGTCTGTTTGGGTCAAAGACATGAATGAAATAGGTTGTGATAAATAAATCCCAGTAGGCAACCACAAAATGCTCATGCCCAACTATTAGTGAAAATGAGCAACAATAGTGTGAAATAATGAAATGCAGTAAACTGGTAAGTTCTCAAAGTAACTATCACCACTAGTTACATTTCCATTATAATATTCTTTTAAAATTTTAATATAATTTAATTCTTAGATAATCTGAACCATACCCTTAGGCTAATCAGAACCCTGCCCTCAGGCTAAATGTAACCAGGCCCTTTGGCTAATATAGTCAAGCCCTTATGCTAATTATCACCATGCCCTCGGGATAATATAACCACACCCTCAGGCTAATATAACCACGCCCCCAGGCTAATATAACCATTCCCTAAGGCTAATATAACCATCCCCTCGAGATAATATAGTAAGGCCCTCAGGCTAATCAGAATGATGCCCTCAGATTAAAGAAAAACACTGCCCTCCAACATAAGTAACCGGGCCGATCCTAATCCATAAAAAGCAATTTTGTAACAAATTTCCTCTCTAGAAAACTTTAAATAGGTAATAATCATGGTATACCCTCGGGTATCCATGACAAATGGCTAAACAGAGGAACGCACCCACGAGGTGGCCCTAGATCCAAGCAGTGATCTCAAACAACAGATTTAATTTATCAATAGATTATCTATACAATTATAGATATCTTATCAGCAAAGGCCTCAGCCATAGGATACCCCAAACATGGGTTCGTATCACAATGGTACACAAAAATCAACCCAATAGTTCGAATGGACACCAGACCACCTACCTCGATCACCCCTGATCGATATACACAAACGATTCCTCCAAAATCATCCGTGAATGATTTAGATCTAAGAAAAACATTGCCACATTCAACCTCATATAACATTACATAGGAAAATAGTTGGTAAGAAAGGCACTAGGAGAAGGAAGATCTTACCCGTGTGGTTCAAAGGAGATCGATGGTGTAGGAATCAGGTTCTCAGTGTGCGTTCGGGAGATCTTCAAAGGTCTGGCCATCTCTCTCGTGCTCCAAACGAACCCACTACCTCCTCTACCAAATGAGTAGGCTACTTCCCGTTTCAAGCGAAAAAAAACAAACTACATAGCATGTACTCTCATGTACACAGCGTGTACCTTTAATTTTTTAAAACTATTTATCTGGGGGCCTTTTTCCACCACGACACTGTTCATCATTCGACATGAGTACACGGCATGTATTCTTGATAACACGGCGGGTACTATTACTCCACTGGCGGCTGCCTCCACCACCTTACTATTCTCCTACCGACTGATTACACGATGTTTAAATACAAAGTACACGGCGTGTTGTCAGTTTTTACAACATTCATAGCCGACAGGCCTACACACCCATTGTACTCATCCCACACGGCCAAAGTACATGGTGTCTGGAAATGTACATGGCGTGTACCCACAGAATTTGGGACTTTTACCCATTTTCCTTATTTTATCAAAAACTCTTAAGGGAAAGGGAAATGATGAAACTGATACCTCAAAAATAAGAACATGGTTCTTACAGGTAACACTTGGCCTTGTGTGTAACATAATCCATTATAGAAACTAATTGTTATGTATGAAATATGCTTACTTAGTGTCCCAAGAATTTAATTCTATTAAATATATTTAATTTATTTGAAAAAGTAAATATATTTTAAATTGTTTGTATGATATATTCCCTTATCGGCTTGGTGCAACTTTTCACACATGCTATTGAATATATTGTTCATAATTTAGATTTACGGGGTGTTACATTCTCACCAACATAATTAAATTACATCCTCATAATTTGGACTCAATCTTGGTGATATTTTTTTTTTGATATTTCCTATTTTTTATGTCCCACAAAATGAGAAGGGTTCATGATAAATCATGTAGAATATAGAGAATAGGAAGTACCAAGGTCACATGGAATAACATATAACTAGGTGTCTAAGTAGGTGATTATTAGTGGAATGTATAGATAAACAATTTAAGGAAATTTATAAATATTAATTGGGATATATTGAGGTCATCAATCAAAAAACAAGTGAAAGATCAATGGAAATTCAAGGGAATCATGGTCAAAAGTGAAGATCTAAAAAACTATTGGTTCATAAAAAATATAGGAATTAGGAAAACATTTTTTTTCTAAATAATTTTCCTAATGTCGTGTAATTTATTTACTGCCTTAGAATATAAGGAAATATATATACTTGACATATTTACATTTCATGATATTCGTAGTCTATTTTTGTTCTGTTTAATGTATAATTCATCCAATGCATCAATAATTGGATATCCAAAAATTTACATTTAGGTATAATGCTCTAAATTAAAAATTTAATGGATCAAAAGGCCCATAAACGAGTGATAATTCGATATATTTGTCTCTAAAAATTCTCTAAAGTCAATATGGTTAATACATTAATCTACAAACCTAAAAAATAACACTAACGGTTTATCATTAATATTTATTCTTCAAATTTTTTAGATAAAAACAATGAAATTTTAAACAGAACATTGCTTAGGGTAGTGATTTTTATGAAATCGTTATCGTCATTCAGTCATTGGTTCAAGTCTCATGGAATTTCTAAATTTGATTGGTGGTCACTCAATATATTGGTTGTCCTTTTCTAACACCATATTAATATAATTCCTAAAATAAATATGATAGACTTATTAGAAATTTAATAATTAAATAGGCTTTAGTTTTCAACACAAACCAAATACATAGATACTTAATCCATTTATTTTCACATAAGTCCTTCCTTAGTAAATGGTTTATCTATAATATCATTTATTGGATTTATAAATCCTGACTGTAAAAACCCGAGATTTTATGAGAATTATTCTTTTAAATTTATGTATTTTTTGTTACTCTACACCAAAGGGAGCTTTCACTACACGCATCCCTGACTTAGCTTGCATTGCACGTAATCACGACCTTCCTCGATAGCGTGTGTAGTATGCAATACTGTGTTTCACTAAAGAACATTATATTATTATAATATTATTATGGACTAGATGTTATGAATAGTATTAACTACATTTTGAATTTTATAACATTATTATTCATCTTACACATTTTCTAGAATATGGTATGAGAACAAAATACTTTTATTCGGTTAAAATAAGTATTTTTAAAAAATTGCATTTTTGCCGCATTTTGATGGCGCACCCACATTAAATCTAGTTTTTGACATGCTTATAATTTCAAATAGACAAAATAAAATTCATCTTTGGAATAAGGATATAAAAATTTACTTTGGATATAATTTTCATATTATTCTGATAACTTTCATATTTTAATGAATAGTAAAAACACGCTATATTTTAATTAAAAACAACTTTTTTCATCGCAATTATTTATATGGTTAAATTATAATATTTAATGGTTTGAAAGTATTAATATAATATATTTTTACCATTTAGTATAATGTATGTCATTACCTGTATTTTTACATTGAATTCATAGGTAAAAACATTTCAATCTTTGGCAATGTGTTGACTTTTAAAACCCGTTTTATTTAACTTGGGATTAATTTTAAATTAATTACTGCAACATCTATGTTTTGAATTTTGAAAAATAGATTCTGTTTTTGAATTAAGTGGGTCCAAATTATGTTAATAGGTTAGTTATATATTTTTTTATATTATGAATAGTAACTTTTGTAATTTTTATTTACTACAGTTATAGGTGAATTAGTTAATTAAGGCTAAATATAAGATTATAAAATTACCCTAACACCTTCTAAAATTCTATTTTATGACTAAAAGTTGACCCATATCACCTAAGGGCCGGATTAGATTAATTTTATGGACTTTTGACCATGGTAAAATTTAATTATTAGTAAAACCAAAGAAAGTGACAACATGTCACTCTCTTAAATTTTATAAGTATAAAAATTTTAATTTAGTGATAAACATCATGAAACTTAAAACATGAATATTCTACATAAATATAACAAAATTATCTACATAATGTGAATTTATTTAGAATTTTTAGGGATTAAATAATTATCATTAAAGGTTACACAATAATGATGTTGAAATTATTTTATTGATTGAAATATAAAATAAATGGTTTCAAAAATATTAAATTAAATATTATATGAACTATTTAATCTTCTAAACTAATTTTATAGATAAATATCAAATGGTATTAATCTATTAAATTTTTTAGTTTGAATATATCTTCTGTTAGAATTTTATTTAAATTCAAATAAATGAATAGTGTCAAAATTGACACTATTGTTAATTTATAAAAATAACATAATATTAAATTGTTTAAAAATCACAAAAATATTTAAAAATTATAAATTAAAATTTTTCTGATCTAAAATGTCATAAATTATCCAATTATTGACAATTAAAAACACATAAGTAATTATATATATCAACTTTAATATTATAATCTTATTACCACAAATAAAATTAAATAGATTAAATAAGGACAAATCATGTTGATAATGTTTAAAAAAATTCCCAACAAGTCATAATTTTATTGGTTGAAGCGATTACAACACTATACCATCTAAGCTTCAGATTTGAGTCATTTTTGAAGTTTTAATTTGGGGTTAGAATTTATTATAAATTAATATTTCTTATGTTTCCAAAGGTTCCCCTCTCCTCCCTTATAAAAGAGAACCTCCTACCTCTTCTCTTTACACAACATTGAGCCTTACAATTCGGCCAACCCCTGACCATTTATCTTCTCCACTTCCCTAGAAGCATTTTGGAGGTTTTGGTCTCCTCAAAAGACCAACTATTGTGCATTAAGAGGAAGCTTAAAAGGGGTCCGTCGAAGAAGAGGTAATCTCTTCTACTTATTCTTTCATGTTTAATTCATTTTCAACTTATTATTCTTTATTTGAATCATCATAAATTAATAACATCAGTATCAATAATATACTGATATGTTATTATAAATATTAAGCAACCCAATTTCACCTTCAATCCATCCTATGAAAAATGAAATCACCGCAGGTGCGTACATACGGAATAACGTCTTCACGCCGTGGTGTAATATGTTTTTCCACCACCACCTTACTTGGATAGGTATAATAGTGTAAATAATAACTATATATAGTTACAATAACATAATAATGATTCTGATATATTATATCATCCACTCCAATTCAATTCAATAATTATGGGAATGATATCATTGCACGTGCGTACGTACAGATTACAGTCTCCACAAAGCAATGAGATTCATTCTCCATGTTAACCACTCAAGAATGATTATAAAGTACATATAATGAATAATAATGAAATATATGACATAATAAAGCTACTTTATTTATGTATATATATCTATATATATTTCCTCTACTTACTTCCATTCAAACCAATAAGGAAAATAAAACAACGTTCATGCATACGTACGACCTACCGTCTCCTTGAACGGTGTATTTTATTTCATTTATCTATCTATTATATATATATATACTGAATATATATGAAAAATAAATCATGATTTACATTTTGGATGTAATTAAATCATGATATAATTAATAATAATATCAAGAACAACAAGTCCAATCACGTACGATAAATGAAACGATTTTACCGAAAACGCTATTTTAACATGGAATTTACCAAAGAACGGGTAATATAAAATACTAAATGAACCATATACTATATCATAATAATGAATATGATTTTTTAATAAGTCAATGAATTTATTTAAATCATTATACAAGAGGTTCTGATACATACAAAGCATATCAGACATAAGGTAAGGGATAATTTTGCAAATCTCATTTTTATCCGAGATTGATTATACATATGTATTTACAGGGGTTATATTTTTCAGCCATGTCCATAAAAATGTTTTTCATAAAGTGTTTAAAATTATTCCATGTATGTTTAAGTTCATGGTTACCCCTCTTTGACTTTTACATTGTGTTATGGAAAGATTCTTTCTTTTCTTTACCATATGAGGAACATTTTGACTTTTCTGGCAAAAGTACGAGAAGAATGTTTTTTTAACTTATAATGAATGAATGGATTTTTACAGTTTTATAACGCCTTATTTTCATGAAGATTAATCTAAAATATTTTATTACTATTTTCAACAAAATATTTTTCTTTTAAAAATTTCATAATATTTTGTGAAAAGAAAATGATTTTGAAGAAGAAAGGATATTTTCCTCAAGAATTCATTCCAAGTGTTTTATCAAAACCATTTTACATCAAATATTACATTATTTCATATGATTATGTTTCAAGTAAAATGTCTCTATTATTTACATGGTTTTATTCTTCTTATGATGAAATGATATACATTTGTTTTATATGGATTAAATAGTGGGATGATGTTTATAAAACCCAATTTATTCTTTGGGTTATGATTAATGATTTATGTTTAATTTGTGGTACAAGTCAGAATGATTTCATTATGAGATTGGTGGGACCAATATCTCCTTCCAATTAATTGGGTAAAGATTTATATCTCATGATATTGACATGGATGGAATGACAAGTTAATCCGATTTAGTTATACAGGACTGGAATAAGGAGTGAACTCTATTCAGAAAGGGAATTGGTCCTCTAAGATGGTTTTGCAAACAATTCCTTGGCTTATATGGAAATCATAACATGTGCTTAATGGTTTCCACAATTACATGTTTTATTCCCAGGATATTTTATCATGATTAATGTTTCTTTATGATCTATGCTTTACGTACTGCCTTATTTTATGTCATTGCTCAAAATATTGATGATTAAACATTATGTTCCTTTTTTTAAGTTCAAATGTATATGGTTTGTTTTATTTTATCTATTATTACCCTTACTGAGCTTTTGATCTCACCCTTTATATGTTTTCATTTCCCTAAGATTTAAAGAAAGGTTTTAGGTAAGAAAACAAATAGGGGAAGATCTTTATGGGAGATGTTGAAGATCTTTCACCACAACTATAAAGTTATGTTCCGAGTTTCCAAAGACACAAATAAATTATGGTCCTTGAGTGTTGGTTCTTTTTATGTATTACGTATTCCACAAAATTAATGTAATGTCCATGTATGTCATGCTTTGGGTCTATACAGTTGGTATGAGAGGAAAGGTTTAGTTAACCATTGGAAACTAGGATGCGAAAATGTTAGTGAGATCCCTAGATATATTTATATGTTATGTCTAAAGATGTCCCAATGTTTATGTACAAGTATAGATTATAGTCCTAGAATTACGGTGACAATCTTAGAATTAACCCTAAGATGATATATATTGATGGTACTCCCCCTTTATTATGTTGTTTTCCCTAGCATGATTTTTGCCTCTCACACTTTTTTTGGGTTTTAGACGATGGATATAACCAGAAGGAACCATGTGGATCAATGTAATGGAAAATGTAATGATTTTCCTCCTGAACAAACCAATGTTATTGTAGAAGGAGTGAAAAATATTATTACTATGCTTAAACAAGCTACGAATCATTCTAGACTTCCAAATGTGCAGAGAAGGGAACAATATTCTATTTAGTCATTCATGAGGCAATGTCCAACTTCTTTCAGTGGGTCTTCTGATCCACTTATTGCTGAAAAATGGATTAGTACCATTGAAAAGATATTTTCCATACTTCGCTGTTTAGAACATGAAAAATTCATTCTGTCTATTTATCATTTAGAAGTTAAAGGAGTTCAATGGTGGACTATAATTAAGAATATGAGGCCTCAAGATGAAATTGAATCCATAGAATGGGATGATTTCAAGAACTAATTTTTCAATAAGTACTTCCCTCATATTCTTCGATCAATGATAGAAAAGGATTTCCTTGAGCTTAAGGAAAAGGATGATGAATCTGTTGGTATATACGAAGCGAATTTTACAAGGCTTGAAAGGTATGCATCTGGCTTTATCATCCAACCTGAAAGTAAAGTTGATTGATTCTTCAGTGTCTTAAAACAAAGTCTTATAAGGGAATTAGCTATAAGAGACTTCAGTAGCTATGAAGAAATTGTGTGTTTTTATATCAAGGTAGAAATGGATGTTGGTGTTATGTATCCATCTCCTGGTTTTGACAAGAAATGAAAGATGGAGTTCAAGGAGAAATCACATAATAATGGTGAAAAGAAGATGAATGTTTCTTTATGCTCAATGTGTGGAAAGAATCATGGTGGAGACTATATTAAAGGGACTAGAAAATGTTTTAAGTGTGGAAAATAAGGTCATCGAGCAGTTGAGTGTCAAAGTAATGGAAAAAGAGTCGCTAATGATGCGAATAAAGAAAAGACTACAGAGAACACACCACCAACACTTCAATGCTTCAAGTGCAAGGAAATGGGTCATTATGCTAATCAATTCCCTAATCCAAGGCTTAATGATGATCAATGTGAGCAACAACTTAAGGAAAAGGATAAAGGGAAGTCACATGCGATCACTATTTGTGATGTTGAGAATGAAAATGATGTTCTGTAATGATTAAGTGTTTATGTAATGGGATGTCAAAATAGTATCATGGAATCTCATTAATGGTATCGTGGAATTTTTGAATATTTATGTATTGCTTTTCAATAATTATATGGTACCAGTAACCATGAAAAGTGATTGAAATATTTTTGGAACGAAGATTATATGCGCATAATGAAGGGATAAAGAAAAAATCAAATGAGCTCATGAATGATATAAGGACAAAGTTATATCATGGTTTGCGTATATAGAAATTTCGGGATTTTGGTATGTGTAAAGTTTTAAATTTTGACAGCATTCATGTTTTCACTAAGGTTCAATGGGTATTCATTTTTAAAGAGAATACATGATTAAGTTATTCACATTATTAGAATGCAATCAACAAGATATATCAAATGATATATGGGGGATAAATGATGGTATTCATGTACTTGTTATGTGACCTTTCAAGTAATCATTTTCTTTATACTATGAGATTGGACAGATGTATTTTGGATAAGCCTAAAGATTGGAATGGATTATGTTGGACATCAAATAGTATTATTTACGGATAGAACTTGTTTTTCAATATTATATCTGGAATGTTATAATAGTATAGTTTTAGAAAAAAAGACAAGTCATAGGATGAGTGAAAACCCGTCCCGTCAGACAAGGCTGTGTGAATCGAACCCACAACCAAAGTGTGACACACCTTTATTGCCAACCACTAGCCTACAGGTAGTCCCTAGTTAGTAGAAACTAGTTTTATTATATTAAGCAGTATGATATATGATGTATAAGTCCATTTTAGGAACCATATATGATTAATCTCACTATAGATGGACTTATGTATATTTGATAACTTTTTCTAACTGTTTTTTGAGACAGATGGAATGACCCATCATTCTATCACATGACCTGCTAACACTTCACAAATGACAAATTCATCTTTATTTCTTTAAGAGTTGAAGTGGAAATTGTCCAGGTAATGACCGACGGTGAGAATGTACCAAAATTATGAAAGTATTTCTTCTAATTCCAATTTCTTCAACTTTAGGAAAATGATATTGAAAACAAAAAATGATATCCTAGTTCCCTTATATCTGATGAATTAGATGGTAATTTAGATCATCACAAATTTATGGGTTTGTGATTGTTGTCTTTTTCATAGCCATATCCTCTACCACTCTTTCTCATACATTGATGGTTATATTTCTCTTCCGTATCCATATTTTCACCTATGATATCTTATGCGGAAACCCAAAAATGAGTTAATTTGGGTAACCATTATGTTTCATAATTTACTTTTTAAAATTATTTTTTTGTATTCCTTTTTACGATGTGTGTTTCTATGAATGAAACTTTCATTTAGTAAACCATTTATAAACCCGATGAATTTTGAGGGAGAAATTCATTTTAAGGGGGGTAGAATGTAACAACCCGATATTTTATGAGAATTATTATTTTTAACTGATGTCTTGTGTTGTACACTACACCAAAGGGATCTTTCACTACACGCATCCCTAACATGGCTTTCATTACACACAATCACGACCTTCCTTGATAGTGTGTGTAGTACGCAATACCGGGTTTCACTAAACAAAGATATATTAATTTAATATTATTATGGACTAGCCGTTATGAATAGTATTAACTACATTTTGAAATTTATAACATTATTATTCATCTTAAAAATTTTCTAGAACATGGTATGAGAACAAAATAATTTTTTTGGGTAAAATAAGTATTTTTCAAAAAATCCAGTTTTGCCACTTTTTGATGGAGCACCCACATTAAATATTGTTTTGGAATGTTTATAATTTAAATTTGAAAAAAATAAAATTCTTCTTTAGAATCAGGATATAAAAATTTACTTTGGATAAATATTTCATATTATTCTGATAACTTTCATATTTTAATGAATAGTAAAAACAGGCTTTATTTTAATTATAAACAACTTTTTTCATTGGAATAATTTATATGGATTAATTATAATATTTAATGGTTTTAAATTATTAATATAATATATTTTTACCATTTAATATAATGTATGTCATTACCATTAACTTTTCATTGAATTCATGGGTAAAAATATTTCAATCATTGGCAATATTTTAACTTTTAAAACCTATTTTCTTAACAATGAGATTAATTTTAAATAAATTACTGGAACTTCTATGTTTTGAATTTTTAAAAATGGATTCCATATTTGAATTCAGTGTGTCCAAATTATGTTAATAGGTTACTTTTATTTTTTTGATATTATGAATAGTAACTACGATAATTTTTATTTACTGTAGTTAAAGGTAAATCGGGTAATTAAGGGTAAACATAAGATTATAAAATTACCCTAACACCTACCAAAGTTCTATTGGATGACTAAAAGTAAACCCATATCACATAAGGGTCGGATTGTATTCATTTTATGGACTTTTTACCATGAAAAAAATTTAATTATTATTAAAACCAACGAAAGTGACAACATGTCACTCTCTTAAATCTTATATGTATAATAATTTTAATTTAGTGACATAATTCATGAATCATCAAACTTGAATAGTATCAAAAAAGATAATAATATTATCTACATCGTGTGAATTTATTTAGTATTTTTAGGGATTAAATAATTATCAATAATGGTGACACAATAGTGATGTTGAAATTATTTTATTGATTGAAATATCAAATAAATGGTTTTAAAAATATTAAAATAAATATTATATGAACTATTTAATGTGATACACTAATTTTATAGACAAATATAACATGTTATGAATCTATTAAAGATTTTATTTCGAACATATCTTCCATGAGGATTTTATTTAAATTTAAATAAATGAATAGTGTCAAAATTGACACTATTGTTAAGTTATAAAAATAACATAATATAAAATTGTTTAAAAATCACAAAAATATTTAATAATTATAAATTAAAATTTATATGGTCATAAATTTTATAAATTATCCAATTATGGACAATTCAGAACACATATGTAATTATTTATAACAATTTAAAAATTCGAATCTTATTACCACAAATCAAATTAAATAGATTAAATAAGGATAAATCAAGATGACAAAGTTTAAAATAAATTACCAACATGTCAAAATTTTATTAGTTGATGAAATTAAATCCCTGTATTATCTATGCTTCGTATTTTAGTCATTTTGGATGTTTTTATGTGGGATTTGAATTTATTATAAATTAATATTTCTTATATTTCCAAAGGTTCCCCTCTCCTCCCTTATAAAAGGGATCCTCCTACCTCTTCTATTTACACAAATTTGAGACTTAAAGCTCAGAAAAAACCTTCCAATTTCTCTTGTACTTTATGGAGGTTTTGGTCTCCTCAAAATACCAACTCTAGTGCCTTAAGAGGAAGCTTAAAAGGGGTGCATCGAAGAAGAGGCAATCTCTTCTACCGATTATTTCAAGTTTCTTTCTTCTTAAAATTATTCTTCTTTATTTGTTTCATCATAAACTAATAACATTAGTATCAATAATATACTGATATGTTATTATAAATATGAAAACACACTATTTTACCTTTAATCTATCCTATGAAAAACGAAATCACTGCCCGTGCGTACGTAAGGAATACCATCTTCACGCCATGGTGTAATATGTTTTTCCACCACCAAATTACATGGATGGGTATAATGGTGTCAATAATAACTATATATAGTTATTATAACATCATACTAATTCTGAGATATTATATCATCCACTCCTATTCAATTCAATAATTATGGGGACGATATCTTCGCTCATGCGTACGTACGGATTAACATCTCCACGACGCGATGAGATTCATTCTCCATGTTATCCACTCAAAAATGATTATAAAGTATATATAATGAATAATAATGATATATATGACATGATAAATCTGTTGTATTTATGTATATATATATATATGCCATCTAATTACTTCCATTCAAGTCAATATGGAAAAGAGAACAACGTTTATTTGTATGTACAACCTACCGTCTCCATGAACGGTGTATTTAATTTCATTTATCTATCTATTATATAAATATATATATATAATGAATATATAAGATATATACATCATGATTTATATTCTTGAAGTAATTAAATAATGATATAAGTAATAATAATATCAAGAACAACAAGTCCAATCACGTACGATAAATGGAACGATTTTACCGAAAATGCTGCTTTTACAAGGAATTTACCAAAGAATGGGTAAGATAAAGGCATAAATGAACCATATATTATATCATAAAAATGAATATGATTCTATAATAAGTCAATGAAATTATTTAAATAATTATACGAGAGGTTAAGATACATACGAGGCATATCAGAAATAAGGTAAGAGATAATTTTGCAAATCTCATTTTTATCCAAGATTGCTTATACGTAAGTATTTACTGGGCTTATATTTTTCATCCATGTCCATAAAAATGTTTTTCAAAAAGTGTTTAATATTCTTCCATGTATGTTTAAATTCATGTTTACCCCTCTTTGACTTTAAAATTTTGTTATGGAAAGAATCTTTCTTTTGTTTACCATACGAGGAACTTTTTGAATTTTTCGGCAAAAGTATGAGAAGAATGTTTTTTTAACTTATACAGAATGAACGGATTTTTACAGTTTTATAACACATTATTTTCATGAAGCTTAATCTACAATATTTCATTACAATTTTCAACAAAATCCTTTTCATTTAAAAATTGCATGACATTTTGTGAAAAGAAAATGATTTTGAAGAAGAAAGGATATTTTCTTCAAGAATTCATTTCAAGTGTTTTATCAAAACCATTTTCCATCTAAGATGACATTATTTCATATGATTATGTTTCAAGTATAATTTCTCTATTATTTACATGGTTTTTATTTCTCTTATGATGAAATGATATCCATCTGTTATATATGGATTAAATTATGGGATTATGTTTATGAAACCCATTTTATTCTTTTGGTTATGATGAATGATTTATGTTTAATTTGTGACAAATGTAATAATGATTTCATTATGATATGGGTGTGACCTATATATCCCTTCAATTAAGTGGGTATATATTTATATCTCATGAGATAGACATGGCTGGAACATCAAGTTAGTCCGGTTTAGTGATACATGACTGGAATGAGGAGTGAACTCGATTCAGAAAAGGACTTTGTCCACTAATATGGTCTTGGCAACAATGGATTGGATACTATGGAAATAATAACATGTTATTAATGGTTTCAACAATTACATGTTTTATTCCCATTCTATTTTATCATGATTAATGTTTCTTTATGATCTTTGCTTTACGTACTTCCATGTTTTATGTCATTGATCAATATTTTGATTTTTAAACATTATGTTCATTTTTTTAAGTTCAAATGTATATGATTTGTGTTATTTTCTCTATGCTTACCCTTACTGAGTATTTGAGCTCACCGTTTATATTTTTTGATTTCCATAGGATTTAAAGAAAGATTTTAGGTATGAAAACAAAAAGGGGAAGATCTTTACGTGAGATGTTGAAGATCTTTTACCACGATTAGAAGATTGTGTTCCGAGTTTCCAAAGACAATAAACTATTACGGTCCTTGAGTGTTGGTTATTGTTATGTATTAAGTATTCATAAATATTAATGTAATGTCCATGTACATAAATCTTTGGGTCTTTACACTGACACCATATCTTCAATCAAAAATGCATTAGGAATAGCCTAGGTCATTCATTGTCTCTATCGATTCAAATCCATCATAATGTTATGTAAATAAATATTGAATTATCTTAAACATATCAAATAAGAGTGTCAATGTAGGTGTAGTGTAAGGCCCAATTTTATGTACCAGGTTACACTGATTCTGTCCTGACACACCTTGTCTCAGTTGTTATTCCATGTATATCTGTGCCAGAACCACATCAATATATAGTATCTAGACAGGAAAGTATTAATAGGAAAAATAAATAATCTATATCTAATCAAAACATTAGGATGTTATTATATACATATAATCAATTTATATATTAGGTTTGTGTTAAAAAAATTATATTTTCCAAATCTAGTTTAGATGTTTTCAGTAAAATATGACTCTTATACCAACTATAGTGACCTAACCCCAGAATTCCTAGAGTTGGTGGATTAAATTATTACATTGGAAAATATACAATATTCAAAACCCAAGGGACCAATTTTCTTCGGTTTTGGAAAAAGAGATTATATACACCATACACATATTACATTTTGAAGTAGAAAAGACATTTTATATTCTAAAATAAAATGAACTGTATCTTTGAAATACTATCCAAACATTTCTTATTTCTATATCGGGGAAATAAAAAATAATAAGGGTATGCTCAAATTCTCGGTTAGGGTAAGTAAGGTATAAGAAAAAATTATCTAATGAGAATGAACAACATGGTGAGGGAAATTACTTATAATTAAATCCATTAAAATAACTAAATAATGAATGATAAATACAGAATGGTATGAAATTGAAACACATACCATTTAATTATATTACTAAAAATTAGATGATTCCATAGCTATGTCAAAAAATATCATGGATATAAATTGATAACTAAAATGAAGGAAATTTGTTAATATTGGTATTCATGTATCTTTCACATGAACTAATATACCATCAAGATCTATCTAGAGACCATTTAAACTCTTCCAATTTGTCCAAATGATTCATCTCACAAGACTACTAATGAATCATGGGGAAATCTATAGCCAGGCCCAACCCATGTGATGCCTATCCAAATAATACCTCATTTATCAAAAAAATCAATTTAAATAAATAGAAAATTTTCTATATCATATATCCATATTGAATAAAAGATATAGATTTATCAATAATTCATCAATTAATAAAATAACTATCAAAGTAAACATTGTATATTAAAATGGTTTATGGTTTTAGAAATAGCAATTTACATCACCCATGAATGTGTATATTTCAAATAAAGATAAATATTAAAGGAATTTTATCAATCACAAATTTAGTGTTATTGAAAAGATAATCATTAAAAAAATTCATGACGATTATAATTTTTAAACATTCCAAAGTGTATCATACCCCTTTGAAACACTTGATTCATAATATATATGAATTAATAAAATTAAATAAATCATAAAATATCTTGAAATAATGTTAATTAATGATATAAAATTTCCAATTAAATTAAATACACCATATAATAGTGAATTGGTGTATAATAACAAATAAGTGTCAAAGTAGTGTAAATTGAGATGAAATCTATTACCTTATTCATCCTTTTTTCTTGTGTGGAATTTATCCTTATGTATAGTAGTTTGAAATATATTACTAATATATTACATAACCATAATTAATTTTCATAATATCATATATTATCTTTATATAATATGTTATTACATGTTTGTTAACAACCATTCATTATTTTGACTATTTCATGTGTTAATTGCCTAGATTTCTCAATTAAGTTTTACATTTATATTTGTTATCCCTATTAATTAAATAATTATTTATTCATATGAAGAATTTAAAAAATTATTTTATTATCATATATATTTATTATATATTTATTTATAATAATTTATAATGTTTGGAGAAAATAAATGAAATGCATCGTTCATATGGATGGTATGCCGTACATATGCAATAACTCTACATTAATTTCTATGTCATTTTAAAAGAATGAGAATAAAATAATATATATTTATATTATAATTGTAGTATCATATATATGTCATATAGTTTTATTAAAATCATACATAATATGTTCCATGTGTAGCATGAACGAATCACATAGCTTTGAGGAGGTGATCCTTCACACTTCTAAAAATGATGTTATCATATGTAAAAAAATAGACTGTGTAATGGTATGTATTATAAAATAATTTATGAAAACATTATATATGATAAATATAATATATATAATATAAAAAAAGTTTCCATCATTATTTCCCCAATGAGTGGCAGAAAAGGAAAAATGGACAACTACTCTTTGTGAGGCGGTAGTTCACTGTGCACAATAAGAGTGTGTTCGCTACCAATTAGACTAAAGTGTGTGTAAGTGAAATTCAAACCCATAACATTGAAAAATACTATTATATTTTTTATACTAGTTCTTTTATATAATCATGAAATTTGAAGATTTTTCTAGGGGAATAATGTAAAATAATCTAAAGAGCTTGAGGAAAGATGGTACCTCTTATTCGAGTAACTCCTTTTGAAATTCTATAACGGGATTCCTTGGATGGATTTATAAGAAATTTTTGGTTTATAGACTGATGATGGGAAATTTTAAAATTGGGAAGAAATTTATTGATCCAAAGTGTCATGAGAGGTGTGTGGAAGGTGGAGGAGAGGATGCCTTTTTAAAGAGGACGAGTGAAACTCTTGTAATTTTTTTGAAATAGAATTCCACCCATGATTTTCCCATTTATTATGGCAAAAATAATGTACCTAATTATATAAAAATGTGTATATGGTCTAAATATGGCCATAAAATGGACATTGGAATTGTTTATAGGTCATTACATCCCTTGAGTTTAAGGTTTAGTCCCTTGTCAATCATATTTTAACCTTAACCATTGTAATTAATTTTAGTTACATTCACTAATATTTTTCTATAAAAATATATGTTGTCTTTATAATAAATTAAAAATTATTATGATTCCAAATATATAATCTATTTTTACCAAATTAAAATCAATTATGTGGTATAATTTATTTTAAAATTAATCTCGCAGACAGGGCGACAATGTGAGTTTTTAATGTAAAAACTTCCAAAGGATTGTTTTGTTTTTCTGGTCAATTTCAATGTTAAATACATAAAAATTACCTAAAATGTATTAATTGGTAAAACATTAATCTATTTAAATTTTAAAACAATTTTAAAATATAATTATCCTTAATAATAAATTTTATGAAAAAGCTGTTTTGAATTAATATTTCGTATTTTTTACTCTTCATAAAAAAATTAAATATTTTAGAAAAATATGAAAAAACCACCATGATCTAATTTTTATGTTTCTAATTAAAATATTTTACTTATTTTTACATATAATTTTAATAAAAGTGAAAAAATGTATTTAATATGGCTTCTTCATTAATACGCGGTAAAGGTAACTTAAGAAAAATATAGGTTTTTATATGTAAAATTGGGTTTGTTAATATCTTATGCCTATAGAATATATTTGAGGAATATAAAAGTATTTTATTAAATATAATATATATATATATTAAAAAAAGTATCTCAATAATTTTAATTAGTTAAATTTATTTGGAAAAATTAATTTGTGATCATAAAAATAGTTTTCTATAAAATATTTCCCATATTTTTGATTTGTTCTTATATTCATTTCTAATTAATTTATAACCATTGAATTTGGTTTTTGAACTATATATTTACAGAATTTAGTTAATTATATAAATAACTACTCATTTAAAAAATAATATATAAAATAAAAATATTTTTATAGTATATTATTACTTGGTAAAACTCGGTCTTTCATGTAATGCATGTCATTAAAAAAATTCGTTATTGTGTGTGATGTATGCCAACTCAATGTCGTGTATATTTAATGATATAAACATAATGAATTTATATAAAATAGTCTATATATTATAAACACTTATGATATTATATTCCCCTACTTGCTTTGTGTTGCGTGTCACTCACACTATTGAATAAAATGTCCCTTCATTAGATTTTTGATGTTTTAAAAATAACCCTTGAACCCATCACTATATCATTATAAGGATCCACCAATTTTGTAGTGATGTTATAATACCTTACTCTCTATCTAGGACATATATATTGTTTTAATTTATTATCTTTGAAAACAGTTGGATTAAGATATTTGATTTTATAATGTTTGTGTACCCTGTAGTTAAAAAACTATTAAATATTCTGAGTGTTGATGTGGATATTATTTTATTCCATTAAATTAATGGTATTATTCATCTACATTTGATTTTTATTAGTCTCACCCCCTCTATTATATACTTTAAAAGTCTCGAAATTCTTATAAGATAGTCTTTAGGATGCGTCATCCAATATTTTTCACTCATGGGATGTTGGGATTTCAATTCTATATGTGACTAATCGATTAACACTACTGAATTATTCTCTAATTATGGTGTATTTAATTTAGCCCCATGAGACCACTAATACTCTCTATTCAATATCTTGACCTTATGTGAAAAATGGGAAATCTATTGATATCTCCCAAAGAAAATAATATACTAATTATTTCATAGATTATAATTAAATGCACTAAATAACCTTTCAATATTATATTTAGTGTTAAGGTATAGTTAGAGGAGTACTGTAGAATATTTGTAATGTTTTCATTAAACACCCTCATATTCTGTTTCCTTATGTCCATGTAACTCTTTCAATATTTTAGGTAGAGTGTTTGGTAATATTATTCATTGAAAAACAATTTTTTGGATCCTTTCTATTCTATGTAATTGATTTCTTCTTCAGGATTTATATTATTGATTAATTTACACCCCTGATCGACTTCCCCCTACTGGTAATAAATGGTCAATATGACAATCTCTTGATCAATGAATTGAAGTACAAAAAGTAGATTTTAAATGAATTAAATAAGTTATTTATTGATGAGGGGATATATTGATCATCTAATAGTATGAGGCCTTTGTAACCTAAAAACTCTAATACAACATTCTATTTCTTAAGAGAAATATTCTATTATGCATAATTCATCCTATTATTCATAAAATGAGTTATTTTATCTAGTAATTATGCGAGGTTCATAAATCCTTCTCCAATAAGGTCAGGGATATAATTATTGAAATCATCACATTTCCTATCACATTGGTTGTTGGATATAACATCATATTTAATGTTATTATCTGAAATAATTTAAACTCATTTACATGAATACTTAAAATAATTAACATACAAAATGGAAACTATGAATTGAGATATAATAACATATAAATGATATAAATATCATATATTATGACATTATAGGTTTCATTATATGTTACATGTACTAGTTTTCTCTATAAGGTTTTTGTCCTAAAAACATATTAAATTCCGTGATAATGGTTCTTAAAGTGTCCATAAATTTACCAAATAATATCCCCTCAGAGTGTAAAACTAAGAGTAAAAGAAGGAATATTTGTCTTACACCTGGTATGGGTTGAGTTGATACAAAAAGATAAAATTTTGGTTTATTACCCATTGGAATATAGTTCAAAAACCACATCAAGTTCTAGTATCTATATAGGGATAAAATTTCATTGAAGCCACTCACTCTATACTTCACTCATTTTTTTTCCTAAACCGAAAAATATCACTAGGTTTGTTTATAAATATATTCTTTTAATATTCCCAAAAACAACTATAATTAACTCATTCACTAATTAGATAAACCAAAATCTTATACATGAATTATTACAATGTTTTTAAAATAAATTTCCAACCAACACAACCAAAAGATTGAGAGGCCTAGTGTGTTTTGAAGACTAGGTTCATAATACCTAAAAATGAGACTAAAACACATATATATTTCATATCACTAATTAAATCATTAATTACTTTTACCTTATAATAATAAATAGGATAAAATTGGGTAATACATAATAAATTGGGGAAATATAAAAAGCCTAGTTAGTTCATAAACATGATATATAAGAATAATATATGAATCAAATGTCATATCATGATATCATAAGAGGAAAGGTATTAGAATGATCACATAGAGGTATGAAATAAGTTTTTAGTTAACATATTATCAAGGAATACTAGTAATTTAGAAGTAATATACAACCTGATACACAAATATGTCAATGATAACTACCAATAAAACATCACATGGAAGACATATTCCCATCATGAAGTGGACATACTACATAATTCCAACCATATAATCTCATGGGACACAATGGATATTTATATGGGAACCACCACTATAACATCTTGATGAATATTTATTCCATGTAAGGAAATAGTAAATTATATATCAGAATCCTAAAATTCTATAGATTACAAATTGGTTACATAATCATATATTATAACACAAAATTTTGTAAAGTAATTATGAATTTGATGGAAAATGGGGGTTCAAAACCCATGGGGTGCAGGTATTGTAGAATACTGTAGCAGCAGCAGGCACTATAGTGGCGGGAAGTCACTATAGCGGTGGTAGGATACGATAGCAGCGGTGGGCACTATGTGGGACTGTAGCAGACGGGTACTGTAGATTTACTATTCACAGAATGGACTTAGGGCCAAAAATTTGGGCCTACGGGCCATGTAATGGGATAAATGCACACTAGGCCTTCGTGCTATGTAATGGGTCTCCCTATACCTAGTTAAAAGTGTTGTTTTCTTTGATTTAATAATAATTGAGGCTTCAGCCCCACCCTTTAAAAAAATGCAAGACGTTACTAAATAATTCATAAGATTATTTATAAAAATAGGTAATAATAGAAAATTATTATTAATTCCCAGTGAATTTAACACATAAAAAGGAGGGGAGAAATAATTTTTTAAATATTCTTTGGAAGTGATGTTTTAGGAAAAGGTGTACAGATTCATTAAATAGGGTAAGGAGAAAATAATTTACATAAAACTAAAAAAGCACTAAAATGAATTTTCGTAATAAACTAAGTTTTTAATACATGTTTTAAAAAAAACACGTAATTCAATCATACTAGAAATAAGGTAAGAAAACAAAGAAGTTCTATTTTATCATCTCTTCTTAACAACAGAAATTCATTATAAAACCATTAAAACATGTATTTACCAATGAAATAAAATATATATAAATAGGTATATATGTTTGAAGAATATACAAATAATAAATAATAATTTTATAATTATAATATAGCTATAAAGTAATAAAAATACAGATAAAACATAACAGAATGAAAATGTAGATGCTTGGAGAGATCATTTAACTGGTCCTTAGATTTTTATGTGCAATCAAATAAATCCCTAATTTATAAATTTATATTAATTAAATACATGATTTGAAACCATAAAAAATTATTTTTTATTTATTATCACTCTTTTATGTTATTTTATAGTCATTTGAGTGAGATATAGTTTTAGTTTATATTGTCCCAAGGTGTTTCATTTCATGGTTTCAAGGTCACATTAATTAGTAGGTGATTGTAATATTTTTATAGAAATGGTTCTATAACATAAAAAGTGTGATTAAATGATATTAATATCCTTATAAAATATGAAATTTTCATAATTATCCACGTGTGTTCTGAACATAGTGGTGATTCAGGTAATATAAACAATATCACTATACGATTTCATTATTAGTCACTTTTACCAAACATTATGAAATATATTAATTTTATTTAATATGAATATTATTGATAAATAATAAAATATTTGAAAAGTTAATATATAAGTATTATCATCATATTTACCATAGATTATTTTTATAACTATCCATGATGGAAATTTAGAAAAAAATGTATGTTGTTTATGAAGGTGGTGAATAGTAATAGCCTGAGTTTTTATAAACTTTTTTTTGAATAAATTAATTTTTGTATGTATTTTATTGAATACTACACAAAGTAAAGATTAATTTATATTGTAATACTAGATAATGTTGTTATAGACACAAAATTTACATGGCTTGCGTTATGTGCATCACCTAGTTTCTACAAAAAAACATTTTATTATTAAAATTATTTACCTGATATAGTTTTATCATAGCCAAAAAAAATAGTGAAATGAATACTAAAAACTAACTTAAAAATATTATTTATAATGTTTTTATATTAATAAAATATATAGATAATAAGACACACAATTTTATGTAATGTTATTATATGTTTGAAAATTCTATTTTTTAAACGAACTTATTTTATTCCATTTCGTGAACAATAATAAAATTAATTTTAGAAACATTTAAAAATATAATTTTGAAAAACATACATCATTTTTTTTCAATTTTCAGTGTTAATATTATCTTAGGATAATTTCATTTTTTTACTCAGAAAAATATTTTTTTAATGAATAGTATAAAATACATAATATTAATTAAAAATTGATTTTTCATTTAATTTATTTATATAGAGATATTATATTTTAATTGGATTTTAATATAAAATTACATAAAATATAATGAAAATAATACAATTTAGTTCATTATAGGAAATTTCAAATTGAAATTTTATATAAAATCACTTCAAACAGCTAAAAATTTTCAATAAAAAAATAATTGTCACAACACATTTATGGGATTAAATTAAAATTTATTTCTTCCAATTCATTTGTTGGATTTTATAAAAATTGATTATATATTTTGAAGAAAAATAAATTATAATTTTAATAAGTTAAATATTTTTTTTGACCGAAAAAATTTCTGAAAGTGATTATAATAAATGACATCAATTAGGAGAAAAAATAGCATAATAAAGGACTTAACCATAAACATTAGGCCCAAACTAACCAAGAAAATTGTCCAAAATCCATTGTATGTTATTATTTTAAAAAATTACTCTATTTTAGGGATTTTTTAAAATTATTGGAGACACATTTCATAGGAAAACTATGTCAGGAATTACCTCATCCAAAATTTACTAGAATGACACTCCTACTCAACCATAAAAAGGCACTCACCCCACCCACTTATTAAAACTACTAAATACATTTTATATTAACCAAATATGCCTGAATATCATCCTAAAATAATTAACATAATCCCATAAACCTTCCTTTAGAATTAAATCTTACCAAGGAAGACCTTTGGTGCAAACCAAAAGGTGGTAACCAAAGAAGAGCTATCATTCTCCCTCAAGCTCTATTGTTTCATTTCCATTCTGAATCATCAAAATTATTATTATTTCATTATAATATAAAATTATTAGTATCCTAAAAATAGTTATATAATTTTTATATAATTTTTATACATAAAATTAAACACAATTACATTTAATGTGTATAGAACTTTCAGTTCCTCTATACGGCGAACTATCACCTCAAGAAATGATGTTTTCTATTTTTTCTTTACCATGTTGCATGGTTCATAATTATGTTAGAAAATGTGATTTTATAAGATATATATGATATTAATGATATATTTATGATTCTATAATTTTTATATTAAATATAACATCATTCTTTAAACTTTTTTATAAAAGATAACTTCATTTATGGATGTGTAGAATAGCACCTCCTCTAAGCGATGTGATTTGTTCCCACTCTATATGAAATTTGTTATAGATGGGTTTAGTAAGTATAAAAGATATATATTAAATAATAATTCTAATTAAATTATTTTATGTTTATATACACATGTCATTTACTAACATTCATTCAATACAACAAGAAAATAGAAACATCGATCATGTGATAATAAGGCATACCGTCTCTATGAATGATGTATTTTGTTTAATATTTATTGATTTCATAAATTATTATAAATACAAATAAAATGAATATATATGGTATTTATATCCTCTTTTACCTTTTTTAAATTAAAAAATCATAATCTAAAAAATAAGACCATGATTAACAAGAAAAAACATGTATGAAAAACAAGTCAGTTGTAACCTGAAACATTACTTTTGCATGGTGTTTTTAATGAACAAGTATTATAATGAAATAAGTAATTTATATATGGTATTATATATATTAATATGTTTCTGTTATATATTTATAAAAATATTATTTTTATTATACAAGAGATTTGAATTAGTACAAAGATAGTCAAGACATAAAGTAAGGGATTTCTATTCTCAATTTTATTTCCTCAAGACTTATGATTCATTCACCATTCAATTATTTATATGATGTATATAATTACCTTGAATTAATTATATTATTATTATCCTTAAATTTATTGGTACTTATATATCCATTATATTATCTATCTTTTATGCAGTTTTTCCAATCAAAAGATATCATATCAGTAAGATAGTTTTGTCTCAAATTGCATTCTTTGAGACACATGTTTTGTTATACACTTATATTAATTTAAGAGGATTATATACTTTTATTTGAAATTTCATATCATGAATCTCCTTTGTTTCATGATATTTTATTAGTCAAGTAATTTTATATTCATACATGGGGAGTATGATTCAAATTTACAATGTCATAAATTCGATTAAAAAAATCACATCGGTTAGAAAAATTATTTATGATTAAGCTTCCATTGCTGAAGTATTATGAACCATACCTCAAAAATGGTAATTAATATTTTTATCCTACAGAAATTCATGATATATTCACATATTTGTACTATTTCCCATAGTTTTTACTTATGATAATTATAAAAATGTTGTTATAGAAATCCAACCACATTTATTTTTCAATCAGAAACCTATTTATTTCAAAAAATCCATTTTATCATAAAACAAATTCGAAATTGTTTTTCAAATTATCATTAAAGTTAGTCTTAAATAAAAATGGACTTAAATGTCTATGGTTTTAAAATTTTCATTTAATTTTTTTCAATGCTATATTTAAATAAAAATCTTTTCAACATTTATTCTAGATTCATTAAATATTTTAAAAGAAAATGGTTTTAAAAATGATTTTTGTTTTAAAATAAATTTTTCACATAATAAAGGATATTTTACTTAATAAATTTTTTTAAATGATATTTACATATTTTTTCTATCTATGATGCAAACATTTAGTGTTACTCATGCCTTTTTAGGGAAATGATCCAAAGGATCCATTCATATTTTTCATTGAATTGTCTATGATTTGATTGAATTATTTTTATGAAATATATCACCCCTTTAAGGTTTATATGTTTAGAAATCCCATTTCTCATTTATGGGATATATTATTATGAAACCTACTTCCTTTCATAGGTTATTCTTTGATTAAATAGTAATGAAACATGTCCCTTTTCTATAGGTTGTGATATGATTATATGTTTATAAAATTGATTTCATTTCAAGGGTTATGATATAATTATTTATGATTTTTTGGAACACAAGTGTAATATTTCATAATGATATAATTGATACCTACGTATCCATCTAATTCATTAGGTAAATATTTATATCTCATTAGAGATACATGGCTATAATAGGGATTGAAGTCAGTTTTGTAAAGGAAATTGTTCTCTAAGATAGTATTAAGAGTATACTTATACTACTAATATGTTCATAAGAGTGAACCATGACTTACATGATGGTATGGGGATCAAAACCACTCTAATAATATGGCTTTGGAAGCGATCCCTCTACTACTATAGATATCATTTTATATGCTTACATGTCCTCCACAATTCCATGTGTTATACCTATATTATTGTTTCATGGATTTTTATATTGATTTCCTTGTGATTCAAGCCTTTTAAACTACCAATATTCATGTAATGATTCATGTATGTTATATTTGTAATGTATTGTATGATTTCCTAATGTCATGATGATATTTTTATACCCTTATGATCAATGTTTATTGTTATATATTAAATAATTTTTACAATTACTAAGCATATAAGATTACCACTTTTTATTTTTTTTCTTTCCTAATGTTATAGAGATATGTATAATGTATGATAATTCTATGAAGTTTCATAGTAATGAAGAACTTAGAAGGGGATATTGCTGCTAACTTATATACATATATTTATGTTTCAGCACTTCTAAAGGCACTTGACTAAAACATTATTGGGGAATCAATTGTGTAATGTATTAAGTATTCAAAAAAATGATGTAATGTTAACGTTGAAAATATAAGTTCACTAAATTTGGTATCTGTGAAAAATTTTATTAACATTTGGAAATTATGATGATGAAAACTAAGTGATAACCCTAAGGAAAAGTCTATGGTTATGTATAAAGATAAGAAAATAATACTAGAATGTCCCAAAATTTTGGTAAAGGATAAATTGAGGGGACTCATATAAATTGATCCCTTTATAGATATTATAAGTGGTTTTGGATTTGAAATAGATTCACATTTGGGTAAGAACTTTGAAAAGGTATGTTAGGCATAAGTCGAGTGTAACATTGTACATGATAATGGGCCTTGATTCACACTTGGGGATATGATTTATAAATTTATAAAATCTTCATGAACCATCATGAAGTATTTTAGTATGATTATGATATGAGTAACCTATAATAAACCTCTAAGTTATCATAGATTATTTAAGGTGACATAATTTAGAAATCTTATAAGTGGGATTTCATGATTATGTTGTTCCTTAGTCTGATAATTATTATTTACTATATGGTTTTGGTTTTAGTCAATGGATTAAACATAATGGAACTGTGTCAATTCTGAGTGTGAAAAGAAATAAAACTATTGTTCTACTGATCATCTAAATGTTGTGGTAGATGGAATGAAAAATTTCACTGTTATAATCACTCAAATTTCTCGTGATATGAATCACAATGGACTTCCAAATGAGAAAAGGGAGAACAAAATTGTTTTGGGTCCTTCATGAGGAAATATCAACCTTCTTTCAGTAGGGTTTCAGAACTACTTGTTGCGGGACAATGGATCTATGACAATAAAAATATATTCTCTATTTTCCATTATTGTGAACTTGAGAAAGTTATTCTGGGTGTTTATTGTCTATAAAGTGAAGAGGACCATTGGTGGAATCTAATATAGAATAAAAATTATCAATACATAATTGAATACATGGATTGGTACCAGTTCATGAACGTATTTTTATAAAAGGTACATTCCTTATATTCATCATACAAATATTGGGAAATAGTTGCCTTATATAATGAAAAATTATAATGAATCCATAGGTACCTATGAGGATAATTTAACTAGACTTATGAGGTCCAATTTGGGTATTATCATCCATCCAGAGAGTAAATTTGCTTGGTTATTAAACGTCGTAAATCTATGTCTCAGAAGGGCATTGTTCATAAGTAACTTTAGTAGATATTAATAGATTGTGTTTTATGAAATCTTTGTTGAAATAGAAGATGAAGATACATATCAATCTCAAGTTTTTTTTAAAAACATATTATATAGTTCAAAGGAAAATCTAAAAACCATGAAGAGAAGAAGATGAGATTAATTTTTTTCTCTACATGTGGAAATAACCATGGAGGAAATTTTCCAAAAGGGTGTAATAAGTGTTTTATGTGTGGAAATAACTTTCATATGTAATCTGATTACTGAAGTGAAGAGAAGAAGGATGGTAACAATTTGAATAGAGAGAAACAACATAAAATGTACCTCCCATTCTATTATACAACAAGTGTGAAGAGAATGGGAATTATGTTAACAAGTTCCCAAACCCTAGGGTTAATGGTGATGAAATGTGTCAGCAACATCCTAAACCAAGGGACAAGTAGAAATCACATTCCATCATTATCATGCATGAGGAGTGTGATAACGACATGGTGAAAGGTATAAATTCCATCAAATCTATAATAGTAAATGTTTTATTGGATTACGTATCTACCCACTATTTAAAATCTAAAGAATTTTATAAGGGTTTTATGATTCATTCTAACCAATTAGATGTGAAATTAGTAATGGAAACCCATAATGGTATCATGATATTCTCTGAATTCTATGGTTTCTCGTTGGATGAAATTTTAGGAAATGTGCTTCATTCAAATCATGCCATTGTTCCTTCGGTTGATTTTGATATAATTTTAGGGATGGAATGGATTTTTCATCATAATGTTCACATCAATTTTCAAATAATGGAATTTACTTTTATATTTCAAACCAACCTATATATTTCTATCAATGTGAAAATAAGTGTGAACATCCTATTATGAATACATCTAGTGTATGGGTATTAATTCCCATTCACAAGGGATATTTATCTCAAATGGTTTGGGAGATAATTGTCATCAACTATATGCCTATTGTTTGAGAGTTTGCGTATGTCTTTCTGGAAGATCTCTCTACCCTTCCACCAAAATGTGAATTTGAGTCTTTAATAGGGCTAATACATAGTTCTACACCAGTTTTACAGATATCCGATAGAATGGCATCAATTGGGTTGAAGTAACTAAAGCAGTAACTCCAATAAAACATTGATAAGGGGTTCATCCATCCAATTATATCACATTAGAGTGGAATTATTCTATTCATTAAATGAAATATGGTTTAATGAAACTCTAAATTTATTATCATTAGTTTAATAAGATCATGACCAAGAAATAATATCCTCTTACCTGTATTGATGACTTGTTTTATCAACGTTGTGGATCTCAATACTCTTCCATGAATGATATTTTTTATGGATATCATCAATTGAGGGTCAAGAATGGGGATATACCCATGATGAAAGTTCAGAAAAGGTATGGAAACTATGAATATATAGTGATACCATTTTATCTTACCAATTACCCTATTATCTTCATTGATTTGATGAATAGAGTATTTATAGATTACTTTGATAAGTTTATGGTATACTTTATTGATGATTTTGTTATATATTCAAAGATAATAGAAGAGAACAAATAACACTTTATAATTGTACTGTAGACCCTAAGGAATGGGTAGTTATATGAAAAATTTAAAAAGAATGAATTTTAACATAAAAGGGATTCATTTTGGTGTCACAAAATCACAGGATGTGGTATTGCAATAGATCCATCAATGTTGGATGCTATTGAATGATTTCCCAGACCAAACATGGTGACTATGATCCCTTTTTTCTTAGTTTAGCTTGATATTATTGAAGGTTTGCAGATAATTTATCAAAAATATCTCTTTCTTTGACAAAGTAAACCCAGAACGGTGTCAAGTTCCTCTGTACAAATGATTGTGTGGAAATTTTCATGGAACAGAAGAGAAGTTTAGTTATCAAACAGATTCTTGCATTACCTTATAGTGGAGAAGTATTTTTAATCTATATTAATGCATCCAATATGGGATTTATATGGGTTATTATGTAGAATAACATTGATCTAGCCTATGCCTCATTATATTTTAATATTCATGGGAAATATTATCCAACTCCTGATTGGGAGTAAGCTGCGGCATGTTTTGTATTAATGATATGGATGAATTATATTTATAGAGAAAGTTTTGATATATATACCGATCATAAATGCCTAAAATATATATTATAATAAAATGAGTTGAACATGCTCAAGATAATATGGTTAAATCTAATTAAGGACTATGAATTCTCAATATATTACCACCATGGAAATGAGAAAAAGGTGGTTGATGCTTTGATCTGAAAGGATCATGCTATCTTATTCGTGTTGTGAATTAAAAAAGTTCCAATATACATGGATTTATAAAGGGTGGATGTAAAAGTATTGAAGGAATATGAAAATATATATCCTTTTCAATTAAAGTTTTAATACAAAATACTTGTGAAGAAATAAAATGTGCATTAGGGATATGGAGAGATTCAAAATATGGTTATAAATTTTCTAGAGTTTAACCTTGGTTGAGATGGAATAATAAGGTCAAGAAATAGTGTATGTGTTCTGTACATACCAAATTTGAAGAAGGATCTATAAGAGGAAGCACATAGCTCATTATTCCTTATTAATACTCAAAGTATAATGATGTTTGGAAACATGAAATAATACTTCAGATGGAATTAATGAAGAGAGATATTGCAGAGTTTGTATCTCAGTGCTTGGTATGAAAACATGTTAAGGTAAAAAGAAAAAAATTCTAGGGGAATGTTGTATCCATTAACCATACCAAAATAGAGATGGGTAAACATTTCCATGTATATTTTCATTATAAAGCCTAAAACATCAAAAGGGTTTAATGCTACATGGGTGGTACTTGGACACCTATCTAAGTCAGACACATCATTGATATCTAAGAATATTCTATCTAGATCAACATTCCAAGATCTATATTAAAAAATTTGTAAGGATTCATGGCGTACACACTCTAATGGATATAATCATGATCGAAGGTTTACCTAAATATTTTGGTAATGTATTCAGCATGAGAATGATATGTAATTGAGTTTCATCACAACATATCATCCTCATAAGGATGGTCCATATGAATGAACAATTCATAACAAAGAGATATATTGAGATCTTATTACTTGGATTTAAAAGGGGTTTGGGATCAAAACCATAGTCTAGTTTATTTTACTTATAAAAATAGAATTCACACAAGAATATATATTGATCCTTTTGAATCCCTCAGTGGTAAGAAATTTTGATCTCAAACATATTGGGATATTGTTTGAGAAGAAATTCTATTAGTATATGAGATAGGTGAAGAACTGGAAGAGAAAGACATAGACATTCAACAACATATAACAGAAGCTCAAAGTCGGAAGAAACATGTCATTGATAACCATTGGTATGATATATAATTTTATGTTTGTGAGAATTTTTTCTATAAATCTCTCACTGGAAGAAGTTTATGAGATTCATGAAGAAAGGGAAACTTTTCCCTATGTATATTTGATATTTTATATTTTATGATCATATTGGGATAATAGCATATCACTTGGTACTTCACACAAATATATATTGATTACGCAATATTTTCAATGTATCTCTCCTATTTAAAAACATACTTGTCCCTTTACATGTATTTAACACAATGATCATACCACTATAGCAGGGGCTTTCTTATGAGGAAGATCCATTTGAAATTCTAGATTACAGAGAAAAAGTTTCATAGAACAAGACCAGTCACCTGGTAAATGTTTTGTGGAGAAATAACCTATTAGAATAATCTATGGGAGAACATGAAGATATTATGAAGCAAACTTAACCTCAATTTATTGTATCATAATGATAAATTTCATTTTCAAAATTCATTTTAAGGGGTGTATAATGTACGACTCTGAGTTTTTATAATCCATATTTTATGAATAAATTTAATTTTATTTGATGTAGTTCATTATATGATACAAAAATTAAATCATTAGAAATATTCTACAATGATATAATATTTTAAAATACTAATATATGTCATTATCTTACTTTATTTAAATACAAAAAGTTAATAGAAACAATGTTCAAGCAGGTGTATAGCCTACCATCTCCATAATCCATGTATTTCATCTATTGTTTATTTATTTTATTGAATATTTTAAATAAATATATACAGAATATATATGATATTTATATCATGTTTTATATTTTTAAAATTAGTAAGTCATGATCTATGTAATAGGACAATGAATAACAAGTCAAAACATGTACAATAAATGAGGTTTTTTATCACCCAAAACATAACATTATTATGTAGTTATTAATGAACGAGTACTATAAATAAATAGTTAAATAATATATGGTATTATATATATTAATATCATACTGTGATATATTTAAAATAATATTATAATTTTTATATAGGTGGTTTGAATGAGCACAACGATAGTGAAGACACAATATAATGGAATTTTAATATCACTTTAATTTCCACGCGACTTATTCTTTATTTACCATTCATTTCATTATGTGATGTATTTACATACCATGACTCTATGTTATAACTATTATCCTTAATATTATGGTCATTTAAATGTTCATTTTATGATCTAAATTTCATGTGATTTAACAAATAAAATGCTATCATATATGTAAGATAGTTTTGTCTCAATTTGGCTTCTTTGAGACACATGTTTTCTATACAGCTATATTAATTTATGAGGTGTATATAATTCCATTTGAAATTTTATATCATTAATTCCATTATGTTCATGATATTTTATGCTTCATGTAGTTTCATTTTCTTATATGGGGAGTATGATTCAATGTTACGTATTTTTAAGAGTCTATTGAGTCAATCCCATCATTTATCGATATTGATTATGATTATGCTTCCATTGAAGAAATATTATGATCCATATATCAAGAAATATCATAAATTTTGTTCTAATATGGTCATTCATGACATATTCATGCATTGGTATCATTTTATAACTTTTTTTCCTTATGTTGATTGAGAAAATGTTTTTAGGAAAATCCGATCTCGTTACTCTTTTTGTTTGGAAGTATTTTTATTTGAAAAAATTATTCATTTCCAAAATTTTATTCAATTTCTTTTGGAAAATGAATTTTTATAAACTATTTCAGGAAAAGAGGATTTTTTTTGGGATTTAATCATTCATTAATACGATTTTAAATAAATTTTTAAAGAAAATGGTTTTCAAAATGTTTTCATGCTTCCTTAACATATTTTCAAAGAAAAATATTTTTAAAAGGATTTATGTTTCCAAAATATTTTTTCAAATAAGAAAGGATATTGTCCTCAATTTTTTATATGGTACTTTAGAAATAATCTCTTATAAAAGATGATATTTTGTGGTGTTATTTATGCATTTATGGGGAAATGATAAAAATGATTCATTCACATTCTTTCTATGAATGGTCTACGTTTTGATGGAACGATTTTTATGAAACATATCTCTCTTCAATAGGTTATATATTTATGAAACATGTTTCCATTTCATGGGTTATATTCTTATGAAAAAAACCTCCTTTAATAGTTTATGTTATGATGAAATTATTATGAAACCTGTATATTTTCTACTTATTTTGATATGATTACATGTATTTGACCCACATTTCATTTCATTGGTTATGATATGATTAATAATAATAATTGTAACATTTATTTATGATTTAATTATGAGATAGCTGGGATATATATCTACCTCCAACGAATTGGGTAATGATTTATATCACATGATATATAACTATATATAATGGGGATTGAACAGGGTTATGTAAAAGAAATTGTCTATTAAGATGGTCTTAAGAGTAAAGATTAACTACTAAGATGGAAATAGGAGTGAAACATGACTAGAAAGATAGTTTAGGGAGTAAGATGAAACAAGTAAGATGTCCTTGTAAGTAATTCATCGACAACTACGGACATAATTTTATATGATTATGTTTCTTCTATAATTTCATTTATTATTCACATGTCATCATTTCATGGATTACGATATCAAATCCCTCCTGATACATGTATTATGAATTAAGAATAATTATGAATTTGTTAATTAATGTGATGTTTTTCATGAAGGGTATGATCTTATAACGTCATGATCATTTTTTCATACCCTTATGGTCATGTTTATACTTATATATCTCCTTTTATTTTCCTTACTAAGAATCTGAGATCATCCCTTTTTCTGACACATTTTCCAAGATTATGAAGATGTGTGTTATTTTGGATAAGTATAAGTAGGGTGAAATTCATGAATAACCAAGTTTATGATTTTGTATTTCTCTTATGTACCAGTGTTAATGTTTCCATGTTTCCAAAAATAATAGAAAAATAAATTTTTTGGCATCTATTGTGTAATGTATTATGTATTCCATAAAAATGATGTAATGTTAATGTATGAAAAAATAGGATCACTATATGAACTGAAAATATCAAGAATATTATTTTAATTTTAGAAATAAAGGGATATGTTTTGGGTGATGGATAATAGATGATATCTTAAAACACTAAAATGATAGATTTTCTATGATACTGGAGTTATTATTCAATTTTGGGTGTAATTTATTGGAGGATGTTGTGGAAGAAAAATGAAAAATATTGGTTAATAGTATTACATTATCCTTTGGATTTCTCCATTCAAGCTTCCAATTAATGAACCTCAGATTTAAATTTTTATTATACCAAGGATTACAGTGTTGTGAGGATATTATGCGAGAATTTATTAGATATTTTTTGTGTTAAATAAGTTAGAATATATTAGGAGAAGTGTTGGTATTTAAAAGTAGAGGGGGTGGAGTTTTGAATATTAGATAAATTAGTTAATTAGTTTTCCTCTGTACTATATATAGATTTTCTTATCAGGACATTAATGAATAATAGTTTCATAAATCATCCAGAATTCATAAAATAAAATATTTATCTTATAATGTCAAACATTGTATTTTGAAAAATTCAAATTTTCACTAAAAGTTCATCAAATTTAAAATAATAAAAAAATCACCATAAACATTTTTCATGGTGTACATTCAAAAAATGATATATTTTTTAGATATAAGATTCAAAATACAATTATTTCCATTAAAAAAATCTACTTATATGTTTTAATGATTTATTTTAATATTAAGAACATTTTTTAACCCATTGAATTTTTTTATTATCTCATAAAATGACATTATAAATTTAATAAAAAATAATATTATATTATAAAAATATTTTATGAAAATAAATTATATATAAAATCAATTAATTAGTTTTAACAATTCAAATAAACCTAACATGTCTTAAAAAAATAAATACCCATATTTCATCATTATTTATAGCATTTTTATATCTATCTTGACATAAACATATAATATTTTCATTTTGTGAGAAACTTATATGTTATTTTATAACTACATTTTTAGGATACTATTATAATGGTAAGGTTACAACTCTTAATGGTTAGACTACTATTCAAATGTTCATATTATTATTACACTAGGAAGATTTGTAGTGGCTAGATGGGTACCCTAATTTCTATAAATACATCATATTTAATTAATTATTAATTCTCATATATTTTTTCTCAAGGATATATATATATATATATTCTTTTCAAAATGAATATTTCATTACTAATATTTTGTTTCATTTATATAGTTATTTTGAGGAGTGGAATTATTCAGGGGGATCAAGTATGTAAACCTTGTCCTAAGTTACCTTAAATCAGTGCATTATTACATAACATTGGCATGGTCATAAGGGATCAAAATCCCGAAAGACCGATCAGTTTAGTAGCCTTGGAAGTACTAGATACATTCATAAGTTTTAAAATACATTATAAAATGAAATATAACAACAACATTGTCTCTATTGACTACATTCATCTCTTATACTATCCCTACAGGTCAGTCATAATCTACATCTTTGCATCCTGGGAAAAATAAAACATAGAATGGGGTGAGGTTAGATGATTAGTAAGGATTACAATATAGTGTAAACTTTAAAGAATAAAGATAAAAATTTAATGAAATATATAATACTAAAAAAGAGACCTTTTAACCATAAACTTCATTATAGTATTGAAAATATAAATCAAATAATTCCATTTACTTATTCACATAGATATTCTACTAGTCGAATAATCACATGTAATATCAATAGAAAATTTCATAATGTTGGAATGGATAATTCCAGACTTCCTAACCATATAGTCAAGGCCTTGTGCCAAGACTAAAAATAAGATTTTTTTCAAGGCCTTGTTTCAAGACACTAGTTTCTCTCTTGAGACCTACCAATGCATCAAGGGGCTATAGACAGCTCCACCCATCACATACTATGTCCAATGAATTCCTCATATGAAAAGGTTTAATCATAACATAAAAATTTGTATTAAAAATAGCATATAGAATGTCAGTACTTTATCTATAAACCATGAATGGTGTAAAAATAACACATCCATAGTCAAACATATCAAAAAACCTTCAAATAAAATATGGAAGATTTATATAATAATAAATCAACGTCAAACAAGATTAAATTCATCAAAAGATGTTCACATAGATGAAATCAAAACTTTTTGTAGAGAAATATATCTATCTATTTAGAAATAATTTAATTGTAATATAATTATAAAATCATATTTGTTTAAAAAATATTATTCTAATCTTTTATGGGAAGCTTTGATGATGTTATAACAGCAGAAAATAGCTACACCCGACATATATGTTAAAAAATGCATTCTTACTTTAATTTTGTTGAGAAGGTCATAAATTACCTTGTTTGGAAAATTATGGAAGGATTCCTTTCAAAACATATATGGTAAAATAAGGCTTTAAATGACATTGAACCACAGTCTAGTAAATATTAAAAATGTTTTGAAATACATTTTTAAGAAAACACATATGTGGATGAGAAAGATGTCCCAGTAGATACTTACATATTAATAACCTCATATAAGTAACAAGATTATAGAATTAAGCTTTACATTGTACTTTTCCTTAGTCTATGGTATGTTAACTTCATTTATAATCTTTAAAACATTGCTATTAAATTATAAAAGAACTATATACATAAATATTATATCATATATGATCTGATAATATTTCTTTGTTAACAATATTTCAGTCGTATCATCGTTTCGAGTGTTAACAGATTCATTTTCCTTTTATTACTGGTTAATTAAGCCATGATTGTTATGGGCGGGATTTATTTTATTAATATAAAAAATTATATTATGTTCATAAACATTATTTTTAATCATAAAATGAAAATTATTCTTGAAGGATTACGATGGGGAATGAATCTCATCGCGTTCGTGGAGATGGTAATCCGTATGTATGCATGTATGGTGACTTTGTCATTTATAAGATGGATAGAATAATTAATATGTTTTTACAAAATTTATAACTACATAATAGTATGTATATGTTACTGGAGTTATTATTTTGGTATGTAAACAACAACAAAAGTGGAAGTGGAAGAAGAAAAGGACTTGGAAGAGGGTGGTGGAATTATTACCTCTTCATTGGGTGTTTCCTTTTGAGTCAATCTAAAGGGCTCTATAATTTGTATTTATGATAAATGAACAACGCGTAGGTTGAAGGGAGTATATTTGGGATGGTATATGGGTAGGGTTTGGATGAGAAAAATGGCTCTGGAGGTGTCAAATTAAGATAAAGGTAATTACCCTTTAATAAGAGTTGTGAGGGTCACGTAAGGAAATTCTTAAAATATTATTTTGTAATAAAATAATTTTCTGTATCTAATGGCTCAAAAATGATTCATTTCGATCCTAAGGAGGGGATGGGTCTAAAAACTCTCAACCAATAGGTTTTAGGCAGGTTTAGGTCACCATATTAACATTATCTTATACATTTAACACATAGATAAATAGTTTGACATTTACAATGTCTCTTTGTATTTTTATATTATATGGTTTATAAATATACTATAATAATCCAAAGAAACCCCAAGTGGATCAGTATCAATATATATAACCTTATCAATTACCTTTTTTGAAGACTTACATTTTTAGTAAAATTATATCAATTAATAATATAATATTTGATTTTAAAACTCAATTATGTCAATTTCGACACTATTTACTTTGGATTTTTTTGAAAGCCATAAAAACATTATCCCATGAAATAAAATTTATTTAATAATCCAAAAAATGTTATATTAACCTTGAAATATAGTTGAATTTATTAAAAGTCTAAATTTACATTTATTTGGATATTTATGATATCAATTATTTTTTAATATTTCATTATTAAGGTAATTACTGCATCATCATTGTGTTATAAATAAATTAAATTATCTAATGTATAAAAATTATAAATAAAATAAAATTATTTAGGAAATATTATTATATTTATAATGATATTTATAGTTGAATTTATATTTTTTGTATCCCTATATTAAAAATGGTTTAGTTATTAAACATTGAATTTTACACTTTTAACTCTTCTTTAAATAAAATAATAATAAATGTCCTAATCTAATCCAAGTGGACCAAATAGTATCATATTTTATTCATAAGTTTTTTTTGTAAAATTAAACTTATCCAATAGAATGAGGACATGTGTTTGGGTAATTATAATATCTTTTTTACCCTTAATTACCTTATTTACTTGTAATTGTGGTAAATAAAAGTCAAAAGTTAATATTCACCAAAAAATATTTTCATCATTTTGAAACACATTTTACATAATGATGTCAACTATGTATCTTGGATTTTTTAAATTCAACTCATAGAAGCAGTAAAATTATGTTTTATGCCAATTTGCAAATGCTCTTTAAAGGTGGGTAAAAGACAGTTAAAAGTTCAATAAAATTTTATATATCTAAACTTAATATAAAATGAATCCATTGAATTACACTGAACATATATAGGTATTATGTATCTATTTTGGCCTAAAATAAATCATAATAAAATAACTAATTACTTAAGGAAAAAGTCAACATTGAACAATAACACAATGTTTTACACTATTCATCAAAAATTGAATGTTTTCCGAAAAATACCAAAAATTAATCCTAAGATAATTTCAATATTCCAAATTCAAATATGAAGTCCATTTTTAAAAATAAAATTTATAAATTTTCCAAAATGTGTATTACTATTCATAACAGCAAGCTTGATTGGTTGTGGTGTGTTAGAGCTCCAAGTTGCATACAACACAATCTACTGTCTTATTCCACGGGAAATGTACTGTGGAAGCTTGAGGTGTTACATTCTCCCCTCCTTAAAATAATTTAGTCCTCAAAATATCTTGAATATTACTACATAAAAAGATTTAGGTGGTTCTTCATAACAAGTTCCCCGGGTTCCCATGTTGCCTTCTCCATCTTATGATTTCTCCATAGAACTTTTACCAGACAAGTTATCTGGTTTCTTAGCACTTGTTCTCAGGTATTAATAACCTTGACAGGCTCTTCACAAAAGGACAGATCAGGTTCTAGTTCCATTTCCTCATAGGTGAGTACATGCGTTGGGTTATGCATATATTTTTTCAACATTTATTCATGGAATACATCATTAACATTGGAGAGACTTAAAGGCATTGCAAAATGATAAGCCACAACTCCAATTCATTCTATAATTTCAAAAGTTCTGATGTACCTCAGACTCAATTTACCCTTCTTACTGAATCATATAACACCCTTCCATGGAGATACCTTCAAGAAAACATGATCTATTACTTGTAATTTCAAATACATCCCCTATTATCGACATAGCTATTTTGCCTACTTTGAGCTACTTCTATGTGGGTTATGATAATATTTACCAATTTCATAGTTTCCTCAACAAGTTCTGGGCCTATGAGTTTTCTTTTACCGACATCATCCCAACAAGTTGGTGTGCGACATATTTTTCCGTATAACACTTCATATGGTTCCATCTAAATACATGAATTGGAGATATTGTTATGGGAAAATTATTCCAGAGGTAAATATTGATCCCCCATACCTTGAATGTCAAGTGATCAAGATCTCAACATGTCTTCTAAGGATTTAATAGTCCATTCTGATTGTCCATCGGTTTGAGGGTGGTAGGAAGTTCTCAAACGAAGTTCATTATCTAAGTCCTTATGAATAATTTTCCACAAACATGAGGTAAAATGGGGATTTATATTAGAAAAAATTGATAGGGGTACACCATGGAGTCTTACAACTTCATTAATATATAGTCTTTCTAGACATTTAAGCGGTATATCTTCTCTTATAGCAAGAAAGTGTGCTGACTTGGTAAGATGATCAATAATGACCAATATTACATAATTCCTTCTATGAGACTTTGGTAGCCCCATAAAAAAGTCCATCATAATATTATCCCATTTACACTCAGGTATGGGAAGAGGTTTCATGACACCTCCAGGCTGTTGCCTTTCAGCTTTCACTTGTTGAAAAACTATACATCTTGACTCAAAATCAGCAATCTCCCTCTTCATGTTGTCCCATAGAAAAATTTCCTTCAAATATTTATACAAAATTGTTCTCCCAGGGTGTATATAGAAATTGTATCTATGAGCACCATCCAACATTTCCCTTTCTAGATTAGGTATACGGGAACACAAAGTCTTTTCCCAACATTAAAAAGTCCATCTTCATATAAGTAGTCAATCAATATCCCATCATTTATAGCTTAAATATTCTTTTGAAACTCCTCATCATTAGTCTGAGAACTTTTTATCCTTTCTAGTAAAGATGGTTTGGAAAACAGTTGAAAATGTATTAATATTTCACCTTCCATGGTTATTATCATATCCTTTTTACTAGATCTCTGAGAATAGGATCCCTTTTAACTCTCATCTTCATCAAAACACTATGATCTTTTCTGATAAAAGAATCATCTACCTTATTTTCCTTTCATGGGTGGTTGTGTATTGTGAAATTACAATCATTTAGTAGTTCAAGACATATCCTTTGCCTCATGTTGAGTTCTTTTCATAGGAAAATATATTTCAATCTCTTGTGATCAGTATAAATCTCACATTTTTCACCATAGAGATAGTGTCTCCATATCTTTAGAGAAAATATTACAGCTTCTAACTCAAGATCATGAGTGGGATAGTTTTTCTCATAACTTTTTAGCATTCGTGATGCATAGAAAATAACTCTATCATTCTGCATTAGGACACAATAAAGTCATTTCTTTGAATCATCACTATAAATAACAAACGCATCATTCCATGATGGTAGAGTCAAGATAGGAGAATTGACTAATCTTTTCTTTAGTTCTTCAATAAATTCATCACACTCTGTTGTCCAAACAAATTTAACCCCTTTACATGTGAGCTTAGTTAATGGGTTATCCAACTAGAAAAAACTATGGACAAAACATCGACAATAACATGATAAAACAATAAAACTACGTACCTCAGTTGTACTAGTCAATGCTGGACATTTTTGGATTTCCTTGATATTTGAAGGGTCAATAGATATTCTATCCTTAGTGAAAATATGCCCAAGAAAAAAATCTCTTGAAGCCATAATTCACACTTGTTAAACTTCTCAAATAATTCATTTCCTCTGAGGGTTTTCAGAAGAGTGCCCAATTGATTTTCATGATCTTGGTAAATATTTGAGTATACCAAGATATCATCAATAAATAGCACTAAAAAAGTCATCATTATATTCCTTGAAAACTCTATTCATTACATCCATGAAGACAGAGGGTGCATTAGTCAATCCAAAAGGGATTACTGTAAACTCTTAATGCCCGTACCTGGTTCGAAATGATGTTTTCAGAATGTCTTCCTTCATCAAACACAACTAATGATATCCATATCGAAGGTCAATCTTTGAAATATATTGATCTCCATGAAGGTGGTCGAATAAATCACTGATGTGAGGTAGGGGATAGTTGTTCTTTATTGTTATAGCATTGATCTCCCTCTAGTCAATCCACAACCTCATTGATCCATCTTTCTTCTTAACAAAAAGGGAATGGGCTCCCCATGGGGAAACACTAGGGAGAATAAATCCCTTATTACTCAATTAATCTATTTGTTTCATTAGTTCCACTGATTTAATAGTGTCCATTCTTTAAGGGTTCATCGATATGGGCCTTGAACTTGAAATTAAATCAATGGAAAACTCAATTTCTCATTTTGGATGATCTCCAGGTAAATCCTCTAGAAACACATCAACATATTCTTGAAAAAAAGGTATGTCCTCTATTTGAACATTATTTTCCTCACCCATAATTATTTCATTCTATTCCTCCCCAATAATTGAATTTAGTAAAGCTACTAGGGGTGTATCTAGATAAGATTCATGTGGTGACATTTCTCATCTAAAGATAAAGTACTCCTTATCATCATCAAAATTCCATCCTCCTTCTTCTTACAATAAATATTCACATCATGCTCTGAAATCCAATACATTTAGAGGATTATGTCAAATTTAATCATGGGTATGACGATGAGATCAGTAGATAAAGAACATTTATATGCCATAATGGGAAATGATTCAAAACATTGTGTTGCGATGATACTTCCCTTTTGATTTTTGACTGACAACTCCCATGTAAAGTCAAACCAAAAATATAAATTTTCTTAGAAAACTAGGAAGATATGAAATAATGTGATGATCCAGAATAAAATAAAGCATTGGATAAACTTGAGGAAACCATTAAATTACTAGCCACCATGTTTTTCGGAGCTTTAAAATTAGTAGTAGTGATCGCATAATCTTGGCCTTTTTCCCTTGGCCTTTTCTAAGGAATGTTATCATGGTGCTTAGGACATTTGTTTTCATAATATCCCTTTTCTCTAAAATTGTATCATTCAACACTGACAACCATTTTCTTTCCCTTGCAATCACGAGCTTGGTGGGCTTTTTCACCACACTTGTAATAGACTACCATTCCCTTCAGGAAAGTACCTGGGTGTTTCTTACCATATTTACCACAGGCTAGATATTCAACTTTTCCTGTCTTCCCCTTATATCAATTTGTAGATTGATCAAAAGATATATTCTTCTATTTCATTGACTTGAAGTCATAAGACATAGAAAATTCATTTTCTGTCCTGATAGAATGTGAGAAAAATATCTTCGTATGATGAGAAAGATTGTGAGACAAGTGCTCGATGGAGAAATGGTTTTAACCCATAAAAGAATCGATCAATCTTACTCCTTGGGTTAGGTATATAATTTATTGCTTGTCTTGATAACCTTGTAATGTTAGCCTCATACCTTGGGACATTGTCATCCTCCTTTTGCCTCAGACTCAAAAATTGTCTTTCCATATCCGCTCGATGGTCACAGGGAAAGTATTTTTCTATGAAAATATATTTAAATTTCCTCCATTCCATGTTTAATACAACTATATCTTCCTTTTTGTTTTGGATTAATGACCATGATTGATCAGTATCTCCCGTGAGGCGATAAAATACCATGAAATCTTTTTCCCTTTATCTACTCCCCAAAGCATGAAATATTTTCTCTAAGGAACTTATCCATTGCTCAGATAATAATGGATTTGTACTCAAATTGAATTTTGGTTGTTGTTTCCTTATTAAATGGTCTAACATTGATTCTCCGCATTGTGGATCAGGGTGCTCCATACGGGTAAGGTTATTATTCATAACGTGAGTGAGTTGTCCCAGTATGGTGATAAGCTAATCAGCACCCATTTCTTCACCAACTCTAATATAATTATCTTGAGTACAAGGGAAATCCCTACTTGGATTATGTGCATTTTTATGGTTTCAATTCTTCCCACTAGGTTCCATTTCTAAACAATGGAATACAGTAGATTTTTTTTATAAATCGCAATACAGAATTCCAAACTTGTAAAACACATAACATAAATTGAACAATTTATGGATATAATCCATAATAATAAATAATGTTTTATTTTAAGAGGTATATACTCATAAATCTTTCATAATGGTTTGTAAAGAAAATGTGAATTATACTAATAATATCCCCCAAGAGTTTCATAACCATGATGGAAGCAAGGCCCATTGTCATGTACCAGGATACCCCAGGTCATGCCCAATACTCCTTGTCGGAGTTTTCACTCCTAGATACATCTGTTCCATTGCCGCCACTAACTAATAATCTCCATATAGGGATGTATTTCTTGAAAAATACACAAAATCTCTATGTTACCAAAATTCTAGGAAGATATTCTATACCAATCCTCAAAGCCTATCTTAGGGTAATGTGATCTAATCATATTTTATCAAAATCTAGTTTCCTAGGATTGTACTAAAATTCTCTATTACCAACTGTAACGCCCCGACCCCATTTTCCAAGAGTTGGTGCATTATCAACTAAAATTGGCATGATCACAATGGATCAAAATCCCTAAAGACCAATAAGTTTAGTATCCATATAAGTAATAGATACATTAATAAGTTTTACATTACATTATAAAATGAAAAAAAAACAACATTATTGTCTCCATTGACCACATTCATGTCTTAGACTATCTGTATAAGTTATTCATAATATTCTTCTTCACATCCTGTAAAAAATATAACATAAAAATGGGTGAGCTTAGATGCTAAGTAAGGATAACAATATAGCACAAACATTCAAGAATAAGAATAAACATTTAAGGAAATGTATATGACTAAAACACAAGAATTTTAAACTTAAACTTCATCATAATAAAGAAAAGATAAATAAAGTAATTCCATTTACTTATTTACATGTATATTATACTAGTTGAATAATCACATGTAATACCAATATCCAAATTCATTATTTTGGAATGCATAATGCCAGTCTTCATAACCACATAGTCAAGCCCTTGTGCCAAGACTACAAATTAGATTTTTTCCAAGGCCTTGTGCCAAGAAAAAAGTTTTCTCATGAGACCTACCAATGAATCAAGTAGCTATCGCAGGCTCCACCCACTACTTACTATGTCCAATTCATTCCTCATATGAATAGGTTTGAACATAAGTTAAACATTAATATTAAAACTAGCATATGAAATGTAAATACTTTATCCAAAACCATGAATGGTTTAAAAATAACAAATCCACAGTCAAACATATCAAAAAACCTTCAAATACAATATGAAATATTTGTCTCATAATAAATCAACTTCAAACAAGCTTAAAATCCATCAAAGGATGTTAACATAGATGAAATCAAAAGTTTTTGTAGATAAATATCTCTTTCTATTTTGAAATCATTTAAAAGTCATATAATTAAAAAAACAAAACCATTATTCTGAATTATATTTATATGATTTTTTGGGATGCTTCGATGATTATATAATGGTGGAGAATAGCTACACCCGCCGTATAAGTTAGAAATTTACATTCTTACCTTAATTTTGTCGACAAGGTCATAAAGTACCTTGTTTGGAAAATGATGGAAATATTAATTTCCAAACATATGTGGAAAAATTAGGGTATAAATGACTTTAACCCGTAGTCTAGTAAATATAAAAAAAATTAATTACATTTTTAGGAAAAACAAGATGTGGATGATAAAGAGGTCACAATAGATACTTACATATTAACAACCTCAGATAAGTAAAGAGATTGTAGAATTAACCATTAACTTTTAATTTTCTTTAGTCAATGGTATGTTAACATTATGTATAATAGTTTAAAAAAATTATTATATTATACAAGAACTATATACATAGATATGATATCATATGTGATCCTATAATATTTCTTTTTTAATTAGATTTCAGAAGTATCATCATTTCGGGTGTTAACTGGTTCATTTTCCATTATATTTGTCGTAACATAAGCCATGTTTTTTATGGAAAGGATGTATTTGATTCATATACATAATTATATTATGTTCATAAAAATTATTTTTATTCCTAAAATGAAAATTATTCTTGGGTGATTACGATGGGGAATGAATCTCATCGCGTTCGTGGAGATGGAAATCCGTACATACGTTGTATGGTGACTTAGTCATTTATAGGATGGATAGAATAAATAATGTGGTTGTACAATATTTTTAATAACATAATATTATGTATAAGGAAATTGAGTTATTATTTTGGTATGTAAACAAAAAAGAAATAGGAAGTGGAAGAAGAAAAGAACGTGAAAGAGGGTGGTGAAATAATTACATCTTCTTCAGGTGTTTCCTTTTGAGTTGATCAAAAGGGCTCTTTAGGTTAAATTTATGATCAATTTAAGACCTCTAGGATTAAGTTAAGATAGTTTATAGGATATTCGGGCGGGTTTTGGCCGAGCCAAATGGCTTTGGAGGTGTGAAATGAAGAGAAAGGGAAGTACCTGTTTATAAGAGAGGTGAGGGTCACTTAAGAAAAATCATAAAATATTATTTTATAATAAAATTATTTTCGATTTATAATGGTTTAAAAATGATTTATTTATAGGATAAGGTGTGTATGGGCCGAAAACCTCCCAACCAATAGGTTTTAGACAGGTTTATGTGACCATATTATCCTTATCTTTTAGATTTAACTCTTAGTTAAATAGTTTGACATTTACAATATCTCTTTGTATTTTTATATTATATTGTTAATAAAAATACTATGACAAGCCAAAAAACCCCCAAGTTGTTCATTATTAATATATATAACTATATATAATTCTTTTAGATGAAATTTATATTTTTAATAATATTATATCAATTAAGAATATAGTATTTTTTTTAAAATCAATTGTGTCAATTTTGACACTATTTCGTATTTAATTTTTTTAAAACCATAAAAACATTATAAATTTAAATAAATTTTATTTAATAAACATTAATATTTCATATTAACCTATAAAATTATTGTATTTTATCATCATTCTCATCTTACATTTGTTTGGATATTAATAATGTCAATTATTTCAATATTTCATTATTAAGGTAATTACTACATCGTCATCGTTTCATAAATAAATTAAAATATTTAATGTCTAAAAATTATAAATAAAATACCATTATATATTAAAGATTATTATCTTTCTAATTAATATTTATAGTTGAATTTATATTTTTTTTAACTCTATAGTAAAAAAAATTTGTTATTAAACATTTAATTTAACTCTTTTAACTCTTCTTTAAATAAAATAATAATAAATGACCTAATCTAATCAATATGGGCCCAAGAGGATCATATTTTATTTAAAAGTTATATTTGGTCAAATTATATCTATCAAATAGAATTAGGACAAGTGTTAGGGTCATTATAATATCTTTTTTACCCTTAATTACCCTATTTAGTTTTAACTATGGTAAATAAAAGTCAAAAGATACTATTCACAAAAAACTATTTCATCTTATTGAACCACATTTTACTTACATATGTGAACTGTGTCTCTTGGAATTTCTAAATTCAACCCAAAGAAGCGGATAAATTATGTTTTATGCAAATTTTCAAATGCTCCTAGAAGGTGGGTAAAAGACCGTAAAATTCAATAAAATTGTATATATCTAAACTTATTATAAAATGATTCCAATGAATGATAGAGAACATATATAGGTATTATATATCTATTTTTACATAAAATAAAATAAAATAAAATAACTAATTACCAAAATAAAAATTTGTTTTTAAACAATAAGGCAATGTTTTTCGCTATTCATCAAAAATTGAATGTTTTTGGAAGAGTACCAAAAATTCACTCTATGATAATTTCAATATTCTGAATTCAAAAAACAAGTCCATTTTAAAAAATAAAATTTATAGAATTTGAGGAAATGGGTTTTACTATTCAAAACGTCTAGTTTGATTGGTCGTTGTGTTTAGAACACCGTGTTTCTTACAACACAAGCTACTACATTATTCAATGGGAAACGTACTGTGGAATCATGGAGTGTTACAAAGTATATCCAAGTTTCCATATTATAATTGTCATAATTTATATTTTTTATCCCATAGTAAATTTTTTTTATAATGGCTATATTTATTCCATAAATGTAACTATAAAATCAATATAAGTTTTTTTTTCATTATTCTATCATGTGGTTTATATGATTTATATAACACTACATTACCAATTATGTCACAATTATATAGTCAGAACTGAAATTGTACTCATAAAATTTTGGCTAGTAAAAATCATCCTTAATGAATTCCACACCACCAGGAAAAAGTTTTTTATTATTCCTTGATATATGAATGTTGATCATCATCTATGTATGGATTATGTTCGTTAGGCATGGTGGATGATCTAATAGACTGCAGGAGGGTTAATCTGACTAAGGTGGATGTTGGGTGAGTTTTTGTATTAGGGATTTAAAAATATGAGGGAGGATCATTGATTTAGATATAGATTAAAATTTTGATGAGATCAATATTTTCTCAATTTTGTTTTTTGTAGTAAGATATTGTACTAGTCACTAATGGTTGTTAATTAAATAATAAGGGCTATCTTCTAATGATGGATAATATACCATAGAGAGTGCATAGAGGGGATGGTTTTGGGGGAATGATTTTTTAAAGTGGTTTAAATAAGTTTTCTTATCACTAAAAATGAACAAAATGAATGTGAAAAACATTATATCCCATTTCATGGGATTATGAGCATTTGGGAGCATAAAATTTTCTTTAAGGAATATATTTTCATCATCCTAGAAATTTTTCAAAAAAAGAATTCCATGTTGAGGCTCCATGATGAGGTGTTATATCTAATCATTTTTTATGTAGTTTAAAATTTTATAGTACCTATGTATATGGAGGTCATAAAGATGGTATATGTGATCAAGAAAATTCATGCAAGGTCAGGATCATCTTAGGATGTTAAACACTTGGTCTTTCCAAGGAGAAGATTTATGGATGGAGGATTTGGAATGTTAGGATAGTTAATGTTGTTACTAGAATTGGGTAGGAATCACCTATATTAATCAAGATTATATATAGATAGAATTTAAAATGCATTGACTATTATCTCTATTAATATGTTTTTTTCTAGGAGAATTTGTGGTCATCATCAATTATATGACTGATATATCCTTATAGACCAGCATGGTGTGGGAAATTTGTTTCTATACCACCCCATAATAATTTTACTTAGAGTTCATATGAGTATAATTTATAATATGTTTTTTCAATAAGAAGATATAGATTGGTAGAGGGAATACACATGTGGTTTAATATCATCATGGGCATATTGTTGAGCTCAACAATGTAGATAGTTATCATCTCATCCCGTGGGAAAGGGGAGTAGAGAATGATAAGTTTCATTTTATAGTGAGTTAAATACTATTTGGGAATTCATTTCCATTTTATTATCTTCATATTATCTACTCTAGAAATCATTTTATTTTATTTTGGAGCTACCCCACACATTTATTGTACACACCTCGCTATATGCCTTAGGACTCAAGTTGAAGAGGTTTCTAGCCCCCCAAGTGTTGATTATTCCAATTGGAGGTTTTCCTAGTCTGTTTGATATATGTTATGTGTTGTAAGGTAATTATAAGGTATCATTACTCATATGATTATTTATTCTTAATTAATATTCAACCATATGATTTAATTATTGGCATCAAGTGGTTGTATTTTATGTGAGAAACTTCCAATTTAATCTTTTGACCATTGATGAGGAGGAAAATATATAGAATTCATTGGTGAGTGGGATTATCGGATGATGTGTTGGTGTTTAGAGCCAATATTTTAATAGTTAGATGTTTTTCCTTATATTTAGTAAAGTCTCTAGTGTTGGCGTTTCTTATATTCTTTGTGAAATTTTGGTATTTTTTAACTAAAGTGGGCATGACCCTACCACCTTGATGAAATATTGAGTTTATGATATATGTGTAGCTTGATGACTCTTCGATCTGGATGGATCCCTATTGGTGGGAAACTTATGAGTTTTTTTGGGTTGAGGAGTTAGATAGATGACTTTATTCATAATGGTATCATCCAGACAAATGTGTCTACATGGTGTTCTCTAGTGTTATCCGCTAAGAAGGGGGATGGTAGTTTGAAATTTTCCCTACAATATTTGTAGTTTAATAATGTTATGGTCAATATTTGTTGTCTACTTAGGATAATTGATGATTTATTACATAATTTCAATAGATTTAGCTAGTCCTAAATTATTTATATTTTTTTGAATATCATTATATGAGAGTGAGGGAGGATGGTATCAAGAAAATATCTTTATGTGTCGTTACAACTACATTGTGTTAATGTTTATACCATTTATTATCATGAATTCCCTATATTATTTAGTTGTACTCCAGATCCACATTTTTCGTTAGTTCATGAATCTATTAATTTTTTCATTCATCTATGACTTTCTCATAATATTGAGGAAATTGGAGGAATACACTTTGTTTCAAAGGGATTTCTTGTTAATTGATCAGTACTTTCACATATATGGAAATTCATTAATTTGAATGTATTGGAAATGAGAGGTCAATTTTCATCATAATTTAGTGTCTTAGTAGAGAGTAGAGGTTAGTCCATTGAAGATAGAGGTGTTAATTTCATTGGCATCATAAATTTTTTTTAGAGTTCTGTAGTTTTCTTCACCATACATGTTATTATTGAAGTAATATATCAAACATGTCCTAGAATACGACCCCATTAGAAACCATGAATAGGAAGAGATAATATTTTATAACGACATATCAGTGTTAGTAATATCATTATTACTAGAAAAATATGTCGATCAATGATCCCTCTCTTCGTATACCATAAGATGTAATGTTCATGGTTTTCTACAGTGATTTTCATCAATGTTTGGGATGAATCTAGATGTAGTAGTTTAAATTTATTTCATGGGAGTCTAGGTAGGTTTTTCTCCACAATAATAACCATATCACCCACGAACTTGAGTTGTTAGTAGTGTTATTTTTTTCTAAAATAATAGTTGAATTACCTAATTGGTGATAGAATACCGATTACTTGAGTAGAAAGTCATGAAGGGGTGTTTTTTATGAGTCTATGAATTCATAAAGAGTAGTGATGGAGCTTGTTTTGATCCATCATCATATGAAAGAGGCTAGTGATAGAGTTTTATTGAGAATCCATATTATGGAACGCTGATTACTCTCAATGTTTGAGGTGATACATGATCACATATTTCATGGTGATTCTCTTGAGAGGTGATTAGAGTATGGAAGAAATCTTATTTTATTCTAAGCGATACTATTCATTTTTCCAATGATGCAAGAGGATGTTAATTAATACCATTATATATCACCATTCTATGTTAGTACTTCTATATTCATTATGTATAATACATTTAGGTGTTAATTCTAGAGTTTAGGGATGAGGTAGTTTGTAGTAGAGTTTGTGTTTTACTTTTTATTCTCTTAGTAAGGGGATGAAACGAATAGCGATCCAGGTGGTGTTTTACTACCATTGGATTCCATCAAGTAGAAGTGGGAGAATATTTCGATGGATTTCATCACCAATATACCCCATTATCAAGGAATATATGTATCTCCTTGAGTGATCTTAGATTACTTGATGAATTCAACTAATTGTTTGGTGATAAACGATTAGGGTGTTTTATATTTCATTAAAAATTGGTATATGGATGTGATAGTGAGTATTTATGGGGTAATAGGGACAAAAATATTTTATCAAGATTATTATTTTACTTCAAAATTATGGGGACTCTTTCTTTATAATTTTGAATATCATTTGAGCCTTCAAACTATTTGTAATCATAAAATACCTTGGATGAGAAAAAAAACCATTCTGAAAATTGAGGTTGTACTTGAAGCCTATGTTAGGGATTTTCATGTATTAAGGGAGAAAAACCTTCTCTTTTCTTATTATTCATATAATAAATACATGAATCAGTTAAATTCGTTGCATAGGAAGACTTACAAATATTCAATTTCATAGATCATGGATAGAGATTCAGTTATTCATAGACCATATGTTGTGTAGTGCATAATTGATAGAGATAAAATTATAATTTATAATATTATAGTCGTGCATGACCATTAATATTATTATTGTTTTCATATGAGGATTAATTTAATGTTCAATTATTAATATCTTGTAATTTTGAGGGTTTCTCCTCATTGTATACAGTGGAGGGTCAGTCAAAGGAGCCATACCCATGGTTAATTAGTCCTTTTGATGTATTGGTACATACTATCGAGGTTGTAGATTAGTTGTTTTTACTATAACTATTTGATTAAATCAATTATGTCTTCCACTCTTCATAGTTTCAAAAGAATCACTATGATGGAACTTATTTATATTATTGGGGATCTAGATAAAGTGAATTATAAAATACTCATGGGGTGGTTAATTGAGATAAAGGATAATTATGAAAAGGTGTTTCACATATATGTCATTCATTTAGTTTGGGATTTGTGGAGTCTAGTTGGATTATGGGAATATACCTGGTAACATTTTTGAAAATTTATATATAGTATCTTGATATATTTTTATCCTTGTTTTATCGGACTATCGGTTATTTATATTATTGTTTTTTTGTTAATGATTTTTTGATTCATGTTTTGGTTGTGATTTAAACATCGTTGTTTCTATATTTTAAAGTTATCTCCCAGAGAGTATTAGGTTTCTAGTTGTCATTTTCTTCTTGGTTGGTTATGTTTCTCTATGATAATAATATTTTAAATTGTATCTCGTGTATGGTTGTGGGTTTTCACCAAAACATTCTTTTCCATATTTTGACTATCAAGGGGGTATGATATGTTTTCATGTAGTATCAATGTTTTGGGAATTTTTTTGTTATATTAAAATTTTATTTTTTTTTATTTTTAGAAGTGGTTTGGAATGTTTTGATGTGAAATAATTATTTTCAAAATGAATATGAATTTCTAATTTTTTTTTATATTTTAAAAAAATATAATAACGCTTATGTTTTGATCTCCCTATTTCAATGGACCCTTAGTTATAATGATATTTTCAAAAATATTTAATAACAAAGAGTTATATATGATTAATTTGTTTTAAAAAAATGATCCATTTATGTTATTCCTTAGAGTATTTTCAAATTTTATTTGTGTTTTTATGATTTTGTAAGAGTCTTTTGATTTTTATAAGTGTCCCTTCCCCAATTAGGAGCCTTTCAACACATGTCTAATGGTGTTTCCTAAAATAATTTTCTATACGTAATAAAAAATAATATTTAATGATTTAAAATGAATTTTTGAATTAGAAAATACATAAAATCATGTTTTTGAAAAATAAGTTAAAACAATTTTCCCATGCTGGGTGTGATAATAATTTTAAGGAATTTAAATTCTATTAGATGAGATAAATCACCACATATGATTTCAATATGAATTAAGGGAGAGTCTATAAATATTTTGAAGGGATAAAATAAGGAGAATCACATTACAATTATTTCATTTGTGCTTTGAATATTCAATACATCATTATTTATTTTAATCTATTTTTATTACATTGAACTCATATGACCAAAAAATATTTCTTTATGTATTGTGGGTTTTCAGATCTTATATTTCCTCCCAACCCATGTATAGAAAATTGAGATAGTGGATTCAAGAACCCTCTTTATTTTTTTTATAAATAATATAATTTTTATAGTTTTATATGAATAAATGGTGAAACATAAAATTGGATATAATAAAAACTAGAATAATAAAAAGATCTACAATGGAAAATCGTGACACGTTTGTTTTATATATTTATGAATTATTTTATATCATAATTTTTTTTAATATATTATATATGATTTTATTATTTATTGTATAAGTTAATTAAAATGTAGGTTTATTTATAGTATTGAAGAATGCTTTAGTTGCTCTGATTTATTACTAAAATGACTTTTCATAAAATAATGAATTTTTAGGGATGATAATAAAATATTTTTTGTGAAATATAGATTTTAGATATTCTAATTTATAGGGGAGGTTTAATTAATAAACTAATGTTATGAAATAATTTACTTAATTATTTAAATTCACAGAATTGTAGATTCCTGTTTTTGTTTGTTGTGATTTGAAATAATATGAATCTCAATACATTAGTTTGAGTTGTGGATTCTATTTTTTAATTTTCTTTTGGTCATGTAGTTAGAAAAGTGGATATTGTTTTCATTAGCACAGGTTTTTATAGCCTGTATTGGGAAAAAGGAAGTATTTTGGTGGGTTTTTGTGTAGGAATCTGTTATAGTTTCATGGTGGAGTGAAAATTCAGTTGGTATTAATTAATAATAAAATTTTTATATACTATAATTATATGATTTTTGGTCATTGATAATTTTTTTACAATTGAAAATCATTGGAAAACAAAGAAAACATATTTGTGTTAGATTGTGAATTATTTCTCATTAAATACGGTAATTTAATATTACAATAAGTGTAATATGAAATGTAAAATATATATGTTGAAATTATTAAGTATATAATTAAATAAGAGAATTAATGGGTTTTTCTATAAATTTTTTGGGAAAAAGGTAGATTGATGATGTAGAAGATGAAATTGTTTTTAGAGAACATTCATAGAGGTATGGTGATGCTTATAGGATCTAGTAGTGTGATTTTATAAGAACCATTTAGGTTGGTATTTTTTCCTATTAAATTTATGTATTTTCCCTTTTTATTTTCAATATACCCTACTAGAGTAACATAACCTTATTGATACCATAATTTTTTGGGTTCCCTATGTTTCCAAAAACATCAATGATGTTGAGGGAATAAATGGATGACTACTCTCTATTCCCTGATTGTCATTATAGGTTGGTATAGTATTTAAGGATCATTATGGGTATAATTATATGGGTTGTAATAGATAAAATATATAGTATCTGATATACAAAATTTCTTGCTTCTATGATTGATATTGTGATATATTGTTGGATATATTCATGTTAAGAGGAGGGAATGAGTTTGATGTCCTTCATGTTAATGTTATCCTACTACAATGGAATATCCTATTCAATTTAGTTTTGTAATGTTGTGTCAGATTTGTGATGATGATTAGTATGGGGTTGTGATATGAGATATTGTGTTTTTGGACACATCTTCTAAAGGGTTTTAGAGAACTTGTATATTTATTGTTTAGAAATGATAGAGAATGCTAGTAGGGAAGTCGTTTCAGTGTACTCTATTACAACACTCATAAAAATTATTTTATTGTACATGGACATATTATTTGGGGTTCATAATAAATTTGATTGTGGGATGTTGATAGGATAAAAGGTCATGTTGGTTTATCTATCTATGCACTAAGTTATTAGTATTATTTTTCACATTTACATAAGTGGCCTCTAGGGGGTCCTATTGAGTACACATTAAATCTCACCAATATATATATATATATATATACATTAAGGTTTCCAAGAAGTATTTGGAAATCATGATGTGCTTTACATATTTAGATATGGGAGTTGTGATTGGGGTTGAAGCATTAAAAGTTATAATTCTAATTTTATCTTGAACACTTGTATTTTTATGACATATACCATGAATTATGATATATTGGTTATTAGATTATATCATTTTTTTGAATTTTTACTTTTTAACATTACATTCTTTGGATTTATAAGGGCAATGGCTCCCATATGTATGATTTATATGCCATGTTCTAGTCTCCAATCCATGGCCTGTCAGAAATAGGATTTAGGAGTGACCCTTAAATTTATTATAGGATTGGGAAGGGTTCCTAATGGGAGTTGTATAGTAAAGTGTTGTCATTGATTTTATCTTAATTCCTTGGTACAGTTTTTTTCCCTATTACAAAACAAATACCATATTTATTGGGAATTATGATTATATATTACATATAGATAATTTCTCCAATTTATGATTTTATTTTTATTTCTATGAGAATATACATAAAATAGAGTTTTTAGAAATTTTAGAAAATGAAGAAAATAATTTTTTTTAAAATTCAGAAGTTCATTTTCCAATCTCGATATATTTTTTATCCATGTGGTGGTTCCATATTTATATATGTAAAAGGGGGGATAATTTTTTTCATTGGATATAAGTATATTAATTAGTTTATGTATACTTTTTCTTGTCAAAATATATTTTCTAAATGAATGTACACACTATCTTGTGTCAAATTAATTATAAAATAAAAAATATAGACACTTTGGTGATATCCCATTCAAAACATTTATCTTACACCAAAAATGAAATCATTTTTGTTCATGTAGTTCTTATATTTTCATATAGGTTCATAGTTCAGTTTATGTATTGATAACTTATGGATGTCTAATGTTGTAGTGGAGACCTCATGTCACATGGAGTTGATCATGTGGTTGTTCTATTTAATAATGCAATCTTGATGTTCTTTTATATTCCAATTTTTCCAACTAAACATATAGTTTTGTCTCATCTTCATTGGTACTTGTTTTGTATTCATCATGATTTTTTATAACTAAAACAAAGTATGGCTATTTAAATTCATTATAATTCATTAGGTTCATTTATTTATTTTGAACTGTTTCCTTCATATTTATAGAAATACAAAGAATGGATGTAACATGATAGATTCTTGGTATGGGGTTTCTATATATATATATTATTTTATGAGGGAGAAATTCTTCCCACATGGTTATGTTTGATACCTAAATTATTTTTACTAGATCATGGAAATTGAGAAAAAAGTTTTGGCCTTGTGGTGGATTGGATCAGGAGACCTGGTAGGTTTTCTAAAAGATTTTATCAAATCCTTCTTGTTAGAGGGAGTAACTATAGAATGTGGTTAGGATTATTATAATAATGAATTTTTTCATTAGTACATTCCCAATTACGTCAATTTGTGATGAGTCTTTAGATTCCATTGTTATTTGGGAAGTGATTATTTAATTTTATTCTCATCTTTTTTATTTTGATTTGAATTTAAGGTATTTTGAACCTCATTAGAGTGATATATGTTATTTTTATATTTAACTGAATTTTTGGGTGGAAATGTATGAAGATGTGAGGGTGGATAGTTGGCGTATGGTCTTTAAAAACATAGGGACCCATTTAGATTGATCTAGAAAACCTCTAGTAATTTTACCTTATTTGATGAATGGAATAGAAAACTGTGCATCCAACACGTACAAAGTCAAAACACTCACAATTGTTTTAATATTACCTGTGTACTTACCAATTTTCATAAATAGTTTTTTTTAATTTGGAGTAATAGAAAGGTTTTTTTAAATGTAGTGAGGTTATTTGGTTGAATGATGTTTGAATCATCATATAATGGTGTTTTTTATTATTTATTTGTAAAAATAATAATTTTTATAATTATTCTTCAAAATCGTTTAATTTTAAAATAAATTTTCATCTCATGAACTCTATAAGATATTATATAAAGTATTATGTGATGTATATAAATATTAATATATGGTATTAGGGAATTAATTTGGGTTTTCATATTATTAATAACTTTACAAAATAAGGTGGTAGTATTATAACTAATTATAATGACATGATTCCACCAGTGGGGATGTTGGAATGAATTTGAGGGTCCAACTTATGGTAGATTGGTTAAATTTACTATATTCGGGTTTCAATTTATGGTAGAATTCTTTAAAAGTTCACTTATATTTATTAATGAGTTTCTCCATTTGTCACCAAATATTTTTTGTATCGAAATAAAATTCATATAGTGTTCTATAAATGCATATATTTTTATTGATATCATTTTTTGATCTCTGAGTCTTAATTCTTAATTGGGATTTTATGATTATAATTATGAACTATGTATTGAATGGGTTATAATTTGTTTTTATAATATTTCCCCCAGAAAGGTCATTTTAAGACATGAAATGTTTGTATCATGGAATGATCCTCAGTGTACTTGTAACACCCCAAGCTTCTACGGTACGCTTCTCTTTGAATAATGTGATAGCGTGTGTTGTACGCAACACCGAGTTCTAACACACCACAACTAATTAAACTAGCCGTTGTGAATAGTAATACCTACTTTTTGAAATCATATATATATTTTATATTTCAAAATGGACTTCATTTTTGGATTCAGAATATTGAAAATAGCCTAGGGTGAAATTTTGGTACTTTTCGGATAACTTTTATATTTTGATGAATAGTGAAAATTACTAAATTTTAATTAAAAACAACTTTTTTAATCAAAATAATTAATAGTGATAAATTGTGAATTTGAGTGGTTTTAAAGTATATTTAGAATATATTTTTACCATTTAATATAATGTTGGTTATTGGACATAATTTTACAATTAAAACGAACATAAACAAGTGTCAATCTTTTGATAGTTATTACCTCTTAAAAACACGCTTTTTGTTTTGACAGCGAAAATTAATTTTAAATTAATTTCTACCAATTCTGTGTTTTGAATTTAGAAAAATGGATTCCATATTTGGAATCAGGATGTCCAAATTGTGTAAATAGTTAACTTTTATTTTTAGACATTTTGAATAATTACTGTGGTAAATATTTTATTTACCATGGTTAAGGGTAAATCCGGTAAATAAGGGTTAAAAAATTATATTATAATAATACAAAATTACCCTAAAACGTGTCCTAACCTTATTGGTGGACACATACCCGACCATGAGAATCCTTGGGTCAATTTGGGGACCCCTTGGAGCCACTTGTATGTGGTAGGGACACTTTATATTAATAAAGTTAAAATAAAAATAAAAATGGCATAAGCTTACATATTTTAGAAGAACAATTTTTACATAGGGTTATACATGTTGGATTTTCGATTATAAATATTCATTAGAAAGATAAAAAGATTTCCTACATAATGATATTTTATTTATAATTTTTAGACATCAAATAATTTATATTATTAATGACACAATAATGATGCAATGTTTACCTCATTAATAAATCATTTAAATAAATAAGATTATAATGATTACAATATTTTCTAAAACCTATCCAATTCTTATTGGTTGATGTTATTTAGAATAGTAGTCATATTATCTTTGACCTCAATGATTTTTGGACCATTATAAACCGAATATAATTATATTATAAAGTAATACTTTCACTCTTTCCTAAAGAGCCCCTCTTCTCCCTTATAAAAGGAGACCACTTCTACTCATTCCTCACACCTCTCAAGCCACTTGGATCGTCCAAACTCTGCCGAACTAAGCTCTCCACATCCCTATCCTCCTCCTTGAAGCTTCCCCTAAGGCAGAAATCATTTCAAGAAGTCCTTTGGTTCCAACCAAAAGTGAGTTACCTAAATTAAAGGTAACGATTTCTCTTAAATTATTTTCCTTTATTTTGCTTCTCCAACCCACAAACTCTTTTTATTTCCTTTCTTTTGTAACAACACCAGTATCCTCAATATACTAGGATGTTGTTATAAGAAGGATTAAAACTACACATACACACAACTCCATCTAATGGATGATGAACATAATGTTTCTGTGGATGGCAAACTAACGCCTCACGAAACGATGATTGTTCAAATACATCTTACCGCCTCTCATGGTGGCCATTATGATGGCACTGTAATTAAATATGATATTAATGATATATATTTTATATATAAGCTTCTGTAATTCCATTTTATTTCATACCATTATTCGTTTCATGTTGTATATACATACGATAATTTCATTTGAGGAAGTGCGGACTACCGCCCCCTTAAAATGATATGACTCGTTCATACCACACATGGAACGTATAAAGGATGGTGTTAATGAACTTAAGTAACATATATAAAATATTATATTATACTGGAATAGTAATATACCTATGTATCATTTGGATTCAATTCTTTTAAAATAAAAATTAAATGGAAGTAGCGTTCGTGCGTACGTACGGACTACCGTCTCCACGAACGCGGTGAGATCCATCCTCCATCGTATCCATTCAAGTATTATTCTCATTTTAGGGTTAAAAATAATTTTAATATCATTCTGATTATGAATAAGATTTAATCTATCCATTACAAACATGTCTTACGTAACCAAACATTTAAGAAGAACGAATCGATTATCACCTGAAACGACGATAATACTAAGATATTATTAATAAAGCAATGTTAAAAGATCATATATGATATCATATTAATGTATATGATTCTTGTATAATTTAATAACAATTATTTCACCATTATACAGGAGGTTAACCGACCCCAACAAAGGAAAAGTACAAGGTAAGGGTTATTTCACAATCTCTTCATTATCCGAGGTTGTTTATACGTAATAATCTACTGGGATATATTTATCATCCACATCCATGTTTCTTAAAAATGTATTTCAAAACATTTTTACTATTTACAAGAATATGGGTTAAAGTCATTTATACCCTTGTTTGAATTTTTATAAGAGGTTTATAAAGGAATCTTTCCGTCGTTTTCAAAACAAGGTCCTTTTTAACCTTTTCGACAGAATTGAGGTAAGAATGTTTTTTTTAACTTATACGGCGGGTGTGGTTATTTTACGCCGTTATAAAATCTTCAAAGATTTCCTTACAAGCTTATAAGAATATTTTCAAAGAAAATGTTTTATTTTAGATGTATCTTAAATGATTTCAAAATAAAAGGAGATATTTCTTTAAAAAGAATTTTGATTTCATCTACGTTAACATCCTTTGATGGATTTTATGATTATTTGAAGTTGATTTATTATGATACAAAACTTCTATATTGTATTGAAGGTTTTGTGATATGTTTGACTATGGATGTGCTATTTTTATACCATTCATAGTTTATGGTGAAATTATTGACATTTCGTATGCTAGTTTTAATACGAATGTTTATGTTATGTTTAAACCTTTTCATATGGGAATGCATTGGACTTAATAAGTGACGGGTGGAGCCCGCTATAGCTCCTCGATGCATCGGTAGGTCTCATGAGACAAACTAGTGTCTTGGCACAAGGCCTTGAAAAAATCTTATTTGTAGTCTTGGCATGAGGCTTTGGCTACGTGGTTATGATAGTCTGGCATTATGCATTCCAACATTATGAAAGTGGTTATTGATTTTTGCATGTGATTATTCGATTAGTAGAATATCCATGTGAATAAGTAAATGGCATTATTTCATTTTATTTATGACATACCATGTTGAAATTTCATGTTTGAAAGGCTTTTGTTTTAGTTATACATTGCCTTAAAAGTTTATTCTTATTTATGAAAGTTTCCGCTATTTTGTTATCCTTACTGGGCATTTGAGCTCACCCCTTTTATATGTTTTATTTTTCCCAAGAAGTGAAGAAGTAAATTATGAATGACCTGCAGGGATATTATGTGGGGATATGAGTGTGGATTATGGATACTTTATGTTGTTGTAGTAGTTTTTCATTTTATGATGTAATGTAAAACCTATGAATATATCTAGTGTTTCCAAGGCTACTAAACCAATCGGTCTTTCGAGATTTGATCTTTCATGTGATCATGCCAATGTTATGTAATAATGCACTGACTCTAGGTAGCTGGGGTCGGGGCGTTACAGTTGGTATCAGAGGAAGTTCAGTACAAACCTTGGAAGCTAGATTTAGATAAACTCTGATTAGAGCACGTAGACCTAAGATGAACTTTGAGGATTAGTGTAGAAGAACTTCCTAGAATTTTGGTATTGTAGAGATTTTGTGAGTTTTCCGAGCAATACATCCCTGTATGGATACGAGCAGGTAGAGGCGGCTCTGGCACAGATGTACCTAGGGGTAAAACCCGAAAACACCGCTTTGAGCTAGACTCAAACGGGAACTGGTGCACGACAACGGGCCTTGCTGCACTCTTGGTTACGACACTCCCGGGGGATATGCTTAGGATAATTCTCATTTTCTTTACAAACCATTATGAAGGGTTAATGAGTATATACATCCTCAAAGGAGACATTTTTATGATTATGGATTATATCCATAAATAGTTCAATTTATGTTAAGTGTTTTATAAGTATGGGATTATGTATTTTGATTCATAAACTGATCTAGTGTATGCCATTGTTTAGAAATGGCGCCCAGTAGAAGGAATGAGAACTCCAGAAATGCACATGATCCAAAGAGAAGGAAGGATCATATCTTTCATGGTCTTAAGTTGGAATTTATAAAAGGAATAGTCTCCCATGTATTATCATCATGTGAAGAAATAATATCATGTGTTGATAAGATAAGTAAAGAGTTTACTGAGTCATATGGATTTGAAGGGAAGCAAGAGAAGAAAAGGATGGAAGAGAGAAAGATGGATAAAGGGATGAGGGAAAAGAAGAATTTTCCCATATGTGGTAACTGTGGAAAGAAACACCCTGGAACTTGCCTGAAAGGAATGGGAGTTTGTTATAAGTGTGGAGGAAAAGGGCACAATGTACGTGACTGCAAGGGTAAGAAAATGGTTTCAAATGTACAATGCTTCATTTGCAAGGAGTTTGGACACTATGCGAACCTATGTCCTAGTCATCAGAATATGCCTCAAATGATGTTATCAGATAATAATCAAGTTATGATACTACCACAGATGAAGAGGAATGATTAGAGTTCTTATGTTGATTATGTTAATTGAGTGTTGTATCAACAATGTACTTGTTACAATAATCATGGAGTATATATGGATTGTACTGCAGTACTATTTCATTAAGGACTTGAGATTGTGTGGAACAAAGGAAAGTGACTCAATAGCAGGATAAATTTTTGGAAAATATATGGTTGAGAGAATGATAAATCATAATATAGTTCTGATACTGAGGTAGTGATTTTGGAATAATATGTGATTGTTTTGGATAAATTATATTGGATATTCTTGACTACCCTGGAACTGATTAATGATTTGTATATTCCATCATTTTTGGGGGTTTAAAACATTTTTTGGATTAATGAATTATATCCAGCTTTCTATATGGAATAAGGGAGCATGAATGTAATCAATAAGGAATATGGTAATTCAGGATGTTTCGGTGTATTAAAAGAATACATGATGAAGGTATTCATATGCTATTATGGGGTAAAAAGGTTCTACATTATGTTTACCTCACTTATAAATGTTGGACTGTGAGTTTGGATAGAAGTATTTTGGATAGTTCTAGTTTGGATTATTTTGGATTACCATAAAAGGACAACCCGGAGGTCGGGCGGCAACCCGTCGCGTCCGGCAAGGCTGCGAGACTTGAACCTGCAACCGAAGGGAGACAAGGGTGTATCACCTACCACTGTCCCAAGAAATGTCCTGGATTAAATAATGTAGTTTTTTTTAAAAGATCTGGTAGATGAATTATAAATTCGTTTATTTTGGAACCCTATATGAATAGTATAAATAGATTTTTTTTACGAGTGAAAGACGAGTTTGTGGTTGAAATTTATTAATGGATAAAACTCTAATTATAAAATAAGTATATCTCCTTATGATCTTAGCCAATCTCATAAATAAATTCTTCAACATTAAGAAAAGCAACTTAGAACAAAATTTTTTTCCTAGATGGTACCTTAAATCATCACTAATTTATGGCTTTGGGATTGTTGGCCTTTTCATAGCCATGTTCTCTACCACTCTCCATCAGATAATTGATGGTTAGATTTCTCTTCCATATCCATATTTTCCTACATGGAACCCTAGTATGTGTTATTTTCGGTAATCTTCATACTTTCGACTCTTTATTTTAAATAGAGGCCTCTTTAATTCATTTTTCGATGTGGGATTTCAACTAAGATATTTTGAAACGTCAAAAATGTGTTATCCCAATGCCCTATATTTTGTTGAACCGATGGTACTTCAAATCATCATAGATTGATGAGTTTAAGGACCTCAATTATACACTTGTTTGTGATTGATGACCTCAATCACTACCTATAAATATTTACGTTTTTCCTCCAATTATATATCTCTAATTGCCAACAATGTTATCCTAATCGAGATCATAATTTGGTGGTGACCCTTTCATTTCTCTTTTCCTCATATTAAGACTAAATTTTAGTAACCCAATTTCCGATGTGGATTTTCCCACAAATATATTATCTATTTTCAACCTTTTATTTTCGAAGAAAAATTTCAAATTGCGAGGACGCAATTTATTGAAGGAGGGGAGAATGTAACACCCCAAGATTCTACGGTACGCTTCTCTTTGAATAATGTGATAGCGTGTGTTGTACGCAACACCGAGTTCTAACACACCACAACTAATTAAACTAGCCGTTGTGAATAATAATACCTACTTTTTGAAATCATATATATTTTATATTTTAAAATGGACTTCATTTTTGGATTCGGAATATTGAAATTAGCCTAGGGTGAAATTTTGGTACTTTTCAGATAACTTTTATATTTTGATGAATAGTGAAAATTACTAAATTTTAATTAAAAACAAATTTTTTAATCAAAATAATTAATAGTGATAAATTGTGAATTTGAGTTGTTTTAAAGTATATTTAGAATAGATTTTTACAATTTAATATAATGTTGGTCATTGGACATAATTTTACAATTAAACCGAACATAAACAAGTGTCAATCTTTTGATAGTTATTACCTCTTAAAAACACGCTTTTTGTTTTGACAACGGGAATTAATTTTAAATTAATTTCTGCCACTTCTGTGTTTTGAATTTAGAAAAATGGATTCCATATTTGGAATCAGGATGTCCAAATTTTGTAAATAGGTAACTTTTATTTTTAGACATTTTGAATAATTACTATGGTAAATATTTTATTTACCATGGTTAAGGGTAAATCCGGTAAATAAGGGTTAAAAAAATAATATTATAATAATACAAAATTACCCTAAAATGTGTCCTAACGTTATTGGTGGACACATACCCGACCATGAGCATCCTTGGGTCAATTTGGGGACCCCTTGGATCCACTTGTATGTGGTAGGGACACTTTATATTAATAAAGTTAAAATAAAAATAAAAATGGCATAAGCTTACATCTTTTAGAAGAACATTTTTTACATAGAGTTATACATGTTGTATTTTCGATTATAAATATTCATTAGAAAGATAAAAAGATTTCCTACATAATGATATTTTATTTATAATTTTTAGACATCAAATAATTTATATTATTAATGACACAATAATGATGCAATGTTTACCTCATTAATAAATCATTTAAATAAATAAGATTATAATGATTACAATATTATCTAAAACCTGTCCAATTCTTATTGGTTGATGTTATTTAAAATATTAATCATCTTATATTCGACCTCAATGATTTTTGGACCATTATAAACCGAATATAATTATATTATAAAGTAATACTTTCACTCTTTCCTAAAGAGCCCCTCTTCTCCCTTATAAAAGGAGACCACTTCTACTCATTCCTCACACCTCTCAAGCCACTTGGCTCGTCCAAACTCTGCCCAACTAAGCTCCCCACATCCCTCTCCTTCTCCTTGAAGCTTACCCTTATTCAGAAATCATTTCAAGAAGTCCTTTGGTTCCAACCAAAGTGAGTTACCTAAATTAAAGGTAACGATTTCTCTTAAATTATTTTCCTTTATTTTGCTTCTCCAACCCCCAAACTCTTTTTATTTCCTTTCTTTTATAACAACACCAGTAACCTCAATATACTAGGATGTTGTTATAAGAAGGATTCAAACTACACATACACACAACTCCATCTAATGGATGATGAACATAATGTTTCTGTGGATGGCAAACTAACGCCTCACGAAACGATGATTGTTCAAATACATCTTACCGCCTCTCATGGTGGCCATTATGATGGCACTGTAATTAAATATGATATTAATGATATATATTTTATATATAAGCTTCTGTAATTCCATTTTATTTCATACCATTATTCGTTTCATGTTGTATATACATACGATAATTTCATTTGAGGAAGTGCGGACTACCGCCCCCTTAAAATGATATGACTCGTTCATACCACACATGGAACGTATAAAGGATGGTGTTAATGAACTTAAGTAACATATATAAAATATTATATTATACTGGAATAGTAATATACCTATGTATCATTTGGATTCAATTCTTTTAAAATAAATATTAAATGGAAGTAGCGTTCGTGCGTACGTACGGACTACCGTCTCCACGAACGCGGTGAGATCCATCCTCCATCATATCCATTCAAGTCTTATTCGAATTTTAGGGTTAAAAATAATGTTAATATCATTCTGATTATGAATAAGATTTAATCTATCCATTACAAACATGTCTTACGTAACCAAAACATTTAAGAAGAACGAATCGATTATCACCTGAAACGACGATAATACTAAGATATTATTAATAAAGCAATGTTAAAAGATCATATATGATATCATATTAATGTATATGATTCTTGTATAATTTAATAACAATTATTTCACCATTATACAGGAGGTTAACCGACCCCAACAAAGGAAAAGTACAAGGTAAGGGTTATTTCACAATCTCTTCATTATCCGAGGTTGTTTATACGTAATAATCTACTGGGATATCTTTATCATCCACATCCATGTTTCTTAAAAATGTATTTCAAAACATTTTTACTATTTACAAGAATATGGGTTAAAGTCATTTATACCCTTGTTTGACTTTTTATAAGAGGTTTATAAAGGAATCTTTCCGTCGTTTTCAAAACAAGGTCCTTTTTAACCTTTTCGACAGAATTGAGGTAAGAATGTTTTTTTTAACTTATACGGCGGGTGCGGTTATTTTACGCCATTATAAAATCTTCAAAGCTTTCCTTACAAGCATATAAGAATATTTTCAAAGAAAATGTTTTATTTTATATGGATCTTAAATGATTTCAAAATAAAAGGAGATATTTCTTTAAAAAGAATTTTGATTTCATCTACGTCAACATCCTTTGATGGATTTTAAGATTATTTGAAGTTGATTTATTATGATACAAAACTTCTATATTGTATTGAAGGTTTTGTGATATGTTTGACTATGGATGTGCTATTTTTATACCATTCATAGTTTATGGTGAAATTATTGACATTTCGTATGCTAGTTTTAATACGAATGTTTAGTATATGTTTAAACCTTTTCATATGGGAATGCATTGGACTTAATAAGTGACGGGTGGAGCCCGCTATAGCTCCTTGATGCATCGGTAGGTCTCATGAGACAAACTAGTGTCTTGGCACAAGGCCTTGACAAAATCTTATTTGTAGTCTTGGCACGAGGCCTTGGCTATGTGGTTATGATAGTCTGGCATTATGCATTCCAACATTATGAAAGTGGTTATTGATTTTTTCATGTGATTATACGATTTGTAGAATATCCATGTGAATAAGTAAATGGCATTATTTCATTTTATTTATGCCATACCATGTTGAAAGTTCATGTTTGAAAGGCTTTTGTTTTAGTTATACATTGCCTTAAAAGTTTATTCTTATCTATGAAAGTTTCCGCTATTTTGTTATCCTTACTGGGCATTTGAGCTCACCCCTTTTATATGTTTTATTTTTCCCAGGAAGTGAAGAAGTAAATTATGAATGACCTGCAGGGATATTATGTGGGGATATGAGTGTGGATTATGGAGACTTTATGTTGTTGTAGTAGTTTTTCATTTTATGATGTAATGTAAAACCTATGAATATATCTAGTGTTTCCAAGGCTACTAAACCAATCAGTCTTTCGAGATTTGATCTTTCTTGTGATCATGCCAATGTTATGTAATAATGCACCGACTCTGGGTAGCTGGGGTCGGGGCGTTACAGTACTTCCTCCCTCTCTTTAGGTGTGACCCTTATAGTAACTGGAAGTACACATACATAAAACCAAGTACTGTAGTTGAGTTCCTCTTCAATCAGGAATACCAAAAAATAATTTCAACCTCAAGTTCCCCTTTCATTTTATGGTGATAATGGTATATTAGAATAAATGGATTGGTTATAGTGAATTGATGTAATCGTAAATTCTACATATATATACATTAATATCTTGAAAATAAATGTCAATTATTTTCTTATTTTAGGAATTAAGTTGAGTGTGATGAGAAATAACTATACCATATTAGTTATAGGATGATATAAACTATGAATCATATAATAAATTTCTCATCCAATGTTATATATAATATCATGAAGGAGGATAGTTCCCTTAAATTCATGAGTCTCCACCGGCGTGAGGAAACAATGAAGAAGTAAGCCAATTTTTTCTCTAGGTATACATTCCTTTCTCCTAAGAATGTCTCTAATGAATTTCAAAAGGATTGGTAAATTTAAGAAGGTCATCACTTAGACCTCCGACTAATTATATTTCAATATGGCCAAATATCCTATAATTAAGTAGTTTAAAGGCCCATGATTATGGAACCTAGTCACTTTGGACAGCCTATTGTGGACGATTTATATGTTCCATATGGCATGAGAAAGAGTATTATTTCATGTGACAAGTAGAGGAATGTTTACCCTATGTTTTAATGTGTAGTTTGGGAGGGACATTCTTATTATATCCTTATTTCACAATACAATAAGTGGAGATCTGTAGTTGTTTCTTTTAAGACACCAAACATAATCATCACATAATTACATTTTTTTAGTACATTATTTCATCACTTACCTACTCATTATATTTTTTGTGTGTTTTATAGAATTATTAAACCAATTATATTATAAAACACACACTTCCTCTCAGTTTACATTTTCCCCACAAAATAATATTTTAAAATGGTACATTGGATTCATTCCTGAAAAATATTTATAATTGTAGCATGAATTCATTATATTCCCTACTTACCATGTAAAAACTATATAAACATTGGATGATACTGTAAATATTTTTATGGTATATAAAATTAATGAAAACCTATTAAACCATTTAAATATGTGAATCAATTGAAAGATAATCACATTTAAATAATAAACTTTAAGCTTATAACAAACCCTTCATCCCTTATAAAATCATCTTCTATTGTTAAATAAATCCATAAAATCTTATTTTTAGAAATTTTAAAATAAATGAAAAAAATAATGACGGTATTTTGTGACATCATGTTTGTAATTACCCTTATAAAAACCCTCTTAAAGGAATATCCCATTTAGTTACATATTATATATTTTATATATAAGATAAATCAATGAACAATGCATTATGGATTACTATATCGACCACATCCATATTCATCTATAATATTCAATGACTATAAAATTAAGAAAACTAAAAGGTTATTTTATTCCACTATTTCATGAATAAAATTCATAAAAACTAATATTTACCCCAAAAGAACAATCATTAAAATGAACCCACTAAAAGAAAATGATTTTAAAATATTTGGATAACTAATTTTCATTTTAAAGGAAAATAAAACTGAATCATAGAATATTGGTAAAAATAAAAACTAAGATGAAAAATAAAATTATTAGAAAACATTGGAGAGAGAGAGTTTAGAGAAATAATTCAAAACATTTAATGTAAATGTTTAAATGAAACCCCATTAACTTGGGTCATAAAATTCTCCATCCATAATATAATTTTAAGGAAGAAAAAATATTAATAAGTTATTATATTAAAAATCATTTTCATCATTAATAATATTACTTTTTATTTATTTATTATCATGTATGATTATTTTATTGGATTAATTTTATTTCTCTCAGTCATTTTGATGTCTCTTTCTCTATTGATCTAAAACCAATTATGTATATTTTCAACAATCAATGATACATGTCCTATTATTTCATAATATATATAAGATTCATGTAAAATGTTAGCCTTCATTAAATAATTAATAATGTGTGGTTGATTGGTAAATAGTGAAAATATAGAAAGTCCCCTTTGATAAGCTTGTTTTATATGCAGAAAAAAACATTAATTTTTTAATTTTAGTATATTTATTATCATGAATATCTTACTATTATAGAAACATATTGAAAAAATTATTTTATTTTTTATTTTTTATTTTGTCCTTAAATTAATTTATCTAAATAGTTATGAAATTATTAATTAAAAAAACAATATCTCTCACTTTCCTAGTGTTATACCACAAAAAGTAAGTAATGTTTTATAAAAGAGGATAAGTTGAATTTTTTTTAAAAAAAATTAGTTTTAGATATCATTTTTGAATAAATATAATATTTTTTTAAAATTATTTTTAATGATTACACATGTTATGCATAGAGAAATGGAATAATAGAACACAAACAATATGGATTTTGAAACTTGTACATTGACATAATTATGACTTCTGGTGAAGGGTTCATAGAAAGGTAGTGATAATTATATCATAAAAAACATATCAAAAATTTCCATTACGATATAAATAGAGTATTTTAAGAAAATGAATACCAGTTTTAATATTTTTGCTGTAAAATATCATTAAATATGTATTTAAATATTTATTTTGGAACCCTTATCATGCTATTTGAATATCCTCATTTTGATTGAATCGTATACATTCATAGAATGGAACTTTTTTATATAAAATATCTTTATGAACATGTAATAAGAAGTATTGAGATTTAGTTTTATATACTATTGAGTGAAAACCAAAATTCATATGTATTTTGTAATGGGAAGAATCAATTCCCATTAATAAACTTATTTTGATTATATTGACACAAATATTCAAACTTTTTAGGGAAATGGTATAATTTCCAAATAAATAGTGGTTCATTAATTGATAAAAGATGATATTTTTTATCATTCATCATCCCCACATTACTAAATTTACATCGTTATAATTTATTTATAATTTATAAATAATTTATAAATAATTTATAATAAAAGAACACATTTTATGAGATTTTTGGTTTATTTTTGTACATTGAGGTAACAAATAAAAAGAAAATTATATTTTTATCAACTATATAATTACATACCTTAAATGATTATCTATAATTATATTTTATGAATCAGGGATATATTTACATAATATATAAACATTAAATAAATTAAATACACAATATGAATACGAAGGTAACACTACCCGATAAGCCACTAATCCCATGTTCTCTAGGATTTCACTCAGACCAATAAACCGTCTGATTAATTTTTTCATTCATAATAAAAAGAATCACTGATTTTCAAAAAGATATTTTATAATTAAAATGATATCCCCCATCAAATAAATGATCCTTGTATCAATTATTTGTGTAAATAATTTTCCTAATTTGGGCTTTTTTAATATTCTATTGAAACATTTTCAATATTTCATCTCTCTCATTCACCGATTATATAGTAAACAATATACATTCACAAAATTTATCAGAACAATATGGTGATAAAAAAAATTTCCATTTAGAAGTGAAATAATTTATATCTCTAGCATATAATAAATCATTTTTTTATAAAAATAATTATTGAATGGTGTTGATCGCAGACTCCTTAATAATCCAATTAATATGCCTGAAACATGTCTCACATATTTTTAATAGTCCACTCTAATTTTACACCTTCTTGAGTATGAAAATCTATAATGAAAATTGATTCTAAAACTAATTACTTATAAAATCCTTTCCAAACAGTAGATGTATACCTCAGATCATTATCTACATGAATAGAATGAGAAACACAGTGTAATTTTATTATCTCATCAAGATAGAGATTATGATGATGATATAAAATAATATTATCTCGAATAGGAAGAAACAATATAAATTTAGTCATAAGGCCAATAATAAAACATATCACATTAATACTTTAGGATGTTTTTTGATATCCCATGAATAAATTTTTTTATACATATTCTTATTTCCATTGTCAAATTGAAAATGGTTGAATCATTTTTTTATATATTTTTTCATTCAATGTTAACCTTCTTAGGAATTCATCATTTCAATATAAAATCAACAATATCAATCTTCATTCCTTCCCACAAAAAATATTCTTACGAATCTTAATATATCTTTATATAGTTTGGATAAATATAACATGGAGAGATGTATTTATCAATTAATATTTTTTTCAATTATGAGCCATTTGGTACCAATTAAATCATACCAAATCTTACAAAACGCTTATCATCAATATTTATTTCATGTATCTTTCCATCCAATATCAATTTTCCAATATATTTCAGTATATGATCATTTTTTCAATTATTACTTAAATCGTTCCATTAAGGATAATGTATTTCCACATGTGCCAAAATCAACGAGTTTTCAACCATCATGATTTCCAATCCAACATTCATTAGATCATTTCATAATGCATCATTCACTAAACAAAACATTTTTAATTATTACGTAACCTTCCAACAAAAATAATCTACTACATAGTTTTATTTATATAAATTATAATGAAGATTATAGTCATAATCATTTTAAAACTCAACCCAACTTTTTTGTATCAAATATAAATACTTTTTAGTGAATATATATATTAAAATTTAATGATATTTTTATATATAAAACTTACACTAAAATAACTAATTCCTCTAAATTTCTTAACAATAAAATATCAATACATGTTTATGGTTTTTTATTTGATAACTTCTCTGATGCGGTTTAAATTGTAGCATTGTATATTCTATTACTAAGTCATTTTGCTTCGAAACACAACTGTGTCCCTTTCACGAAGCATTAGTAAAAATAAAAAATTCTATATTTTATATAGAATGGACAATATAGAATCATTAAACGTCATTATATTTTAATTATTGAAAATAATATTCATATTCATTTATCTAAATGTATTCAACACCCTTTTGAGTTAACATGGTTATTTGGTTATCTATCCATGTATTATATTAAAAAAACCAATGAACATAACAAACTATTTTAATAAAACTATGAATCACTATGATATTTGTTGGCCTTTACCATTCTTCCAACACTGTATTTTTAATATGATCCACTGGTATACCATATATAGTTAAAATAATTAGTTGCAATTAACTTTTTTGTTACAAAACAATCATTTAATAAAGTATCCATACAAATTATTTTTTTGTATGGTTTGATGAATAATCCATAAATGTTAAACATGATACTCATAAATTTTTGTATATAATTGAATATCAATGACAAATACTACCACAAATCTTCCCAAGGATTCACTGAATACTCTATTCATCAAAACCATAAATATGTTAGATTCATTCATTAAACAAAAGGGAATGACTACGAACTCATAATGGTTATGGCTATTTCAATAAAACCATCTTAGCGAAAAATTCTAATTTTAACTTTAACTAGTGATATATATATACATAAGGTCAATCTTTGAAAATTATTAATCACCTCATATTTGATCTAACATGTCATCCACACGAGGAAAAAGATTATTTTTCTTAATAGTAATATAATTAAGTTTATTACAACCATTTATAATCCACATAAAACCATATATTTTATTTATAAATAAAATAATAACACCTCAAGGGGTTGTGTAATTGTGAATGAAACTGTTATAAAGATATTGTTTTAATTCATTTGTAATCATAAGATATTTACTAGATCCATTCTGTAACAGTGTTTTAAAATTGGAATAACATTATGAAATAAGTTAACAATGAATTCCACTTATATGACTAAAATAACATAGATATATCATTAAGTAGGACCATTTCTTTCGTTTAAATGTTATGATCATGATAAAATTCATTCATGTGTATAAAGTCACACTTAAGTGAAAACATCATATCACTATAAAAATTAAATATAACTACTACTGGAATTTAATCAAGGTATTAATGATATATTTAATACCAATTCATACCAACAATACCCTCAAAATATAATATAAGTATATAAAAATTATTATTAGGTAAAATAATGCCAAAAAATAATTACATGAAAATTACTATAAATCACTATTACATAATCACGTCCACTATTATTTTTAATCAAAATATTTTCCTCCATTTCTTGAGATGACATTTCTTTATTAGAATCAAATATCCAAAAAATAAACTAATGTGTAGAACCAGAATGAAACAATAAATAGTCATAATTTTAGTAAAAACAATAAGGTACCTATCACACCTTTATTTGATGGACCAACATCAACATTAGTAATACTAAATGAATTATACAAAAATTTCTGAATAAGATCCTGATAATTTCAACTATCAGTAATTATATTTAAAAACATATTTTCATAATGACCCATACCATTAAAATAGAAATAAATCAATATTAGCTAAACACCTTGATAGGACTTTAATTATCCAGTTTTCCAATTATTGTTCTAATATTTAGTCATTTATTTGAAATAATGAACCATATGTACATGTTTACCAAATTGGTAACATTTTATTTATATTTAATGACACTCCCCAAAAATTATTTTACCACATTGAGGAAATGGGAAGATTAACTCCAGATGTCTTGGTTGGTTTCTTCCTCATCCCTTTCTACCTTGACAACATATGTTCCTTGAAGTTATATGACACATAAGTGTAAACAATATATCTGATCCTCTGTGGGACATAAATTTTTTTTAAATTACTCTCAAATTAAAACATTATTAAATCCTTTTATAAACATAAATTCAAACATGTTTCAAATATATAAATTTTTCTATCAATATCAAAAATAAAAAAGTTTTTTCATAGAATGATTTTTTTAAAATAGTTTCATCATAAGTATCAATTGGGTCCTCTTATTTTCTTCTTCAACTCTAAAAATTTCATTTCCATTTTAAATCGATTCACATAAGGATTTTTTAATAAAAATTACATTACATAACTTAAATTTGAGGTTATAAATAAAATGATTTTCTATGGTATTCTTAATTAGACACCAGATCTGATCATATCACACTAGTCGTTTTTAAATTATTTGTTTTATTAATTTTCTTGGCATTGGGTAGTTCGGGTCGAGGCCTGACATAAAATTATTGAGTTCTTATTTAAGAATGCATGCTTTGGCCTTGAGTGCATTCAGTACACCGCGGATGAAGCCGCACGACCTTGCTCGAGTCACCGTGCGTCCTCGCCCGGTTCACAGTATGACCCGCCTAATGTTCAAGGTAGAAAAATAAAATGAAATGAATAGTAAAATGGAAATAAAATAAAAATTATAAGTGTAATAAAATTTAAGGGGAATTTTTTAATGATTATAATTTTGTTTGAAAATATTATTATTATTATTATTATAATTATTAGCATCATTAAGGATATTAATGTTATTAGATTATTTTAAATATTGTAATAATTATTATTATTGTTAATTTTAAATTAATTTAATATCTTTTTATTTTATTTTATTTCACTTAAAAATTTTCTTTCTAGGTCCTCTGTATGTCCTGGATGAATTTGGTGTTTCTGTCGATAAACGAGTTTTTTTCATGGCATGATGAAATGCGAAGCATGGGTAAAGCATAATTGTGATGTTGTGCAGCTTCGCCAATGCCACCGTGTGAACTTCCCATTGTTTAATTAAGCAATTTAAATGAATTAATAATAATTATTAAATTAAATTAAATTTGATAATGAATAAAAATAAAAATAAAAATATATAGATTTATAAATAATTTATTAAACATTGTTTTTAATGACGATAATAATATTATTATTATTATCAGTAATAATAATATTATTATTATAACTATGAAATTTGATTTATTATTATTATTAATTTTTATCAATAATTATAATATTATTATGAATTTTATTAGGTTTTTATTGAATATGTTTTTAATTTGAGAATATTATTATTATAATGAATATAACTATTATTATGATTATTTTTCTTTGTTTTTTTACATTTATTTTTATCTTGTTCATTTTTAGGGTTTTTGTTAAAAGAAGCCCTCTCCCCCTACCACTATGGAGTCACACTGTAGGTTCCCCCACATATCCTTGGTTCTGCAGGCACACCACCTTGGCTGCTCCACCTACCGATGTCGGCCCTCCTTCCTCTATCCGCAAACCCAGGTGCCCCTGCTCTATCCAACCCTTCTACCCCATCCCCCTCACAATGTTTCCCCTTCTTGGACCCTCACAGACCCCTACATGAGACCCCCCTCGGCCAGCCTTTTGACCAACCACAATAGCCTTCTCTCGACCATCCGTTGCATGACAGAAAACCCACATGGTTGGTGGCCTCTTTTTCCATTCTAGCGAAGCCCCAATCCGGTGTCTGCTACCCCCTCAGGTAGATTTTCCTTATGATTCCATATTTATTTTTTGTTTTTCAGTGGGTTGGGGTCTTTCCAGTGTTCTATTTTTTTCGTTTTGGTTCGAAATCTTGTTTTTGGGTTCAATTTGATCTCTGTGTGGTGCATTCGTGGCATGATTAGAGTTTCACTCCAATTTGTGGGAAATTCAGTATCAATGGTTGGTGGTTCTTCATTTAAACATTATGTAATTAATTAAATTTCTTACATTGTAAATTTATAATTTTAGTTGATTAATTCTTTTGGGTGCAGATTTGGATTTCTTGACGTTTTCCATATGATAGTTTCGTTTCGAAGCATGTTATTTTGGTGTGGGGGAATTATTTGGATGAGAACTGGTATTTAGTCAATCGTTAGTGTTTGATAATACGTACTATTAGTTTTCCATTTTTGTGTTTGTTTTTAACTATGTTTTTAACATGGTGATGCATGTGATTGGTCATAAGTGAAGGTGTTGTGTGGGTTGAGTAGGTTATTGTTGTGAAAAACTCTATGCAGCTGTCTACTAGTGTTTTATAAAGTATGAGTTTGTTTTTTGAAAATGTGTAAAGTTCCCTGTTTATGTTCTGGTGCAGTTTTCATATGTGTTTTTTCTAAAAATAGGGTTTGAGTGTAATCTTGGTGTTTAAAGCGTTGTGTCATATTCTAAAATTGCTTAATATAATTTCTAGTGTCTTATTTAATTAGGAAATGGTTTTTTAACCATGCGGTTGGGTTATTAATTGATGTGAGTGGCGCAATTTGTGTTCATGATGTGGTGTTGGGTGTGTTTGGTCACAAAGGATGAATGAGATAGTTTTTGTGTTAATTAGTTTTATGTATCTTTTTAAATAATGTGTTTATAAAAAATGATTTTGTTTTAATGAGTAATTATTATCAATGAAAAAATTATTTCAATTGAGCTGGGTAATGTGTTTTGGTATGAGTACTATTTCAAATGGAGTTTTCTGTGTGTGTAATTATGTCATTGGGTTTAGGTAACACCCTATTTGTTTTATTCTTCCGAGTTTGACATGAATTGTGAAATTGGAACATCTTGAACACAAAATGGGAAGCCTGGGTACAAGGTTGATGGACTCGATCTAGCATGCTAGTGATATAGAAGCGGATATGGCCAGTTTCAAATAGCTATATTAACGATTACTACACTAACTAAACATTGGATGATGATTTGAGACCACTAGGTTATGGATGTGTTTCCCTAGTAGTGGATCGTGCACAATAATGTATTTTTTTGTGATTCCTATACTATTGTTCACTGAGACGGGACATTCTAGGGTCCCATTCTTTTTTATGGTAACAATAGGGCCTCTCCCACTTTCAGTTCCCCTGGACTACTATACACTCACTATCGACATACGATGTATCTTTTTAGTTTTCATGAAGTTTTGGGTTTTCATAAATGCAAGGGTGTTTTTTTATTAAATATGTTATCTTTGAAAGTGTTTTCTTTATAGAAATTGTTTCTTTAAAGTTGATAATGATTTGGTGTCCTTTAATTTGTTTAACCTGTAAATGTATTTGTCTTTTAATGTATATATGTGGAACATTTTTATTTGTTGATATCCTTCTAGGCTTCTAGATCACACCCTACACAGACCGTTGGGTGTATGTAGACCATATTCTTCATGTATTCTAGGATGAGGCATCGTGCTCAGCGATGGTGGTTCAGGTTATTGATGGTCTCCTTATACAGGTTTATGTTTGTATCTTGTGGATGTCTCACATCTCCTGTTTCTTGGAGGTTTGAGTTAGAGTTTTAGTTTATTTTGGTGTCGTTACTTTTTGGGTGTCGGTTCAAGTTGTAAACCATTAAATTTGAGCTTAATTTAAGATCTAGTTTGGTAGTCAGTTTTTAATTTTATTTTATTTATCTTGTTAGTTATTTTGTGCTTACTTTTTTGGGTAAATCATTCCCATGTGTTTGTTTTGATACCCGAGAACTTGTGCCAGCCTGTGGGGATCAGGAATGCCCATCGGCCCATGTCGCGGACTAGGTTAGGCGCTGGTTCGGATGGCGAATTGACCTAGTTTTTGAAAGATCAACATCACATTCTAAACTATAAATTGTATATGGCACCATATTATTTAATAAAAAACCCAAAACATCATATATATTCTTCAAATAAAATATACATCATTTAGATACCACTAGGTCGAATGTTCTACTAACTTGGGGATGTTGTATTCTTATGAAATGATACACTATTAACATATTTCAATACGAATAATTTTGTCCCTCTAATGCATTGGTACAATAATTTATGACATGTGATAAATGTTATAAAATAATCATTCATGTATCTTAGAATAAAATATTCATAATAACCCTTATAATTTCCCATTAAATCACACTTCAATGGAAAAACCCATTTTATTACATTAAATATATTTTCTTCATAGAATAAATATTTATCTTATAAATTTGGTGGATATATGTTGGGATGACCTATTTTATTAGGACATTTACATGAACCATAACATGAATAGAACTAATAGGATCTATCATTTAATCATTTTATTAATAAAATAAAAAAATTATTTTCAACCCAAAAGAAAAAGAATTATTTTTACCAATAAAAATAAACTGATATTAAAATAAGGGGTTAAATAATTCCCTACTAAGAGGAAAAAGAATTTAAAACATAGAATACAAATAAATATAACTGGATTATGGGAAATAAAATTTATAATATATAATATATATAAAAAGATAATTGAGAGAAATGAATCAAAACATTTGAACTAAATTATTAAAATAAAATCTCTTAACTTGTCAAATTGATTTATTCATACATCTTTTAAATTAATGAATAATTAAATTCTATCATTTATTAATTTTTTATATATAATATTTATGTATTATTATTCCCAATTTTTATTTATTTACTATCATGGTTCCAAACAAACACTAGTACAATGGTAACAAATAAATTCTAGAATAATTCTTCCATAATCCAAGGAATTGTAAATATATCTGTTTGATTTTTTCATATAATCAATGGATGTCAATATATTACTAGATAGATATAATTTAGGAAATTATATTCGATCAGCTAGTTGTAGATGCTAAAAAATAACATCATTTTGTTAACTTATCTGTATTATCTCGAATATTTTATCATTTCAAAATCCTAAATAAATTATTCAAATATTTATTTTATATTAATTAATGAAATCAAATTTTAGGAACACCAATAAAATTATTTGTTCAAAAATAATAAACCACCATTCACTTTTATATCATAAAACGACTAGTGGTAAACATTGTTTTTAAAAGGGATTAAAAAAATATATTAATAAATATTAAATTATAATAAAACATTTGAGATTAATTATTTTAAAACATAAAATTTATTTTCAAAATAGTCCCATATAATAGTAAAGTTACGTGGATAATGGAGATGAGAAATCAAGTAATTTGACATTTGTAATTTAGGTATAGTAATGACTTTTTAAGATGGGTACATAGAAGGATAGTGATTGATATATCACAAATAATGGATACAATTTAATTTATTATATGAAAATTGATTCTTTAATAAACATATTTTTTAACGAGTTTAAATGTAAAATATTTTTAAATATGAAAGGAAATATGGACTTTGAATCCTTTACCTTACACATCGAATCTTTTCCTTTGGATTCAATCTTAATCATTTAGATGATGGGCTATAGGATAGACCAAATCCTTAAGAATGTGGAAGGATAGTTTTAGTGTATTATATGGATAAAATATTTTGGTAAAAGCTAAATTTATATGTGTTTTAGAAAGGGAGTATTGTGTCCATTTTAATATAAACCATTCAATGTATTTTTCAAAAATAATCAATATTTAAGGGCCAATATCATAATTTTAAAATGCAAATTATTTCCTGAATGAAACATATATTGTTTTATCAACAATGCTTCATACCCAAAAGAATGAATATAAATTTTTTATAAATTTTTATAACATTATAAATCATTTTAATGAAAAAATATCATGTATATGATTTTTGGGTGGTTTTTTTAATTTGAGTTTACAAATAATGATAAAATTATAATATTTTAGTTTTACTATTAATATAATTAATTGAATAAATTATTATTAATATAATTCATTAAATATCATGATTTATATAAAATTTATCACATTAAAGATATCATAACCATTATTTTGACTTTTCCCATGTGTATAAAAGCGCTGCGTCGACACTGTTTATGCATTTGGAAATATTATCATAGTATATTATTTTAAAATTAGAATATTAACATAAATAAAATTAATAAATCGTTATTGTTATAAAAAACTATTCATGATATATTTTTATTCTTATCCTTACCATGTTAACATTTTAGTATATTAATTTTAACTTTTCTTTATGAAATCAAGTATTGGGTAAGAATTTGGATAATTAACTAATTATATTTCTTTAATGTTCATGATTTTAAATTATACTTTGTAATTATTTTTCATATTAATATAAAAATTTAATAATTATAATATTACATTTTAAATATTATCTTAAAGAAATTAATTTTCACTTTTCAACATATTAATACGTCAACATAGATAATTAATTTCTTTTTTATCCGGAAATTAAAAATATTTTTTATCAATTACAATATTTTTTATATATCGAGTATATAAATTTTTTTATACATAACATAGGTTTATATAAATTTATATCCATTTACATATAAATATACTAATAAAAAGTACAATTCCACTAAAACTAATATTCATATATTAAAGGGATCTTTTTTTAATTTAAGTATTTTAATCAAATGTAACGCCCCAACCCTAGTTACCCAGAGTCAGTGCATTACTACATAACATTGGAATAATATAAGGAATCATGTCCCAGAATACCAATCAGTATAGTAGCAATAAATGTTCTAGATACATACATACATTTTACATTTCATGATGAAATAATGAAAAAAAACATCATTGTGTCCCCTTTGAACAAACTATTATCCCTTGCCCTATTTTTGAAGGTTAATTGTAAAATACGTCATTGCATCCTTGTAAAAATAAAACATAATAAATGGGTGACCTCAAATGCTCAGTAAGAATAACAATATAATAGAAACATTCATATATAAGCATAAACATTTTGAGGCAATGTATAAGACTAAAACATAATCTTTTTAAACATAAAATACATCATAAAATGGGAAATATAAATTAAATAATTCCAATTACTTATTCCCATGGATGTTCTACTAGTCGAATAATCACATAAAATATCAATTTCCACTTTTATAATGATTAAATGGATATTGTCGGACATCATAACCTCATAGTCAAGGGATCGTTCCAAGACTACAAATAAGATTTTGTCAAGGGCTTGTGCCAAGACACTTGTTTGTCTAATGACACCTAGGGATGCATCTAGGAGCTATATGGGGCTCCAACCATCACTTACTAAGTCCAATGCAATTCTCATATGAAAAGGCTGAAATATAACATAAACATTCATATTAAAACTATGATAAAAAATGTTAATACATTAACTATAAACCATGAATGGTATAGAAATAACTCATCCAAAATAAATAAAATATCAAAAACATTCAATACAATGTGGATGATTGTATCATAATGAATTGACTTCCAACAAGTGTAAAATCCATCAAATGATGTTGACATAGATGAAATCATAACTGTTTGAGAGAAATATCTCATTCTATTTAGAAATAATTTAAATGTCACAAAATTATAAAAGAAAAAATATATATTTTAAAAATAATCTAATAATCTTATAAAGGATTCTTCTATGGTGTTATAATGGGGGAAAATAATCACACCCACCATATATGTTAAAAAAAGTCTTACCTTAATTTGTCAAAAGGTCATAAAGTACCTTGTTGAAAAAATGGTTGAAATATTTATTTATAAAAATTTTGTAAAAGGTCAAAAATGGTACAAATTACTATAACCCATGGTCTTGGAAACCAAAAAAATGTGTTGAAATACATTTTTAAGAAGAATGGATGAGGATGATAAAGAGGTCCCAGTAGATACTCACATATAATCAACCTTTGATAATGAAGAAGTTGTAGAATTAAACCTTACCTTTTACTTTTCCATGGTCAATGGTACTTTAACAACCTTTATAATAGTAAAATAATTGTTATCAAATTATAAAAAAACCACAGACATAAATATGATATCATATTTGATCATCAAATATTGCTTTGTTAATGATATTTCAACAGTATCATCATTTTAGTTGTTAACTGATTCATTTTCCATTATATGTTATGTTATTATAGTCATGTTTGTTATGGATAGGATGTATCTCATTCATATTCAGAATGATATTATGATATTCAACATTATTTTTAATCGTAAAATGAAAAATATTATTGAATAGTTATTATGGGGAATGAATCTTATCGCGTTCGTGAAGACGGTAATTCGTACGTACACATGAGCGACAATATGATTTAATTTGATTTTAAAATAGTATATATTTGGATGGTATATCATATATAAATAATCACTAATAATTTATATTTATTATTTACATTAGTTATACTCATTATTATACCCATCCAAATAATTAAGTGTTGAATAACAAACTACACCACGATGTGGAGACGATATATCGTACGTACACATGTACGGTGACTTTGTCATTCATAGGATCTAAGGAATAATGAATATGGTTATAAAATATTTTTAATAACATCAAAATATGTAGAAGGTAATGGGTTTATTATTTTGGTATTGAAACAACCAATAAAGAAGAAGTGGAAGAAGAAAATAACTTATAAAGAAGTGATGAAATTATTACCTGTTCATCAGGTGATTCCTTTTGATTTGATCAAAAGGTTCTATAGAATGTAATTACGATCAATGTAAGGACTCTAGGATTAAGTAAGTGTAGTTTTTATGTTATTTGAGCTGGTTTTGCTGAGCTAAATGTCTATGTAGGTGTGATTATGAGAGAAGGTGAAGTACCCTTTTATAAGAGAGATGAGGGTCAGTTTGGGAAAGGCTTGGAATATTATATTATCATACAATCATTTTCAATTTATAATGGAACAAAATAGATTTATTTCTAGGATAATATGGGTATGGGTCGAATTACTTTAAAACAATAGGTTTTAGACAAGTTTATGTATCCATATTAACCTTATCTTTTAGATTTAACTCTTGGTTAAATAGATTAACATTTACCATGTATTCGTGTATTATTTTAATAAATGGTTAATAAAAAAGCTATAAAATACAAGATAACCCCATGCGGTTTATTATTGATATATATAACCTTATCTATTTCTTTATGCTGAACCTTAGTTTTTTAGGAATATTATTTCAATCAAAAATATTTTATTTGTTTTTAGAAACTTATTTATGTCAATTTTGACACTCTTTCGTAATTGATTTTTACAAACATGATTACTAAAAAAAATCATTTAATCAATACTAACATGTCATATTAACCTATAAAATTCTTTTAATTCTTAAAAAGTCTCAATTTACATTTATTTGGATATTTATAACATCAACAATTTTAATCCTTCATTAAAAGGGTAATTTCTACATCATCATTGTGTCATAAATAAATATAATTATTTAATGTCTAAAAATTATAAATAAAATTTCCTTATGTAGGAAATCATCTTATATTTATATGGAATACTTATAGTCGAATTTATCTTATGTGTAACCCAATATTAAAAATGGTTATGTTATTAAACATTGAATTTAACACTTTTAACTCTTCTTTAAATAAAATAATAATAAATGTCTGAATATAATCCATGTAAACCAAAACGATTATAATTTATTTCTAAAGATCATTTAGGTAGAAATACACTTATCCAATTAAATTATTACAAGTTTTAGGGTAACAATAATATCATTTGTTTCTTTTCATTACCCTATTTACTTTTAATCATTATCAATAAAAGTGAAAACATACTTTTCACCAAAAAAAAATTCATCTCATTGAACCACATTTTAAATAATCATATTTAACATCTCTATAGTATTTTTGGAATTCAATTCATTGAAGCGGTAAAACTATGTTTAATGCAAATTTTCCAACGTGTCAAGAAGGTGGGTAAAAGACGGTAAAAAGTTCAACAAAATTTTATACATCTAATTTTATCATAAAATGACTCCGATGAATTAAATTAAACTAATATAGGTATTACATATCTATTTTGACTTAAAATAAATTTAAATAATATAAATAATTATTTAAATAAAATATCAGTTTTAGATAATAACGCAGTATTTTTCACTATTCATCAAAAATTGAATGTTTTCAAAAATATACAAAAAATTAACCCTATGCTAATTTGGATATTACAAATCAAATATTTAAGTCCATATTGAAAAATAAATTTTATTAGACTTCTAAAAGTGGTTATTACTATTCATAATGGCTAATTTGATTGGACGTGGTTTGATAGAACTTGATGTTTCATACAACACAGACTATTGTATTATTGAAAGGGAAACGTACCATAGATGCTTGGGGTATTACATTCTCCCCTCCTTCAAATAATTTCATCCTCTATATTTCTAGAATACTACTGCCCAAAATATTTAGGTGGTTATTCATCATAAGTTCCTTGGGATCCAACTTTGCCTCTTCCATCTTATGGTTTCCCCATAGAACCTTCACTAGAAGAGTTATTTGGTTTCTCAACACTTGTTCTCTGGTATCCATAATTATGATAGGCTCTTCATAATAAGTCATGTCGGGTTCCAGTTCCATTTCATCATAGGTGAGTACATGCATTGGGTGAGACATGTATTTTCTCAACAGTGATACATGGAACACATCATGATCCTTGGAGAGACATAGAGGCATTTCCAAACGGTAAGCTACAACTCCAATTAATTCTCTAATTTAGAATGGTCCTATGTACTTGTGACTTAACATACCATTCTTTACGAATCATATAACCACCTTCCATGGTGATACCATCAAGAAAACATGATCACCAACTTGAAATTAAAAATCCTTCCTTTATTTATCAGCATTGCTCTATTGCCAACTTTGAGCTGCTTTGATGTGGTTTTGGATAATATTCTCCTTTTCCACTGTTTCATCAATGTGTTCTGGGCCTATGAGTTTTCATTCACCAACATCAGCCCAAAAAGTTGGTGTGCGACATATCTTTCCATATAATGCTTAATATGGTTCTATATGAATACTTGAATATAAGATTTTGTTATAAAAAAATTCTACCAAAGGTAAATATTGATCCAGCATACCTTGAAAGTAAAGTGAGAAGTATCTCAACATGTTTTATAAGGATTGAATAGTTTGTTTTGATTTTCCATTAGTTTGAAGGTGGTAGGCAGTGCTCAGACGATGTTTAGTATCTAGGGCCTTCTAAAAACTTTTCTAGAATAATGATGTTGAACAGGGTTCACGATCAGAAACAACGATAAGGGTACTCCATGAAGTCTTACAACTTCATTAATATATAGTTTTTCTAAACATTCATGTGGTATATCTTCCCTTATAGGAAGAAAATGTGCTAATATTTTAAGACGATCAACAATGTCCATATAATGTCATTCCATCCAGGAGTCTTTGTCATCCCCATGAAAAAAGATATCGTAATATCATCCCATTTCCAATCAGGAGTGGGAAGAGGTTGTGTGAATCATCTCAGATGTTGTCTTACAGCCTTCACCTGTTGACAAACCATACATATTAACTCCTAGTCATCAATATTCCTCTTCATGTTGTTCCACCAAAAACGTTTCTTCAAATCTATATACATCGTGGTGCTCCTAGAGTTTAAAGAGATATTTGAGCTGGGATAATAATCCAACAATTTCCATTTTAGATAAGGTATTTTGGGGACAAAAAGCCTCTTTTTGTATTACAAAATTTCATCTTAATATATGAAGTCAATCAATCTCCCATCATTCACTGCATTAGTTTTCTTTTGAAAATCTTCTTCATCGGCCTTAGAATTTTTTATCCTTTCTAGTAAATATGGTTTGGCAAATTTTTGAAAAATTAATGATGTTTCACCCGCAATGATTATTCCCATATCCATATTTACTAAATACATGAAAATTGGATCACTTTCAACTCTCATCTTGTTCATAACTCGATGATCCTTTTTTCCAAAAGCATATTCCACTTTATTTTCCTTCCCCGAGTGATAGTGTATAGCTAAATCATAATCTTTGAGTAGATAATGCCATGGCATTTGCCATATGTTGAGTTTTTGTGTGATAAAAAATACATAAAACTCTTGTGATCGGTATATATATCATAATTTTCACCAATGTTATAGTGTCTCTATCTCTTCAAAGAAAAGATTACAGCTGCTATCGTAAGATCATGAGTAGGATAGTTTTGTTCATGAATTTTTAGCTATTTTGATACATAGGCAATACCTCTATCATTCTGTATAAGGATTCAACCAATTCCTTCCATTGAAGCATCAATATAAATAACAAACAAATCATTCCCCTATGGTAGAGTAATTATAGGATCAATGACTAATCTTTTCTTCAATTATTCAAAAAATTCATCACCCTCTTTCTCCAAAAGAAATTAACCCCTTTATGTGTGATCTTCGTTAAGGGGTTATCCAATTGGGAAAAATTCTGGACGAAACGCCAATAATAGCATGTTAAACCGATAAAACTGTTTACCTCAGTTATACTTGTCAGCGCTGACCATTCTTGTATAGCTATTGTCTTATAAGGATCAACAGAGATTCCATCCTTAGACACTATATAACCAAGAAACAAAATCTCCTGAAACTAGAATTCACACTTGCTAAACATCCCATATAATTCATTTTTTCTAAGAGTCTTTAAAATAATGCTCAATGGATTTTCATGATTTTCATAGATTTTGGATTATACCAATATATCATTAATAAATACCACTAAAAGTCATCATGATATTCCTTGAAAACTCAATTTATTTGATCCATGAAAACAATGGGTGCATTAGTCAGTCTAAAAGGCATTATAGTATCCTCATAATGCCTATACCTAGTACAAAATACTACCTTTGAAATTTCTTCCTTCTTCACAATATACATATGATTTCCCAATCAATGGTCAATCATTGAATAATATTGAGAGCCATGAAGTTGATCAAATAAATAATCAGTGCGAGGTTGTAGATACTTGTTCTTTATTGTTATAGGATTGATCTCCCTGTAGTAAATGCAAAACCTCATAGATCGATTTTTCTTCAATACCAAAAGTACAGGGGATCCCTATAGAGAAACACTTGGGAGAATAAATCCCTTATTACACAATTACTCTAGTTTTTTCTTTAGTTCCAATAATTCCACAGTGGCCATTCTATAAGGGGTCTTCGATATATCCCTTTAACTAGGAATTGAGTCAATGAAAAACTCCATTTCTCATTATGGAGGATGGGTAAGTAAATCCTCTAGAAACACAACCACATATTCTTTCACAATATGAACATCCCCTATTTGAAAATTCCCTTCCTCACCCATAGTTATTTCACCCTCTTCCTCCCCAATAATTGAATTTAGTAGAGCTGCAGGAGGTGGATCTATCTACAAATGAGATGGAGATGTTTCTGCCCTAAAGATAAGGTACTCCTTGTCATCATCGAATATTGTAATATCCTTATTATTACAAAAAAAATTACATCATGGTCCTAAATCAAATCCATACCAAAGATTATATCAATTTTAGTCATTGGTATGATGATGAGATTAGCAGATAAATTGCATTTATATGTCCTAATGGGAACTGATTCACAAAACATTGTTGCAGTGATACTTCCCTTATGAGTTTTGACTGAAAACTACCTTGTAAAATCAAATTGGAAATATCTAATTTTCATAGAAAACTGCGAATATAAGAAACACTATGATGCTCTAGAATCAAACAAATCATTGGCTAAAATTGAGAAAACCATTAAATTATCTACCACCATGTCATTAAGAGCTTCAACCTTAGTAGTAGTGATCACATAAGATTTTCCTTTATCCCTTGGCCCTTTCATAGGTTCGTTTCCATGACACTTAGGACCTTCACTTACATAATGCCCCATTTATTTATAACTGTAGAATTTAACACTGAATTCCTTTTTCTTCCACTTGTAATCAAGAGCTTAGTGGCCTTTTTCACCACACTTGTAACAAACTATCATTAACTTCAAGCAAGTACTAGGGTGTTTCTTAACACATTTACTATAGGATATATATTCATCTTTTTTCCTTTTTCCCCTTATTTCCATATCCAAAGTTTTCAGCAGATCTATTCTTCTTTTTCTTTTCTTTAAATCATAAGACATAGAGAATTCATTTTCTATCTTGATAGCACGTGAGACTATATATTCGTACGATTAAATGTATTTTGAGACTAATTCTCGACTAAGAAATGGTTTTAAACCATGAAATAATCTACCAATCGTACTCCTTGGGTTATGTATATAATCTATTTCAAGCCTTGATAACATTGTAGTGTTATCATCATACATTGCGACATTACCATCCTCCTTTTTCCTCAGACTCAGAAATTGTATCTCCATATCCACTCAATGGTAACGATGAAAGTATTTGTAGAATAAAATCTCATTAAACTCCCTCCATTACATACATGATACTTATAAATCCTCCTCTGTATTTTGAATTAATGACCACCATTGATCTGCATCTTCCGTTAGGTGATAAACTGCCATAATAACTTTTTCCCATTCGCTACTTCCCAAAGCAAGAAATATTTTCTTTAAGGAACTTATCTATTTCTCATATATAAATGGATTTGTACTCTCATTGAATATTTATGGTTGCTACATCATTAAATAGTCTAACATTGATCCTCCATATTGTGGATCAGGGTGCTCCATTCGAGTAAGGTTATTATTCATAACCTTTGTTAGTTGTCCCAGAATGGTGATAATCTGATCAGCACCAATTGCATCACCAACTCCACTATCATTATCTTGAGTATAAGGGAAAACCATACATGTATTACATGCATTGATATGGTTTCCATTCCTTACACTATGCACATTTTCTATATAATTTCATACACAAGATTAGTTTATGAATCAAAATACATAATTCCAAATTTTTAAAACACTTAACATAAATTGAACAGTTTATGGATATAATCCATAATCCAAAAAATTCTTTACTTGAGGAAGTATATACTCATAAATACTTTATAATGGTTTTTTAAAAAATATGAATAATCATAAACATGTCCCCTAATATTGTCGTAACCAAGAGTGCAGGAAGGCCCGTTCTCATATACCCGGATACACCGGGTCAGGCCTGAAGCTCCTTGTCAGAGTTTTCACTTCTAGTTACATCTGTGCCATAGTCACCTCTACCCACATGTATCCAGAAAAGGATTTTTTCATATAAAACCCAAAAAATCTCTACATTACCAAAATTCGGGATTTTTATCTATATTAATCTTCAATGTCAGTCTTAAGGTAATGTTTTCTAATCAGAGTTTTTCAAAATATAGTTTCAAAGGTTTTTACTAAAATCCTCTAATACCAACTGTTACACCTTGGCCCTAGTTACCTAGAGTCTGTTCATTATTATATAACATTGTCATGATATAATGAAACATGTATTGAAAGTCCGATCAGTTTAGCAGCCTTAGAAGTGCAAGATATATACATAAATTTCATATTACATCGGGAAATAAGGAAAAACAACATCACTGTGTCCCCTTTGAACAAACTCTTATCACTTATCATATTCTTGAAGGATAATTATAATATACATCCTCACATCCTGGGATAAATAAAACATAAGAAAGGGGTGAGCTCAAATGCTCAGTAAGGATAACAGTATAGTAGAAACATTAGTAAATAAACATAATCATTTTAAGACAATGTATAAAACAAAAACATAATCCTTTTAAAATTAAACATCAGCATAATATGGAATATATAAATCAAATAATGTCATTTACTTATTCACATGGATATTCTACTAGTTGAATGATCACATGGAATATCCATAGCCACTTTTATAACGATGGAATGCATAATGCCAGACATCATAACCACATAGTCAAGGCCTTGTTCCAAGACTACAAATAATATTTTGTCAAAGCTTTATTCCAAGACACTAGTATGTCTCATGAGACCTACCAATTCATAAAGGAGCTATTCTAGGCTCCACCTGTCACTTATTATGTCTAATGCATTCCTCATATGAAAAGTTTGAAACATAATAGAAACATTTGTATTAAACCTATCATATGAAATGTTAATACTTTAACCATAAACCAGGAATGGTATATAAATAACACATCAACAGTCAAACATATCACAAATCATCAATACAATATGGAATATTGAATCATAATAAATCAACTTTAGACAAGTGTAAAATCCATCAAAGGATGTTGACAAAGATGAAATCAAAACTATCTAAGAGAAATACATTTTTCTATTTTGAAATCATTTAAAAGTCACATAATTATAAAATAAGTAATTTATTTTTAAAATATTCTCTTAATATTTTAAAATAATATTTGAAGGTGTTTCAATGGTGAAAAATACCGCACCCTTCTTATAAGTTAAAAAACATTCTTTATTAATTTGTCGAAAATGTCCTAAAGTACCTTGTTTGGAAAACGAAAGAAAGATTCCTATATAAAAATTTTATAAAAAAATAAACACGGATATAAATTAATTTAACCCATAAAATAGGAAATAATTTTTTTTAAATTCGTTTTTAAGAAACATGGATGTGGATGATAAAGAGGTCCTAGTAGATACTCTCATATAAACATCCTCGGATAATGAAGAGATTGTAGAATTAACCCTTACCTTGTACTTTTACTTAGTTATGGGTACATTAACCTCTTGTATAATAGTTAAATAATTGTTCTTAAAATATAAAATAACCACATAATTAAATATGGCATCACAAATGATCTTCTAATATTTCATTGTTAATGATATGTTAGTAGTATCATCGTTTCAGGTGTTAACAGATTCATTTTCCTTCATATGTTTAGTCATGTAATTCATGTTTTTTATCAATCGGATGTATCTTATTCATATACATAATTATATTATGTTCATAAATGTTATTTTAAATCATCAAAATAAAATTAGTCTTTAATTGTTATGATGAAGAATGAATCTCATCGCGTTCGTGGAGACGGTAATCCGTACGTACGCACGAGCGACACTATTATTCTTTTGATGATAAAATCATATATAATTGGATAGAATATCATATATACAGAATAATTAACATGATATATTTAATATTTACTTCATTTATATTCATTATTGTACTCATCCAAATAATTTAGTGCTGAATAACAAACTACACCACGACGTGGATACGGTAAGTCGTACGTACGCGCGCATAGTGACTTTATTATTCTTAGGATGGATAAAATAATGAATATGGTTGTAACATATTAATAATATCATCATAGTATGTAATAAGTAATGTGTTTATTATATTTTTTAAGGGAAAAACAAATAATGTGGAAGTGGAAGAATAAAACAACTTAGAAGGAGGTGATTAAATTATTACCTCTTCTTCAGGTGCTTCTTTTGGATTTGATCAAAAGGCACCCTAGGTTGGATTTCTGATCAAAGTATGGACTCTAGGTTGAAGTTAGGGTTGTTTGGAGGATATTTGAGTATCTTTTGGCGAATATAAATGACTTTGGATGTGTGATTTGGAGATATTGGGAAGTACCCTTTTATAAGATATGTTAGGGTCACTTTAGGATAGGCTAGAAATATTAGATTATTATAAAATAATTTTTGGTTTATAATTGATAAAAATAGATTTATTCAGAGGATAATGGGATGGGGTCTAATTCCACTCAACCCATATGTTTTATATAGGTTTACATCACCATATTAACCTTATCTTTTATATTTAACTCTTGGTTAAATAGTTTAACATTTACCATGTATTCTTGAATTTTAATAATAAATGGTTGATAAACATACTATAAAAATCCAATAAAACCCTAAGTGGTTGATTATTGATATATCTAACCATGTTTAAGTCCTTTTGGAGAACCCTATATTTTTTGGAATATTATATCAATCAATAAAATAGTATTTTTTTAAACTCATTTGTGTCAATTTTGACACTATTTAGTAATTGATTTTTGTTAAAGTCCTAACAAATTTATTATTTTAAAAAAATCATTTTATCAATCCTAACATGTAATATATGGTTATAAAATTTGTGGAATTCATAAAGAGTCTCAATTTACATTTATTTGGATATGTATAACCTCAATTATTTTAATCATTTATTAAAAAGTTAATTACTGTATCATCATTGTGTCATAAATAAATTTAAATATTTAATGTCTAAAATTTATAAATAAAATTCCATTATGTAAGAAATATTTTTATATTTCTAATGAATATTTATAATCTAATTTATCCTATGTGGAACCCAATATTAATAATGGTTTAGTTATTAAACATTAAATTTAACACTTTTAACTCTTCTTTAAATAAAATAATAATAAATATCCAAATCTAATCCAAGTAGAGAAAAATGATCCTATTTTCTTCTTATAGTTGATTTTGGTCAAAATACAGCTATCCAATATAATTAGGACATATTTTAGGGTAATAAAAATGTCCATTTTACCATTAATTACCCTATTTACTTTTAACCGTGGTAAATAGAAGTCAAAAGATACTATTTGAAAAAAGTAATTTTTATCTCATTGAACCCCATTTTACATACTGATATCAACCGTGTCTCTAGGATTTTTTGTATTCAATTAACAGAAGTAGTATAATTACTTTTTATTAAAATTTTCTAATGTGCCTAGAAGTTGGGTAAACGACGGTAAAAAGTCTAATAAAATTTTATACATCTAATTTTATTATAAAATCAATACAATGAATTACATTGAATTAATAGAGGTATTATGTATCTATTTTGACTTAATGTAAATTTATATAAAATATATAATTATTCAAATAAAATATCTATTTTAAACGATAACATAGTGTTATTCACTATTACTCAAAAATTGAATGTTTTCTGAAAAATACCATAAATTCACCCTAAGATAATATGGATATTCCAAATCCCAAAACTTAGTATTTTTTGAAATATAAAATTTTATAAAATTTATAAAAGTGTGTATTATTATTCATAAAAGCTAATTTGATTGGTTGCGGTGTGCTAGAATGGGAAGTTATGTACAACACAATCTATAGTATTATTGAAAAGGAAACATTCCATGGAAGCCTGGGGTGTTACATCAAATATATAACAAAATTAAATTCATAAATTTCATAAAAATTAAATAATTTAACATTATAATGAAAAACTTATATTTAAAAAATCTTTTATAATCCTTTATCATAATTTTAATTCAAAAATAGTGATTACATGTCACATTTATTGATTCCTATCCAATCATGTTTACAAAAATTAAATAATATTCATCAATTTTACAAATTATTATTCAAAATATATAATTAATTTAATTAAAATCCATTTATTACTATTAAAAATTAGATTTTCGAAATAGGTTTTTTAAAATATTATTTAAAATGTTTTAGAATAATAAGTATTTCATTTTAAAATAAAAAATATCCTTTTAATATCATCCCATGATAATCTTATAAGATGTTAAAAATATTATATATCATTAAAAATCAATAAAATTAATATAAATATCATTATATTTAAATCATATAATAAATTGGATATCATTTGTAATATTATTCAACCATCAATTAAGTCAATTTTTATTGAAATAAATTAATATTTTTCATAAATAATTATAAAAAAATATAAAATTATGATATATGTCATAAAAAACAAAATATTATTTCAAAATATTTGGATATTAAACCCCCTATGTAATTATATCCTCGCTAATATTTCTAATTGAAAACAGATGGGGTAATTTTCCTTTATATCTCTTTGATGTTCCCTTGTTTATTATTCTATCATGTCGTATTACTATAAAATTGTAATGAGGCATGATACCTAATTTCACCATATATTCTCTCTATAATTAATAAATATATCTAGTTTTTCTTCATAATAAATATTACCCTCCAACCACATCGAATTTAGGATCCCTAAATTAGATTCACAAGGAATAAATTTTTTTAATAAAGAAGAATCAGAAAGAATATATACCTACGATAAATGTACAAGAATTGTTACTCAATAATACATTGATCGCACATTACCTATTTTTTTGGTAAGGACCAATAAATCATGGTTTTAATACAAAAACACATCATCCCTTTCAATGGATATATTTTAATGAAGACATGATTTCTCACCTCAAATGAAATATTTATCCCTCAATTAGCTATGTAACTATTTTTCATATTGTATTATTCCATCATATAATACTGAATGAATTTCAATTTCTTAATCATTACATTTACTAATTTATAACTAAAAAAATCATTTTCTATAATTAATCCCAATTGTATATAGTTCAACAAAACTTTACAAACATTAATTCCCAAGGTCCTACCTCTATACCACAAAAAACAATTATTATAAAAATTTAATCAAATGAAAGTTATTGATCCTAAAATAAATGATAATTTAATGAAAAATTCCTAATAATATCCTCAAAATTTAAAATTTCACTCTACAATTCTTTATTATTTTGTCGATGAATAGATAAACTAGAACATAATTTAGTTCCTATGGATTTTGGAAGTCCTTTCCAAAAAATTGACTATAAACCAAGGATCATGATCAGATAAAATAGTATGAGGAACTTTGTTTAATTCTAATATCACTTTTATATAGTTTCGAGAAAGAATAAACCAATAATATTGTATTGAATAGTAATAAAATGAATATTTTTAGTAAAAGAGTTAATAATAAACCATATAACCTTACAACCATGATATATCCTTGGAAATCCTCCAATGGAAACTATGGATACATTTTCTCATATTCACTATGGATTTCAAACAATATAAAACATTCCTTGACATTTTTGTAATTTATATAATTAAAAATCAATAGATTTTATATTAAAACTAGAAATATCCTTTATCATTTATTATAACCAAAACGATTCCTAGTGATCTCTATACATATTTCTATTTTCTATATGAATAGAATATGGAGAGTTGTTTTCCTTTGTTAATAATTTTTTTTCCAATATAGATTAAATATTTACATGTAACTTCACACAAAATCAAATGACAATATTCTCATAAATATTAAACTAATGTATCTTTTCAATCATTTTCAATTGTATCCACTCTTCCAATCCATGATATTATTTCTAGACATACTATAATCATTCAAGTAAGTATTATTGTGTTTCTAATTAACCGGAACCATCATTGATGTTGGTAAATGTTTAAAATTTATATTCCTACTAACTAATGGATATGTGGCAAGCACGGTCGAACCCAAAGGGAGGGAAAAATTGACCACAATTCTTCTAAAAACAATAAAAAATACCACACTATTGTCAGCAGTGGGGTAGATATCTATTTTTTAATTTTTGTTTTTTAAATTTAGTTTATTATAAGGAAAAAAATAAAACACCACCATATTTTTGAGTTTTTTATCTAAACTATAATGAAACAAGAAACAGGTTCAAAACCATAAGTAATAGTGATAAAAGGCACTGATAGAAGAACTTACAATGTTAGTAGTTGTTTTTTGTTCCTTGAAATGTGTATTCTAGTTTTAAGATTCATTGTTTCTAGGTAGTTTCCATTGGATTTATTTATGGAACCAGAAACTTCCAAAAGATCATTATCCAAAGGGGACATACTTTCCAAAGCCAGGCATTCGTTATGTTTTGAACTTTACGATACTTAAGAACATGCATTGGTCAAGAGGATGGGAGGTCGGACTCATCACACCCTTTTGGGGGGAATTATTGTCTACTCTGGGACTCTTTTTTAAAATTAAAATATGTACATGAATCCTTATTAAATCACCAAGTATATCATGAATTTACCTTGGAATTTATAAGCACTTATTAACAAGTGTAAAATTATAAATCATCAGTATGCATTTAAAGTTCTTCATCAATGGAGACATCTGTATGCATTGGAGATTTTCAATCAATTATATCATCTAATATAATAATTAGATATTCTTTTAATCATCGTTGTGATGATACTAGTTCATAATCCACTCAATGGGGATCTTTGGAAATAATTTTCCTCAAGGGAGATTAGGATTGTTCTAATCTTGGGATCTTCCTCATAAAATTGGCTACCTATGTATCCTTGTGAAAGGAATCAAAACCCTCATAGTTTGGCGTCACTTAATAGGATACATCATACCTTTTAAGGTCATGTGATAAGGCCCTCTATGAAAAAGGTGATTAGTAAATACTTAGTGTGGGACTTATGCTGAAGCAACCTGAGGAACATGGAAAGGATATGAGTTTCCATGTATGATCAGACCCTATTAAGAATATGGACCAAGGAGAATAGGTTTTATTTGATGTGTTGGGTTTGATCCTCAAGGATGCTTCCTTCGTATCCCATATTAAGGGGAATTAAATCCCACATAGTTCGATATATATCATAGGAGATTATGGTCTTATGAGAAATATGAGTTTGGGATTACTTCATGAAAAGGATTCCATGATGATTTGAAGATTGAATTTGGGGATTATTTCTTAAGGAGGATGCCTCGTGAGCTCAGGCCTTGAGATGGCTTCCTACATATCCTAGTTTGACAAGGAATTAGAGTTATCATAGTTCTTTTGGGGGAGTGTTTGTGCATATGTTGTAACCATCATATATATCTAAGCCCATGTGAGTCATGATCTATGTGAGAAACAAAAGGATGTTAAAGATTCAACAATGACACATCACACTTTTCCTCCTTCACTGATGGAATAGGGCATGTCTACTGTGGAAGAGGGCGAGGCGACAAGCCTTCCTTATGTTCTATTTACATTCGACAAGGGTCCAATGTAAGGAGGAAGGGATGGAGGTGAGGGGATTAAAACATGATGGTTTCCCTTTTGGGACTGGTTGGGGATTACTCCTAAGGAGGATTCCTATTTGGGATATAACCTAGCATAAGTGTCAGGTAATGAGGTTTGTGGAGTTTCTTGATGAGTGCATCGACTCAAGGTACTCGATGAATCCATAAGGAGAGTCCAAACTCATAACATGTGAAAGTAACCAAGATGACTATGTCGACTCATGGAACATCATTGAGTGTGATTTAGTGTCTCAAATCATGTTATTCCAAGGTTGGAAGTTGGGGCACATAAAGGGTGCAGTAGAAAATGTCTTCAACCAGATTTGAAAAGATTGCGATGCTTCACCAAGGTGTGTCTTGTAGGTGCTCCGCCAAGGTACGGCGCACAGGTGATCAGTGCAGCTGTGTTGCGCAGGTGCATGGCGCATGTTCTCCATGCAAGTGTGTCATGCAGGTGCTCCATGAAGGTTCTTCGCATAGGTTCTCTATGCAGCTCCATATGTTCTATAACCTGGTGGGACTTTGAACAACTTTTTCCCTTTAATTCGCTATTCTCTATTGTTTTAGAGGGATACCTGAGAAGAATTGGGGATCTTGGTGAAATAGCTACTCAATGGGAGCTATGGGATGTCGTCCAACTTTTTACATCATGAAATGGTGAGTCCAAGGTTCCTAATTATAGGAAAGGAGGGGACCTGGCCAAAGAGATATTGTCTATATATGTCCTCCGCGTAGGTCTTCTATGTGGGTCTTCCATGAAGGTCTTCTTCCTAGGTCCTCTGCGAAGGTCCCATTGTGAAATTTATCTGTCTTTAAAATGCGATAACTTTTGATCCATTAGTCTATTTGGGATATGCGTCTAGTAAAATTGAAGGTCGTAAAGATATCTACACTTCTTGAGATGGTAAATACACCATGTCTTCTCTGAAGAAACTCCGAAATTCAATTTAATGTGTCGACACCATTTCATCACCGATCTGGGGAATCCCATGGCTACTCCTTATGGGGGAATCATTCCACTTATTCATACGTATGGAGTAGTATTTTGGCACATTGAAATCCAAGATTCATCTTTTTTCTTCATGGTGAATACATCATTACACATACTTGACATTTTTTGTCTTTGTGAGAATCATATCTTCACTCTATGGAAGAGTTTGTGGAACACATTTCATGGTGTTAATAGTCGCTCAGGGAGAAATATCTATTCTACTAGTTTGAAAAGTATTTTAATTCAATAAAATTTTATTGTAGAGTAACAAAAAAAGATATTATCACTTACCTACCTCACCAAGATTTATGTCGGATAGGTTGATCAAGATCAATGTTCTCCACTCTAAATAGATCTACTATGATAGTCATTATTTGAAAATGACAACATAATGAAATCACCATATGTCCGGAAGTCTGTTGAATTTATTATCTTTTGAAAGATGTTTCCACAGTCAATCTCACCAATTGACTGTAAAATTATGAAATTATGTTATAGTGGTATAGATAATTTAATGAATTCAATACTGATCTCACTGATCAATACTGAATACATCGAAATGATAATGTGAAAAAATAAAATTAAAAGATAACTAGTGGAACTAAAATTTATGCCCGAGCTATAGGATTTACACTAACATTATCTCTATTATCAATACAGTAACTAGAATCATACTAGAATAGAGTACAAAAATATTCAGTAACGAGGGAAGAAAAACTCCCCAAATGATGTGCTCTTCTCAACGGATCTCCCTGATCCTATGAGAGAGAAGCTCTTGAATCTCTAATGGTCCTCCACCAGAATGTGTGTCTCCCCCAACACCTACTGCTTGATCTATTTTAGGTACCCACTATCTTTTTCATCTCATCACTGTCACTCTTCACTGACAAAAATTCATCTTTTAATTTTGCACCACAAACATGTGTTTTTTACGACTGACACGTTGCACTAACATTCCCCTTGTAACTAACTCCGGATGAGTTATTTGAATGCACCTGGATGGTTTTAAGAGCTTGGTGTGAACCTAAAAAATAATGAACAACTAAACAAAGTTAAAACTATTCAAACACGATAGTGAAACAATTGAAAATAATAGGTAAATCACTTAACAATTATTAGCTGGAAAATTTATCTATTTAATCTAAAACTTAAATTATTAATTATTAAATATTAATATTATGTAATTAAGTAATTAACTTATTTTATTTAATATAGTTATTAATGTAAATTTTAGTTACGAATAAATATATCTATTGGTTCATTAAATTGTGTTACAATATTTAAATTTATAAGTTGTTAAAATTTTAATTGGAAATATTATTTTAAATTGTTATGTTTATTTTTATGATTAATTATAATTTTTAATTTTTAATTTAATCATAAATTTCTTATCATAAATCTAATTAATGTTTATTAATAAAAATTTATGTCAATAAGATTTATTTAAATTTATATTATCAATAAAATTATTCAATTAAAAATATTATTATAAAATTTATGTCTATTAGAAAGTTACTAATTTAATTAAGTTAATTATTATATTTATTAATTTATTAAATTTATTAAATTTATATCTTTAAACAAGATTATAGAAATAAAAAAACATCATAAGTAATTAAGTAAAAATATATATCATATATTAGATTGAATTTAATTATTAATTTTTTTATTAAATTTTTTATTTTAATTAAAATTAATTCAATATTTAAAATGATATAATTTTTAACAGTATAAATTTATTTACTAGTTTATTTTAATTTAATAGTTAGAATTAATATTTCAGTTTTAAACATTTAAACAAATACATAGTATATTTCATAATTTAATAATTTATAATTTTTTTATTATTTATTTATGTTAATTTATTATTATTAATTTTTATATAATTAGGCCTCCCCCCCCCACCAATTCGGCACAGCAAGGGGGTCAGTTTCATCTTCTTCCTAAATAAGCTCGGCTCCAACGTGCTAAGCGGGAAGGGAACATTCGTTTTTTTCAGGGGAGTGACAGCAAGGTCTCTAGTGGCTCAACCCTCTTCTCCTCCTTAGTTTCCCACAACAACTGAGCAATCCTCGACCTCTATCTCAGTTTCCCACAGTAGTGGAGAAATCCTTGAACTCGGTTCTAGGTGGTAGTGGTTAGAAAGAGGCATCAGATGTAATGGCTTCCACTCCTCCATAACAAGGGTCAGTTTGGGTAAATAATCCTTAAGCACCGGTGATTCAAATATGTCTATCAGTTTTTTAGTGTAGGGGTTATCTTATTCCTCATCTTCAGTCAAACTTCTTATCGTGAGGACATTCCAGCTTGTAGTGGTGGAACATGATCCTCCTATGTGTAGAAGCATGCAGTCTAGGGTATGGCAAATGAGTGTCACCAACTTGTTATGACAACTCTAGTTTTCATTGACCCCTTCAAGCCTCGGCGATTCGACAACTTCTGAAGAACCCAAATTAGGCTCCTCAGCTTAGACTCTAAGCGAAATAGTGAGGGATTTTGGTAGCAGCGACCCTCCTTGGAAGGTGGCGGCATTGGGTTCTTTATCAGCTGCACATGACTCAAATTTAAGAAGTGAAAATCAGTGGAGAGTCAGGCTTCATCCAAAACAATGGCTTCCACAAAGTTAGACTTTTGAGAAAATCTAGGTTTTTATGTTGATTTGAATTTTATTGACTGTGTGAAATATGATTTGTGAAGCAGGGATGAAAATTGAATAGGGGATGCAATTGTGTGATGAAAGGATGAAGACCAGGTATTTCTATGAGTTAGGCACAAGACAGTAATGGTGAAATGTTGCATTGATAGTGTAACACCCCAATCTTCCTCGGTATGTTTCCTTTCGAATAATGCAATGACGTGCATTGTACGCAACTTCGAGATTTTAACACACCACAACCAATCAAACTAGCCGTTATGAATAGTAATACCTACTTTTTGAAATTATATATATTTTATATTTCAAAATGGACTTCATTTTTGGATTCATAATATCGAATTTAGCCTAAGGTGAAATTTTGGTACTTTTCGGATAACTTTCATATTTTGATGAATAGTGAAAATTACTAAATTTTAATTAAAAACAACTTTTTTAATCAAAATAATTAATAGTGATAAATTTTGAATTTGAGTGGTTTTAAAGTATATTTAGAATATATTTTTACCATTTAATATAATGTTGGTCATTGGACATAATTTTACAATTAAACCGAACATAAACAAGTGTCAATCTTTTGATAGTTATTATCTCTTAAAAACACGCTTTTTGTTTTGACAGCGGGAATTAATTTTAAATTAATTTCTGCCACTTATGTGTTTTGAATTTAGAAAAATGGATTCCATATTTGGAATCAGGATGTCCAAATTGTGTAAATAGGTAACTTTTATTTTTAGACATTTTGAATAATTACTGCGGTAAATATTTTATTTACCATGGTTAAGGGTAAATCCTGTAAATAAGGGTTAAAAAAAATAATATTATAATACTACTAAATTGCCCTAAAATGTTTCTTAACCCTATTGGTTGATACATGGTCGACCATGGGCATCTTTGGGTCAATTTTGGGACCCCATGGATCCACTTGTAAGTGATAATGACACTTTATATTAATTAAGTTAAAATGAATACAAAATGACACAAGCATATATCGTTTAGCAAAACAATTGTTACATAGGGTTATATATGCTGGATTTTAGATTATAAATATTCATTAGAAAGATAAAAAGATTTCCTACATAATTATATTTTATATATAATTTTTTGACATTAAATAAGTTATTTTATTTATGACACAATGATGATGCAGTAATTACTAAAATAGTAAAAAATTAACATAATTGATATTATAAATACCCAAATAATTATAATATGAAACTTTTAATGAATTAAACAAATTTTCTAGGATAATATGATATATTAGGATTGATTTATTTGACTTTTTTCGAAGTAATAAATCTGTTATGAGTTTCACAAAAATCAACTAGTGAATAGTGTCAAAATTGACATAAAAGAGTTCTTAAAACAAATATTATATTATTAATTGATATTAAATTCCTACAAATCTAAGGTTCGGCCAAGAGACTTATATTATGATAGGTTAATCATTAATGGACCACTTGGGGGTCTTTTGGATGTATATAGTAGGTTTATTAACCATATTATATAAAAATACAAAGAGACATTGTAAAAGTGAAACTAATTAACTTAGAGTTAATACTTAAAGATAAGGTTAATATAAGTACCCAAACCTGTCTAAATTCTATTGGATGAGTTGTTTTCGACCTATCCCTACCTCAACCTTTGAATAGTCAACTTTGGAGCCATTGGAAACCGAATATGAATTTATTATAAATTAATATTTCTAGCTTTTCCAAAGGTGCCCCTCACCCCTCTTATAAAAGGGCACTCCTCCTTCTCATTTCCTCACACCTCTCAAGCCACTTGGCTCATCCAAACTCTGCCCAAATAAGCTCCCCACATCCCTCTCCTCCTCCTTGAAGCTTCCCCTTAGGCAGAAATCATTTCAACAAGTCCTTTGGTTCCAACCAAAGTGAGTTACCTAAATTAAAGGTAACGATTTCTCTTAAATTATTTTCATTTATTTTGCTTCTTCAACCCCCAAACTCTTTTTATTTCCCTTCTTTTGTAACAACACCAGTATCCTCAATATACTAGGATGTTTTTATAAGAAGTATTCAAACTAAACATACACACAACTGCATCTAATGGATGATGAACAAAATGTTTCTGTGGATGGCAAACTAACGCCTCACGAAACGATGATTGTTCAAAAACATCTTACCGCCTCTCATGGTGGCCATTATGATGGCACTGTAATTAAATATGATATTAATGATATATATTTTATATATAAGCTTCTGTAATTCCATTTTATTTCATACCATTATTCGTTTCATGTCGTATATACATACGATAATTTCATTTGAGGAAGTGCGGACTACCGCCCCCTTAAAATGATATGACTCGTTCATACCACACATGGAACGTATAAAGGATGGTGTTAATGAACTTAAGTAACATATATAAAATATTATATTATACTGGAATAGTAATATACCTATGTATCATTTGGATTCGATTCTTTTAAAATAAAAAATTAAAAAATTAAATGGAAGTAGCGTTCGTGCGTACGTACGGACTACCGTCTCCACGAACGCGATGAGATTCATTATCCATCGTATCCATTAAAGTATAATTATCATTTAATGATTTAAAAATGATGTTTAAGGACTTGATATCATTCTGGATATTAATAAGATACAACAAACATGACTTGTGTAACAAAACATATAAAAGAAAATGAGTAAGTTAACACCCGAAATGGCGTTAATACTAAGATATTATTAACAAATCAATGTTAAAAGATAATATATGATATCATATTAAAGTAAATGATTCTTGTATTATTCAATAACAATTATTTCACCATTATACAGGAGGTAAACCTACCATCGACCAAGGAAAAAGTACAAAGTAAGGGATTCTCTTATCTCACTTTCAATTCCGTGAGATTTCCATTGTTCGCTACCAAATTATTGAAAGTGGTGTATTGTGTACTTCCATGATTCACTTTATATTCATGTTATTATGTAAATCATTTGGTGGTTATTAACTTTTGGCCATGCGACTCAGTTGATGAACGTGGTAAGGGTTTTCTTATCTCACTTTTAATTCCGTGAGAATTCCATTGATCACCACTTAATTATTGCATGTGGTGTATGTGTACTGCCCATGATCGTATTCATTGTGTAATATACTTTAATTTATGGGTATTTACATCATCATGGTATGATACTTCTTTCATGGGTGTATGATTCGTAAGTTACCTAATCGATAAGGGAATTTGAGATTTCAATTTCCACTCATTTGGCTTTACACATATTTCATTGATTATATTACCCCAAGATTATGTGTGGAATCACTATTCATTTGATTATGTTATAATTTCCACTCCCCTTCCTGTGGATAGAAGTTTGATACACATAATCACTCCATTGGTAATTCTCAAGTCATTGATATGAATTTGATAAGAGTAATTTTAACTCATTCTCCATTTGTTGAGTTAAACATCCAATTCGTTGGTATTGTTTTTACAAGAATATGTGTGAATGTCCTTTGATTGTTTTACACTGAATATCCAATCATATTTAGTGTATTTATATTTGTCACACATAATTATGTCATTGATTTATCCTTAACCTAAGGATACAACCTTTTTGAGAGATTTCATCTCAATTTACATTCCATTGAGACTTCTTTGATGATATACACCAAATCACTTTTATGTGGTGTATATAATGTACTTTGACATAGTATATCATGAATTCCTTTATTCTCATGATATTACAAAGTTTTGATTACCTCAATTATTTGTATTCAAGTGTCTCTCTTTTGGTTAGAACCTCTAACCAAAATACCATTTTAAAATGTTTTAAAGACTTATTCTTCTATATCCTGCTCATTAATGTCCATGTTTTAAAAATGGTTTTAAGGATTTATTTATATGGACATTAAAATTTTAAAATTAAAACTCCTTTTAAAAGTTTCAAAGTGGTATGGGACACTTTGATTCAAAAATCTATTTTTAAATGGCTTCTTGACAAATAGTGTGACTTTTAAATGATTTTAAGAAAAAGGGGGATATTTCTCTCAAATAGTTTTGATGATTATTTTCATCTATGTCAACATCCTTCATTATTCTTGGTTGAGGTTAATGTGATACAATACAATCTTCCATATTGTATCGAATGAGTTATGTTTGACTGTGGATGTGCTATTTTTATACCACTCAAGGTTTGTGGTAAAAGTATTGACATTTCGTATGCTAGTTTCAATAAGAATGTTTATTTTATGCTTAAAACTATTCATATGGGGAATGCATTGGACTTAATAAGTGACGGGTGGAGCCCGCTATAGCTCCTCGATGCATCGGTAGGTCTCATGAGACAAACTAGTGTCTTGGCACAAGGCCTTGGCAAAATCTTATTTGTAGTCTTGGCACGAGGCCTTGGCTATGTGGTTATGATAGTCTGGAATTATGCATTCCATCATTATGAAAGTGGTTATTGGTATTGCATGTGATCATTCGACTAGTAGAATATCCATGTGAGTAAGTAAATGGCATTATTTCATTTTACTTTTGCCATACTATGTTGAAGTTCAATTTTAAAAGGCTTTTGTTTTAGTTATAAATTTCCTTAAGTGTTTATGCTTATTTATGAAAGCTTCTGCTATAATGTTATCCTTACTGAGCATCCGAGCTCACCCCTTTCAATGTTTTATTTTTCCCAGGATTATGAAGAAGTAATTTATGAATGACCTGCAGGGATAGTATGAGGGGATATGAAGACAAGATGTTTTTTTTATGATGTAATGTAAAAATTTATGGATGTATCTAGTTATTCCAAGGCTACTAAACTAATCGGTCTTTTGAGACTTGATCTTTCTCATGATCATGCCAATGTTATGTAATAATGCCCCGACTCTAGATAATTAGGGTCGGGGCATTACAGTTGGTATCAGAGGAAGTTTAGTACAAACCTTGGTAGCTAGATTTAGATAAACTCTGATTAGAGCACGTAGAACTAAGATGAACTTTGAGGATTAGTATAAAAGAACTTCCTAGAATTTTGGTATTGTAGAGATTTTGTGAGTTTTCCGAGCAATACATCCCTGTCTGGATACGAGCAGGTAGAGGCGGCTCTGGCACAGATGTACCTTGGGGTAAAACCCGAAAACACCGCTTTGAGCTAGACTCGAACGGGAACTGGTGCACGATAACGGGCCTTGCTGCACTCTTGGTTACGACACTCCCGGGGGATATGCTTAGGATAATTTACATTTTCTTTACAAACCAATTTAAGTAATATATATATAAGATGAGAGTAAATGACCTTGGTTAATCCTAATATGTTTCAAATTGAGAATATGGTGACATTTTAATCTCTAAATGATTTTACGACAACTATTACTCACACAATGCTTTATGGTTTTAGTCAATGGATAGATTCCAAGGAAGTCATAGTGACTTTGAGAATGATGTACAAGATGGGAACGGTGGTGGCAATGACCAACAAAATGGAATGTTGATAGGGGTAAAAGATATCGTCTTTATGCCAAATCAGTTTTCCAAAAATATGATCAACAACATATATATTAACCAACTCCCAGACTCAACAAGGAAGAGAAAGGTGATAAATGATAAGAGCTCCAGCAATGGAGACCATGGAGAAAAGAACCCTCAATTTTCATCATGCAGGAAATGTGGAAAGAGACACCCAGGAAAATGTCTCAATGGGACAACGAAATGTTTTATGTGCGGGAAGGAAGGACATAAAGTAAAGAATTGCCGAAGAAAAATGAAGAGTACTATGGAAGAAGATAAAAATGGTCCCAAGAGTCCATTTACAGTCATTTGCCGTAAATGTAGGGGACCTGGCCATTACCCGAGTGAATGTCCTATTCTATAGGATATTTTCTTGGTCAAAGAAGAAGCTATGTGGGAATAAATGGTTGGAGAAATGTTTAAAAAGTATTAGCACTCCTTGTTGATGGGTTTACTATGGAATAATTTTCTCTTGTAGTTGTAACCCCGCAGTTTTCCATGTGAGAATGATATTTGAGGAAGAATTGTCTCTTCTCTTGTGGATTTGGGTATAAATAACCATTTGGATTTATATGATCATTGGGGTTTGAGAGAATTATAAGTTATTCTAATTTGGGATGAAGATTCAAGGTATGATATAACATTTGTGGTTAAATTTATGATATAGTATTTTGAGGAATTTATCTCATTTTGGCAATATTATAAAATATAGTTTTTGAAAAAGGACAACACGTAGACCGTGTGACAACCCGTCGCGTCGGACAAAGCTATGGGAATCGAACCCACAACCAAAGTGCGATTGGGATTTATCGCCTAGCACTGGACTACGTGAAGTCCCTGGTTAGTGTGACTATTTTTTAGTTAAATGATTTTATTGATCAATAATAAGTTGATTTGGGTTCTTATTTCATATCAAAAGAATACCCTTGGTATAGGAAAATGATTTGGTGATTAAGTGATAAATGTTATTTTGGAAGATGTTCGCTTTGTTGGAAACACTATATGTCCAAGGAAAATAGAATACTATGGGGTTTCATTTGTGGAGTAATGATAGATTTTTATCTACGTTTTTATTGTGGATTTATAGTGATTTGGGTTATTTATGGAAATGATTAACCTATAATAGAGAATATGTGATTAGGTTAATTACTTTTGAGTATGTGACTTTAAGAGTATCAGATGTCATTTGGAGATACAGTTTAACATGGGAGACTACATAATCAAATTCTTCTATGTTTTGGGTTTCAATATTAGTTTGGATTATATTAAAGGATTTTAAGGACAATTGGTTATTGAATGGTATCTATTTAACTTTGGGGTATTGTTGGTTTAATTTTAGAAATTAAGATTAGTGCATATTTATCTCAATGAATATCCTTTTGGGGGATCATTAGATCATTCACTGACCATTTTGGTTTTGATTAATCTTCAAAGACAATGTAAATATATGGTTTATCCTTCATGGATCATGTGATTCTATAGAAGTTTATTCTATCTCTTCCAGTGTGACCAAGTCTTCTTGAATACTCATCGTTTAGAAAAAATGAGTTAGTGGTGGAAATTTATTAAAGAATGAAAATCTACTTAAAATGTAAGTATATCTCATAATGTTCTTAGTCAATATCATAAATTAATTCCTCTTCCTTATGTAATGTAACTTAAAAAAAATGTTGTTCGTTTACTTTCCTACTAGGAGACTAATGGTCGTTTGTCGCAACACAAGTTTGTGGTTTTCTCATTGTTAACTTTCTCCTGATCATGATTTCTATCCCTCTCCATCAGAACTTGACACTTAGTTTATCATCCATATCCATGTTTTCTTACATGGAATCCTAGTATGGGTTATCTTGGATGACCCTTATACCTCTCTTTCTTTCTTTTAAAGTGAAAGTTTTATTGACTCTTTTTCCGATGTGGGACTTTCCATTATATTCCCAAGAAAAATTTTAAAAATTGCGAGGATGCAATTTATTGAAGGAGGGGAGAATGTAACACCCCAAGCTTCCTCGGTATGTTTCCTTTCGAATAATGCAATGACGTGCATTGTACGCAACTTCGAGATTTTAACACACCACAACCAATCAAACTAGCCGTTATGAATAGTAATACCTACTTTTTTAAATTATATATATTTTATATTTCAAAATGGAATTCATTTTTGGATTCAGAATATCGAATTTAGCCTAAGGTGAAATTTTGGTACTTTTCGGATAACTTTCATATTTTGATGAATAGTGAAAATTACTAAATTTTAATTAAAAACAACTTTTTTAATCAAAATAATTAATAGTGATAAATTGTGAATTTGAGTGGTTTTAAAGTATATTTAGAATATATTTTTACCATTTAATATAATGTTGGTCATTGGACATAATTTTACAATTAACCTGAACATAAACAAGTGTCAATCTTTTGATAGTTATTATCTCTTAAAAACATGCTTTTTGTTTTGACAGCGGGAATTAATTTTAAATTAATTTCTGCCACTTCTGTGTTTTGAATTTAGAAAAATGGATTCCATATTTGGAATCAGGATGTCCAAATTGTGTAAATAGGTAACTTTTATTTTTAGACATTTTGAATAATTACTGCGGTAAATATTTTATTTACCATGGTTAAGGGTAAATCCGGTAAATAAGGGTTAAAAAAAATAATATTATAATACTACTAAATTACCCTAAAATGTGTCTTAACCCTATTGGTTGATACATGGTCGACCATGGGCATCTTTGGGTCAATTTTGGGACCCCATGGATCCACTTGTAAGTGATAATGACACTTTATATTAATTAAGTTAAAATGAATACAAAATGACACAAGCATATATCGTTTAGCAAAACAATTGTTACATAGGGTTATATATGCTGGATTTTAGATTATAAATATTAATTAGAAAGCTAAAAATATTTCCTACATAATTATATTTTATTTATAATTTTTTGACATTAAATAAGTTATTTTATTTATGACACAATGATGATGCAGTAATTACTAAAATAGTAACAAATTAACATAATTGATATTATAAATACCCAAATAATTATAATATGAAACTTTTAATGAATTAAACAAATTTTCTAGGATAATATGATATATTAGGATTGATTTATTTGACTTTTTTCGAAGTAATCAATCTGTTATGAGTTTCAGAAAAATCAACTAGTGAATAGTGTCAAAATTGACATAAAAGAGTTCTTAAAACAAATATTATATTATTAATTGATATTAAATTCCTAAAAATCTAAGGTTCGGCCAAGAGACTTATATTATGATAGGTTAATCATTAATGGACCACTTGGGGGTCTTTTGGATGTATATAGTAAGTTTATTAACCATATTATATAAAAATACAAAGAGACATTGTAAAAGTGAAACTAATTAACTTAGAGTTAATACTTAAAGATAAGGTTAATATAAGTACCCAAACCTGTCTAAATTCTATTGGATGAGTTTTTTTCGACCTATCCCCACCTCAACCTTTGAATAGTCAACTTTGGAGCCATTGGAAACCGAATATGAATTTATTATAAATTAATATTTCTAGCTTTTCCAAAGGTGCCCCTCACCCCTCTTATAAAAGGGCACTCCTCCTTCTCATTTCCTCACACCTCTCAAGCCACTTGGATCGTCCAAACTCTGCCCAACTAAGCTCCCCACATCCATCTCCTTCTCCTTAAAGCTTCCCCTTAGGCAGAAATCATTTCAACAAGTCCTTTGGTTCTAACCAAAGTGAGTTACCTAAATTAAAGGTAACGATTTCTCTTAAATTATTTTCATTTATTTTGCTTCTTCAACCCCAAAAATCTTTTTATTTCCCTTCTTTTGTAACAACACCAGTATCCTCAATATACTAGGATGTTGTTATAAGAAGTATTCAAACTACACATACACACAACTCCATCTAATGGATGATGAACATAATGTTTCTGTGGATGGCAAACTAACGCCTCACGAAACGATGATTGTTCAAAAACATCTTACCGCCTCTCATGGTGGCCATTATGATGGCACTGTAATTAAATATGATATTAATGATATATATTTTATATATAAGCTTCTGTAATTCCATTTTATTTCATACCATTATTCGTTTCATGTCGTATATACATACGATAATTTCATTTGAGGAAGTGCGGACTACCGCCCCCTTAAAATGATATGACTCGTTCATACCACACATGGAACGTATAAAGGATGGTGTTAATGATCTTAAGTAACATATATAAAATATTATATTATACTGGAATAGTAATATACCTATGTATCATTTGGATTCGATTCTTTTAAAATAAAAAATTAAAAAAATTAAATGGAAGTAGCGTTCGTGCGTACGTACGGACTACCGTCTCCACGAACGCGATGAGATTCATTATCCATCGTATCCATTAAAGTATAATTATCATTTAATGATTTAAAAATGATGTTTAAGGACTTGATATCATTCTGGATATTAATAAGATACAACAAACATGACTTGTGTAACAAAACATATAAAAGAAAATGAGTAAGTTAACACCCGAAACGGCGTTAATACTAAGATATTATTAACAAATCAATGTTAAAAGATCATATATGATATCATATTAAAGTAAATGATTCTTGTATTATTCAATAACAATTATTTCACCATTATAAAGGAGGTAAACCTACCATCGACCAAGGAAAAAGTACAAAGTAAGGGATTCTCTTATCTCACTTTCAATTCCGTGAGATTTCCATTGTTCGCTACCAAATTATTGAAAGTGGTGTATTGTGTACTTCCATGATTCACTTTATATTCATGTTATTATGTAAATCATTTGGTGGTTATTAACCTTTGGCCATGCGACTCAGTTGATTAACGTGGTAAGGGTTTTCTTATCTCACTTTTAATTCCCTGAGAATTCCATTGATCACCACTTAATTATTGCATGTGGTGTATGTGTACTGCCCATGATCGTATTCATTGTGTAATATACTTTAATTTATGGGTATTTACATCATCATGGTATGATACTTCTTTCATGGGTGTATGATTCCTAAGTTACCTAATCGATAAGGGAATTTGAGATTTCAATTTCCACTCATTTGGCTTTACACATATTTCATTGATTATATTACCCCAAGATTATGTGTGGAATCACTATTCATTTGATTATGTTATAATTTCCACTCCCCTTCCTGTGGATAGAAGTTTGATACACATAATCACTCCATTGGTAATTCTCAAGTCATTGATATGAATTTGATAAGAGTAATTTTAACTCATTCTCCATTTGTTGAGTTAAACATCCAATTCGTTGGTATTGTTTTTACAAGAATATGTGTGAATGTCCTTTGATTGTTTTACACTGAATATCCAATCATATTTAGTGTATTTATATTTGTCACACATAATTATGTCATTGATTTATCCTTAACCTAAGGATACAACCTTTTTGAGAGATTTCATCTCAATTTACATTCCATTGAGACTTCTTTGATGATATACACCAAATCACATTTATGTGGTGTATATAATGTACTTTGACATAGTATATCATGAATTCCTTTATTCTCATGATATTACAAAGTTTTGATTACCTCAATTATTTGTATTCAAGTGTCTCTCTTTTGGTTAGAACCTCTAACCAAAATACCATTTTAAAATGTTTTAAAGACTTATTCTTCTATATCCTGCTCATTAATGTCCATGTTTTAAAAATGGTTTTAAGGATTTATTTATATGGACATTAAAATTTTAAAATTAAAACTCCTTTTAAAAGTTTCAAAGTGGTATGGGACACTTTGATTCAAAAATCTATTTTTAAAGGGCTTCTTGACAAATAGTGTGACTTTTAAATGATTTCAAGAAAAAGGGGGATATTTCTCTCAAATAGTTTTGATGATTATTTTCATCTATGTCAACATCCTTCATTATTCTTGATTGAGGTTAATGTGATACAATACAATCTTCCATATTGTATCGAATGAGTTATGTTTGACTGTGGATGTGCTATTTTTATACCACTCAAGGTTTGTGGTAAAAGTATTGACATTTCGTATGCTAGTTTCAATACGAATGTTTATTTTATGCTTAAAACTATTCATATGGGGAATGCGTTGGACTTAATAAGTGACGGGTGGAGCCCGCTATAGCTCCTCGATGCATCGGTAGGTCTCATGAGACAAACTAGTGTCTTGGCACAAGGCCTTGGCAAAATCTTATTTGTAGTCTTGGCACGAGGCCTTGGCTATGTGGTTATGATAGTCTGGAATTATGCATTCCATCATTATGAAAGTGGTTATTGATATTGCATGTGATCATTCGACTAGTAGAATATCCATGTGAGTAAGTAAATGGCATTATTTCATTTTACTTTTGCCATACTATGTTGAAGTTCAATTTTAAAAGGCTTTTGTTTTAGTTATAAATTGCCTTAAGTGTTTATGCTTATTTATGAAAGCTTCTGCTATAATGTTATCCTTACTGAGCATCCGAGCTCACCTCTTTCAATGTTTTATTTTTCCCAGGATTATGAAGAAGTAATTTATGAATGACCTGCAGGGATAGTATGAGGGGATATGAAGACAAGATGTTTTTTATATGATGTAATGTAAAAATTTATGGATGTATCTAGTTATTCCAAGGCTACTAAACTAATCGGTCTTTCGAGACTTGATCTTTCTCATGATCATGACAATGTTATGTAATAATGCACCGACTCTAGATAATTAGGGTCGGGGCGTTACAGATAGGGTGTGGGTTAATGGTGATTCATCAGTGAGTCTGTGAGTAGTGATGGTGTGAAGGAGGGGAATATGTCTCACAGTGAGGTATAGGGGAAGAACTGTGTGACGAGCAGCACAAGGCCACCGTTGCAATGAATCAAAAGGTCATTGATAGTTGAAAAATAAAAACTCACTGATACAGATAAATTAAAAGTCACCAATAGTAATAAAAAATAAGGTTACCATTGTAGAAAATAAAAGGTTACCAATGCTTGAAATTAAAAAGGTCACCAATAGGTTATAATGATAGCCTATGGGTAGAGTAACTGATACTACAAAAAACACTTATTGAACCAAAATAAAGGCTACCAATAGTATTAAAAATGTTAAGGTTACTGATAGTTAAAAGAAAATATAAAAAATGGTCACCGATGGTAATAAAATAGAAAAAGTCACTTATTCTCAGTAAAATAGAAAAAATCACCGATGCTCACTAAGTGACCATCACCGATACAAAACAACATCAGTGACTTTTAAAAAAAAATTAATGAACTAATGGTGTAAAAAATTTAAACCGCATAAATTGAACTTAAAATTTCTACTTCAGTAAACTAAATACAATGATTGAAATAATTAACCATTTAAAAACATAAAATCAAAAATACCATGATTGAAATTTATAAATTAAAAGAAGGATAAACATCATAAATTAAAACAATATAATTATTAAACATTAAACATTAAAGTTACAAATTAAGTTTTTAATTATTAACAAATAAATTAAATACTGGATAAATATTAATCTATGTTGATAAAAAACTAAAATAAAAAATTATTAAATAAATAAATTACAGGGTAAACATTGAGTGGAAAAGGATAACATCAGTGACTAAATATGTTACCGATATCCCTTGTCTACCTCACCAGTAGACTTAACAAAAGTCAAAGACTAAATAATTTAACTACATTCATAGGATTAAATAATTAATTTTTTAAAAGACATAATTATTTAATTAAATAAGTATTTGAACACATAAAGTAAAAATTATGATATTTCATTTAATTTAAACTCAAATTCTTATCTTAATTAATAAGAAGGATGGTTAAACATAATAATTAACAATGTTAATTTGTTCTAATAAATCTATATTAAATGATAAAATATTAATATAAAGTCTATGTTAGATAAATAAAAATACGATGATTAAATAATTGTTTAAAATAGATGTGAATTTATTAAGAATTCAGGTAGATTTTACTTAACAAGACTAATTATGAAATAATTAAATTATAAATGTAATGTAAGATTATAATTATTAATTTAAAGACTGAAAATAATAAATTAATTATAAAAAAATATTAATTAACAAATTCAATATTAAAAATACAAAAATACATGAATTTAAAAAAATGTTCTTAAATAATTTATTATATCATTAGAAATTAAGTAAAAATATGTGAAAAAACTACGTAAAAATAGAGCCACGTCAAATTCCCCCACACATAAGAATTATTTGTCCTAAAACAATTTCATGCTTTATTATCATTGAAAAACATATTGTAGTATTTATGATTCATCTCAAACTGTAACATGTCCAACACTTAATAAAGGAGGATAGAACATGAAAACATGCTCTTAAAAATATGTTTTATAATCAAATCTTGCCTCAAACGAGTACTCAATGGGTATTCAAGAAATATATAAATCATCATGAAATTAATATGTCATGCCTCATAGGTGATACAACATAATAAATCAATTCAATTCAAGCCATTGTTAAAATATAAAGAGTGAAAAGTGATAAAACATCAGTGAAGTTAAGAAATTAACAGAGGAACCATGTAATTTGACTCGTCACCTAGGTTCCAAAAATAATTTTTTTTTGTGAATCGCCATAATGATACAACATAAATGATTCCCATAAAAACCAATTGACCCTTCTTCATCGTGTATTCATCATTCCCCTCACCTTAATACACTACTTTTTGACCCTATACACTTTATTTAATTATTTATCAGCCATGTATCATGTGCTAAGAACTGTTCAATGCACTTATTGAAAGTATAAAGTGGGATTATAGTAATCATAAACACACCCAACATCTAGGGTCTCAGAGATTCACCATGGGATCCCATATTCCCAGACTACTCTTATTTAAAATAATTTTTATGAAAACCATTTACATTGTCTCATTAAAGTGATTACATTAATAATTAAAAGAAAATTAGTTCCCCTGAATCAAGATCAAACTTCCAGTTCTAGAGATTATGATCATAACTCCACTAACAGGTAACCCATATGACTCACAAAAATAGTCCGTAAACCAAATTTACATAAAACCACTAAGCATGACCACTCATCAATCATCCATCCTCAATAATTTCATACTCAAATAATAACATAATTACTAAAAAAATGTCCATAGGAAAGACCCATTTGTGTAACGTGTAATGCCTAAAATTATGAATGGATTTTGAAAAAATTTAACTGATTTTTACAAAATCAAATGATGTTGCAGTGGGAATTGATGGGATTTCAATTACTCACAGTTCAACACGTTCATGAATTGACCCCCTCCCCAACACTTAAAACTGAACTTTGACACTAAAGATGACTTCAAAACATGGAGAAGAACAATTAAACATTAATGGTTCAAAATATATTTTCAATAGAATGATTCGGGACATGTTAAAAGGGATTCCTTGATGTTCAACATGTACTGTTCACCATAATGAAAAACCTTAAAATAGGTTCATTTGCAAGAATTCACATAAATATTTAGTCTACTGAATAATTTTCAATATAGCTCAAAAGTAATATGTGAGGTGTATCTGTACTATGTACTGGGTGAATGAATTTTATTAGATTGAATTATATATAGTTTTCAATAAAGAAAAAAAGAATACTTGAACACCCCATCCTAATGCGAATTCAATACAAAAATTTTCAGCCTACAAGAACCTCCCCCACACTTATGTTCAAGGAGTGGAATGATTTTAACAATAGTGAAATTCAATTTATCTGAAAGGAGGATCAATAAGAATTATTTTATTCAACTTAATGAAATGGCAAAAAAGCTTTTTCTATAGAATTGAAGAGTAGAAAAATGAAACAGAATTTATTTGTAAGGTACTTCCCTAGCAATAGTTTTTCAAATAATTATTTAGAATGAAAAATAAACTACTTAAATGACAAAACAATAGCTTCTTGATAATTATGAAACAGAATAAAAAAACCCAGAACAAGTAGTAATAAGGACTTCCCAAAAAAGACCATAGAAGTAGCACATTATTCAAGGGTAATAATGAAACATAGTAAAGAAAAATAGAACCATGGTTTGCCTCCCATTCAGCTTTATATTTTAAAGTATTTATCTATACATTATTTAATATTAGTTTTGATGAATAGTGAAGTCATCCAAGCTATTTGGATGCCCTCAAAATACAACTTCACACTCTTCCCATTAACTAACATGGGTTTGTTTTCCTCAACAATAATTTCAACAGCCCCATTCTTTATCACTCTTACAATAGTAAATGGTCAAAACCACTTGGACATAGATTTTATATGAATGAGTTTGAGTCTAGAGTTAAAGAGAAGGACCTTCTATCCACGTTTAAACTCTTTGGTTTGTATGACCGAATCATGAAATATTTTATTCCAATCATTATATATCCCTGAATTATTAGAAATCACCCTCTTAATCTCATCATGTTCATGTAACTCAAGTAATATCCCCTCACAAACTCTCTTAAAATAACCGTTTAGATCCTTAACTACACAAAATACTTATGTTTCAACTCCATGGGTAGATGACAACATTTCCCAAATAACATCATGTAAAGGGACATACCTATTGGGGTCTTGAATGCAGTTCTATATGCACATAAAGATTCATCCAATTTAAGAGACCAGTCCTTCCTAGAGTTTGACATAGTTTTTTTCAAGTATCTATTTTAGTTCCCTATTTTTATATTTCGACATGTCCACTAGAATGCAGATGATAAGGAGTACCAATTTTATGAACACAACTATATTTTTTCATCAAACCTTTAAATTTATAGTTCTTAAAGTGTGTTCCACTATTAGTGATAAAGGCTTTGGGAACTCCAAATCATGTAAATATGTTATTTTCACATACATAATTATAGAATTGGATTGAGTTTTGGGCAGTGTAACAACCTTAACCCATTTTAACACATAATCTACCGCAATAAGAATAATCCCATTCCCATGGGTTGATGGAAATGGACACATGAAATATAGACCCCAGATATAAATAATTTCATCTTCCATAATCTGTTTTTGGGTTGACTCTTTATTACTACCAATATTACCTTGCCTCTGATACTTATCACGGCCAAGAAAAAAGATACTACAATCCTTAAAAAGAGTAGGCCAATAGAAACCAAATTATAGGATATTTTCAGCAGTCCTCTCACTACCATGGTGACCTCCCCAATGTGAGGAGTTATAAATCTATAAGACATGCAACATCTTTTCCTCATGAACACATCTCCTAAGAATACCATCAGAACATCTCCTAAACCATAATGGATCATCCAAAAGATAGTATTTAAATTCAGAAATGAATTTCTTTATTTTTTTTATTAGACATATTGTTGGTAAAGACACCTACTTCTAGGAAGATGGAAAAATCTAAAAACCAAGAAGATTCCCTAACTGGGATGGTATGTTACTACTCGTTAGAAAAAGAAGATTTTATTTCCCTAGGATATTCAGATTTAGATTTAGTAAGAGGAATCCTATATAGGTGGATATTAACTAAATTTTCAGCTCCCTTCCAATCCCGAGTCTGTAAATAGAACTCTTGTAGCAACAAAATCCATCTAATCATCCTGGGTTTAGTTTCTTTCTTAGACAACTAGTACATCGAGGTAGAATGATCATTGAAAATGATAACATTAGAGAATAAATGATACTCTCTAAACTTCTCTAGAGAAAACCCTACAACTAATAATTCTTTTTCAATAGTGGTATAATTATTTTGGGCTTTATCTAGAAATCTGCAGGCATAATACACAACATGTAATTTTCTATCTTTCCTCAGTCCAAGGAAAACACATACATCTATGTCACTAGCATCACACATAATTTGAAATGCTAGTTTCCAGTCATGTGTAGTGATGATGGGTGATTTATTGAGTTTCTCCTTTAACATATTGAACGATTTCAAATAGTTTCCATTAATGTTGAAAGGTTCTTCCTTGACCAAAAAAGAACACAAGGGGTTGGTTATTTTTGAAAATTGTATTACAAATCTCTTATGAAAACCAGAATACCCTAGGAAACTTCTAACACCATTATCCTTTTTAGGTGGTTGTAGTTTTTGAATGACTTCTATCATAGCATTATCAACATCTTGACCTCTCATGAACACCTTATAACCAAAAACTACGCCTTTTTGGACCATGAATTGACACTTATCCCAATTAAGAACAAGGTTGGTTTCAATGAATCTTTATAAGACTAACTCATGATTTCCAAGACAAGTATCAAAAGTAATACCCAAAATAGAGAAATCATCCATGAAAACATCAATAATTATTTCAATCATATCCAAAAAATATCCATCATACACCTTTGAAAGGTGGATAGGGCTCCACACAACCCAAATTGCATCTTCCTATAAGAAAATGTCCCAAAGGGTCATGTGAATGTGATCTTTGCCTCAACATCTGGGGAAACAAGAATTTCATTGTAAACAAAATACCCATCTTGGAAACATAAAAATTCATTAAAAGCAACCCTCTCAAGTATTTGATCAAGGATCGGAATTGGAAAATGGTCCTTCCTAGTAGCCACATTAAGCTTTCTATAATCTATAACGACGACCCATTTTTTGTTTTTCTTGACTTAGAGTCTTCATTATTTTCAATTTTTACTATAGTGAAGACTGATTTCATGGGAAAACCCTACATAGGGCTGACCCAATCACTGTCAGAAATGGGATATATCATTCAAGTGTCCAGTAGTTTAATCACTTCCACTCTCACAACATCTTTCATTTTTGGGTTCAATCTTCATTGACACTCTACCCAGACTTATGATCCGGCCCCATAGGTATTTTATGCAAGTAGATTGAGGGACTAATACCATTGATATCAGCTATGGTCCAACCTATCGCATATTTAAACTATTTAAGCACACTCAAAAGACTTTTTTTTGGATTTTCATTAAGGACAGTATAAATTATTTCCAGAAAAGAAGAATTATAACCCCAAAATATAATATTTAAGATGGGAATAGATTGGTTTTAGTTCAGGAGTAGGTGGTTCTACACAAGAAGGAAGACTCTTTGGACTGGAAGGTCCAAGATCTTCAACATATTTCTTGAAAGGAGTTTTAAATGTTGAAATATTTTCAATTTCATGTTTAGATTTAGAAATAACAGTTCTACTATCCAAAGTGGGAAAAAAAATTTCCAGACATTCCGTATAAGAATTTATAAAGTTTATCAAAGAAGAACCATCAATTTGTCTTATATGTTCTCTCTCAAAATCATCAATGTAATCAGCATGGTTGGTGTTAACAGAAACAACTTCAAATTCACTCAAAAGGATCCAATGTTTAGAAACAGAGGAATCTTCTACCGTAGAAACTGAACAGTTATCCGGTTCTGGAAATTTTTCTAGATTCAGTGTTTGAGGAGAATTTTCAATTTCTAAGACACATTCAACTGGATTTTTAGATTCTGAATTATTTCTTCTATAGAAGATCTATTTTTAGATTTTTCAGAGTTTTCAATCGGGTTCTCATCTTCTAAGGACTCTACTGTTGAAAAGTATTCAGAGAAAGTTGGTCCTTTGACATTTTAAAACACATTTAGCAATTACTATTTTTCTCTAATTTTAAAAAATAACTGAACCTTAGAGATATCAATAATAGCATAACCTTTGGTCAAGATGAGACAACCCTAGATGATGGAAACCTCTTGATATCACTACATGTCTAAGTCTAAAATGTCTAAAGGCATAAATAGTTTCCCTACCCCAACTAGAAAATTATCTATCCTACCTATAGTATGGGGGAACAATCTATCAGTTAACTATAGTAAGACTGTGGTTGGTTGAAGGTCACCCGACCTCATCTGCTAAAACAATGAGTATGAGAGAAGATTAATACTAGCACCTAAATCACACAAATAGTTGAGCTGATTAAAATTTCCTAGGGTTCATGGAATGATAAAGTAATCAGTGTCTTTTTGTTTAGGTGATATTTTCTTTTGGAGTACAACACTGTACTCTTTATTGAGGCTATAAGTAGAAAATTCCTCTAGGTACATTTTGTTTGAAACAATTTTTTTAAGAGATTTCAAATAATATAGGATTTTAATTAAGTATTAATTGAAAGGAATGTTTACTTGAAGTTGGGAAAGGATACCAAGGAACTGTAGAAGTTTATCCCTGGTGTTACTATGAGGTTTCAGATTCATAAGGAAATGGATGGGTGGGGAAAAATTTTTATAGAGAGTAGGTATATCCCTCACTAGTTCATCAACTTTTTCTTTTCCTTTAATTTTTTTATTTTTTGATGAATTTTTAGCCTGTTCTTTAGGTGAAAAATTCAAATTTTTATCATTTCCAAGAATATTTTATGAATTTATAGCATGTGAATAAAAATGATATTTATTACCATATTCAAGTAGATTTTTATTTTTGGAATTTTCAAGGTCTTTTTCATCAACATTCTGAGTATTAATCCAGCTTATAGTAATAACAACCATGGAATTCTCTCTAGGGTTAAGCCCAGTGGTACTTGAATGTCTACCTTTTTTCCTAGATGAAAAATCTATAGGATGTTGTAGAAGTTGTGTTTCCCAGTTCTGCATTCTCATATCACTTTTCATTTTATCTAACTAATATTGATTTTGATTCTTGGTTAGTTGAGTCATGTATCGTTTCCCTTGAGAGTTAATTTTGATCAATATTAGACCAATCATTGAAGACATTTAATTATCATTTTTTCATATGCATTTAAAGATTCACCCCATTGTGGATTTTGAGAGTCGGGTCTTGGATATTTAGAGTAATTAGGGGCAGTAGATTGTTTAATTTGACCATAATCATTCCATGATAAATTTTGTATGGGTTTTATAGCCTTGATTTTAATTGTTTGAAAATGGATAGTCTTTAGGAGGAATTCTTGGACTATAGTTTACAGAGTATGAGTTCTCATGTTGTTGTGATATCATGTCAACGTTAGGAAAAAAGTTTTCAGCAAGCCCAAACATACCACACAGGACACACAGTTCCCTTAAATATTGGTTGGTGTTTTGACATCCCAATTAATTAATAGTTCGCATTAAATTCCGGTTCATTAAAGATTGATGTTTTTTGGTGATTTCAGCATGTTGGTCTTGAGTTTCATTCATTGACCTAGTGTTTGGGTTAACATTTTTATTGAACCGTTTCATTATTGAATTTTATGTTGTGAATTTAGAGCAAGATTATTAAAAATTTGTCTATGTTCTTCATCTGTCTTATTTATGTAATGACCCCTAGCAGCATGATCAACAAGATTCTGTATAGAGGATGAAATCCCTTCATAGAAGGTATCCATGAGAAGGTGAGAGGGGAGTTGATGATGGGGAAACAACAGAAGAATATCCCTAAATCTATCCCAAGAGTCATGAAATGCTTCTCCATCCTCTTGATAAAAACTATTTATCTTGGTTCTATGGTCACCTTTTAGTCTTTGGGGATAAATTTTCATGATTAATGATTTTTACACTTTATCAGAGTTTTTGAAAATGTTCTCATCTTGGCTCAAAAACAAATTACATACATTACCTGTACGAAAAAGGGAAAGAATCTCATTCTTGGCTCATTTTCTGTGAGTCCTAGAAGAGGTAATTATTTCACAGTATTATAAAAGTGTCTAATGAAGGCAATATAGTCTTCTTTAGAGATCCCATTAAATGCAGACAGTAGTGAAATGTGGGACTATTTATGTTCATAATTTCGGACTCTAGGACTATGTCCAATGGACAATGGGTTTCTTGAAAAAAAATGAAGTTCGAACTCATTCAACCTAATCCTTTCATTAGAATCTAATAGTTTTGGATAATTTTGGATGTTGTTAGGTGGAGGATCTCTCTTATCTAGATTTTCCATTTCAATTTAGTTTTTCTTTCTTCTAATGGAAGTTATGTGTTTGAATATTTATAAGTTTAGAGGCTCTCGAATAAAAACCGATTGTCTTGTTCTCATGAAAACAACAACATACAATATCCAATAGTAAAGACTTCCAAAACAATTCAGCAAGAATTGAGAAATTTTTTTACAATTTTCACAAAAATTCAATTTTCTAAGGATTCTTTTTAATGATTTTATTTAATTTTTTGGTCGAATCAATGGCTCTGGTATTCCTCAAGAACAATGCCAAAAATGTGACCTGAACCATAATTGAATTCAATCAATGTTTAAAATATTTATTCCTACTAACTACTATATTTGTGGAAAGCATGGTTGAACCCATAGAGAAGGAAAATTTTACCATTATTCTTCTCAAAACTTTCACAAAGACTCCACTGTTGTTAGTAGTGGGGTAGATTTCTATTTTTTTACTTTTTATTTTTTAAATTTTTTTGTTTATTATAAGGGAAAAATGAAATACCCTATATTTTTGAGTTTTTGTTCTAAAATGTATTGAAACAAGAAACATATTAAAAATAGGAAGTAAGAGAGAAAAAAACACTGATAAATGAACTATCAGTGTAAGTCACTAGGAAAAAATCTCCATTCAACTGGTTTTAAAAGTATATCAATTCAGTCAAAAGTTATTGCAAAGTACCACCTTAAAGAGAATGACCTACCTCCCTCAAAAAGAGTTATGTCTGATAGGTTGATCGAGATCAATGTTCGCCATTCTAAATAGATTAATTGTGATAGTCATTATTTGAAAATGAAAACATGGAAAAATCATTGTATGTCCTTAATTATTTTGAATTTAATATTTTTTGAAAGGTGTTTCCATAATCAATCTCTCCAATTGAATGTGAAATTATGATATTAATTTCTAGTGTTAAATGCCATTAAATGAATCTAGTATTGATTTCGCAGATCACTACTGAATACATTGAAATGAAAAAGTGAAAATAAAAATGAAAAGATTACTAGTGGATCTTTAATATATCCATGAACTATATGATTCATCAAAACATTATCTATATTATTAATATAATAACTATAAAAATTCTAGAATAGAGAACAAAATATTCAGTAATGAGGGTATAAAAACTACCCTAATGATGTTCTATGCCCACCGGATCTCTCTGATCTAATGAGAGAGAAGCTCTCGAACCTCTAATTGTACTCTCCTAAAATGTGTGTATCCTCCAAAATCTACTGCTTGGTCTATTTTATATACGCACTGTCTTCTTCTACTCATCACCACCATTCTTCACTGACTTGAATTCATCTTTTACTGTTGCACCGCACACATGCATTTTTTGGCGACTAACACATTGCACTAACTTTTACCTTTAAACTAACTTCAGATGAGTTAGTTGAATGCACCTTGATGCTTCTATGACCTGGGTGTGAACCTGAAAAATAAAGAATAACTAAAAAAGTTAAAACTCTTAAAACATGATAGTGAAACAATTTATAGTAATAGATAAATCATGTAACAATTTTTAGCTGGATGATTTATTTATTTATTCAAAAAATTAAAAAATTAAAAATTAAATATTATTTTTAGGTAAATAAGCAATTCACATATTTAATTTAATTTAAAAATTAATTTTAATGTTTGTTTCAAATAAATATAGATATTGGTTCATTATATTAATTTAAATTATTTAAATTTATACGTTTTTAAAATTTTAAATCTATATATTCTATAAAATATTTAAGTTGATTTTTATGATTAATTTTTATGATTAAATTTTAATTTAATCATAAATTGCGTATAAAAAAACTTCTTAATGTTTATTAATAAAAAGTTAAGTCAATAGTATTTATTTACTTTTATATTATTAGTAAAATTATTCACATAAAAATATTACGGTAAAACATATGTATATTAGAAAGTTAACAATTTAATTAAGTTAATTATTATATTTATTAATTGATTAAATTTCCAGATTTAAACTATATTATTGAAATATTAAATAAACATCATACATAATTTATTAAAAAATATGGTATAAATTGGATTGAATTTAATTATTAAGATTATTTGGTTAATTTTATAATATTAATAAAAAATATTCCATAATTTAAAATTTTATAATTATTAAAAATATAAATTTATATTTTTTTTATTTTAATTTAATAGTTAGAATAAATATTATAGTATTAAACATTTTTAAAAAAATACATAATATGTTTTATAATTTAATTAGTGGTTTCTGTTAATTATTTATTTATACTAATAAAAATATATTTTTTTTTTATAGAACTAGGTCTCTTCCTTTATTCAGAACAATAGGGGGGTCAGCTTCATCTTCTCCTCGAAGATGCTTGGCTCTGGTGTGCTAAGGGGGGAGTGCTGGTTCGTTTTCTTCAGGGGGGTGGCGGCATGGTCTCCAATGGCTCGTCCCTCTTCTCCTCCTTAGTTTCCTATAGCTACAGAATAATCCTTGATATCCACCTTAGTTTCCCATAGAAGCAGAGCAATCCTCGGTCTCGGTAGTAGGTGGTAGTGGTCGGAAAGCGGCTGTCACGACCCGCCCTCGGGGCCCGTGCCGTGACTACCCCAAGACATCCTTCCATAGGCCAGGGGCTGGCGACTAGCACCAAGGCGTAATTCCCAGTAAAAGGGAAAGCATTGCCTTTGAAAAGTAAACAAACACCACAGAGTAAGTAAGTGGAAAAGTAAACACTAAGTAAAAACAGAGTACAACTGAAAGTGCGGAAAAGTAAATGGGCCAGTATACAAACCCAAACTGAAAGTAAGTACAACTCGAAAGGGAAAACATCAACTGTAAAGTAAAAGCCGCTACTCCGAGATGTCCCCTGGAAATCCCACCTGAAGGGTGGGTATAGATAGCTCCACTGCTCCTCGAGTCCCGCCGTCCGGCTCCGAACACGTCCCGCCCACTGGTCTACCTCCAGGTACCGTCCTGCTCTGCATGCCTCAGCCAAGATTAACGTTGTCTGTCGTTTGCAACCAACACAACGTAGTGCGGGCATAGCCCGTGCAGGGGTGAGTATAAGCTACTCAGTAGGGACCCCGAGACCCCTGATGGTCTCCCAAAATCCACAAAGGATAAACCACAAAGGTGAGATACAAACACGAAGTAACAACCGACACTGCTTAGGTATATTCCCATACATATACCTAAGTCATCAATTCCAATACGCTCCAACCTCATAGCCCAAGCACAACTCAGTCCACATAGGAAAGTATACGTATTCCACACAGGAAAGCAAAACGAAATCCACACAGGATAGCACAACACAATCCACACAGGAAAGCAACAGGATTCAGCTCACACAAGTATACTTCTTCGAAAGACGATAATGATGAAATCTGATCCGTCTAAGTCGTCGGACCCACGAAGGATCGATAGGAAACTAACCCCCGCAAAGACCCACAGAGGATCGGGCCCACACAGGACCTGTAGGCGCTGGTTCACACAGGACCGCTGAGCGCAAAGACCCACACAGGATCGGACCCACACAGGATCGGGCCCACACAGGACCTGTAGCACTGATCCACGTTGGATCGCTGAGTGTTGTAGTCATCGTCGAATCCACACAGGATCCTTGTACTGTCGTCGTCGCAGTCACAGTAGCAGTAGCAGTAGCAGTAGCAGTAGCAGTCACAGTCGCAACCAGCATTAGGGTTCCCGCACACAACAAGCTCATTCGAGAGGGTCCGCTCCACGAACCGAGAGCTTGATACATCAAATTTCACAAAGTCTAGAGTTGATGTATCCAAAAGATCTTTATCGTCAACAGGAACTCAACGCAACAGACGGCGCGTCGATCGGACGCCCGGTCTGAGAGTTATTGGATTTTTCGTCCCAGGGGCCCGGTTGGTTTTTAAGGAAAAACCAACCCAACCGTACTCCACCTGCGTCCAAACCTCGGGCGGAGTATGCCAAAAGATCTGTCTCACTAAGAGTAACACAACAAAGCTGATGGAATGTCAATCGGACGTCCGTAGCTCAAGATATGAGCATTTCAGCTCCGAGGGCCCTGTTAGTTTCGTGTACGAACCAACCCGGCCGAACTCAAAGTATTCCGAAACCTTGCGTGCGATATACCAAATCGACCGTTTCGATCCAAGGATCGCATCTCTGCTGACAGTTCGTCAATCGGAGGTCCATAGCTCATGTTATGGGCAAAAGACCGAAATCGATTCGAAAACGGGGGGTCCGGGTCCGGGGCGACCCGGCCTGACCCACCTGGGTCGGCCCTAACCGGGTCGACCCGAACTGGGTCCGACCCGGTCCGGTGCGGCGGCGCGGTCCGGCACGGCGGCGCGGCCTGGGCGCCGCTCGGGTGCCATGCGCGGGGGACAGATCCCCCACATCTCCCTTTTTGGCGGCGCGGCTTGAAGCCACGCCTTGGTTCCACGCCCCCCGCCCCCTCGTGGGGGCCCGCCTTTGAGAAAAACGGGGGGGCGCTGGCCCCCCTTGGTGTAACCGCGCCCCCCCCCCCTTTATGGGGGGCCGGTTTGTGGCCAGCCGGGGGAATTAATTCCCCCGACACTTCTCCCTTCCGGCCGGCTCAACATGGCCGGCAGGTCCTTCCTCAACTGGACCGGCAAGGCCGGTCCCCCCTTCCGGCTTCCGACACCGGCGGCTCGGCTAGCCGCCGGTCCTCTCGTCCCACCGCATCCCGGAACCGGCCGCGGCCTTCGTCGTTCGGCGCGGTGCGTCGGCACCGTGCCCCACTGCCGCGGCCCCGCTCCGGCTGCGACACCTTCAACTCTCATCGACTCGGCGTGACGGCGTCGCGTCCTTGCATTATTTTACAACGCGGCGCGACGGCGCCACACATTTCTTGTCGTATGATCCTGCGCGGTGCGACGGCACCGCGCCTCACCCGTCTCAATCCACAACAAAAATCAATATGAAAAGGAGGAGGGTCGGCCGTGTTCGTACGGTCCGACCCCCTCGCGTTAATTGCTAACAATTGGATAAATTTCACGAAGAAATATTCTCGGGTATAAATCATGAACAAAAGCAATAATTAAACCCCTACCTCGGATTCAAGTACGATGTTCGTCAACGACCCGCGGAGGACAAACGTCGCGGATGTCGGGCATCACGGTAAACGTTCGTCAATTCCGTTGACGAAGAGGTATGTCCGAAGAGGTACGTCGTTGGTGAATCTTCGTAAGCCGACGAAGGAAGTCCGAGGAGGAAGCGGCTTTCCCTTTCGTTGACACGGAAGGCGTCGTCGATCTTAGGAAACAACCGGCTATGAAGAAGAGAGGAGCGGCGTTCTTCGTCGGAGCTTGAGTGTTCTTCGTGTTCTTCATCAATGTTTGAAGAAGAAGAAGGAGCTCTCAAATCCTCTCAGGATGGCTAACCAAAATAAAATAAGCTAAGGCTTATTTTATTTACACAAATAACAACTTGAATTTCAAAGGTTTGAAATTCAAAACAACCCACCTTAATTAATTAAACCAAGTTGTCAAACATAAATTGAAATGGGTTAAAGGGGAGTTTTTGAGAGAAGTTGAGGAGTTGGGGTTCGTGTGGACCCCACCACACTTAATCCTCCCAAGGGAGGTTAAGTGGTTGTGGGTCCCACCCCTAACTCCCATTGGGAGGTTTTTTTTAAAAAAACAACAAGTTAAAATAAAAATTTGTATCCCACAATTTTTATTTAACTTATTCTAAACTCCCAAAAACAAACTCTCAACCCGAAATAAACGCAACCTCAGAAAATGTCTCCTTAAGCGAATACCGGCGCTGCGAGTTCATCGGTGCCCTCAGAATTTGATTCCAGGCACCGGTTCAAAAGTTATAAATTCCCGCTCGTTCGTTCACTGAACGTACCTGAGAAAAACTTCGGAAAATGATTCCGGGCACTCCAGGCCTCGGAATCAGGTGCCGTCAGAAACCGCGCTCTTGTGAAATTCCAAAAAAAATTAAGAAAAAATAATAATTTCCTTTGAATTTTACGGGTCTTCACATTACTCCCACCTCAGGGAATTACATCCCCGTAAAGATACATCAAAAACTAGGGAAACAAATGTGGGTACTGAGCACGCATCTGAGCCTCCCGCTCCCATGTGATCTCCTGGAGGGTCCCGTGCTGCCATCTGATGCGCACAAGAGGAATCGATCACCCACGTAGGACTCGCTCCTGTCGATCCTCTATCTCCACTGGGACCTCCGCAAAAGTCGCCCCATCATCCACGTCTAGCCCCCCATAGTCAATGATGTGCGTCAGGTCGTGCACGTATCTCCTCAGCTGAGATTCGTGGAAGACGTCGTGCACCCGGTGCAACTAAGGTGGCAGAGCCAGGCGATAAGCCACCTCGCCAATCCTGCTGAGGACCTGAAAGGACCCGATGAAGCGTGGAGCCAACTTGCCGCCTCGGCCAAATCTCCGTAAACCACGTCGAGGTGAGATCCTCAAGAAGACTTGGTCGCCATCCTCGAACTCTAGTGGCCTCCGCCTCCTATCAGCGTATGACTTATGCCGGCTCTGAGCTGTCCTCATCTGCTCCTGGATGACCTGGACCTTCTCTGTCGTGGCCTGGACCACCTCTGGTCCCACAAGAGCTGCTATGATTTCTTCTTTTCCGAGTAAGAGAAATCCGGTCTCATCCCTGGGATGAACCACGTTCTTTTCCTAATACAGTCATTGCTGACATGGATGATACTAATCCACACCAAGGATGACGTCGTAAGGCCTCGACGGTACTACCAAGAGATCCAACCGTTACTCTCGCCTCCAAGGGTTGAGTCACACTATCGGCATCAGTGGGTGGTAACTGGGTCTCCTCCAGTTGATGTCTCACAAGTGAGGGTCAAGTCAACAGTAAAAACTGGAATCTCTAAGTAACAACACAAAAGAGGACAGGAATGAAAACATCACAAAGGTATGCATCTTTTATTATTGCAGCTCATAGTAAAAAGACGCTACACAATAGCAACAAATAACTAGAAGTACAAAGGACGTATCCACTAGTTCTGCTCCTGTCCATCTACTCCCAGAGCTCCATGATCGGAGGCCTCGATTGCCTGAAGCTGAGCTCTCGCATGTCCACCTACTCCCTGCGGTCGGGGCGGACCTCCTGGTGGTGGTGGTGGCAACACCTCGAAGTGTCTCCCTCCATCGGCTACTCGGCCAGCTCCTCTGCCTCGTCCGCCTATACCCTGCGGACCACCGTGGCTGAAACTCTGTCTGGGAGGTCCCTCTACCGCCTGCTGCTCATCTATAAGATGAGTCGGGCAGTCTCGAGCCATGTGACCTCGCCCACAGCATGCGTAGCAATGTTTGACCTTCGCGTAGCTAGCTCTCCTTCGGGTGCCCCGCACAACCGAATCTTCATCCTGTGACTGCCCATCTGATGGTCTGGCCCGCTTGGACTTCTGCGTCACCTGTCTACTGCCAGCTGCAGAAGACCCTGCTACGGGCCGTCCTACGGAGGGTCCTGTCACTGGAGCCTGCTCGGCGAGAAAACTCTCCACTAGAAGGGCCCTCTCCAACACCTCTGCCTATGTCAGAATGTTTAGGGAGATCATCGAAGCCCTGATCTTGTGTCTCAAACCCTGATCGAAGGTCCGGGCCCGGAAGAATGGGTCCCGTACCATGTCAGTTGAGTAACGCGAGAGATCCGTAAATCTCGCTGAGTACTAATCGACCGTTATGCTGCCCTGCCGCAGCTGAAGAAGCTCCTGAATGCGTACCGCACGGAGGGTGGATGGGACGAACTCGGAGCAGAAGATGCTCTCAAAGTCCATCCAGAGGAGTGATGCCTCATCGTGCACCTGGAGCATCAAGCTCCACCATCATCCTGCTGCTGCGTGCTGTAGGCTCGCCGCGAGGATCACCATGAGGTCTGCTGGTGTCCTCACTAGCCTGAAAACTCAGACAACCGCCTCCAACCAGTCCTCGGCTGCCTGGGGGTCGTCTCCCCATGGAACCTGGGTGGTCGCTAGCGCTGGAACTCGTGCAGAGATCCGAGGCGTCGTGCATCGTCAGCTGCCAGTGCTGGAAGCATCGGGGGCTCGGCGGGTAAAGGTACCGCCGGTGCCTCTGCTGACAAGGAGCCCTGCACCGAGGCCTCGTCGCTTGGTGGGTTGTCATCATGCTCTACTCTCGGAACCCTATCTGGCTGCCGTCGTGGGGCCATCCTGAAAGAAACAGGTGCGCCACGGTCAGAACAGTATACCTGGTGAGCTGACACAAGTAATCACAAAGAAAACTTGAACACACATGCAATCAATGTTTTCGTGCATTACGTCGGAAATCAGAAGTCAGGGTCCGGGTGTACGGATACGTCGGCCGCCACACCAACACTGGACTCCCTGGACTGATAACCACACTCAATACGCTAAACATTATTGCTTCACATAGAAAAGATCAGAGTTCGCAGTAGAACCGAACTCCTCTGATACCAATTTGTCACGACCTGTCCTCGAGGCCCATGCCGTGACTACCCCAAGCCCGCCTTCTATAGGCTAGGGGCTGGCGACTAGCACCAAGGCATAATTCCCAGTAAAAGGGAAGGCATTTCCCTTGAAAAGTAAACAAACACCACATAGTAAGTAAGCGGAAAAGTAAACACTATGTAAAAATAGAGTACAACTGAAAGTGCGGAAAAGTAAATGGGTCAGTATACAAACCCAAACTGAAAGTAAAGTACAACTCGAAAGGGAAAACAACAACTGTAAAGTAATAGCCACTACTCCGAGCTGTCCACCGGAAATCCCACCTGATGGGTGGGTACAGATAGCTCCACTGCTCCTCGGGTCCCGCCGTCCGGCTCTGAACACGTCCCGCCCAGTGGTCCACCTCCAGGTACCGTCCTGCTCTATAAGCCTCAACCAAGATCAACGATGTCCGTCGTCTGCAACCAATACAACGTAGTGCGGGTATAGCCCATGCAGGGGTGAGTATAAGCTACTCAGTAGGGACCCCGAGACCCCTGAAGGTCTCCCAAAATCCACAAAGGATAAACCACAACGGTGAGATACAAACACGAAGTAACAACCGACACTGATTAGGTATATGACCATACATATACCTAAGTCATCAATTCCAATACGCTCCAACCTCCGAGCCCAAGTACAACTTAGTCCACACAGGAAAGTATACGTTTTCCACACAGGAAAGAAAAACGAAATCCACACAGGATAGCACAACACAATCCACACAGGAAAGCAATAGGATTCAGCTCACATAGGTATACTTCTTCTAAAGACGATAAAGATGATCTCTGATCCATCTAAGTCGTCGGACCCACGAAGGATCGATAGGTAACTAACCCCCGCAAAGACCCACACAGGATCGGTCCCACACAGGACCTGTAGGCGTTGGGTTACACAGGAACGCTGAGCGCAAAGACCCACACAGGATCAGACCCACACAGGATCGGGCCCACACAGGACCTGTAGCACTGATCCACGTAGGATCGCTGAGTGCTATAGTCGTCGTCGAATCCACACAGGATCTCTGTACTGTCGTCGTTGCAGTCACAGCAGCAGTAGCAGTAGCAGTAGCAGTAGCAGTAGCAGTCATAGTCGCAACCAGCACTAGGGTTCCCGCACACAGCAAGCTCGTTCGGGAGGGTCCGCTCCACGAACCGAGAGGCTGATACATCAATTGTCACAAATTCCATAGTTGATGTATCCAAATGTTCCGTATCGTCAACAGGAACTCAACGCAACAGACGGCGCGTCGATCGGACGCCCGGTCTGAGAGTTATTGGATTTTTCGTCCTAGGGGCCCGGTTGGTTTTTAAGGAAAAACCAACCCGACCGTACTCCACCTGCGTCCAAACCTCGGGCGGAGTATGCCAAAATGTCCTTCTCACTAAGAGGAACAAAACAAAGTTGACGACATGTCAATCGGACGTCCGTAGCTCAAGATATGAGCGTTTCCGCTCCGAGGGCCCGGTTGGTTTCGTGTACGAACCAACCCGGCCGAACTCAAAGTATTCCGAAACATTGAGTGTGATATACCGAATCGACCGTTTCGATCCAAGGATCACATCGCCGCTGACGGTTCGTCAATCGGAGGTCCGTAGCTCAAGTTATGGGCAAAAGATCGAAATCGATTCGAAAACGGGGGGTCCGGGTTCGGGGCGACCCGGCCCGACCCCCCTGGGTCGGCCCGAACCGGGTCGACCTGACTTGGGTCCGACCCAACCCGGCCGGCGGCGCGGTCTGGCACGGCGGTGCGGCCCGGCCTGGGCGCCGCTCGGGTACAACGCGAGGGGGGGGGGGGGGGGCAGAGCCCCCGCCTCTTCCTTTTTGGCGGCGCGGCTTGAAGCCGCGCCTTGGTTCCACGCCCCCCCCCCCCCCCTCGTGGGGGCCCGCCTTTGAGAAAAACAGGGGGGCACTGCCCCCCCCCCCTTGGTGTAACCCCCCCCCTTTATGGGGGGCCGGTTTGTGGCCAGCCGGTGGATTTAATTCCCCCGGCACTTCTCCCTTCCGGCCGGCTCAATATGGCCGGCCGATCCTTCCTCAATGGGACCGGCAAGGCCGGTCCCCCCTTCCGGCTTCCGACACCGGCGGCTCGGCTAGCCGCCGGTCCTCTCGTCCCGCCGCGGCCTTCGTCGTGCGGCGCGGTGCGTCGGCACCGTGCCCCACCGCCGCGGCCCCGCTCCGGCCGCAGCACATTCAACTCTCTTCGACGCGGCGCGACGACGTCACGTCCTTGAATTATTTTACAACGTGGCGCGACGACGCCGCACATTTCCTGTCGTATGATCCTGCGCGGTGCGACAGCACCGCGCTTCACCCGTCTCAATCCACAACAAAAAGAAATATGAAAAGGAGGAGGGTCGGCCGTGTTCGTACGGTCTGACCCCCTCGCGTTAATTGCTAACAATTGGATAAATTTCACGAAGAAATATTCTCGGGTATAAATCATGAACAAAAGAAATAATTAAACCCCTACCTCGGTTTCAAGTACGATGTCCGTCAACGACCCGTGGAAGACAAACGTCGCGGAGGTCGGGCGTCGCAGTAAACGTTCGTCAATTCCGTTGACGAAGAGGTACGCCCGAAGAGGTACGTCGTTGGTGAATCTTCGTAAGCCGACGAAGGAAGTCCGAGGAGGAAGCGACGTTCTATTTCATTGACACGGAAGGCGTTGTCGATCTTCGGAAACAACCGGCTACGAAGAAGAGAGGAGCGGCATTCTTCGTCGGAGCTTGAGTGTTCTTCGTGTTATTCGTCAATGTTTGAAGAAGAAGAAGGAGCTCTCAAATCCTCTCAAGATGGCTAAACAAAATAAAATAAGCTAAGGCTTATTTTATTTACACAAATAACAACTTGAATTTCAAAGGTTTGAAATTCAAAACAACCCACCTTAATTAATTAAACCAAGTTGTCAAACATAAATTGAAATGGGTTAAAGGGGAGTTTTTGAGAGAAGTTGAGGAGTTGGGGTTCATGTGGACCCCACCACACTTAATCCTCCCAAGGGAGGTTAAGTGGTTGTGGGTCCCACCCCTAACTCCCTTTGGGAGGTTTTTAAAAAAAAAAACAAGTTAAAATAAAAATTTGTATCCCACAATTTTTATTTAACTTATTCTAAACTCCCAAAAACTAACTCTCAACCCGAAATAAACCCAACCTCGGAAAAGGCCTCCTTAAGAGAATATCGGCGCTGCGAGTTCATCGGTGCCCTCGAAATTTGATTCCGGGCACCGGTTCAAAAGTTAGAAATTCCCGCTCGTTCGTTCACTGAACGTACCTGAGCCAAACTTCGGAAAATGATTCCGGGCACTCCGGGCCTCGGAATCAGGTGCCGTCAGAAACCGCGCTCTTGTAAAATTCCAAAGAAAATTAAGAAAAAAAATTAATTTCCTTTGAATTTTACGGGTCTTTACAACGGCAGCAGATGCGGTGGCTTCAACTCCTCATCAAGAAGGACTAGTTCAGGTAATGACTCCCAAAGAACCGGTGATGAAATGATATCCATTGGGTTTTTAGTGTAGGGGTTCTCATCTTCCTCGACATAAGTCTAAATCGTACTCATGACGAATTTCTGGCTCACAGTAGTGGAACATGATCCTCATTTGCACACAAGCTCATGATCTAGTGGATGGCGGATGAGTGTAACCTGCATGCAGTGATGTCTTGAGTTCGCGGTGACCCCTTCAATAATAGGTGATTCAATAACATTCGAAGAACCCAAATCAGAATCCTCGGCATAGCATCTGGGTGGCACTATGTGGGATTCAGGTAGTAACGATGGTGGGAAGTAGGGGAGTATGACTAATGTTGAGGTGTTGGGGAAGAACAGTGTGAGGAGTAGCGCAAGGTTATCATTTCAATGAATCAAAAGGTCACCGATAGTTGAAAAATAAAAACTCACTGATACAGATTAATTATAGGTCACCAATAGTAATAAAAAAATAAGGTTTTTGTTACAGAAATTAAAAGGTTGTCGATGCTTGAAATTAAAAAGGTTACTGATATGTTTCAACGATAGCCTACGGGTAGAGTCACTGAAACATAAAAAAACAATGATAGAACAAAAATAAAGGCTACATGTACCATTAAAAATTTTAAGGTTACCAATAGATATAAAAAATATAAAAAAGGGTCATAGATAGTAATAAAATAGAAAAATTCATCATTTCTCAATAAAATAGAAAAAATAACTTATGCTTAACAAGTGACCGACACTAATATGCAACAACATTGATGAATTTAAAAAAAAATAAAGAACTAATGGTGACAAATAAATTAAAACTGAATACATTTAATATAAAATAAAAACATAAGTGATCTAAATAAAATGATTAAAATAATTAACTGGTTAAAAACATAAAATCAAAAATACAAATTTGGAAATTTATAAATTAATTGAAGGCTAAAAATTATAAATTAAAACTGGGTAATAATAAAAAATTTCACATTAAAGTATCAATTTAAGTTTTTAATTGATTAAAAATAAATAAAAAATTAGAAAATATTAAACTAAATTGATAAAAAAATAAAAATAAAATTTATAAATAAATTAATTACAGGGTAAACAATGAGTGAAAAATATAGCATCAGTGACTAAATTTGTTAACAATAGCTCTTTCTAACCTCACCGGTAGAACAAAAACAAAATTTAATGACTTGATAATTTAAAATCACTCTTAGGATTAAATAATTAATGTTTTAAAAGAATTAATTAATTAAATATATAACTAATTGAATACTTAAAGTTAAAATTGTGGTATTTCATTTAATTTAAACTCAAATTCATAACTTAATTAATAAGAAGGATGATTAAACATATTAATTAACAATGTTAATCTGTTCTAATAAATCTATATTAAATGATAAAATATTAATATAAAGTCTATGTTATATAAATAAAAATAAGATGATTAAATAATTGTTTAAAATAGATGTTAATTTATTAAAAGTTCTAGTAGATTTTACTTAACATGACTAATTAAGAAAAAATTAAATTAGAAATGTAAAGTAAGATTAAAGTTATTAATTTAAAGACTGAAAATAATAAATTAATTATAAAAATATATTAATTAACAAATTTAATTATTAAAATACAAATGTACATTATTTTAGTCAAAATTGCTTAAATAATTAATTAAATCATAAAAAATGAAGCAAAAAGATATGGCAAAACAATGTAAAAATTGATCGACATCACTAATAATTTTAATAATGTGGAGGCTCTCACCATCATCCTTTCCAAATAAAAAATAATTATATCATTAACTAATGATCCATTCTCCAATCTTTTCATATATAATGATGCATCATCAATTTAACTCGATGAATCTACAACATTGTTTTCTCTACCTTTATGATAGTGAATCAGACATTAATAATCATTTATCAACTCCAACCACCTCAATCATATAATATTTAATTATTAATAGTCAAATTATACATAAAAAATTTCTTATCGATGTAAATATATATCACATTTAACCATATATAAATAATACATCTAAATTTTTAATCAATAAATTACCACTATAATATCATGGTCAGACATTGGATAATTTTTCTTTTGGGATTTCAACTATCACAATATATTTGACATTACCCAATCATTTTACATCAAAACACAACCAATTAAATTTGAAAAATCATCACTATAAATAAAAAAATCCCTAGTTCTAGATGTCATGGATAATACTGAACCATTTAATAATACTATTTTTTATTATTGTAATTGTTTCCCAAATTTCATCCTCTAAATGAATTTAACACTCTAGATTTTTAAATCATTATTGGGTAATAAATATAATATTTTTTTTCAGAGAACCACCCATAATAACTTTTTAGTCCAATAAAACTATGAATATACCTAATATTAGTTATTCTATTGCATTTTCCCACATGTTTAGGTTTATCAGGATCTACAATTATACCATCTCTAGTAAGACTATTCCCCTGGAATGAAATTTTTTTATAACTAGAACTAACAAGTATTAAATTTTATAAATTTAAAATTCACTTTATGGTTGGGAAAATAATCCTAATATTCTTCTCATGATCCTAATAACATATATAATATACTATAATAAAGTCAATAAATTCAAAAATAAGTTTTTCATAGAATTCGTTGAATCACTTATCAATCAACCCCATAAATAAAACAGACAATTTTTTTAACCCAAATAAAATAACTGTAAAATCATAATGGTCAAACCTCATTCAAAGAACCATCTTAGGAATATATTCTTCATTTAAATTCATTTAATCATATATTGATTGGAAGAAAATATTTAAAAAGAACTAAACCCCCTAGATATGATAAAATAATTCATCAATTTGAGGAAAATGGTTTTTGTTCTTAATAGTCATAGTATTGATCTCACTATAATCAATTCATATATTAATAATACCTTCATTTTTCGTAAAAAATAAAATAGGATCATCTTGAGGTGATTTTTTAGGGTGAATGAAACCCTCACCATGAAAATCATTTTTATTTAATTTTCCATTGTAAATCTAAACTAAATAAATTTGATAAAAAGGTTTTGAAATTTACATAACATGAGAAACTATTTTAATAGTGAATTCCCCCTCATGGTTAGGAATGAAACTAGAAAACGCATAATGAAATATATTATTTTTTTTTATGATTTTATGTCATTATATTAGATCACTTTCTAATTATATATTATATGAATAAGTTATTCTTCACCACCATTGTTAAGAACTTATCATCTTCATAATATGTTATCACTGGTAGAAATTCATTCTAAAAAAATATCTTATCACCATTAAAATTATAATAAAATTTATTTGATAATCTATTTACCTTTAAATGATATTATTAATTCTAATATATAGATAAAATAATATTGCACTTCAATAAAGGTGTGGAAACAAATTAGCTAATATAATGCCACCAATAATTATAGGAATATTCCTATTAATATTTTATTCTATAATACCTAAACTATGATTTTTGACTATAACATATGTCTCCATTTATTAAGATAATATTTTCATATTATGATATAATTTCATTCATATAAAAAATGTTTAGATCCACATTCAAAAATGACATTAACATAATTTACATAAACATTTTGGTACTTGACACTAATTCTTTTGATAGGTAAATATTTATAGTGGGAGTAGAAAATGACTGTTCCCCACATTTATTTCTTATGATCCAGATCATTTCCACTCTAATTAATTTAATTTATACATATATTTTCAAAAAGATCGAAATGATTATAATTGAAAAAATTTACTATGACCTGAACACTACGATAATACTATGGGTCTTTAGTTTCCCTATAATTAGTATCATTATTACTAATTTAATTATATTCAAAACCTTACACCAAAAATTACCGAACTAATAACATTATATATATCATTTAAGACAAGACCCAAAGTTTAGTATACCATAATTAAAACATGAGATAATTTTTCATATATATTTACTTAATAGTTGCTTCATCACCACGTTCACCCTTGACCCTTTATTCTACGTTATATTATAATGTAAATATGTTTTAAAAAACTAAATCTCAACCATTTTATCACATCAAAATGATTACTCAAAATAATCAAATTCATGAGTAACTATTTCTTTTCATAATCATGGCCTCAATATTATATAAAATCAATCAATTTTAATTTCATGTTTGTGGATAAAATTAGATGCATACTATTCCAATCTAGAAAAAATTTATTCATAAGAAATATTTAATTTCCAATGGTTTTCCTTTGACTCAATAAATTTCCATTACATTCTATGGTATTGGAAATTAAGAAAGTATTTTTTTAGAATTTTATTTTAGATTCTTATTATACTATGAAATAAATCTCATTATTTTCCTCAGTATTCTTAATTAGATACCTCTATTTATTTTATTCACCTTCATGATGATAAAATTAATTATTTTGTTCTAATTCTATAAATAAACTATAACATCACATATTGTCACCTTATAATTTTTATATACTTCAGTTATAATTGGATCAATGTGTAACATCATGTCACTAGCTTTTAGGTATGAGCCTTTTTCTATTCCTGATTCACATTTTTCTTCATGTTGATCTCTTTTGAGTGTTACATGATTATAAATATTATATATTTGTTTTTTACCGCTTTATTGAGATTTTATAGTGGTATGGGAGAGTGTATTAATTTTGGTTTTAGAGGACTAGGGGATTATGGGGAATATGGAATGCATGTGGACATAAGCATATAGAAAAAATGGATAAAGGAGGTCCACTAGACTATAGGTGAGAACCACTGGTCATCCTGTGGTAGGCTAGAAAAATGGGCTTTATATGGGAAGCCCACCATCCAGCCAGTGGAGGATACAATTCATCGAATGAGTTGCTAGAATAAGTTGATTTCTATATTAATCACATCATCTAGAAAATAATTTCAATCCTTCCAACCAGTGTGCCTTCCAGTGGCAGAATAATTTTGTTAGGTACCACTAGTTGGTCATAAATGAATGTGGCTATCCGATGATGATGATTGGTGTGTGAAATTACAATCAAGTATTGTAACTTTTTTCTATCTAATATCATTTTTATTTCTCAATCAACTACCTAGAACCTTATTTGACCACAACAATATTAGATAATACATTGGGGTTATTTTGTCTTTTCCAACCATAATTTATTATGAATCGATGAACCTTTTGATGTGTTGATTCCGTTGTGGTAGTTTGAATCTCAATTTGAACATGGATCCTTATTTCCTCTTTCCAATACTTCAATAAGAGTGGTGAATTACCATATTTTTAATAGGGGTAGATCATGACAAGCTGATTGTAACGACCGAAAGTATTTCAATAGAAAATTCCCTTCTTATATCTATGTCATAAAAACACAAAATAATGAACTACTGAGTGATAAGTGACCTTTAAACATAATTTTGTCACCCCTATGTTTGGAATTTTAAAAATCCAACATAGACGGTTGTGCTTAAGATAGTTTTTGGTGTCTAATGAAACAAAAATAATTTTTGGTGAATAGTAACCTACCCTTATGAATAGTAACCTACCCTTATGAGTAGTAATATGACCCTTATGAATAGTAAATAAGAGTAAAATTATCTATGAATAATAAAATAAAATTTAGACATCATAGAAAGTGATAATTTGACCTTAGTAAACGTTTTTGGTATTTTATAAGTCATAAATAATTAATTATAATTAATTAAATAATTTAAAAGAATATTTATTCCCATGGAATGTATTCATAAAGTATTGTATCAATTTTTAATAGTTTTTAGATAATTTTATAATACCCTACGTAATTTTTGAATGAACTATAAAATTAGTTTTGATCTTAAAAACTATTTTTAAGTAAATTTTAATTTTATTTAAATATTGAATTAATAATATTTAGAAAATTATTTTTGAAAAATGGATTTAATTTTTGGATTCTACACGTTGAAAAATGGTTGGGGTAAATTTTTGGGATTTTTCTGAGATACTTGAATTTTTGATGAATAGTGGAATCCGATAAATCACATTAAATGCTAATTAATGTATTAATTGAGTCACTGATGATGTTTTTCTGATGTAAGCCCACTTGGTTCGGGATTACATTATAAAATTACTATTATTGGTCATCCAAGACTCACTATTCCATGTCTTTGGTGAAATTAATAAACTAATCAATTTTGTATTAAGGAAACCCCTCTCCCCTCCACTATAAAAGCCACCCTTCACTTCCTCTTTTCCTCACACCTCTCAAGCTCCAATCCTTCTCTAAACTCTACCCAAACACCTTCCCTAGCTCATCCCCCACGTCCAAAAGCTACTGGTCTCATCAAAAGACCAATCCTAGCTTCCTTAAAGAGGATCTCAATAGAAGGATTCTAAAGGTAATTTCTCTCTCTCTTCTCCATTAATTTCCTTTCTAGTTCAAGTTCCGTTCTTGATCTCTCCCTACATATCTTCATCCAAATTTTTCTGTAAATCCATTATTATATATATACTGTAATATTACTATTCTAATGTTATATTATATCACCCCACACCCTTTCCCTCTTCCTTTTATTTTATTAAAGAGAACGTTGTTAATGTGGTGATAATTTATCACCTTCAAAAACGACATGCTCTCTTTTTCCCTTTCTACCATCAAATCTGGTCATGAAACCATTTTTATGGTTGAAACAGAAATATTTATATGTATTATGTTCTATTTTAAGTTCTGGAAATAACCTATGGCCTTATTACTAAGTTAAATGTCAATACAAGATCGTTGTGATCCAAACCCCCCCCCCCCCAAATTAACCCAAATAATCATCATTAAATTTTTATCTAATGATTCGTACACTTGGGTCTAATATAATTCACTATAAAATTATTAAAGATACTTTAATATCATTAATAACATGTAGTATCAGTTATGGATGTTTACCCATGATCTACCCAAATATAAATTTAAGAATACAAGTGGACCGCTCAAGAAAACCATAAAAATGAACATCCCCGAACAATGTTTTTAAACTCTATAAGTCATCCAAAGAACATAATATGAAATAATGAAACTATAATGAACCATATTAATGTATAAAAGGTTCTGGAATTTATAATTAATGAATATAATGTCATTATACAGGACATTAAAGAGAAGGAGTCATTCGAGTACAAGGTAAGGGGAAATCTCGAACCTAATTTTCTTCCTTCGGGTTCTCCCTCTTTCACTCCATTTTTGATATGGTTACTCCTCAAAGATCATTTGTTCATAATTTCCTTCACTTTTCTGGGATATACATGTTTGTCACTGGTTTTTATGTCCATCAAAATGTTTTCCAAAATAACTCTTCTTTCAAGATCTCACCTTTTACCTCTCATTCAAGGTTGATAGTTCTTGTATCAAGTATGTTGTTCCCTCTTTCTTTTGGAAACCCAAAGCTTATGAATGTGTTATTAAGAGATGAAACCCATTAATTTCCATGAGTTATTTATGTACATGTTTGATATGTGTTCTATGTGGCAATCATGATAATGACAATGTTATGATGTGACGACTGCGTCCGGAATTATATAGTGCAATATTAATGTTTAAATGTGACGGGTGCACCTGGAATTTTAAAGCGCTCTAATGCATTGGTTAAAGTGATTAATCTCATGAGTATATGTGAAATTACGTCTGAACATGATTCTATCTTTGTTCACAAGTATGTGTGGTAGTTAACCACTAAGACATGCTGTTTCATTTTTATGCATTGCCACATTTCAAGTATTTTACTTATGCTCCTCTCATGTTCATGATCTTTTTCCTATGTTATGATTATGCTCACCCCATGATGTATTGTTCTTATCTATACTCTTATTGGGCTTTTATCTCACCCCTTTTGATGTATATCCTCAGGTGGCTATATGTACTAAGGAGAGGACAAGTGCTACTAAGAAGCTATAGAAGAAGAAATTAAATGAATGTTTATGCTTGATGTTGTACTTGTTATGTGTAGTCCTAGCTTTCCCAAGACACTAAACCTCTGGATCCACCATGTGTAATAATATTATGTTTTTTATCTTTGAAATGATGTAATAGTAATGTAAGAAAAGTCTGGGTCGCTATAGTTGGTATCGAAGGGAAGGTTTAGTTAATTTGGGAATTAGGATTAGTGAACCCTAAAGAAAACCTCTATCCTAAGACTATGTACAAATATGCACACAAGGATATTTACCTAGGGATCACATATGTTATGTTTTTGGTATAATTGTTTAAATTAATAAGTTATTCATGACTTGTTTACCTCTGTTTTGTTCTAGCCTTTTCTATTTTAGAAAATAGTGGGAACCAGGAGAAATCGGGCCAACAACTCTTGCGAAGGCCAATGCAATGATTGCCCGAACGACATCCCCAATGATTTTGGAGGTGGATTTCAAAACTTCATGACAATGCTTACCCAATTATCTCGGGTTATGAATAATAACCATAATATTGGGGAACATCCTCCTTCACCAAAGAGGGAGCAACTAGAAATCGAATGTTTAATGCGGCAATGACCACCGACGTTTTGTGGATCTTTCGATCCACTAGTTGCGGAATAGTGGGTCAACTCCATGGAGAAGATATTTTCTATCCTTCACTGTTTCAAGATGGATAAGTTGACTCTAGCCATTTATCATCTATATGGAGAAACCGATCAATGGTGGGCTTTGATTAAGAACACCAACCCAAGGGAGGAAATTGAAGAGATGGAATGGGAAGACTTTAAGATAATGTTTCTTAATAAGTACTTCCCAAGAACTCTTCGCATGAAGATGGAGAGAGAATTCATAGAGCTCAAGAAAAAAATAAGGAGAATCTGTCACAACCTATGAAGAAAATTTCAAAAGGCTCTCAAGGTATGCTTCGGGTTTTTTTATCAGCAATGATAGCAAAATTGATAGATTCATTAGTGGATTAAAACCACATATTCGATTGTCTCTTGCAATTCGAGACTTTGGGAGTTATGAAGAAGTTTTTAGGTGTGCTCTCAAAGTGGATATGGAGTTTGGAGAATGGTCCCATGGCTATGGTGATAAGAAAAGAAAGATGGAGTTTCAAGTTGGTGGATCTAGTGATAAATATGGGAAGAAAACACAACGACCCACATGACAAAAATGTGGGAAGTTGCACCATGGGAACTGCCTCAAAGGTACGACAAAATGCTTTAAGTGTGGGAAGGAAAGACACCAAGCTCACGAGTGTCGAAAAGACATGAAAAGGAAGGATAATGTAGCCGATGAAAGGAGAGAACCACTCGTGGTTCAATGCTACAACTATAGGGAGCTAGGGCACTATTCAAACCAGTGCACTAAACCTCGAGCTCTCGGGGGTAATCAGTGCCAATAACCACCAAAGCCAAAGGAAAAAGGGAAGGCTTATGCCATCACTACTTTGGAGGTGGAACATGATAATGAAGTCGTACAATGTAAACTTACTATTCACTCAAGAATGGAAAAAGTCTTATTTGATTCTGGTTCTACGCATTCCTTTATATATTGCAAAGTTGCTAGAACTATAGAATCGAAGCCCCGAAACCTTGATGTAGAGATATCTGTAAAAACACCAAGTGGTGCAATCATTGCAACCCAAGTGTCTGATTCTTCTCTTGTTGACGTATGTGGGAAGATTCTTCCGGAAAATCTTGTAATACTTCCCTTGATGGAATTCGACGCTATAATGGGAATGGATTGGCTCTCATTATATAGAGCTCATAACAACTATCAGGAAAAGGAAAAATATTTTCATATTCCGAACCATCCCATGCTCCTCTACAAATTCAAGGATGATCATTAATATCCCTTGAAAAATCCTTCAATGGTGTGGGTGATGATTCCCTATGAAGAAGCATACCTCGACCAAATGGTTGAGTCGAAGTAAAGTGCCAACCTTGAGGAAATTCCCATCATAAGGGAATACGGCAATGTATTTCCCAAAGGGTTACCCGGAATTCCCCCAGATCGTGAGGTAGAGTTCTCAATTGAACTCATACCAGAAGCTACTCCTATCGCGAAGTGCCCCTATAGGATGGCTCCTATCGAACTGGGGGAGTTAAAGAAGTAGTTGCAAGAGCATCTGGACAAAGGGTTCATACGCTCTAGTGCATCACATTGGGGTGCACCAGTGCTCTTTTTAAAGAAGAAGGATGGAACCATGCGGGTGTGTATCGATTACCGGGAACTCAACAAGATCACCATAAAGAACAAGTATCATCTCCCAAGGATTGATGAAATGTTCGATCAATTAAGAGGAGCTCAATACTTCTCAAAGGTGGATCTTCATTCTGGATAACATCAAGTAAAGGTGAAGAAGGAAGATATTCAAGAAGACCTCCTTCCCTACAAGGTATGGGCACTATGTGTTTTTGGTGATGACCTTCAGACTTACTAATGCCCCTGCAATCATCATGTATTTGATGAATAGAGTCTTTAGTCATTACCTCGACAAATTTGTGGTAGTGTTTATCGATGATATTCTCATCTACTCCAAGAGCATGGAGGATCATGAAGAGCATCTAAGACTTGTGTTGGTGACATTGAGAAAGGAGAAGTTGTACACCAAGTTCTGAAAGTGTGACTTTTGGATGAATCAAGTCACGTTCTTGGGACATGTGATCACAAGAGAGGGAATTTCTGTGGACCCTTCAAAGACAAAGGTGATTGAGGAATGGACCAGGCCCTCTAGTGTCACAGAAATCTGTAGTTTTCTTGGATTAGCTGGGTACTATCGATGTTTTGTGAGAAACTTCTCATGATTTTCAAGCCCACTAACTAAGTTAACAAGGAAAAGTGTAAAGTATGTATGGATTGAATAATGTGAGGGAAGCTTCATGGAGAAAAAGAGAAGGCTGATCACTACACCTATACTCACACTACCGAAAAGTGGAGAAAGTTTTGTGATATACAGCGATGCTTCAAAGAAAGTCTTGGGTTGTGTACTCATGAAAAATGATAATGTGATAGCCTAAGCCTCATGACAGTTGAAGATCCATGAACAGAACTACTCGACGCATGATCTAGAGCTGGCAGCCATGATTTTTGCCTTGAAAATCTGGCGGCACTAGCTTTATGGCGAAAAGTTTGACATATACACCAACCACAAGAGCCTAAAGTATATATTCACACAAAAGGAGCTCAACATGCGTCAAAGGAGATGGTTAGAGCTAATCAAAGATTAAGATTTCTCTATTCACTATCATCCTGGGAAGGCGAACAAGGTAGCTGATGCTCTAAGCAGGAAAGAACCTGCTACTCTATCCATGTTGAGGATTGAGAAAAACTCTACCTTCTTGGATATTCAAAGGATGGATTTGGGAATTGTAAGGGCAGTGGATACATCATACCTTTCCCAAATGATTACGCAACCATCCATCCAACAGAAGATTAAGGAAGCACAAAGGGATGATGTGGAGATACAAAAGAGGGTGAATGCAGTAAAGGAAGGGAAGCTGCAAGAGTTCCATATCGACGATGATGGTGTGATTCGGTTCGGAACGCGGCTTTGTGTGCCTTCATCACCCAGAATAAAGAAGGAGCTATTGGATAATGCACATAGCTAATCTTTCTCTATTCATCCAGGAAGTACCAAGATAAATCGTGATCTCCTAGAACACTTCTGGTGGGATAACATGAAGAAGTAGATTGCATAATATATATCAAGGTGCTTGGTAGGTCAGCAAGTTAAAGCTGAGCAGTAAAAGTCCAAAGGTATGATGCAGCCATTGCCTATACCCATGTGGAAGTGGGAAAATGTTACTATGGACTTTTTCATGGGTCTCCCGAAAAGGTCAAGAGGAAATAATGCAATATGGGTTGTGGTTGATCGACTCACCAAGACTGCCCATTTTATCGCTATTCGGGAAGACCTCTCACTTGAACAGCTTGCAAGGATATATGTGAAGGAAGTAGTGAGATTACACGGTGTTCCACTCTCTATTGTCTCTGACCGTGATCCAAGGTTCACATCTAAATTCTGGAGGATCATTCAACATGCTTTGAGTACTGAATTAAATTTCAACACGGCCTATCACCCCCAAACGGATGGCCAGTCTGAAAGGACTATTCAGACGCTCGAAGATATGCTAAGAGCATGCTCTCTAGAATTCAAAGGTCGATGGGATCAGCACCTTCCATTGGTTGAGTTCTCATACAATAATAGCTTCCACTCGAGTATTCTGATGGCTCCGTATGAAGCTCTTTATGGGAAGTGATGTAGAACACCAACCTGTTGGGATGAAGTTGGAGAAATAAAGCTACTTGGACCTCATCTTGTGCAGGAGATGACCGAGAAGGTTCAAGTCATCCAGAAACACATCAAAGCTGCTCAAAGTCGACAAAAGAGCTATGCTAACAATCATCGAAGAGACTTGGAGTTGGACGTTGGATATAAAGTATTCCTTCGAATATCTCCATGGAAGAGAGTCATGAGATTGAGGAAGAAAGGGAAGCTAAGCCCAAGGTACATTGGCCCCTTTGAGATCATTGATCGTATAGGAGTCGTGGCCTATCGTCTAGCACTTCCACCGAATATGGATCAAGTTCATGATGTGTTTCACGTATCACTACTGAGGAAGTACAAACCAGACCCCTCACATGTACTAAACTCAGAGGTGGTACACCTGGAGGATGATCTCTCCTATGAGGAGTACCCGGTAAAAAATTTGGACCGAAGTGATAAGGTTCTACGCAACAAGGCAACCCGACTTGTCAAAGTGTTGTGGAGGAACCATTGGTTTGAGGAATCAACTTGGGAACCAGAAGAGGCAATGAAGGAGAAGTACCCACACCTGTTTGTGTAAAGTAAAATTTCGGGGGCAAAATTTCTTAAGGGGGGAAGAATGTAATGACCCAAAGTATTTCAATTGAAAATTCCCTTCTTATATCTAGGTCATAAAAACACAAAATAATGAACTTCTAAGTGATAAGTGACCTTTAAACATAATTTTGTCACCCCTATGTTTGGAATTTTAAAAATCCGACATACACAGTTGTGCTGAAGATAGTTTTTGGTGTCTAATGAAACAAAAATAATTTTTGCTAAATAGTAACCTACCCTTATGAATAGTAACCTACCCTTATGAGTAGTAATATGACCCTTATGAATAGTAAATAAGAGTAACATTACCTATGAATAATAAAATAAAATTTAGACATCATAGAAAGTGATAATTTGACCTTAGTAAACGTTTTTGGTATTTTATAAGTCATAAATAATTAATTATAATTAATTAATCAATTTAAAAGAATATTTATTCCCATGGAATGTATTAGTAATGTATTTAATCAATGTATAATAGTTTTTAGATAATTTTATAAGACCCTATGTAATTTTTTAAAGAACTATAAAATCAGTTTTGATCTTAAAAACTTTTTTTAAGTAAATTATGATTTTATTTAAATATTAAATTAATAATATTTAGAAAATTATTTTTGGAAAATGGAATTCATTTTTGGATTCTACACGTCGAAAAATTGTTGGGGTAAAGTTTTGGGATTTTTCTGAGATACATGAATTTTTGATGAATAGTTGAATCTGATAATTCACAATAAATGCTAATTAATGTATTAATTGAGTCACTGATGATGTTATTCTGATGTAAGCCCACATGGTTCGGGATTACATTAACAAATTACTATTATTGGTCATCCAAGACTCACTATTCTTTGTCTTTGGTTAAATTAATAAACTAATCAATTTTATATTAAGGAAACCCCTCTCCCCTCCACTATAAAAGCCACCCTTCACTCCCTCTTTTCCTCACACCTCTCAAGCTCCAAGACTTCCCTAAACTTTGTCCAAACACCTTCCCTAGCTCATCCCCCACGTCCAAAAGCTGCTAGTCTCATCAAAAGACCAAGCCTAGCTTCCTTAAAGAGGATCTCAAGAGAAGGATTCTAAAGGTAATTTCTCTATCTCTTCTACTTTAATTTCCATTCAAGTTCAAGTTCCTTTCTTGATCTCTCCCTACCTATCATCATCCAAATTGTTCTTTAAATCCATTATTATATATATAATTTAGTATTATGATTCTAATGTTATATTATATCACCCCACACCCTTTCCCTCTTCCTTTTATTTTATTAAAGAGAACGTTGTTCATGTGGTGATAATTTATCACCTTCAAAAACGGCATGCTCCCTTTTTCCATTTCTACCTTAAAATCTGGTCATGAAACCATTTTTATGGTTGAACCAGAATATTTTATATTTATTATTTTCTATTTTATGTTATGTAAATAACATATGGACTTATTACTAAGTTAAATGTTAAAACAAGATCGTTGTGATCCAAAAACCGTCCAAATTAACCCAAATAACCATCATTAAATTTTTATCTAATGATTCGTCCAGTTGGGTCTAATATATTTCACTATAAAATTATTAAAGATACTGTAATATCATTAATAAATTTTAGTATCATTTCTGGATGTTTACCCATGATCTACCGAAACATCAATTTAAGAATACAAGTGGACCGCTCAAGAAAACCATAAAAACGAACATCCCCGAACAATGTTTTTAAACACTATAAGTCATCCAAAGAACATAATATGAAATAATGAAACCTGAATTAACCCTATTAATGTATAAAAGGTTCTAGAATTTATAATTAATGAATATAATGTCATTATACCGGACATTAAAGAGAAGGAGGCATTCAAGTACAAGGTAAGGGGAAATCTCGAACCCAATTTTCTTCCTTCGGGTTCTCCCTGTTTCACTCCATTTTTGATATGGTTACTCCTCAAAGATAATTTGTTCATCATTTCCTTTACTTTTCTGGGATATACATGTTTGTCACTGGTTTTTATTTCCATAAAAAAATTTTCCAGAAGAACTCTTCTTGCAAGATCTCACCTTTTACCTCTTATTCAAGTTTGATAGTTCTTGTATCAAGTATGTTGTTCCCTATTTCTTTTGGGAACCCAATGCTTATGAATGTGTTATTAACAGATGAAACCCATTACTTTCATGGGTTATTCATGTATGTGTTTGATATTTTTTCTATGTGGCAATCATGATAATGATAATGTTATGATGTGACAGGTGCGCCCGGAATTATATGGCGCAATATGAATGTTTAAATGTGACGGGTGCGCCTGGAATTATACAGCTCTCCAATGCATTGAGTAAAGTGATTAATCTCATGAGTAAATGTGAAATTATGTGTGAACATGATGCTAGATTTGTTCACAAGTATGTGTGGTAGTTAACCACTAAGACATGATGTTTCATTTTTATGCATTGCCACATTTCAAGTCTTTTACTTATGCTCCTCTCATGTTCATGATCTTTTTCCTATTTTATGATTATGCTCACACCATGATTTATTGTTCTTATCTATACTCTTACTGGGATTTTAGATCACCACTTTTGATTTATATCCTCAGGTGGCTACATGTACTATGGAGAGGACAAGTTCTACTAAGAAGCTATAGAAGAAGAAATTAAATGAATGTTTATGCTTGATGTTGTACTTGTTATGTGTAGTCCTAGTTTGCCCAAGACACTAAACCACTGTATCCCCCATGTGTAATAATATTATGTCGTTTATCTTTGAAATGATTTAATAGTAATGTTTGAAAATGTCGGGTCACTATAGTGATGTTTTTATTAGTTTCTCTATTAATCATTCTCTCATTTTAATCTCCTTCTGTATCCAATATAGGGTGTTTAAAATCATGAATTGATGTAGTTGATTTCTTAAATAAATTCCTACAAATTGAATCAATTATGGATTACTTATTTTTGAATCTAAATTCAAATTAGTTTCTAAAGTGTAAATTGAGATTCTTGATGATTAAATTTGAAATGGCATGGTGTCTGTGTTGAAATAACTAAAAATGTATTTTGAAATAATTTACTGATAATATTAAAAGTGATTATGAAAATAAATAAAATATTTATGCATAATTTTTATCAAATGAAAAGGCGGGAAATGTTTTATGATTTTAAATTAAATTAATCAATTTTTTATAAAATTCAATTGTTTTTTTTTGAAATGAATTTAATTTATAGAAACATGAACATTGTGCCGATTGAAATTATTATTTGAAATAATTTGAGATTTAATAAAATGAATGATTAGACCCTTGAATGTTTTATTTACCATGAATCCCCTGAGTACATTTTCAGTAGGGATAGGTATGATCATATTAGTATACTGGGTTATTAATAACAGATTGATGATTACAATGTAACTAAACTATATTGAGGGAAATGAATCATTATTTGGGGATTGATTTCTATTACCCCTAGGCATGATTATAGGGATGTGTCTATGCACCCAGATTCATATTTCACTAAGATTATTTGTAAACATAAGAGTAAAAATAACTAATCTATATGATTTATAACCATTGTTCATTGATTGAAAAATTATTATTACATTCCACTATTTGATTGAAATTTTTATTAATTTATATTTTGATGGAAATGAATATTTTTAACTTTTTATTATACCATACATTGAACTATTTTAAGAATTTTATTTTGATATAAAATGATAAATGATTTATACTTCATGTATAATATTAAATTTAGAATATCTTTTTTGATTATAAATTTTTTATTAAATTAATGATAAGATTATAATGTGTTTTTTCTCCCACCCTACACTTTCAACAATGTGTTTATAGATTTTCTTATTCTGGGTCAAAGAAAAGTGAGATCAATACTTAGAGATGGTGCATGTTCTTCATAGTGGACCTTGGGAGTTGGTGGTGATAGGTAGAGAATGTGATCCACTTATTATATTAGATATTCTATTGTGGTACTGATGGTTTATGTGACAACATTAGTTGATGTTCAATTATTCGTACTTGTATCTATCCACCTGTGGTACATTTTTCCTTGAATAGTTCTTAACATAACTAATATTTATTAATTTATATCCAATTATTTTCATTGTTCAATATCTTATGTAGAGAAGTCATTCCCTCTTGTCGACATTTGATTCCCATGAACTAATCACAAACCCATGTTTATGGGAATGGCCTTTAGGTAGTGTCAGGATTGATTCAAGTACAATTGTTATTTATTTTAATGTTAGTTCATGGAAAATTGGAATCAAAGTTTGTTAAGACACATCTTTGATACCATTATGATGTGTTTAATGTATTTGTTAAGAGAATATTAGAAATTTGGGACATTAGTGTCAAATAAATGAATGTTACTAGTCAGATCTAATTGTAATGAGTTGTACGTCAAGATGAGTTAATCGAGAAACTTTTCTTTGAGGAGTTGTTTGATCTTATATCATATTTTACAAAGCATTGATATAATATTTTCATTTCATATTTGAATTTTGATTTATAAAAGCATGATCTCAATTCTCTAGATTTTTGTATCTTTATGATATATTGATTTTGTGTAGTACCATTCTGCCAAGAATTAATTATAATAATCTTTGGGAGAGGTGTTTTTTTCATCGATAGTAAGAGAACGCTTTTGTAATTAAAACTTTCAAGAAGTATTAGTATATGAATTCTAATATTTGCACCACATGTCCACTACCATTATTATTCTATCACCATACATGGTACCTAAAATCTTTTATTGATGACATCATTCCCTGAAGATCAATTTTCTAGAAACCACCATAATTACAAGGCTTGAATAATCCATCATAGAAAGAGGATTAGATGAAAAATATTGAGAATTTTTTTGAGTTCTTCGTGATGCCAGATTCCGTTAATGTGGAATGTGTTGTCTTAAAATATGAAAGGCCTAACATAACCTGATTGTATTATAGAATAATAGAATATATTAATGATGTCTTGAAGATGAAATAAATCTAGGATATTTATAAACTATAATTAAATAAATAATAAAGTGTACTGGATAAGCCTTTGGAATTTTCTAACCTTTATCAAGGTTATTTGATCACGAATCATTATTCTAACTATTTTAATGAACTTATTGAGTTCTCACATGAGGTATTGAAAAATGAGAAGATGATGCCCTAAAATATTGTTATTTGTCTTCGATCTATTATTTCAACATAGGACTTCCTACTATAGGTTACCATGTATGTTGACGTTTTTAAAATAGCTCGAGTGGTGGAACATGGAATGGATAGAAATTATGATTTGATAGGAGTGCCTTATACCCTTAGTTTTAGTTTGAGTATCCCTTTTAAAGGGAAGAGTAAGTAGAATATGTCTCATGGGGGAAACCATAGTTGTGGTAAATCTCAACATCATACTTTCTATAATTCATATTTAGTGTCTATAAATGGCCCACTAACTTTCTTAAATTGTTAAAATATTGTAAACCTTAGGTGAACCTAATTAGAGGAATCAAAGAGTTACATTTTTGTGGTTGTATAGGAAACATATAGTTGTTCTATCAAAATTCTACAACTTTTAATATTGGTAAAATGTATTTAGTAACAATATGCTCTATGCTACAGTTAGATGCTTCGATTACAAAGGGGTTCAAACTAGAGGCATCATGAATGGAGATTCATCACAGGATGGATGAGTCTTTTGTGGGAACCAATATGGGTCCTGGAACAGTGGGTGGTATAATTTCAATTTATTTGAATTTAGTATTTTTCTTTATTTGATTATGGAAACCCTCATTTTATTATTATCTACAATAACTACGAATCAATTAAATTTCCTTGTAGATATCATATATTATGAGATGGAAATTGTTACACCTCTTATGATTGAGAGATTAGGGTATCCAATTTATCTCTCGTGTGTTCTATATATTAGAAATAGAGAATTTTTTGGGCCTTTTGTAATTAAATGAATCCTATAAATTTCATTATCATGATGGATTGGCTGGTTTATTATAAATATCATGTTGAAGTTTATCTTTTACAGGTATTATTTAATTCCCCCGATAGGGAGATACATGTTATTCAGGAAAAATAAAACTAAATAACTTCTATGTATAAACCTATTATAGAAGAGTTGGTTTGGTTGATTTAAATTTGTGATTTCAAACTATAAAATTATTTTTAATTTTTCTGTATACTTATTGTAGTTTTTTAGTTTTCATATGTGTTCCCATTATACATTTTTTGTTTTCCACCGACATGGGAGGAGGAGTTCCCTTTTGACTTAATTCCTTATATAAAGAATATATAAATTCCCACTAACTGAATATAACTAGTTGAACTAGTGGATTTAAATTCTTATGTGGAAGATTTTGTGTCAAGTTACTTCATTTGATTGATTGTGTCACATTGTGTAGCACTAGTGATTTTTCCCAAGAATGTTTATAGAAACCATCATTTATGTGTGACTATTGAATGATTAACCATGCTATAACCATGAATAAGTTCCTATAACCCCATATTGATTATTTATTTGATCCTTTTAATTGGATGAAGTGTTTCATAAAGATTCATGTTTAGTGATGTTATTGACAGCTTATGATCAGAGAGTTTGATATCCTGAGGACCGCTTTTAGAATCATGTATGGAAATTATGAGTACGTTTTTATGAATTTAGTTCTTTCCGATGATCTTACAATGTTTTTGGGTGTAAGGAACTAGATTTTCTATTAGTACCTTGATAATTTCATTGTGTTATTTCTACATGAAATCATGGTTTACTCAAAAACCAAGAAGGACGTTCTAGGTCATGTCAATGTATCACAAGGTATCTTGAGAGATCATTGGATTTATTTCATGCTATCTATGTTATATTTATATATTTTTTTGGTAAAATTATTGGGTAATTTGGTATTCAAACAAGTTAACTTTATTGGAATTTATATGTTTAAAGCTATCATATCATTGGAAGAACTAAAAAATGAAATTTATATTCAGAGCTTCTTTCGCATATTAAGTTATTACAGCCGGGCTGTAAAATATTTCTTAATGTTTTTTCCATGATAACCAACCTCACCCATATGTGAGTGATGTTCATATTGTATTTTTATATCAAGAATAAATTGATGAGTTAAATTTAATGTTTTACTTCTACACTAGTGTAGAATCTTTATGAAACCAAATTGGGAAAAGTGTTCTTTTCTATCCATTAGGTTCAGGTTTATGTTTTTTACTCATGCAGGGGGTCATGGGGTAGATTATATATCTCATTATCTACAAAATAATGATAAGAACTATCCAACACATTTTCTTAATCTCATTATTTTGATTTACAATCTTACGATTCAGTGACTTTAGCTTCTTAGGGAGATGTTTAACATTTAGTATGATCATAAAAGAAGGTTCTATATCTTCCTAAAAAAAGAATTGAATATTTCAAATAGGGAATGGTTTGAGTACATGTAATCATTTTAATTAGACTTTTCATACACCCATGTTAGGTTTAATATCATTGTTGATTTATTTTGAAGGAAAATTCCAACTCCTGTCCTAAATGAATCTTCAGAGGAGTAGAACTAATGTTTCTCATTTCCCATATGCATTTTAGAGTTCAAGAGGATGATATTAAGGTTATTTTTTAAACCACTCAATAGACCATAAATTTTATTGATTTTATTAACTAGAAACAATATCTTGATGAAGATTAATATTGAATTAGGGATTTTGTATACTGTAGGGAGACTATAGGTGAATAGCCTACATCATCTGATGGTATCCTATGATTTTGGAGATGGTATGATATTTTATTTCCTATGAAAAATTATGTGAGGGAGGGTTTTCAAAATTTCAAGTCGGTGGTACATAAAGGACCAATGGTGATTATTTATTATATAAACCATATAATATGTAGAAACGGAATAAAAGAAGACATTTTTTATTATTTCTTCTAATAGATTCATTTGTCAGGTATTTGAGAACCAATAACAGAACCCTCCATGTTAGCTTTATCCCCTGAATATGCAGTCATTGATATGGGAAAACATATAGATAGACTTTATTTTTTTATACCATATTCCCCTATGTGAAATAATATGACAATATTAGTGATTTTAATATTGACCAAATTAGATAACATTATTCCCATTTTCAATATAATAAAATATAAAGAATGGGTGAATCTGTATGTAAAGGAGATTACTCAAATTTCATGGTGTTCTATATTATGTTTTTAGAAAAGGTTACATAGTTGATGCTTTACTTCTATAGAGGAATCTCTGAGGAAATGGGATCCTAGGTAAATTTGAGAAAAACGTACTATCATTTGACAGATGGTAATATATAACATGTTATAGAAATTCTTGAGGACATTCTTTGTGATTTTATTCTTGGATTTGTTGGATATTGGAATTTACATTTTAGGATGTTTGAATTTCTTTATACTAATATCTACTAGTAATTCATTAAAATGATTACTTTTGATACTATTAATAGACATCCTTGTAGATCTATGATCTATTAGTCATAGGATGGTGAAGATTTCCGGGTGGGTCTGTGTTCGGTCTAGGAGGTGATAGATGGAATCAAGTGATTCATTAAATAATGGTAATGTGTCAAATTTGGTATATATATTATATTTATCACCACCAATTAAATTTGGATTTATTTTTTTTGTGACTAGGTTTTTTTAAATTTTCTCCGTGATTGGTCCACCATTTACTTACAAAACATGAAATGTTATCACATAGATACATGTATCCATTTTATGTTATTGAAAAAAATAAATAAAAATGACCCAATATTTTGATTTTCCATTGCAGAAGAAATTGATTTATAATATGTTCTATGTGATCCAACTCAATATATGTCCCTTTTTCCCCTCTCATGCCTTGATCTGGGAGCATCATGGTGTGTAATGTGAATTATCAATGACTGAGTAACATGTTTATTGGAATTATTACTATATAATGGTTCGTTGGGTAAAATGTATTCCATCAGTTAGGGTTATTTGGAATCATGGTTTTGATTCACATGTGACTTTGATGCATGGATAATTTATTTTAGAGTTGTGGCCATACCCTTTCATGGACCAGTATTCTTGATATGATTTATGTAGGAAGAAAGTATTTATGGTTGGGTGACTGTAAAATCATGTTACCAAATTTTTGTTATTAACCTTATTTTATTATTGGTTCTCTATTTATCAATGTTGATATATATATTATTCTCTCATTACATGGTAATCCCTATTGTATCTGAGTTATTTACACATTTTTCGAGCTTTTAGAGGGGTTCCAGAGAGAGTTTTGATTCTGGTTTTATTTTCTAGGAGGTGATCCGGGTGTATAAAATTTGTGTGGACTCAAGAATACATAAAAAATGGCTATTGAAGTTCAATAAACTAATAGTGATGACCTTCAGGCATCCAAAAAAACACTGGTATTATGGGTTTCATATAAAAATCATATAAATCCACAATTGAGGGATACTGAACAAATAATAGGATGCTGGAATAAATGGGTTCCTATAGGAATCCTAATGGTTATAAAGTGGGATATCCAATGTCCTACGAATTTTTACTGGTGTCACATGCTAGATGGTGGAGGACATGATCATCTAGGGACACTAATCGGCATGATAAATGTCATAGGAATATTCTATTTTTTCCTTCAGTATCCATTTTATTTTTAAATATTAACATCGATCCTTTTTCAACCCCCATGACTCTTGATACTCCACTATGTTGGGTTTTCCTCTTCCAACCTCATTTATTTATTGATCGAAACCACAATTTAATCATTGATTCTCTTAGAATATATATATTATAGTTTCTGAATGTGGATCCTTAATTACTCATTTATCTCATTTTAGATTGGTGGATCCACATCTATTTATTGGGTTTTGATCTCTACATGTTGAATTTTGATTGTAAGATTCCCCTTTTATCAATCTATCCTTATACCCTCCAGGTGGATGCCTTGTTGGGAATTGATGATCATGAATATTATTTGGTGGATTCATAAGGAAATCCCTATGAATTGAAATATTTGATTCTTTTATACTTCCAATTTTATTTTCTAATTGGTTTTGATGATTGATTTGATACTCTTAAAGTGTAATTTTAAAATTTCCTGGTGTATGTGATGAAATCCCTTGATTTTTTTTTTCAAATAATGTGTTGATTCGAAAAAAAAAATATCTTCAAACAAATTTAAACATCGATGCATGATTTTGATGACATGAAAATCCATGAAATGATTTTTTATTTGAAATGAGAATATTTTAAATTAAATTAACGAGTTTATGATAAAAAAACATTAGATTATGGTTTTTTAAATTAACAATTTTTTTGAAACATTTTATTGTGTTTGATTGAAATGACTATTTAAATTGATTTAAATTGAATAAAATTAATTAAAATCCACTTAAATGTTTGATTTATCTTTAAGAAGCAGAGAATTTGGTCAGTTAGGTGGGAGATATACACTCTACGAAAGCTGATTACATAGAAATTATTGGAAATGGTAATAAAGATAATATATCTTTAGGATTGGGAATAATTAATTAGGGTTGGATCTATATTCCCCAAAGAGTGATCCTTGGGATGTGCATGCACACTAAGATCTGTTTTTTACCAATAATGTGAAAAGACACATGAATTGACCTATCTAGTCCCAAAGTTATATAACCATGGTGAGGTGATGGAAAAATACTATTCCATTGTATTATTCGATTTAAATTCTTATCCATTCAAATTATGTTGAAAATGAACATTTTTACCACTTAATTGTAATATTAATTGGGATTTAAGGGAATGATTAGATATAAATCATGGCAATATTTAAATAGATTTTTTGAAATTACCTAATGTATATATTGTTTTTTACATATTTCATAGGAAATTATTGGAGAGATCCTACTAGGATTTATTGATCTAAACCTACCTTTTATTTAATTAATTTGTATATATTATTATTCCATTATCCAAAAAGGGAATGAACCAACAGAAGGTGGTGGATGTTTTTGATTGAAGACCATAGGAGTTTGTGGTGATAAGTAGAGAATGTGATACACATTTTATATGGTTGTATTATTTTGAATTTTTGGTTGTTTATGTGATGATGTTCGTTGATGTACAACCATTTTGACATGTATTTATCTAGTTTTGGAACTTTTTAGCCTAATGACTATTAGTCATATGAACTATTTATAGATTTATATCCAATGATTTAATTTTTTGTGTAATTCATGTGGTTAATCCATTCCCCAAAAATATTATTTTACACTCAAGAATTTGTTACAAACCCATGGTTATCAGTAATTCCAATCTAGCTTTGCCATGATTGATTATGGTACTGTTTAGGAAGGTTATCATGGTCAGTTTGGGACACTGTTGTCTCACCAAACACTGAAGGATGTTATCACATGAAATACTGCACTATTAACATATTAATATTTATATGTTAGTTACTCCATTGAATTAGATCCACTATTAAAGACCTTTTTCAATTGAGTTAAGATAGATAAAAATTACTCAACTCATACTTCACCAATTTCATGTTTCTGATTTAGAAGGGTGTTGTCTTCCAATTTCCTAATGACTCCATTCAAAATTTTTCCTATATGAAAAACCCATTATTAAATAATATGGATTCTATTAAACAATTTGGAACACCTTATAATAATAAAAAACGATCACATACTAATATATCCAAAAATTAGTTTTCATCCCCATAAAATCTCTTTAACATCCCCCAATTGTATTTGATTTTTTCTTTACCAGCATCATATCCTCTAAATTTATCAAAAAAATTCATAAATATTAATTGTAATATACTAAAAATAATTCTTCCATCGTTAAATTTTATACAAAAATATTTCATCAATTTAGTATTCAGTTTACATATGTTTAGAGTTGTATAGGATTAGGAAATCCATTACATTATAAAAATTCACAATTTCTCTCAATGTATATTTTTTCCATAAAACAATTCTAAAATTATACACATTCTTCTTTAATGAAAAATATCTATAAGCAAAAAAATTATTTAGTTATTTTTTTAATTAATCATATATTTCAAATTGAAAACATGGGAGGAGAATGTTTATCTCCATTTGGGGTATAAAAAGAGTGTAAACTCATTATACCATTTAAATATGTGGAAACCCCATGAAATGTTTTTCCTATAAATAATATACCTTAAGATTGAAAAAACTCCTCATCACTCATAAAATTAACTTAATTTATAAATATATTCAATAAAAATTCTCTTATTTTGGATTGAAATAAATGTATTAATCAAAATGTTTTCCTGGGATATCAAAATCATAATCATCCTTTTATTTAGCCATTTATTTACTTAAGAAATATTTTCATTGAAGAATAAATCATTACCAAATGAAATATGGGGATATACCATAGGTGAATCTATATTAATATTTTATGTGAAATTAACATGACACAAATAAAACACATTGGTGAATTCAGTTTACTCTTTCACGAAAATAGACTAATTTTTGACCTATCATCAGCACCATTTAAGTTAACCATTAAAATGAAAATTATTTTTTAGGAATGGGTTATAAAATTAGTTGATGAAAGTAACTTTCATAATAAATATATTATTTTTATGAATAAGATTAATAAAATGATAATTAAATTTCCTATAAAATATTTTCAAGTGAGAGATAGTTGAAATAATGAATTCAAAATATTTAATGTAAAGGCATAACTGAACACCGATTACCTTATTTCCCGACTTTTCTTGTACTCATATAACTTAATGAAAAATAAAATTATATTGATTATATACTTTATTTATAATATTCTTAATAATATTATTCATTTTTATTGATTTATTATCAATTATAATTTATTTATTAGATAATGTTTTCTTTTATTAGTTATTTTGCGGTTAACCAGTCTACAAAATCAAAAACAACATCAGTATAATGGTAATGGTTAATGATCATTTAAGAATGCTTTCATAATATCCATCAGTGTCAAGGGATAATTTTTATATAATTATTAAGGAAAATTATTTCAATAAATTTTCATTTAATAGAAATTTAGAAAAGAATACTTCAGTAAGCTACTTTTGGATGCATAAAAAATCAAATATTTTATTACATTTAATATTATTATTATAATGACTAGTTTCTCCTTATGTTATCATAAACAAAGTATTATCTTAGTAATAATTTTATATTAAATTTTGGAATCCATTAATATCAAAAATATATATGTATGTAATTATTTATTACTAAAATGATATCGTTCACTAGGGTAGAATAATTCTCCCATGGTGAATTTTTTTCTAAATGATAAAAATGAAAAGATATAAAATAATAACTAAGTCTCATTAAAAATTTATTAATATTTAAACCAATATTTCAAAATTATTCTTAATGGTTACCCATATTATATAATGAGTAAACCCCCAGTGGAATATAAAAACCCAAGCTGAAAATCATGAATGAAAATGTCGGAGTGCAGAAAAGGAGGAAAGGGGTTTGGAAAATAATGCATGAAGAATCATCATATGGTCCTCAAGGACAGCATTCCAGGAATAATAAATCATTACATACATCATTTCTCTAGAATAGGTGGTGTGAAGAGGATCAATGGGATAAACTATCAGGATACAAGGGGTGTCTTGAAGAACTTTTTAAAGAATATAATTTTTTAATCACTGACCTAATCTGACCATGACATGCAAAAGAATGTGATGGTTATGGACCTGGTTTACACTCAGAAGTGGAATGGAAAAACTCGTTATGGATTTTGTGAGAATATTTTTTACATTTTTTTCTCTCATTCTATGACTGATCCACTCGATCTATGTTTTCTTTCTCATGAATTTCCTTTTTCTCATTAAATTGTTTTTGTCATGGAAGTTACTAACTATAAATAAGATTTTATTTTTCTCATAAATATTTTATTATTCATATATTATACATTTCCTAATTATAAATATCTTAAACAGTATGACATGGATTATATTGGGAAATTATAGAATGGAAAAGGAAAAAAGATCACTTTTTTTAAATAAAAAATTTGACCGAATAGCTACTTATAAAGAATTTTTCATTGAATTGGAATGAGTGATATATCATAAAAACAAAAAAAATTATAACACAAGAAATTTAATTTCATTCAAAATAATAAGAGTAGTTTTAATAGTGTTTGAGGGTAAATATTTTCAAATAAAATTGAAGTATTGAGTTAGAAACCCTTACCTTGCTTATTGAACAACCTCCAATGTATTGAATCATAATAATTTTGATAGGATACATTTAGATAGAATCAAAACTTATGAATATTTAACGATAAGTTTACAAATTAATTTTAGTATAAAATTCATGTAAAACTAAACATTATATGTGTTCTTGAATGAGATAAATGAGTCCTATTTTAAAGAAAAGTGTGGATGGATGTTTCACAAATATTCAATACCTAAGAGCCAAGAATGAAATTTCCAATTATAATGTGGATCATAAATAGAAAAAAGATGATAGTTTAGACAACTAATCAACCCAAACTTACTAAATAAAAGGTTTTATAAATTTTTATTAATTTTTACATCATATTTAATAAATAATAATTTATATGGTTTTTTGGAGTTAATTTTTTGATATGTAATTTCTAAAATAAATACCAGTATATGAAATTAATGTTTTAATATTTATATAATTACTTAAATTTAGTTATTGTCCAAAAAAACCATTCAATATAAAAATTCAACCAAACCATGTATCTTTGAATATTTTTAAACTATTATTTTTTAGTTTTCTACTCTTAACACAAGCACCACGTCAACAACATGTAATTATTTTGATTAGTTATCATATTATTTAACTATAAAAATAAATTACTTATATTAATATAGTACATTTTTAGAGTTATTATAAAAAAATCATTATTAATTTTTTTTATTCACATTGTTTTCTGTATAAGCCTTTAAGATATCAATGTTTGAATTTTATTACATTGAACATGAATTGAAAATGTATATATAAAATTAATATGTTATATAGTTTGAAAATTAATTAATATAATGAATTTATTTAATTATTTAAAAAAATTAACTCTTCGGTCTATGTCCATATCCGCTATAAAATATTATCTGAAAAAAATATCTTTTTCAAATCTGCAAAAGAACTATGTTAATATAAAAAATTTCATTCATAATTATATTTCCATTAAAAGTAATTTATATTAATTAATTAATATTGAAATGGAATTATTATTTTATTATATTATAATACACATTCTATTGGTTTTTATATTGTTATATATAATTTTGAGAAAAAATTTATTATAAGAAGTATAATTCCACATAAACTGAAATTATTATTTTAATTGTATTTTTTAATTACATTATATTACTCATCATTATAACCAAATAAATTTAAAAATAAATAATTATAAATATTAAAAAGAAAAATTAATGTATAAAATATGATTAATAACCCTTTAAAGAATATGTTTTAATTAAAATCTTTTATTATAAATCATTATTACTTCTTACTTTCACATATTATTTTTTATAAATTTGTACGAAAATATATTCGACATATTATTAATATGGTTATTCAAAACAAATAATTGTTTTCATTAAAATCCATTTATAAATAATAAATTTTAAATTTTAAAATAATATTTGAAATGTAATAATTACATATTTCATAGAATAATTGATATTTAATTTCAAACAAAAACTTCACAACCTTATTTCAGATCATGAAATACAATTTTTCTAAGATATATTATATATCACTATAAATTCATAAAATTATTATAAATATTAATATAAATAAGAGTTATAATTCATTATATGACATAAGAAATATTATCCCCCGAATGGCCCGAAGGACAACTTTTTTTATTATGGAAAATTTCCCTTTTAAGGGTTGAAGGGGAACTTGTACATGACCCATAGGCCCAGGGCACAAGGCATGTCTTACCTAGAATACATGACCCAAAGGACCATAGGCATTCCATGCCCAATAAATGTCCCGTTCGCCCATCCCACTTGACTGAAATCCATTTTCATGTTACAAAGTATTTAGTATTTATAGATAATTATAACAAATATAACAACATAATATATGTTTAAACTCATATAAATAATATTTAAAAATATATTGATACTAAATTTCTAGGTTGGGAAACCTTTTCACATTGAAAAATATTGTTTGAGAGCTCTGATGACTTTCATTTTTTGTTGACATCTAATTTTTTTTTAAATTATTTAAACTTATTGACAAAATAATTATAAATCATAAACATTAATTATTCCTAGGCGGAAGTCTATCTTTGGATTCATACTCGATGAGGGTAGAGAATATTTAATATTTTGAGATAATTATTAATTAGTTTATTCATTTTATATCTATTCTATTCTTACATTATATGATGTTGATAAATTTCCTTTCTTTATCCATTTTTACTTTGGGAATTCATTTAGGTTTTTATCCTTGTGAGGATTTCTGAATCGTTTTATCAAATTGTTCATAGTTATTTGGTATTATGGTATAATTTATTTTGGTGTTTTTTCGAGATGTGTTCAACTTGGTAATGGTATAATTCATCAACATGGATATTAAATATATCCTATTCAGCAGGATTTTGGTCCTTTGATGAGGAGTTGAGTTATTCATGGGGTTTTTTATGATGTTATAGGATTTTTCTATTGGTATTGAGTATTCATAATGAATTTTCTATGTTCTATTTCCTATTGAGGGGTTTTATTATTGAATCATTGTTATTAGTATTAAATTCCCAGATATAATATCATGGTATACCATAGGAACCATTAATAGTGGAAGTGGATTTGTTACGTGTTTTTTTCTACATTTTTTGATGGCTTATTAGGGCCAAAATGTAGAATGGTTTAGTTATTTTTTACACAACTCCCTGTGTTTTATTATTGGGTTATATATTATGTAATTATCTATTAATTGTATTTTTAGAGGTTTTTAAATATGATTATTTCTTTTTTTGAATTATCTTTTTGGTGTATAGAGTGTATGATTAGTTTTGACTAGGTATACTATTCTTATTTATTGATTCATATCCATTCATTGAGGTATGAATTACACATAGTTAGGAGTAACTACGTTAACTAACCATACATGTAGTTTAATCTTAGTAGTAACACAGTGCATCATTCTCAAGTATTTGAATTTAAGATTCTTTATGGAACACATAGACCACAATGTTTGGTGTATCTCTATAACATTTATATATAAAAAATATTATAGACCACAAGGGTTTTTATAGCTCTATATCCTCTATAAAAATAATATTCATTCTTTAGTAACCTGTTTAAGGATTGTGCATTTATCACAACTATATTGAACTAAATTATAGGTTCCATTACTCAGTTCCAATAGTTTCTTCTTGTTTGGTTCACAATTTTCTAAACCCTGTGGTTAAACCATGTGAGTTTTCTATAATTTTGAATTTTGAAATAACCAATTTATCCATGGTTTTTTTTATACCTACTTCTCCTCCCTCTTTGCTCATTTTCATTTAGATGACCGACTGAGTTCCATGAAAGCCTCTCATTCCTCATTTTATTATTATGAGCCCTTTCATTATGGATTTTAAGGTAGATTATAATTAAATCCATAATTTCTATTTATATTTCTTCGATTATTATTTTTTATCTTCCATTTATTCTTTGTTTATTATAATATCATGAAACCTTATATCCATGGTGGCCAAACTTAAGGTTTTTTATGATCTAGTGTTGGTTCATTGGTTTTATTAGGATTGTATAAATAAATTTAATATCTACTTTTTCATATTCTATTAAAGGAATTTTAATTACAATGAGTTATGGTGGTTATTTTTATGATATTTTGTTTATTTTTTAATCCACGTGATGCTTGGGTTTTAAAAATTCATTTTCAATTAAATTATTCCAATACCTGATACTATTTATGATTTTGTAAAAAATTTTCAATGTAATATACAATTGGAATAAAATTATTTTAATGGATTTAAGGATTTTGATTTGAAAAAAAATTTATTTGGTTCAACTATTCATATAGATTCACAAGAGGCAATTTTCAAATGAATTTTAAATTCCAATGGGATTTTTTTTCAATTAATTTATAAAATAGTTATTTCATGTTTTTAAAAATATTTTCCTAATTAAAAAGGGTGTTTGTTTTAATTGAAATATTTTTTGTAAAATTTTGAGTTATTTGGATTATTTTTTAATTATTTTTATGTTGAATTTTATGTTGACTCACAGGATTTATATGGATGTTTTTTTAAGTTATTTTTTAATGTTTTTTTGATTCATTATTTTTAAATGTATTTTTTGTAACATGGTTTTACATGTATTAATAAATTTATTGTTCAGAACAATATATGAAGTGGCTTTCACGATTCTTGTGAAACCCCTGGTTTTGGAACCATTTTTATTATGATTTTCAAAAAACATATTAACCATATGGGATGGTTTGTATTAATATTTGATATATTTATAAATGAAAAATCAATATTTCATGAGAGGGTTTATAAGGTGATTGATATATTTTATTGTTGAGAAATGTGTTGATCATACGATATGATTGTTTTTTATCCATTATTTGTATTTTTTTCATAGTAACACTAGGTATCTATTTAGAATATATAAGTTTATTATACCTCCAATTATATTACCACACTAGCTAGTCTCCCCTAGTGTAATCAATTATCATTCTAGGGAGTTCCTCCAATGATACTAGTGGAGAGAAAATAATGTGGTAATATGTTTTTGAAGAACAACTGAGGTTAGAATTTATATCCACATGAGTATGTCTTGGAATATCACAAGTTAGGACCTAGTTAAATTCCCATTAAGTTATTAAATTTGTTTGATTAATAATCGTGATAAACCATATTTATATTTATTTTATGATTTTCTTGATTTTATCCTTATTACTTATTAACATTTATTCCCAATTATATAACATATATGATGTTTACTGAGAATTATGCTTATAGTTTCTATTTTATTTTTCCTTTTATGTCTGTTTTCTTTCATGTCAACTGGATTGAAAATCATATTGTGAGAAAGGCATTAAATGGCGTAAAATGAAATTATTTTATTATAAATAAAAATTCATCTTCTGAAGGATTCAATGTTTTATCATCCAAGGGTGCTTAAACATATCATTACATAAAATGTGTTGATGATTTCATAATCGGAAAAAAGTATCCCACATGTTATCATTGTAATTTATCCTGAGAAATCCGTTTTTAGAAAAAAAATCAATGTAACATTTCTGAAATTTAAAATAAAAGTAACTTCATAATATCTTTGGTAAAATCATATTTGGAATGTTTAGCTCATTTCATACATAATGTTTTTTTGTGTATTTAGATATTATGTTTTCATTGTAGTTCATGTGTTATGATTCATTATTGGTATCCTATGGATGTTTCAATATGGGGAGATAACCTCATGTCACATGTATTTGAATATATCTTAGATCTAATATTTTGTTTTTTGGGTTTTATTTATACCATCAAATCAGTCCATCTCTACTTGAATTTAGGTCTCCACCAATTTGGAACTTGGTATGTATTATTTATGATGTTGTATAAATCAAAGTGAGATTGGTTATTTATATTGATTATGTTTTCTTTTATTTATTTATTAATTTGAAACTATTTTTTTCTAGAATTATAAAGCATGGATTCATCATGTTGGTTTATATTTAAGGCTCCTTTTCTACTCTACTTTCCTTGAAATCCAACTCATTTCCACTTGGTTGTGTTTGATGCCCTAGTACTAGTTGAAAGAAAATGATTGTAACATCCCACAGTTTTTTCAAATAAATTGAAAATGAATGTATGTTTGTTTTATGTAGATATTTACAACCAGCCTTTTCCCATAATTTTGCAGCTTTTATGTTTGGAATTTTGAAAAAGGCCATCTACAACTGTGATTAGTAAGTTATTTAGAGTTTGATATAACTGACTTGTTTTTTGGTGAATAGTAACACACCCTTATGAATAGTGATATGAATAGTAATATGACCCCTTTAGAATAGTAAATCATACAATTATTTTATTTTCTTATGGATATAAGATAATGATATGTTGATTAATTTTTCAAAGTTTTTTAAAAAATGAGTTATAGATTTAAAATTGTTATTTTTTAATTAATTGGGATTTTATTTTAAAATTAAATAAATAATATTTATAATTTTTTTAAAAAAATGAGTTCATTATTGAATTTTTCACATCTTTAAATGGTTAGTTTGATTTTTTTGGGTATTTTATGAAATTCTAGAATTTATGATGCATAGTGAAATATGGTAAAATACCATATATTCAAATTATCAGTTAAATAAACTATTTATGACATCATAAGTGAAATAAGACAACTTGGTTTGAACTAAAATTCCATTAATACTATTTTGGGCACATTAATTAAGACTATTTATATTCTTGATAAAAAATATTACAATAATGATTAAAATAATAAAAAATATAGCCTCTTCTCTACTATAAATACCACCCTCATTCCCCACTTCCTCCCACACCTCTCATAGCTCGACCCTTACCTAATTTCGTCCCAATACTTCTCACAAGGTTCTTCCCCACGTCCTAAAGCATATTTCCTCACAAAAGGCCAAAAACAAAGGCCTTAAAGAGGATCACAAGGGGAAAATATCAAGGGGTATAAATCTCCATTAATTTTCATTTGTTTTTCTTTCATTTCCCTTTCTTTTTTATAATATCTTCCACTCCACTTATCCAATAGGAATGAAATATATATAATATATAATATTATATATTTTATCATGTTTATAGGAAATTATTCATCAATATTCTTCTCCTCTCCCACTTATTCAGGAAATTATGACATCGTCTATGATGTGTTGATTTCGTGACATCGTAGATGATGTGATTTCAACTTCATTTACCTCCTTCATGATAGGTCACAAAAAGAATTTATGATTTAAAAAAATTATAGATTATTTATGGTATTTTATATTAGGTTATGGAATAATTTTTTACAGATGTTATTAATTTCTGAAATAAAATTAGTTCATTACGATCGAAGAATCGCAGAAATAACTAAAAAAATATCAATGAAGATTTAACTTGTGATTCATTCTCATGAAAGAATTAAAAATGATAAAAGGTATAATATATGGTTTTGGAAATATTTAAATACCATCCCATTACAATTATGATGTTTCACTTCCAATTGAAAAGAATATCCATCATGAACTGATTAGGGAAATTATGTAAAGAACACGACCAAAATAATGGAAGGAACAAAATGATAACAACAAAAGGGTAAAATGATGTAATTAAATGATTATATAAGGTATTATAAATTTGTAAATGTTTATTTAGTATATAATAAAATCGTTTATCCATTATACATGAGGTTTAAAACATTTTTGATTTAAGAAAAACCCAAGGTAACAGAATTCTTAATCGGATTTCCACTATTTGGATTAACATTATACTTCACTATTTATGTGGTGTTAAAATTTTTGTGTGATTAATTTTGTATATATAATGTTTAATTATTTGTATTTACATTCTATATTCATATTATATTCCACTATATTAAGTCTCTCTTCAATTATATGACATTTATATCGGACTTTCCTTTTAAAAACCACATTTAAAATACTGTTTTACGAAATTCAAAAGTAACGTTTTTATGAATTTATTCATGTTGTATGATTCTGGTATTTTTCTTTGGAATTGTTTATGATAAACTATGGGAACTATATATCCCTCCAAATAATTGGTTATGTGTATGTTTTAGGTTGGTCGTATGGTTACTCCAAGTGAAACTGCAATGGTTACAAAAATTGTAATGTAGCTGTGAGGGTTACAAATTATATTTTGGTCATGAGGGTTACAAGAATATGTAATTAATTACCCATGATACCTTTATGGTCCTATTCATGTTATTATGTTTTTTTGGTAATCTTGTTTAAATATCATGTTTAACAAAGTATGTATACATATATGGGTGAAACGTACATCTTTATTCATTGACTAATGTGCTATTTCCTTATATATATATATATACCTAACTGAACTTTTTGTGCTCATCCAAAGTTTTTAAATGATTTTAACATGTTATGAGGATGTGTATATTAGATAAGTAATCCACATTAAATTTTTTAGTAATTTTCAAAGAAATCATGTTTTATTTGAAATGTTCTATATTTTACCAGAAATGAATACAATTTTTATGGTATCCACTCAGTAATAATGTGTCTTGTTATGAATTAATTATGTAACAATTCAATAAATATATAAACATGAAAATATCCTTTAGTCTAAAGGAAGTTAACTCTAGACTAAATTAATGATTCTGTAATATTGTAAGGGTTGGTCCTTAAAGTGGGTACCAGAGGATGGTTTAGATAACATTAGGGGTTAGGGTGAAGTTAATAGACTACTATAAACAATTTTTAATATATGATTAATTTTAAATATTATATCAGTTAATTATTACAATGTTTCTTAAACTATGATATGTATGTTCACAATTTTTGTCTGAAGAAGAAACATGGAAGATGAATAGGAGTGGCACCAACATAATGATATCCTTCCAAATCTGCTGCCTGGAATGGTAGGGATTGGAAATGAGCAATTTGTGAAAGTAATGGATCATACAGCACATGAAATAAATGGTGATGGCATCCATGCACGAGAAAAACTAGAGGTAACAAAATGGAATATCACAAAAGTGGAACATTTTATGAGACAATAACCTATTTTCTTCAATGGATATTCTAACCATGTTGTTGTTGAATGATAGATTAAATCCCTTGAAAAGATATCTGATGCTATGGGATGTTTAGATAACCAAAAGGTATGTTTTTATATTTATTTTTTTGAAGGTGAGACTTATCACCTGTAGTAAATAGTAAATAATATCAAGGATAAAGAGGATACCGATTCCTTATAGTGGGTTGAATTTTAAAGAATTTTCTTTGAAAAATATTTTCCAATTTTTTTGAGACTTAGGATAGAGATTAAATTATTTGAATTGAAGAAAATGGGAAAGATTTACTAACTGTGTATGAATTAAACATCAACCAACTGGCATGGCATGCTCCAAATCTTATTATAGATCTTGATATAATTTTTTTTTTCATTTACTTTGGATTGAAACATATGTATCGAAGGGTGTTGGTTACCCATGAATTCAAAAGTTAAGAGAAACTCGTCCAATGTGAATGGATAGTAGAGATGGATTTTGCTGATGATCATGTGGATTTTGGAAATAAGGAGAAGCAGAGGTCCAGATGGAAATGGATGGATAAGAATCAACCAACGAAATCTAATGGTAAGAAAATCCAGTTTACAGTTTTGGAAAAGTGTTGAAAGAAGCAGTTAGGGGAATGCCTCACCAAAATTGAAAAGTGTTTTCTATGTGATAAAATTGGAAATATGGCCCGAGATTGTAATGAAAATGATCATAAGACTAATCCTCATAAGAAAGTTGTTAAATGTTTTAAATGTGCTAAGATGAGTGATTATGAAACTTCCTACCCAAAGAGAGATCCAAATGGTGAAAAGAAGCCAGACTATAAGCAGAAAGGTGTAGTGAGATCTTTTGTGACTACGTTAGAAGTACTCTCCAATGATGTTGTATAGGGGATCTCATATCTTTCCCATGATTGAATTGATATTCGGATACCATCATTATAAGGTGAAAGAGGATTACATCCTCAAAACAACATTTCGTACGAGATATGGTCATTATGAATTTGTTGTTATGCCATTTGGGTTAACTAATGAACCTACTGTATTTATGAATATTATGAAAATAATATTTCAAGAGTTCTTAGATGAGTTTTTGGTTTTTTTTATTTATGACATTATAGTATTTTCTAAAAATAATTAGGAGTGTGAAAAACATCTAAGGGTTGTTCTACAAACCATAAAGGAAAAAAACTGTATGGAAAATTCATCATGTGTAATTTTTTGTTATAATAGATTTCTTTTCATGCGAACATTGTAAATTAGAATGGAATAATAGTTGATCCTAAAAAAACAAGAGTGGTTAATCAATGCCCAAGACCCACAATTGGTATATATATTCATAGTTATTTTGGATTTTCAGGTTATTACCAACATTTTATTAAAAACATTTCATAGTTATCTAGCCCACTAACAAAGTAAATGTGAAAAGGGGATAGATTTATTTGGAAAAAATAATGTGATGTTTTTTTTTCATGAACTAAAGAAGAGATTCGTGAATTCTCTGGTTATGGACATGCCTTATCGAAATGGTGAGTTGTTATATACAGTGATTCTTTGTTTATGAGACATGTTTGTGTTTTGAAAAAGAATGATCTGATAATTACTTATGGTTCAAGACAACTAACACCTCATGTTTTAAATTATTCAACACATGATTTGGAATTGGAAGCTCTGGTTTTTGATTTAAAAATTTGGAGGCGTCATTTATAATTATCCAAAATTCAAATATATAATGACCATAAAATTCTGAAGTTTATATTCACATATAAGGAATTAAACATGAGCTGAGAAGATGGATTGAACTAATAATTGATTATTATATCACGATCAATTACAATCCAGGAAAAACAAACAATGTGTAAGATACCTTTAGTAAAAAATATCATGCATCATTAACCATGTTATGTTTGGAACATGATCCATTGACTAATGATTTGACAAATTTTGGTTTAGAATTTGATGGTGCTGGAAATACATCTATTTTGTTTTTGGTTTTGTGTTTTCATCATTATTATCAAGAATTAAGCAAGCACAGAAGGAAGAACATGAGCCACTGAAAAAAGAAGAATTGAATAAAATGGGTATGTTTCCAGAATTTAACATTGATAAAGATTGTGTTTTCAGATTTTTTGAAATGTTGGGTGTGCCTTGTGATTCCCAATTGATGAAATATTTGTTTTGTAAAGCTCATAGTTCTCCATTTTTAGTCCATTATGGATGTAATATAATGTACAATGATGATTAAGAGTATTATTGTTTGGATGGAATGAAAAAAGATATTGCAGATTTTACTAAGAATATTTTGACATGTCAATAGGTTAAAGCAGAGCGGTAGTTACAGAAGGGGATGATTCAGGTATTTCTAATGCCAGAGTAGAAATGGGAGAATGTATCCATGGACATTGTGGTGGGATACCTAAGAATTCCCAAAGTAACAATGCGAGTTTTTTATTGTTGATAGACTAACAAAATATGCACATTTTCTTTCTATTCGAGATACAATGTTGTTGGATCAGCTTTCTCGACTGTACCAAAAAGTAATTGTTTGGTAACATGGTGTTCCTATTTTTATTATATATAATTGAGATCCTAGGTTTACTTATAATTTTTTCAAGGGCCTTCAGAAGTCATTGATAACATAATTAAATTTTAGTACATCTTATCACCCACAATCAGTTGGGCAGTCAGAACAAACGATTTAGAATTTGGAGGATATGCATAGATCTTGTTTAATGGACAACTTGAGATGTTGGGGTAAGAAAATCTATTTAGTTGAGTTTCCATATAATATCTATTTTAATTCCAGTATACAGATGAAATCTGTTAAGGCATTTTATGGGAAGCAGTGTCGGACCCTGGAATTTTGGGATGATGTTTGTGAAAGAAAGTTGATGGGGTCAAAATTAGTAGAGGAAGTGGCTGATAAAGTGAAGATGATCCAGCATCACATAAGGACAAATTAGAGCCGGATGAAAAGTTATGCAGATGATAGAAGAAATACATATCTTTCATGGTATGTGAATATGTTTTATTTAAAATATCTCCTTAGAATTGTGCGATTGGTTTTGGTAAGAATGGAAATATATGTATGTAGTTCATTTACTCTTTTTCAATCTTAGATAATGTTGGACTAGTTGAATACCATGTTTCTTTGCCACTGCATTTGTCTTAGGTACATAATTTTTTTTTCATGGTTCGATGTTTAGAAAGTATATGCCAGATTCAACTCAAGTCTTAATCCAAGAAGCAGTTCTGTTAGAAAATAACCCTTCATAAGAAGAGAAATCGGGTTAGATTCATGATCTTAGTGAACATGTATTGTGGAATAAGGTAATACACTTGGTAAAGGTTTTTTGAAGAAACCCCATGGTTGAAGAAGAAACATGGGAGTCTAAAAATGCTATGGGTCAATGGTTCCCTCACTTGTTTAATAAGTAAATAAAATTTCAAGGATAAAATTTCTCAATGTTAGGGATAATGTTAAATCCAAAGGTTTTATTAAAAAATAAATTGAAAATGCATGAATTTTGGGATGAATTATATATTTATAACCCGCCTTTAAACAATATTTTAAAGCTTCCATGTTTTGAATTTCAAAAAATGGTCATCTATAATTGTGGTCACTTAGTAATTTGGAGTCTGATAGAAACGACATGTTTTTTTGGTGAATAGTATCATACCCTTATGAATTGTGATATTAATTGTAATATGATCCTTATGAATAGTAAATTTTATTATTATTTTATTATATTAATTATATAATATAATGCTATGTTGATTAATTTTTTATGGTGTTAAAAACGAGTTATAGATTTAAAATTGTTTTTTTAATTAATCATTATTTTAATTAAATATTAAATTAATAATATTTAGAAAATTATTTTCCAAAAAAGGAATTTATTTTATAATTTTACTCGTCAATAAATATTTAGGGTGAATTTTTGGGAATTTTCTCAAATTCATGAATTTTTTTATTAATAGTGAAATATAGTAAAATACCCTATATTTAAATTATCAATTAAATAAATTACTTTTCACATCATAAGTGATGTAAGACAACTGGGCTCAAATTAACATGTAATTATTACTATTTGGGGTCACATTAATTCAGAATATTCATATTCTTTAGTGAAAAAATTATAATAATGAAAAAATAATGAAAAATACATCCTCTCCACAAATATAAATATCACCCTCATTTCCTCTTCCTCCCACACCTCTCAAGTCATGATCCTTACATATGTTCTACCCAATACTCCACTAATAGATCTTACCCACATACTGGAGCTTCTAGTCTCACGAATTGGCAAAAATCAAAGACCATAAGGAGGATCTTAAAGAGAATTGATCAAGGGGTAGGAATCTCCTTCAATTTTCATGTGTGTTACTTCCATTTCACATTCTTTTATTATAATATCTTCCCTTACTCTTATCCAAGAAGAAAGAAAGCTCCAAAATCTTGTATATTATTTATTTTCTCATGTTCATGGAAATCTACTCATCAATATCCTTCTCCTATTCCACTTATTTATGAAATTAAGACACCGTCTGTGATGTGTTGATTTACCAACGTCATGGATGATATGATTTCAATTTATTTTACTTCCTTCATGAATTTCTATGGAACCAATTTCATGGTTGAACCAGATTATAATTTATTTATATAATCTTATATAATTTTCTTGAATAATTTTTTACACATGTTATTAATTTATAAAACAAAATGAGCTCATTGCGATTGAAGAATCGCCAAAATTACCTAAAAAATATCAATAATGATTTAACTCATTAATTATCCTCATTAAAAAAAATAAAAAATAATATAATACATTGTTATAGAAATATGTAAATAACATACCATTCAAATTATTATTTTTCACTTCTAATCTACTATAATATCCTTCAAGAACCTATAATGGAAATCTTGTAATGAACACGCCCAAAACAATGGTTGGAACAAAATGCTAACAATTAAAGGGTGAAATGATGAAATTAAATGATCATACATGGTATTATAAAGATGGATTTGTTTCTATAAGATATTAATAACACTCTATTAACTATTATACTAGAGGTTTAAACAATTTTAATGTAATAAAAACCTCCGTTATGGGAATTCTTAACCTGACATTCATTTTTTGGTTAATATTCTACTTTATTATTTATGTGGTATTAAAAATTTATTTGTGATGAATTTTTTTCATATTATGTTTAATTATGTTTATTTATATTTTATATACATATTCTCCAAACTATATTAAATATCACTTAAATTATATGATATTTATAATGGTCATTCATTTTTATAACCTCTTTAAAATTTCTGTTTTATAAAAATCAAATGTAATGTTTTTATGCAATTATTCATGTTGTATGATTTTGTTCTAGTTATTGTGAATTTTATTTGGTGAATGGTGGGACCTATATATCCCTCCAATTAATTGGGTACATGTATGTTGGAGGATGGATGTATGGTTACTCCAGGTGTAACTATGATAGTTACACAAATTTTCAGGTAGTCGTGAGAGTTACAAATTACAAGGTAGTCGAGAGGGTTACAAGAATATATACGTAATTCCCCAAGATAATTTTATGGTTCTATTTATGTTCTTATTTTTTTGTGAATCATGTGGAAATATCATGTTTCACAAAGTACGTATATATATATCTGAAAAGTAAATTTTTTGAAAAAAAATTAATATGTTACAAGTATTCATGGACTCATGTGCTATTTCCTTTTTTCTATATACCTTATTGAGCATTTTGTTCTAATCCCAAGTATTTAAATGATTTTTACATGTTATAAGGATGTGTAATACAAATATGGAATCCATGTTAAATGTTTTAATAATCATTAAAAATCATGTTTTATTTGAAATGTTTTATATTTTTCAAGAAATGAATATTGTTTTTATGGTATCTACTATGTAATAATGTGTAATGTTATGAATATATTATGTTACAATTATCTAAAACTCTAAACTTGAAAACTTCCTCAATGTAACGGGAAGTGACTTCTTAACTGTGATCCAGATTATATAATGTAAGAAGGCCAAGTCTTTATAGTGATGGTTAGGAACATGATTTGTGACTTGTGTTGGATAGTTTGATTGATGTTGGATGTTGACCTATTCTAGTTTGTTTACAGTGAACATCATGAAACATTTCTTTCCCTATACTTTCTTATTTTTAAATCCCATTAAAAATCAACTATAAGGTAGAAATAATAATAATAATTATATTGTAGTAATCCTATCATATAATACATTTTCAATAATGACTCAATAAAGGATAATATATTGGGATTGTATTAGTGGTATGTGGATAAAAATTATCAATGATGGTCTGAATCGCAATATTGTGATTTCCCTATCTTAGTTTTGAAAATAAAATCGAAGCAATTTTTAGTGGTTACATGTTATATGTAGCTCTCAGAAATTTTTTAATTAAGAATAATATATTAAATAGGTTAGATAACACTACTTAAATAAGAATTAATAAACTGCACAATTAGTTCTAGACAAGAATTATAATAATCCATTAATTAATATAAATTTCTAAAAATTAATGTATAAATTTTTTCAAAATTTTCAATTACATAGACAAACCAATCCTACCAAATTATAATTCATCAACTTCATATTCTATTACATATATTCACTCATCCACCTCTCATCTAACTCATTAAATTTCACTACAAATGGTATTTAAATCAATGTTTGATGTTATTTTTAAGAAAAGCATTGTTCATAGATCAAAAATATAACATGATTACTATGTGTGTCAAAAAAATATGCAACTTAATAAAAATTACCACTACAGATGTAGAGAATGTAATGAATTTAAAAATAAACACCTTCTTAATGATGATCTTATCTGTCTATCATTCTATCTTAGAATCTATAAATGTTATAGTGTACAATAGAAGAGGTGTTCAAATGAACAATTTTGGGTTTTCATTAGTCTGAATGGATAATATCGAATGAACATGATGGATGAAACCACAAAAATGTGGTTCCTAGACAATGATGGAAACAATGGTCAATATTTTGGGTGAATTATCAAATTTATAAAATTTTAAAGGATTATAATACTTAAAAACAAATATGCAGTGGAAATAAATTAGAGATACGAATAAGAGACACTAAAAAAGAAAGAATTTAGCTATAGGGTTTTAGTAGAATTTTCTCAAAATATCGATAAATTTTGATTTAACTGTGTTTTTTATATGTTTTATACAAAAAGGGATCAAAATGCTAATATAATTAATTATATGTTTTTTAGTTATAATTTTAAATGAGGATAATTTTTAATTAAGTTTCATTTTAAAATGTAGATAGTTTGTCAATTTTTTAAATATCACAAAATTGATCATGTTTTAAAACTTATCTAAATTGGAAACAATTTAAAACAACTAAAAATTATCATCATTTTAATATATCTCTAAATTAGACACATTTTTGAACATGAATAAATTATATATATATATACATATATCTAAGTGCGTATAAATTATTATTTTAATATATAAATAAATATATAAACATAAAAGTAATTATACACACAAAAAATATGTTGACATATAATATATTTATTAGTTTATAAATATAATCGAATAAATTTATACATATGTATATATAATATATATTTATATATTAACTTATATATATAATCATAATAATTTATACATCTAAAAATATTACAAAATATTTATACAATTATATATACAATTGTATTAATATTTATATCTACATGTGTCTGCATGTAAATTAATATTTTGATGAATATATAAACAAATAAACTTATATGTATTTATATTCAAACACAAATATATTAATTTTTCATGTTAATATAATCATACTAATTTAAACATATATATAAATATAATATATACATACACACACAAATATGTATATATATATATATTGTGACCTCATCCCATGAAATGTACCCCTCCTGGGATGACAATAGAAGTAGAGAGATAATAATGTGTGAAGCCCACCTCAAATGGGCTGGGAGATGGTGTCTATCCCCCCAAGGGTATTATCACCCACATGGGAGGCATTGCCACCATAAATATTCTGCAAGTAAGATATAAGATGAGAATAACCACCAAATAAATCCTACCCATAATAAATAATTATGTAATCCAAATACAGGATCTGATGTAATATATAACCTGATATACTTGAAAAGATGATAATAAAAAAAGTAGATAAATCCTCAGTAGTGACTATGAATGACCAACTACTCCTCAACAACTCCAAAAATAATTAATGTCAAGCTCAATCACAAACCAAAACTTTCTAAATTGAAAAGTATTGTATATATATATAAGGTGAGCATAAAATGTATACTCAGTTAGATCATGCCTCAAACATCTCATGAAAAATGTGAAAGAGGCATACTAAACCCTAGTGAGTAAATAAATGAACCTAACTCATAACCTAAACATGTATACAAACATTATCCATTTATCACCATGACCTAATCAAAAAATAATACTCAAAAGTAAAACCATAATATTGAGAACATATATATATATATATAAATGGGTACCTTATAAAAACTTATGTAACCATTTGTTTCACTCATGTCCAAACATCAAATATCATAGGCCATCATCTATAACATGAATAATATTTCATAATTACAGCAAGGAAATCATATCATACCATGAAACACATGCATAAAATCATCACATCCACATAATCTATATGATAAGAATATTATTTACAAAAACTCCTAAATATTGCGTATTATGTATTATACTTTAATCCATCATGTCATTTATAAAACACACATAGGTTCGGGTCTGATCAAGGATTCAAGGACTCCTATGGATCTACTAGAATCCAAGAATTCTGAATGATCTCACCTCATGTATTGGGAATCCTCTTAGGATGGATCATCATATATTTAATGGTGACCTCGGTCTCTATGAGAGAGTTATTGTCGTGATTTACATGGACCATTCCCCTCTGGAGCGTGTGTCTCTTGATGTGAATTATCACCTCATCGAGGTAATATTTGAATTTGAAAACATACCCATATACTTCGAGCACTATAGAATGGTTGGGAAAGCTATCTACATGTGCAAAATTGTGATGAATTACTCCAAGATAGTAACTAATAATATCTCAGTGAAGAACACATCCAAAGGTAAAAATATTAACACATTGAACAATGTGAGAAAGGACTCGAAGATTGGCTCCAAAGAAGTCACCTGGGAAAACAAGGCTACCACTATTATGTCCTGGGCTAAGTCAATTGAGGCAGAGGAAACACAAGGTCGGGTTGTCACTCAAGCTAATGTTGTTATTTTTAATGGGGGGGATATGTTGACATATAGTGGTCTGGAATCAGATATTGGTCAGGAATTATTTGATTATATTTTCTCATTAGCCTTTAGGCTATAATCTGAATTTCCCACCTTGGATCTTATAACAGTAGACATAATTAAATTTGATGCTCTGGATGATTCTGAAGTTGAGGCCAAATCTGCATCTCTTCCAATGCAGGAGTCTGAACCCACCCTATCTCACCCTGTATATATTAAAATGACAGGATCATTCCCTCTATGGATAGTATCAATGTCTAAGGAATGTCAGTGGTTCCCTGAGTACACTCCAAACAAGATCAACACAAATATGTCTAATAAAAGAGAGATGAGGAGATCTAATAAACACAAAGAAGGTGACTGAATACAAAAATGGGGATTTTCCCCCATCAATAATTAATAATGAGAATCCTTTACTAGAATTGACAGTGTATGGAAAACCCTATAACATTATGTTCCCTCATGCTTCTTGTGGTCAAACATAAACCCGCAGTCATGGGAATTTTTTATCCTAAATCTAACAACTTCATTTCTTGTGACTTGCTTTCAAGAAATGGTTATTCCTTTCATAGTTCTACACATGATGAATTTTTTCTGGAAAAACTTTTCTTCCACATTCACCAGAGTGTTATCAACCCAATTTTTGTTTGAGTGGATGAACAAATGATTTCCTGTAGTTTTCAAAATAAAGGTAAAACCTCTTTATGTTCAACGGTTTATTCCTAGAACTCTTATATCAAAAGAAGATCTATTTAGAATCATATTAACAATATATCCAACATTATCTCGAACTCCTGTGTGGTAATGGGTGACTTTAATTACTTATTACATTTGGATGAAAAGATTGAAAATTCTTACAATGTGGCTTCCATGTGAGATTTTAGATACTATATTGAGGAGTCAAACCTCATTGAATTTAATTTAATTGGTGCCAAATTTACCTGGTACAGAAGAAATTTAACTGGTACTAGAGCAAGAAGAATTTACCATTCCTTTGGTAAATATTCATTGCTTGGAATTTTGAAAACCATCTCCTATGTTACTCTTATGAGACATATTTCAGATCACCATCCAATTATCACTACCTTAACATCTACGCGTGACAAGATGACTATTCCTTTTGTGTTTAATAATTCTTATACCACTCTTCCAGAGTCCTCCCATTTTTTGATTGAGAGCTAGAATATGCCGAATTGGAATGGAAAAACTTTTTATTGAATACCCAAGATGAAATATATCAAGGTTATTATGAAGAAGTGGTGCAAGAAGAAATGTATCCTCCTGGACCAAGAAATAGACGATTTGGAGAGATCCCTCCATAAAATTCATTTTGACAACACTAAAGCCTCATTCTCTAGTGAGGGAGACCATGAAACCAATATGTCCTCTAAAATCAATGATCTTCTCAGAATTCAAGATAACATTCAGAAGGATCACTTTAATGTCAAGTGGCTCAAGGGTTGGAATTGTAATACTAAATTTTTCAATTCCCTATAAATAGTGGAGAAATTACAACAACCTCTGTCTTTAATAAAATATGGTGACACAATCTTTGATGATCTTCATAGTATTTTTAATCATATTGTTTCCATCTACACCAACCTCTTTATTGGCCCCAGATATAATGAGGATATTAAGAATGGAATCATTTACAAACTTGTCACTGAGGTTGATAATATCATTCTCACCTCTATCCCTCTAGACACTGAAATCAAAGATGATATTTTTGGACTCAATAAAGAGAGTTCCTCTGGACTAGATAGTTTTAATAATCATTTCATTAATGTCTACATGGAGGTTATTAAATTGGATGATTGTAAACTAGTCAAGAACTTATTTTAGGAAGGCTCCCTCTCTCAAAACATCAATGCACATTTTATATCCCAAATTCCTAAGGTGGAAAATACAAGTGATGAAGCTCAATTTAGACCAATTTCTCTTTTCAACACACTCTACAAGACCATCAATAATATTTTGGCCAATCTGCTAACTAATGTCTCTAGTAAAATCATCTCTAGGAATCAATTTGGATATTTTAGGGGGAGGGAAATTTAGGATTTTCTTTTTCACATCATCTAAATGTGTAAACTTGCTACTTAAGTCAACCAGAGGGGGTATCATTGCACTCAAATTAGATATTGGAAAGGAATTTGATACAATATATTAGAATTTCATTGGATATATTTTACATGAGTTTGTATTTAATGAATGGTTTATTCATGGATTAATGGTAAAATTAGATCCGAAAAAATATCCATTCATATTAATGGATCCCCGAAGAGTTACATTAAGTTATAAATAGGTGAGAAGAAGGGTGATCCTCTCTCTTCCACTATATTTTCTACTTTAAAAGAATAACTTTGCCGACTTCTCCTTCAAGTGATAGTATCATGTGATCTTAAAATAATCAATGTAGAAAGAGGCATCTCTACCCCCTCTCACCTTATCTTTGTAGATGATATTATTATCTTCACTCAAGGTGATTGGAAAAAAAATTCAAAACCTCAAGTGGTCTTTACTATATTATGAGAAAGTCTAAGGATTGGGGGTTAATTGGGGTAAGTTGATTATCTTCATTGGTAATAACATCTATTCCTCATGGAAATCTTGTAAGATAGGTGATCTATGAATTCGTGAAAGGTCTCACCCCTACACCTACCTCAGTGTCCCCATATTCTTCTGTAGACCCCACAATTCTCACTTTGATGAAGTTGTGAGTCATGTTAGAAGGACCCTCTCATCCTGGAAAGGCAAGGATCTCTCAATGACAGAAATGCTTTGTTTAGATAAACATGTTGTCACATCAAAACTGGTATACTCTTTCATGGAATACAGCTGGCCTGTCTCAGTTATAAACACTATAATCTCCTTGATGAGAAACTTTGTGTGGAGTGGTAGTATTCTTGAACGAATGGTTATTTATGATCATTAGAATAGTTGTTGCAAGACTTACTCTAAGGTAGAACTTGGAGCAAGGACCTTGAGATCTCTAATCGTGCATTGGAACCACAGTTCATTTGGAGACTCATAAATGAAAAGTCACGGCCTATGTTCTTCCTCATATCCATGTTGCTTAATAGGATTATTGATGGTAATATGTCTTATGTCTAATATTCAATTTGGCTTGGGCTTAAAGAAATATTTTAGAATATCAACTGTCTGTCTCACTGGATAGTAAGTTCTCAATCTTCTCTTAAATTCTAGACGCGCAACTGGACAAGGTGTCCACATAGTGATAGTGTTGACAGAACTACTCATGATACTAATTATGGTTCCTCTATAATGAATTATCATGAGTATAGAGATACTCTTCCCTCCAAAATTTTGGAGATGATTGATAACAATGACTTTCAATATGGTAATGACTTGTGACTGTGGGAACCCAGTACACAAGGAATTCTTGACTCTAAAGGATTCTATGATCATCTAATTCATGGGAATAGAATAAGGATCGAAGCCCTTAATAAAAAATTTCTGATTTGATCCCGATTTACTATACTCCAACAACATAAACTCTGCAAGATACCAGTGGATGAAATCCTATAACGAGTGGGCATCAACATCTGCTCCAGATGTAGTCTTTACCAGCAACATTGAGATGATTCAAATCATCTTTTCCTCTCCTTCAAAACTTCTACTTCACTATGGATCTATGTATTTGATCTATTTGAAGTGAATACTCTTCCTACTACTGATATTTCCTAGTTCTAGGTTGACCTTGCCGCTACAAAATGCTCGAAATAGGTGATTCTTCAAGTTTTGTTAGCATGTATAGAGGTTATACATAACATATGGACAAGAAGAAAAAATTATCTACATGATAAACCTGCTCCCAATCAAAATGTTTCTTTCTCCACTATTTTATTTGTGGTCAAAAATCCAACAATAAGAATGATAAATGTTGTAGCAACATAGTGCATGACCTTGTAGTCTTGAGGAGGCTCCAAATTTCTAGTAACTTCCAAAAAACCCTTGGAACCATTGATGTTTTCTCGGTTCCTCTATTTGCAGGCTGGGTTAAATGTAACGAAAATGGATCTTCTAAAGGGAATCTAGGGCCAACTGGTTACATAATTGCCTTTCGAGACAATAATAGTGATTTTCTAGAAGTGAAGCATGGCACATGAGGCTATGCTACAACAGTTGAAGTAGATATAATTTGTCTTATTAAGGCGGTTGAAATCGCTAAGCAAAGAAACTGGGACTCGGTTTGGTTTGAAAGTGACTCAGCTACTATCGTGTGAGTAGTTTGGATGGGTCAAATATATATTGCCAGGAATCTCACTAGAAAATGGAATAACTGCTTAAACACTCATGCTTTAATGAATTTCATCATCACACACATTTATCATGATGCAAATATACTTGATGACTGGCTTGCTAACAAAGGAGCCTCTGAAGGGAATTTCACTCACTACTACAGAATACCTGGTGAGTTGATGACCATCCTAAAATGTGATAAATGTGAATTTCCAGCTTTTGAGACTGTGTAACTCTACTTTTCTCTTTATATTAAGCCTTGCTGCTAACTTTTTAAAAAAAGTATTTCATCATCAAGTAAGATTCATGTACTAACCTCAATATTTTATAATATCAATTAAATTTCATAAACATATGGTTACTCTATGACATAGCCTAATATACAACATAAAATATAAAATCATGTTCATAACATCAAACTCAGTCCCATTTTTGGAAATTGATTGTATAAATGACATTCAATAGATGACCATCAGTTAAAAATTAATCTATAAATAAGCATTGTTGAGAAATTAATACTCTCAACTCATCCCAACCACCACACCCTCTATCGCATGACAATATCTTCACATTAAGTACTATGTTCCATCATCATTCTTACCAAAACGATGGGTAATGAACAAACTCTGGTCGACCGGACCCATCACTTGGGTCGAAATGCCACAAGGCCTGAGTGACATTCTTTACTTCGATGGGCTAGAGAAAATTAGCCTAGTATTAAAATAATCTTCTAGGGAATGGTTTCTACCAAGAAAAACGCGCATAATACATACAAGGGTTTGGATATCCATACTAAACAATAATTAGTGTTCAAAAATACACAATAGAGTAAACGCAGTATTGACTAAAATCATATATCATAAATAAAAAAGTATCACTATAAAAAATGTCATATGTAATACATTAAAAAATAAAATTAATAGTAAATGATCAAAATTAATAACAGGGATCGCGAATTTAAGAAATAAAACATACAAATCAAATATAAAAATTCTCAAAAATAGATCCTCATAAAGTAAACCCATGATGCCACATCTCCCCCATCATGAACAACCATAGATAGTGTAATCATGAATTTCCATATATATGTATGGTTCCATTTCCCTTAATTGTGACCTATAAAATAATATTCATACATGTGAAGGGATATATAAGGAGTGAAGAACAAATCTCAGTAGGATACCGCCTTTAATCTTGTTAATTCATATAAACCATACAAACCAATAAATCTATCATTGAAAATTCATTTTTCAAAACCATTCCCCTTTGATGAAATTCCATGTTAATCCAATCCTTTGAAATAAATTTCGATTTCAATAAAAAAAATTCAAAATATATCAACCAATCATGATCAAGTGTTGAAATATGACTGCTCAGTATAAACACGATCATCGTACCCAAACAAGGCATAAATAAGGGTATAACTTAAAGATCATCATATAAAAATTATGAGGAAATAGAAATTACACAAGATATCATAAAAAAGAATAAAAGGAATTCAAAAAGAATATTAAATCCAATTGGTAATATGTAATGTGAACAATGGACTGTAACCATTGGGGTCTAGTGTTACTTACTACAATACATACAAGAATGCCACTCCTACTCCACCATAAAAATCAATCACCCCTCCCACTTATTCACACCTCTACAACCCTTTTACATGAAAAAATATACCTAAATATCATCCTAAAAACCATAACAAATTAAATAACCATCCATTTAGTATGAAATATAATCATGTAATCACTTTTGTGTAAACCAAAAGTTGTTATCCAATGAATATGTAACTTACTTCCTCAAACACTTTGGTTTCATTTCCATTCTCAATCAGCTAAATTATTATTACTCTATTATTATATAATAAAATCAGTATCACCAATATAATTATATATTTTAATTATAAGGGTTAGAAGAAAAATTACACAAAATTGCATCTAACAGATAATGAACTTACCATTCCCGTATACGAAGAACTACCGCCTCACAAAATGATGTTGTTAATTTTTATTTTACCACCTATCATAGTTAGTAATTATGACGGAAAATATGATTTTATATTATATATGTGATAGTAATTTATTATTTATATTAATTTAATTATTATATAACATATACCCTCATTCTTTCCTCTTTTTATATATATGATAACTTCTTTTTTTCATGTGGGGACTACCGCCTCCTCAAAGTGATGTGATTTTTTCACACTCTATATGGAATGTTTTAAGGATGGGTTATGTTAATGTATATGATATATATGAAATAATAATTCCACTATAATGATATTATATAGATATATATAATTACACTTCATTTACTTAATTTCATTCTATGCGATAAGAAAATAGAAACATTGTTCATGCATTAGTACGACCTATTGTATCCCTGAACGATGAATTGGGTTTAATATTTATATCATTTATATATTATCATAAATACAAATAAAAAACACTATGTATTATATTTATATAATTTTTCACTTTTTGTAAATATGGAAATCATAATATGAGTATGAGGATTATGATTAACAAGGAAAAACATGTATGAAAACAGGGCGGTTATGACCCAAAACATAACTTTATCATGGAGTTATGATAAAATGGGTATTATAAAGCCATAAGTAAATAATATATGGTATATATATTAACATCTTCTTTTATATATTTATAATAAATATATACTTATTATTCAATAGGTTCGAACAATTACAATTAGATTCAGGACATAAGGTAAGGTGCTTCTACTCTCACTTTTATTTCACCATGAATTATAATTTATTCAGTGTTCAATCCTGTTTGTAGTGTATATACATCCCATTACTGTATTATATTATTATTATCCTTAAATTTATTGGTTTTTACATACCCATTTTATTATCTATTTTCATGGGGTTTTACCAATCAAAAGTTACCAAATTAGTAAGATAATTTTGTCTCAATTTTCCCTAATTGAGACACATGTAGTTTATAAACCCATATTCTTTTGTGATATTTATATTATTATATTTGACATGTTATATCATCAATATCCTTATTTTCATGATATTTTAAGCTTCGTTTAATTTTATTTTCTTACACGGGGAGTATGATTCAAAGTTACCAATTGGTAAGAGTCTATTGAAACAATCACATCACCTAAAAATATTATTTATGACTATGCTTCCATTGAGGAAATATTATAATCGATATCTCAAAAACTCTCTTGAGTTATATTTTCCGAATGTCATTCATGAATAATTCAGGTATTGGTACCGTTTTTTCAATCTTTTTACATATGATAATTTTGAAAATGTGTTAATGAAATCCAACATCATTTCTCTTTACATTTAGAAATTTTTTTATTTAAAAAAGCCATCTTATCAAAAAAAATTATTTTTAAAAATGATCTTTAAATTTAATTTTGAATTAAAAATGATATGAAAAAAATATGGTTTTCAAGATATATTTATTTGTTTTGTAATCTATCTTTAACGAAAAAGGTTTTCAACATGTTTTCTAGCTTCCTAAAATTATTTGATGAAAAAGGTTTTCATATGGATTTATGTTTTAAAAAAAAACTTTTATAGAAGAAAAGATATTTTACACATCAATTTTTATAAAGGATATTAACAATTTTTTTCTCCATCTAAGATGAAATCCATTGGTGTTGCTAAATCCTTTTGGGGGAAATGATCCAAAGGTATCATTCATATTCTTTCTCTAAATATCAAATGATTTAATGGAATGATTTTTATGAATCTTTTCTCTCCATAATGGGTTATATTTTTATGAAAACCATTTCCCTTTCATAGGTTATATTCTTATGAAACCCTCTTCCTTTCATAGGTAATGCTTTTATGTAATGGTAATGAAACATATCTCTTTTCTGTAGGTTAATATATGATTATATATTAATGAAATTCATTTCATTTCATTGGTTTTAATATGATTATTTATGATCATTTGGGGAAAATATATATTATTTAATTATGATATGGGTGGGACCTATATCACCCTCCAATTCATTGGGTAATGAATTTTATCTCATGAGATATAAAAGGTCAGAAGAGGGAGTGAACTAAGTTCAGTAATTGACTTTGTTCACTACAATGGTCTTAGGTGTGAACCATGACTAAGATATTCATGGGGGTGGACCATGACATCCATGATGGAATGTAGAGTAAAATCACACGACATTAATGGACATATAAGTGATACCTCAAATACTATAGAAATAATATTTATACTTATGTGTCCTCCATAATTCCATGTCTTATTTATATGTTATGTTTTTATAAATTATTCTACTGATTCCCTTATTATTCATGTCTTATAAAATTACAATATTTATTTCATGATTCATTTATGTGATATTGATTATGTATTGTATGATCTTATAATTTCACGATCATGTTCTCCTACCCTTATGGTCATGCTCATTAATACATTCCTACTTTTTTTACCCTTACAGAGCATCTGAGCTCACCCATTTTTATGTTTTCTTTCCCATGTTTATGAAGATTTGAATTATGTGTGATAAGTCTAAGAAAGGTGATAGCCTTGAAGAACCAAGATTGAGATAATGTATCTCACTTATATACCAGTGTTTATATTTCAAATTTTCCTAAGGAACATTACTAATACGTTATTTGGGAGTCAATTGTTTATTGTGTTAAGTATTCCATAAATATATTTAATGTCAATGTTGATAATATAAGGTCATTAATGTTGGTATTAGAGAAAAACATTATTAAACATTGTAAATATGTATGAGAAAAACATATTGAGAACCAGAAGTACATGTTGAAGGATATGTCTAAGGATAAGAAAATAAAACTAAAATATCCCTAAATTTGGATGAAAGATTGAATGAGCGGTTTACTAGAAATTAATCCATTTATTGAAGCTACAAGTGGATATGGATCTAACAGATATGTACCAATTGGTAAAAAATTCAAAAATGTGTGTTGGCCCATGAGTCGAGTGTAAAATGGCACATGAAATTTTTCCTTAAATCACTCTCATGGAATATGTTTTGGAAGTTACTAATCTATTCACGAACCTTAATGAATGATTTAAATAGAAGTTGGATATGAGTAACCTTTAATAAGCCTATGGTTTCATAGATTAATGAATATTTCATAATTTATAAATATTTTAAATGGGTTTTCATCATTATATGGTTCCTCACAACGATAATTGTTTCTTACTCTATGATTATTAGTTTTAGTCAATGGATGGATCCCAAGGGAACTATGTCAATGTTGAGTGTGATGTGAAATGAAATGATTATTCTCATGAGAATCCAAATTCTATGGGAGCATGAATAAAAATCTCATTTCTATGATATCTTATCTTTATCATGCTATGAGTCATGCTGGAGTTCCAAATTATCAAAGGAGAGAACAAAATTCTGTTGAGTCCTTCAAGAGGTAACATCAACCTTGGTAAAAAATATATCAGTTCCACTGAAAATATATTATATGTTATCCAGTGTTTGTAACATGAGAAAGTCATTCATGATTTTTATTATCTAGATGGTGAAGTGGACCAATAGTGGAATACAATCTAGAATAAAAGGTATCATGAAAAAATTCAATCCAAGGATTGGGACCAATTCAATAACATATTTTTTAACAAGTAAATTTATTATATGATTTGTTAAAATATGGATAAAGAGTACCTTGAGATAAAGTAAAGTGATTAAAATCTATAGTAACCTACATGCCTACGTTCACAAGACTTGTGATATATAATATCAGTATTTTCATCAACACCAAGAGTATGGTTGGCAGTTTCTTCAGTGTCTTAAATCCAAGTCTCAGAAGGGAATTGTACATAGGAGACATTAGTAAATATGAATAGATTCTGGGTTTTAAAATTAATGTTGAAATATAGGTTGGAGACACGTATCAATATCATGTTTTTTACAAAAAATGAATGATAGAGTTCAATGGAAAACCTAAAAACCATGAAGAGAAGAAAACAAGATTTATTTAATGTTCTATGTGTGAAAATAGGTATGGAGGAAAATTTCTTAAAGGGATTAATAAATTTTTTAATTGTGGATATAAAGGAAACTGGGAATTTGATTACCAAAGTGATTGGAATAAGTCTTCTAAAAATTTGAATGGAGAGAAACTACATAGAATGAACCTCCCCCAAACTCGTACTACATGTGTAGGGAGAATGGGAATTACGACATCTAGTTTCCAAACCTAAGGGATTAGGAAGATGATCTGTGTCAGCAACCTCTTAAATCGAGGGACAAGGGGAAATCACATGTCTTTACAATCTCTAACAAGGGGTGTGATATCTATGTGGTGAAAGTTACACATACGATCAAATATATAACTATTATTTTCATATTTTATTATATATCTACCCATAATTCCATATCTAAATAGTATTATTAGGGTATTAATATTTAACTAAATTTATTAGATATGGAATTAGCAGTGAGAACCCCTAAAAGTATATTGATTTCCTCATAACTATATGATTTCTCTTCAATTTACATTTGTGGAAATGTGACTTTTTCAAAACATTTTATTCTTCCTTTAGTTTATTTTGATGTAATATTTTCCGTATATTTAATTTCTCTTCATAAAGACCACATCAATTTTCAAGGAATGGAAGTTACGTTTGATATTTTTAAACCAACCCGTAATCTATTTATGAATGTTTTTATAAGTATGAACTTCCTATTAAGATCACATCCGGTATATGGATATTAGTTCCAATTCATAAGGGCTATTTATCTCAAATGGTATGGGAGAAAGTGGACATCAATAATATTCCTATTTTTTTAGAGGTTGTGGATCTATTTCTGATAGAGTCTCTTAGCCTTAAACTAAAATGTGATGGTGTGTTTCTGAGAGATCTCATAACTGGTTCCACACCAATTTTAAAGACTTCATCTAGAATATTATCAATTGAGATGCATGAATTAATGAAGAAACTCCAAGAAATACTTGATACTGGATTCATCTTGACAAGTCTATCTGCATGGGGTGCATCAGTATTTTTCATGAAAAAAAATATAGATTAATTTGAATTTTCATTTAGTTTGAGGATTTGATAAATACAATGATCAAGAACATGTATCCTATTCAATGTATTTATTACTTGTTTAATGAACTCTATGGAGATCAATAATTTTCTAATAATGATATTCATTCTTGATATCATCAATTTTGGGTCAAGAATGAGTATATTCCCATGATGGAATTTTTTACATTGTATGGACACTATTTGCATAAAGTGACACCCTTCATTCTTACTAATTTCCCTATTATCTTTATGTATTTTATGAATATAGTGTTTATATATTACATCAATTATATTTTAGTACTCATTATAGATGATATTGATATATATTAATAGATAAAGAAAGAGAATGAAAATAAAATATAGAATTGTACTAATGTCCTTACGGAAGGAGAAGTTATATGAAACTTTTACTAATCATGAATTTTAACTAAAAATGGTTTTATTTTTGGGTCACATAATCCTAGGATATGGTATTAAAATAGATCCCAAAAAGATATAGGATTTATTATTTTTTCCTATTGAGAACATGGTAACTATTATCCCTAGTTTTTTTGGTTTAGATTAATTTTATAGTGGGGTTGTGGAAAATATCTCACAACTATCTAATCCTATGGAAAGGTTTACTCAAAATGGTGGAAAATTCTTCTAGACAGATGAATGTGAGGAAAATTTCATGGAACTGAAGAGATGTTTAGTCATGGAACTTATGCATACATTTCCCCATAGTACATAAGGGTTTGTAATCTATAGTGATGTATCCAAGAGAAATTGGGATGTGTTGTTATGTAGAAAAACATGGTTATAGCCTTTGACTCGTGAGAATTGGGGATTCATCTGAAAAATTACACCACTTGTGATTTGCGGTAAGATATGGTAATTTTTGTATTAATGATATGTAGGCATTATATTTTTAGGGAAAAGTGTGGTATATATACCAACCATAAATTTCTGAAAAATAAATTCTCCCAAAAGGAGTTTAACATGATCCAGAGAAGATGGTTGGATAAGATTAATGATTATTACTACTCAATATATTACTACCATGGGAAACAGAACATGGTGACCGATACATTGAGCTGAAAAAATCATGCTCACTTGTCCATGTAGAGGATCACAATAAATCCAATATTTATTGATTTCCAAATGATGGATATGTAAATCTTGAAGGAAAGGTGAAATACTTATATTTCATGATTGAATGGAAAATCCTCTAACCATGTGAAGAAAAAAGATGTGCTAAGGGGGATGTAGTTCTTCAAAATAAGTTTATAAACATTCTTTTTTTATCCTTAATCAAGATGAAATGATATGGTTGAGTAATAGTCTCTGTGTTCTATACATACTAGATTTTAAGAAGGAGATATTAGAGGGAGCACATAGTTATTCATTCTATATTCATCCTTGAAGTACGATGATGTGTCAAGACTTGAAATAATATTTCTTGTGGGATTGATGTAGAGGGATATCAAAGAGATTGTATATCAGTTCTTGGTTTTAAAACCCAATAATATGTAGAGAAAAAGGTCTATTTGGATGTTGTATCCATTACCCATACCAGAATAGAGATGGGAGAACACTACCACGTGTTTTTTCAACAGAATCCTGAAAACCATTGAAGTGTTTAATGCTATATGGGTGGTAGTAGATCACATAACTACATAAGATCACATTATCTATATCATAGAACATGTAACACCCCAAGATTCCATGGTACACTTCTCTTTGAATAATAAAATAGTGTGTATTGTACGCAACATCGAGTTCTGACATATCACAACCAATCAAATTAGCCGTTATGAATAATAATACCCAATTTTTGAAATTTCATAAATTTTATCCTTTAAAATAATCTTCATTTTTGGATTTGGAATATCGAAATTAGCTTAGGGTGAATTTTTGGTATTTTTCTGAAAACATTCAATTTTTGATGAATAGTGAAAAACACTAAGTTATAGTTTAAAACTGGATTTTATTTAAATAATTAATTATTTTATTTAAATTTATTTTTTGTCAAAATAGATACATAATACCTATATATTTTCAATATAATTCATTGGATTTAGTTTATAATAATTATATATATATATAATTTTTATTGAACTTTGTACCGTCTTTTACCCACCTCCTAAGAGCATTTGCAAATTTACATAAAACATAATTTTTCCACTTCTGTGTGTTGAATTTCAAAAATAAAAGTATCAAGGATGATATCAGTAAGTAAAATGTGGTTCAATTAGATGAAAATAATTTTGGGTGAATAGTAACTTTGGACTTTTATTTACTACTATTACAAGTAAATAGGGTAATCAAAGGTCAAAATGATATTATAATTACACTTACACATGTCCTAATTCTATTGGATAAGTGTTATACAACCAAAAAAATTATAGGAATAAAATATGATCCTTTAGTTCCACTTAGATTAGATTAGGACATTTATTATTTTTTAACTCAAAGAAGAGTTAAAAGTGTTATATTCAAGTTTTCATAACTAAAACATTTTTAATATACAGTTAAACACAATATAAATTCGATTATAAATATTCATTAAAATATAAAAGGATTTACTACATAATGGTATGTTATTTATAATTTATAGACATTAAATAATTTAATTTATTTATGACACAATGATGATGCAGTAATTACCTTATTAATGAATTATTAAAATTATTAAAATTATAAATACCCCAATAAATTTATTTTGAGAATTTTTATGAATTAAAATAACTTTATAGTTTAATATCACATGTTATGGTTGATTAAAAAGAATTTTTTCGAAGTAATAACACTGTTATAAATTTAGGAAAAACAAAATACCAAATAGTGTCAAAATTGAAAAAAAATATTTTTTATACAAATATTATGTTATTAAATGATATAATATTCCTAAAATTATAAGGTTCATGAAAATGACATAGATAAGGTTATATATATTAATAATTAACCCCTTGGGGTTCTCTTGGCTTGTTATTGTTTGTTTATTAACCATATAATACAAAAATACAATGAGACTTTGTAAATGTCAAACTAATTAACTAAGAGTTAAATCTAAATGATAAGGTTAATATAGTGACTCAAACTTATTTAAAACCCATTAACTGAGTGGATTGTGACCCATGACCACCATATCATCAAAATAAATCAAATTTGATCCATTAGAAACCGGAAAATATTTTATTATAAAATAATATTTCAATCTTTTTCTATGCTACCCTCACCCCTCTTATAAAAGTGAACTTACACATCTCTCAAATTCAATCCTTCAATGCCATTTAGCTCGGCCAAATCCTACCCAAAGACCCTCTCAACTGTCCTCCTTTTATCCTATAGGCCTAACTTTTGTCATAAATCCATCCTAAGGATCCCTTTTGATCAAATCAAAAGGAAGAACCCGAAGAGGAGATAAATATCTCACCACCTCTTTTATGAATTTTCTTCTTACACTTATTCTTTCCTTGTTGTTTACATTATAAAAGAATAAATCCAGTATCTTCAATATACTTGGATGTTATTATAAATATGGAACAACCATATTCATTATTCCATGATGTGTAATGTATATGGTTTTTGTTTATTCAATCGCTTATTTCTTATTACTTCTATGGACCAGAAATATTAAAAAATAAATTGAGAAATAAAATTGCATTATGAATGTAAATTTATTTGTATCTAGTAGGTAAATAGGCCAAATATAGGTATATTTATTTAAACTGGTAAAATAAAATAAATATAAGTCCTTGAAATCAACTTTTAATATCCAGGTTGCCTCTAAATATCTTCCCTTTTCTACGGTTTTTTGGATCAATCTTTTATGTTTGTTAACTGATTAGAACATGGTACAAATCTATCCATCTTGTACTTACCCTCATCTAGAACTGTGGTGCATATGGGTATGTCTTTCTCTTCAACCTCTGTTGGTTCATCATGACTTGTGGTGGGCTAAAGTTTAAGTACATTTATAATAAAAATAATAGGAAATTGAAATATAGCCAGATTTTTTAGTTGCCTTATCCACCACAAATTCATCCTTTTCTTCCTCTGGTTCACATTTTAGAATTGATTCTTCACTCAAACATATTGTGTTATCATCTTTATCTTGAAATTGTAGTAGGGAGTCCCATTATTCTTCAGTGTCAAGAATGTTTTTGATGTCAGAGCATGTTTTCTAAATTTCTTCTTACATTACCATTTCTACTTCCATTATAAATTCACTAGTATGTACCTCCTTAACCTCTTGATCATCCTCATTTACCACGTATTCTTCCTCTTTTTTGAGAAGTTTCAAAAATATTTCTCCATGTTCTTCTAGGTATTTATGTATACATATTAGGGATACATCGGGTTCTGATACTTATTCTAAAGTTAGAGGAAAATCATTTTTAAAGATCACAATATTATACAAGAATTGCTCATTGATTTCATTCTCCTTATTTTTTCCATTTGTTTCTTAAATAGATAGAATATCATCATCATACTGTTTTTTATGATCATCTTCATAATACTCAATCCATGAATTATAATTTAATGGTAGATTATTCACAATGGAATTCAAATTTGTATTAACTTGAGACATGTGAGAAATCAATTTTCCCTATTCACTGAGTTGGAATTCATGATCCTCCATTCGATTATCCAATACTATAATTGAATGTGTGTGAAATGTTGATAGTCTATCTTCTGAATTATGCACCTGATTTTGGTATAAGGAATGGGATTGATGAATTTCTTGTTCTTGAGGACGTTTTGTATCGATAAAATGGTCTTCATCCTCATATCTACATATGTCATCTAAAAACAACATGTATATGTAGTAGAATCTATTGAATGGTGACAATTAAAATTTAAATTTATTTGGGCATGATGAGAGGTTAGTTCTATCTTCTCACTGAGTTTATCCCCATTATTGTCCATTAACATTCCATCACTTCACTACCATTGGTGAGAAATCTGATTAGTCTTTCTTCTTGATGATTCTCATGATTTTTCTAAAATTAGGAGTTGAAATGAGTGTACTGGTTGGCCCAACAAATTCCTTCGTAGCATTGATAGTTGGGATCCCCTCCATTGGGTTGATAGTATGATTCATTCCACTACTATGGTTGGAATTCATCCTAGTCGGTATAATATTAATCAGTACAACTTTCATAATATTGTGTCCACAAATCCAAATTCAGTTCTTCCCATGCATCCTAATACTCCATATATTTATCGTCATTTGATGTTACTTTGAAAATTGGGTGTTATGACATCTAATTCATCATGAACAACACAAACAACTACCGAGTGAAAATTATTGAAAAAAAATTGAAAAATTAAAAATTAAAATATAGATTAAAACTAGTAAATAGAAATGGGATAAGAAAAGTATTGTTCCTAAGAAATATGTCTTGAGTTATCCACAATGCTCTCATTCTCCCTACCAACATCACTAAAATTTGACACGCCCAAAATACATCCTTTATTCCATTAGGCGTGAGTCTAATTAGAAATTTATAATGTCACAAGAAATACTAACTACAATGGTGTAGTTTATCAGAAGAACAAGGTTGAACCCAAAGAGAGCAAGGAAAACAGTGATGAAAACTCATTACTAAATGATAGATTTCACCAATTTCTAATTGATTTTATTAAACAAAATATAAAATAAATATAAAAATTTTTCAAATAGGGAAACAGAAGAGACAAAAATCAGTTTCCATGTATAGCTTTTATAAATTAACTAAATTAAAATATCTCACAAAATAATCATATTGAATAGTTGTGTAATGAAACACTATCGTTGATAAAATAAATTTTCATTCCATATCAAACTACATTATAATACCAATTCATCTGGGTCAGATGAATAACAATAGATAAAGTGTATTTATTTCATATTTCTAAATTCATAAGTGTAATTACATTCCAGGGTCATGAATAAATCATCTTAATCATGTTGGGGTTCATTCATTATTGAAAAATATGGTCAGCAATTCAATGACTAATACAGTGTAAATGCAGGCACAACATGATACTATCGAATACAATCCTCATTATGAGCAATGGAAAATAGAAAAATGACAGTATCCACTCCCCATTAACCGATTCCACTCTACTCAATGAGGTTTATCCAATCATCATTGGGTGGTTGCCGATGATGAGTAAACTGATACCCATAGTTGAGAGATTACAAAATAAAAGATTGGGAGAGTATTAAAGAAGCATTAAGGAAATGATAATGAATTTAATTAAACTAAAAAGAATCCAATTATTAGTTAAAAGATATGAATGAATAATAAACTAAATTAGAAACCTATCTATGGAATCCTTATAGTGGTTGTGCTTCCTTCCTCCGGTCTATAGTATTCCAGAATTCCTTGAATGGGTGACTGAGGGGGGTTTTTATTGTTTTTTTCCCATTGAAACATGCCGACCATGTGATTATTTTATTCACACATTGTCATTATCACAATGTTTACCTGTCATACACATCATGTACTTAAGATCAGAGTTTTTCTTAGCCACATAAAATCTATGAAAACATCATATATTGGTTTGACTCTGGTCAAATCGTGTACACGAATTTAATGAAATGTACTCGCAGTTCACAGGATTTTCCATCATCATGAATTGTTATACTCGGTGTGAATCATGTCATGAAATGATAGTACACACTGTTTACTCCGAGTACACAACATATACCAGTACAGGCCCATAATTTAAATATTCCATCATCATCAAAATCTGTTGTCACAATGATTTTCATTACTTGTGGTGAAAAGTGTCTCTCTGTTCCCCATTTTCCATATTTTCTTTATACTTCTTCATGAGTCAATTAAAAATTATAATTTACAAAACACTAATATCGCACACATAAATTATATCACAAAAATTGATGTGTCATAAATTCATATGTAATAACACATTAAAATATGTATAAAAAATAAAATTATTAATATTTCATTACTAAAATTATTGTTTCATTTATATAGTGATTTTCATGAGTGAAATTATTAAGGGGGATCAATTATATACAATTTTTCATATTATAATTATCATAATTTCTATTTGGTATCATATTGTAATACATTTAGTTATTATGTCTCTATTTATTTTCAAAATATAATTATAAAATTAAAATAGTATAAAAAATTCATATCATGTGTTTTATATGATTTATATAATAATACATTACCAATAATCATACAGTTATATAATCACAAGTGAAATTATATTTATAAATATTCATGTCATTACAATTATCCTTAATGAAATCCACTCCATCATAAATACGAGTCTGTTTTTTAACATGTATAGATTCTTGTTAACCATAATGTATGTATGGATTGGATTTTTAAGGTGTGGTGGATGATAAAATTTACTATTAGAGGGTTAAAACAAATAAGATTGATGTTTCTTGAGTTTCCGTGTTATGTATTTTAAACATATAAAGTGCGGGATCATTTATCTTAGAGAAGGGGTTTCACGAACTGGTCCTTAATTTCAATTGGGAGATGTACGTTACATATTGTCTTTCCCTCGAAGAAACATAAAAATGTTTCCTAGAGTTTGGACCAGTTTCACAGAAACCTAGTTACATCATGGTTCAAATGTGGGATCCATTAGCAATTCCTTTTGCAGTTAAGAACACCTCCACCCAAACATGAATTAGAATTTGGGGATTGAATTGGTTTTTCTGGAATCCGTCAGTTTTGTGGGAGGACGCCTCTTCTGTTGGCTTACCTATTAAGTTTGACAAGGAAACTGAGTATCCTAGGTATGGTCACATTGCTCGTGTATGGGTAGAGATTGATTTAGCTCATGTTCTGATTAATAGAATTTCCCTTATTGTGGGTGATATTATGTTGGATTAAACTATACAATATGAGTGGTGACCTAATTTTTTTAAATCTTGCCTATGTATTGGTTATTCCCTTTAGCAATGTCACAATAATATGAAATGTTCACTATGTAAATCCTTGGTCCATGCCCTAGATTAGTGAAGAAATAATAAAGTTAAACATAAATTAGTAAGAAATTTTTAAGGAGGAAGGATCCTCACAAGGATGTTAGTTCTTCATTTGTTAAGGCTGTCCAACAAGGTCTGTCAAATACTGATGCTTTTCAGAAACCTAATAATGCTGATGTTGCACAGGTGAATGTTGGAAAATTAGAGTAGGCTAACTTTGGATTCACTAGGGGTCAAGATAACTGGTCCTGAGTTGATGTGGCTGAGGAGGTGGAAGGGTATCAATCGGATCATGAGGCTACTTTCTAGAACAAAGTAAATCAAGTGTTAGATCGTGCTGCACTAGCTTATACTTGTAGAAAGGGTAAGTTGAAGATTTTGGATGCTTATGGATTCCAGCTGGTGATGCCTAAGAAGCCTAGGGCATGTCCCACTATATATTATGAGGTGAAGGTGGCTATGTTGGATACTTATATGGATATAGTGGATCCAATGGTGGACAATGCAATTTTTTTAGATGTTTCTATACAATACGGGATTAAGTATAGTGTGAAGGTGGATAGAATTACTTATCTTCAAATGTATGGTGGTATGCATGGTGTTATTGGGGAGATGGTTTTCTCTGATCTTCTGCAATTAAGCAGGGTGCTATTCTGGATGGACCCCCTTTTAATTTGGAGGAAGTCGTTGAGGTGGATTCTTGGATGCATATAGTTGATCTGATGGTGGAAAATGATGATGCAGGAGATGTTGATGTACAACATGTGATTTAGGATGGACTGTTGGAGGATAGAATTGCTTCTGTTGATAATTCTAGTGGTCCGCAAGGTGTTCCAGGGGGGAGGGTCTGCTCTGATCTTCTGCATCTACGTAGGGTGCTATTCTGAAAAGATATCCCCCTACTAATTTGGAGGAAGTTCCTACACATGGTCATTCACAGGATCTTGAACGATCTCCTCAAATTTTAAAGGATCAACAGGGGAATAATCTAGATTCCATTTCAATGGTTGCATCTGGAAATGTGGCATTGAAAGTACTAGAAAATCAAGCTATCAATTTATTCTCAATGTTAGAGTCAATTAATACACTTGAGTTTTATTTGCTTAATCGTGAAGGATTCAGGAATGCAGGATTCAGTAATCGAATGTGATCCTCCTCAAAAACTACTATTATTGAAGGTTGGGAGACTCCAAAGGTTATGGAACAGCCTATTCCCAATGACACACAATATTTTGTGGCAGTTCATGACTCCAAACATGTACAGGAGGCTCATCAAGACCTACATGGGGAGTCTCTCAATGAGGTTTTGGTGATGAATGATGAATAAGTGATGCATAGGGGAAGATGGTGACATCTATCTAATTAGGGAGGATCTCTGGGTTGAGGCTGGCTCAGAAAAAGTTAATAATTGGGCATCTAAAATGTATGTTTAGTTTTCTATCTAAGTGTTGTGTTCCACATGTAATAATTTCCTATAGTCTATTGTACCACTATCATTTTTTTAATAAATTTTTGCGGTCATGGGCATGGGTGTTTGAACCCATGGAGGAGCTTCTTTTAGTATTTTAAACATATGATGTAGAATCATTTGCTTTGAGATAAATTAATGGTTGGATGAGGTCAATTTTTTCATCAATTTAATCTATTCTATAATAGAGTATTAGTAAATGAGGGTAGTTAATTAAATAATAAGGGCTTTGTTCTAGTGATGGATAATGTACCACGGAGAGTGCAGAGAAATGTTTTTATTTAGTTTGATATAGGTTTGGTGTTGTAAGGTAATTATAAGGTATCTTTATTTGTATGAGGATTTATTATTACTACAGATTCAACCATATGATGTCATAATTGGGATCAAGTGGTAATATTTTATGTGTGGAACTCCTGATTTAATCTTGTAACCAATTATGGGGGGGGAAGTTTTTTGAATTCATCAGAGAGTGGGATTATCAGAAAAGATGTTGGTGTTCAGTGACATTTTTTTATACTTGGATGTTTTTCATTTTATTTAGTAGAGTTACCATTGTTGAATTTTCCTAGACTATATAAATAGTTTCTAAATGTTTTTTCTTGGTGATTATGTCACCCTATCCCATGATGAAATATTGAGGTTATGATATATTAGTAGCATTTTGCCTCTTCGATCTTGAGAGATCCATATTGGATGAACCCTTATGAGTTTTTTTGGGTTGAGGAATTAGAGTAATGACATGATCCAAAATGGTTTAATCCTACCCAATGTGTCTTCCTGGGGTTTTCTATTATTATTCAAAAAGAAGGGGGGTTTTATTTTGAGGATAATCATAGAATATCAGCAATTCAACAAGGTTATGGTCAAAAATTGTTGTCCCCTTCCATGGATATAAATTTTTTTACATTATTTCTATAGAGTTAGCTATTTTTAATAGATTTTTATGTGTTTCGGAAATAATTATACAAATATGAGTGAGGATGAAAACCGGAAAATAATTTATGTGTAACTATGACAACTTTCTATTCATGATTATATAATTCTTTATCATGAATTCACTATATTATTTCATGGTACGGATGAAATTTATTTTACATGGGTTCATGAATCAATTCTTGTTTTCGTTCATTGATTACATTCTCATAAAACTTGGGAAATTTGAGGAACATACTTAGTTTCTCTGGGTTCTCATGTAAGTCAATCAACACCATTAACACTATAGAAATTTATCAAAGTGAGTGTATTGAAAATTAGAGGCGAATTTTCATCAGAATTTAGTGTCTCAACAAGGAGAATAGTTCAGTCCATTGAATATGTAGATGGTCATTTCATGGGCATCATACAGTAATTATGTAGAGGTATATAGTTTCCTTGTCCATACTAGTTATTATTTAAGGTTTGTGTCCAAAAATGTCTTGGAATATAACCCCATTAAAACCTTGAATAAGAAGAGATAATATTTCATATGGAAAGACCGTATTTAGGAAGATATTTACTACTAAAAGGAGAGTTTGATTGATTCTCCCTCTCTTTGAATCCCATAAGATGTAGTTATGTTTGTGGGTTTCTATGGTGATTGTTATAGTAGATTGAGATGCATCTACATTAATTAGAGGAAACTTATTTCATTTGAGTATAGGTCATTATTTCCACATAATAATAACTATATCACCCATGAACTTGAGGTGGTAAGAGTGGTATTATTTCTAAAACAATGGATGAATTACCTTATTTGTGAGGGCTTTATGCTATTCAAATATCATAAGATTAAGTGGCATATTTTCTCTTTGAGTGATTTTAATCAATATCAATAATGGTGGTTGGAGTTCTTAAAAGGCCATGACTTAATGATTTGTCACAACAAGGGGATTTGGAATATAGTTACTGATACCTTGAGTAGAAAATAAAGAAGGGGCATTTTTGTGAGTTTGGGGATTCATGGAGAGTAACATAGGAGCTTGTAATGATCTATCTTCATATTAAGTATTCTGTATGTAAAGATTTCCTAATCATACATATTTTTTAAGGTTGATTACTCTTAGAGTTTGAGGTAATACAAGATTGTATTTTCTATGGTGATTATCTTGATTGGTGATTAGAGGATGGATAACATTAAATTTTATTCTAATGGAGAATATTTATTTTTCCAATGATACAAGTGGATATTCATCAAAATCATCATATCTCACCCATGTAAATTCATAATTATTTATTCAGGATGTATGATACATTGAGGTGTTTTTTATAGTTGTTATAGTTTAGGTATATTCTAGTAGTGTTTGCGTTTTAGTTTTTATTCTTTTAGTAGGAGGATGAAGAGCATCATTATCTAGGTGGTGTTTTAATAACAATAGATTTCCTCAAGTTGAAGTGGGAGAATAATTTGATGGATTTAATCACAAGTATATCCCATTACCAATGAATATATGTTTCTATATTAGTGATCTTAGAAAACTTGATGAATTGAGCACATTTTTTGGTGATTATGTATTAGTTTGTTCTAGTTTTACAAGACAAAAAGTATGTAGATGAGATAGTGAGTCTTTGTGGGGTACCATGGACAATCAGATCTTATCAATATTATTATTTTACATCAAAAGTATGTAGAGTCCTTCAGTATGATTTTGGGTATCACTTTAGCCTTAGAACTACATTCCATAAATAAATATATAGGATGATAAAGAAACCCATTCAAAAAATTAAGGATGTACTTCAAACATATGTTCTGTCTTTTTAGGGATTTAGGAAGTATAACGTTTCGTTTTTTAGTTTTATAATAATATATACATGAATCATTTCAATTAATTTCATTAGTATCCTTAAAAATATTAAATTTTTTAGATCATATTTGGAGATTCATCAATTCTAGGACAATATGTGGTGTAGTCCATGATAGATAGGTTTTAGAGTATTTTTATAAGATTATGGTCATTTAGGAGCATTAAAATTATTCTTTTGGTTGGAGGAGGATACCTCTAATGTCTTATTATAAATTTCTTGTGTTTTTAGGGTTTATCTTCATTTTGGATAGTGGAGGTTTGTTCAATGGTACCATATCTATTGTTAATTAGTCCTTTTTAGGCATTTGGACATACTATTGAGGTAGTACAGTAGTTGGTTTTACCATAACTATTTGATTAAATCCATGATGTCTTCCATGTTTAATGGTGTCATAAGATTAATTAAGATGGATCCATTGTAAATTATGGGGGATATGGATAGAGATTGTAGAGACCCGGAGCTTGACGTACATGGATATTACATTACTTTTGCGGAATACTTAGTATATAACAAAAACACACACACAAGGACTATAATAGTTTAGTGTCTTTGAAAACATGGAATATAATCTTCTAATCATGGTGAAAGATCTTCAGCATCTCCTATAAAGATATTCCATTTTTTTACCTAAAATCATTCGTTATATCCTGGGGAAAAGAAAACATAAAAGGGTGAGCTCAATTTCTCTGTAAGGGTAAACAAAATAAATATCAGTCACATCATATTCATAAGAATATAACATTTAGGAAATCTTAACCTGCAAAAGAGATCATAATAACATAACATGGAATAAATCATAGTAGTGAAATTTAATGACAATAAGCATAACTTAAAACATGAATATTTGTGGAATACACACATAATCATAGAGAATCATTTCTTATTAGTGAAGAATCATTTCAGAGACTATCTTAGTGGACAAAATCCATTTATGAACCGAGTTCACTCCTCATTTCAGTCCTGTTTCACTGAACCAGATTAACCTGTCGTTCCCTCCATTTCTATATCATGAGATATAAAATCTTTACCCAATGAATTGGAGGGAGATATAGGTCCCACCCATCTCATAATGATACCATTCTTATGTGTGCCACAAAATCATAAACCATACATCATAGCATAACCCAAGTTATAAAAATGGGAATCTTAAACATCGTGACATCATAAAACAATTCATATAAGATAAAGGAATTCATAAAAATATTTCTATCACAACATAATAAAATCTATGTAATAATAGGGATAGAAACAGAATCCTATATTATCTTAGATGGAAAATAATTTTGATAAATCACTTGAACTCCATTCTTGAGGAAAATATCCTTTCTACTTCAAAAACATTTTCCCTTTCTTAGCATGTCATACAAATTTAAACTAAAAGAAGATGATTAAAAATAAACTTTAAAACTTGTAAAGTAAGATTCTTGGAAATATTGTTTTAAAAATCCATTCATTCCATATAAGTTAAAAAAACATTCTTCTCGTACTTTTTTCAGAAAAGTCAAAAAGTACTTCGTACGAAAAACGACAAAAGATTCCTTTCATATCTTTTACTAAAAACTCATCGAAGGGTAAAATTTGATATAAAATATTTTAGAATGATATAAAAATTACATATTGAGGAAAAATGGATGTGGATGATAAAATACACCCCAGCAAATACCAAAGTATAAACAATCACGGATAAAAATGAGATTGTGATATTTTCCTTTACCTTAGGTCCGATTTGCTTCATATGTGTCTGAACCTCCTGTATAATGATTTAAATAATGTTATTGAATTATTCCAGAATCATACTTATTTTTATGATATCATATATGGTTCACTTATGACTTAATTTTACCCGTTCTTTTGTAAATTCCATGTTAAAGAGCATTTTGGGTAAAATCGTTTCTTTTGTCATCTGTGTTTTGACTTGTAATTATTCATATCATTACATAGCTCATGATTACTTAATTCTAGAATATAAAACATGATTTATATATAGTATATATTCAGAATATACATATATATAATAGATCTATAAATGGAAAGAAATACACCGTTCATGGAGAGGGTAGGCCGTACGTACGCATGAATGCTATTTTTGTTTCCTTATTGAGTTGAATGGAATTGATTAGATGACATATATATATATATATATATACATAAATACAGTATCATTTATATGTCATATATTTCATGATTACTTATTATATATACTTTATAATCATTAATGAATGGTTAACGTGGAGAATGAATCTCATCGCGTCGTGGAGATGGTAGTCCGTACGTACGCACGAGTAATGATATCATCCTCATGATCGTGGAATTGTATTGGAGTGTATGTATACTATATCAGAATCAATATCACTTTACAATAATTATATATAGTTATTATGTACACCATTATCCAAGTAAGGTGGTGGTGGAAAATAGATTATCCCACGGCGTGGAGACGGTATTTCGTACGTACGCACGCGCGGTGATTTCGTTTTCCGTAGGATGTATAGATGGTGAAATAGGGTTGTTTAATACTTATAATAAAATATCAGTATATTAGTGATACTGATGTTATTACTTTATAATGAAACAACCTAAGAAGAAGAAGTGGAAGAAGAAATAAAGTTGAAAGAATCGGTAACCGACATTACCTCTTCTTTGAAGCGTCACTTTGTGTCCTCCTCTCAGGGCACTAAAATTGGTCTTTGAAGAAGACCAAGACCTCTAGGATGTTTCTAGGGAAGTGGAGAAGTGAATTTGGCCGGGGTGTCGGATCTTGAAGGCTCAAAGTGTTGCGAGGAAGAGAGGGAGGAGGTGCCCTTTTATAAGGGAGGAGAGGGGCACCTTTGGAATAACTAAACATATTATTTTTTAATAAAGCCAAACTCGGTTTTAAATAGCTAAAAATTGATTTATTTATAAGCTAAGGTGGGGATGGGTCTAAATCCCCTCATCCAATAGAATTTGGACAAGTTTAGTTTACTATTTTAACCTTATCATTTAGTTTTAACTTTAAGTTAGATAATTTTACTCTTACCATGTCTTTTTGTGTTCTTACACTATAAGGTTAATAAACTTACTATAACAAGACAAACTAACCCCAAGTTGTTTATTATTAATATATATAACTTTATCTAAGTCATTTGGCCGAACCTTATATTTTTAAGAATTAAATAACAATTAATAATATAATATTTGTTTTAAAAAGTATTTAATGTCAATTTTGACAATATTTAGTAATTAATTTTTGAGAAAATCATAACAGAATGATTTGTTCTAAATAAGTTAATTAAATCAATACTAACATTTCATAGTAACCTATAAAATTAGTGTATTTAATAAAAAGTCTCAAATTACATTTATTTGGGTATTTATAACATCAATTATGTCAATATTTCATTAATAAGATAATTACTACATCATCTTAGTGTCATAAATAAATTAACTTATTTAAAGTATAAAAATTAAAAATAAAATATCATTATGTATTAAATCTTTTTATCTTTATAATGAATATTTATAGTCTAATTTATATTATGTATAAGCCTATATTAAAAATGATATACTTATTAAACATTGATTTTAACTATTTTAACCCTTCTTTAAATAAATTAATAATAAATGTCCTAATCTAATCCAAGTGGGCATAAATGGTCATATTTTATTCCTAAGGTTGTTTTTGGTCGAATTAAACTTATCCAATAGAATTAGGACATGTGTTAGGGTAATAATAATATCATTTTTACCCTTAATTACCCTATTTACTTTTAACCGTGGCAAAAAAAAGTAAAAAGTTACTATTCACCAAAAATCATTTTTATCTCATTGAACCACATTTTACTTACTTACACCAAACGTGTCTCTTTGATTTTTTAAATTCCACTCACAGAAGCGGTAAAATTATGTTTTATGTAAATTTGTAAATTCTCCTAGGAAGTTGGTAAAAGACGGTCAAAAGTTCAATAAAATATTTATATATCTAAATTTTTTATAAAATGACTCCAATGAATTACAATGAACATATATAGATATTATGTATCAATTTTGACCTAAAATAAATTAAAATAAAATAAATAATTATTCAAATAAAAATTCGGGTTTTAAATAGAACTCAGTGTTATCACTATTCCTCAAAAATTGAAAGTTTTCAGAAAAATACCAAAATTTCACCCTAGGCTAATTTCGATATTACGAATCCAAAAATGAAGTCCATTTTCAAAAATAAAATTTATAAAATTTCAAAAAGTGGGTATTACTATTCATAATGACTAATTTTAATAATATTTTAATAGCATATCATTGTTTAGCGAAACTCGGTATTGCGTACAACACACGCTATAATGTAAGGTCGCACTTGCATGTAATGTAAGCCAAGTCAGGGTTGCGTGTTGTGCAAGAATTCATCGTTGTTTCGTATAACATAATCCAACCATATTTCATTTATACATTGAATATATATATATATATATACTCAATGTTGCGTAGAATAACTATTATCAAAATTATGTGTAACACGATCCAAGAATAATGTTGCGTATACTGCAAGCTAATACGGTGTTTCGTATAGCACAAGGTAATCTTGGTGTAGCATAAAACACAAGAGATTAATGAAAATAAAAGAATATTTTTCATAAAATCTCGGGGTGTTACATTCTACCCCCATTATAATGAATTTCGCCCTCAAAATTCTTCAGGGTTATAAATGGTTTACTACTCGAAAGTTTGTTTAATAGAAACCCACATCGTCAAAAGGAATACCAAAACTTGGCTTTAAAACTAAAGTATGAAATGTAACAGTTACCCAAATTAACTCATCACTGGGTTTCCACATATGAGAACATAGGTGAAAATATGGATATGGAAGAAAAATCTAACCATCAAGTTCTGATGGAGAGTGGTAGAGAACATGGCTATGAAATAGCCAACAATCACAAATCCATAGATTTGCGATGATCTAAGGTTCCATCTGATTCATCAGATATAAGGGCACTAGGACAACATTTTTTTGTTTTCAAGATCATTTCCCTATAGGTGATGAAATTGGAAATAGAAGAAATACTTTCGTGATTTTGGTACAATCTCATTGTTGTTCGTGCTTTGAAAAATTTCCACTTCATCTCTTAAAGAAAGGAAGTTGAATTTGTTATTCGTGAAGTGTTAACAGATCATGTGATAGAATGATGGGTCATTCCATATATTTCAATCAAAAGGTTAGAAAAAGTTATCAAGTATACATAAGTCCATCTATGGTAAGATTAATCATATATGGTTCCTAAAATGGACTTATACTTCATATATCATACCGATTAATAAAATAAAACTAGTTTCTACTAACCAATAACTTCCTATAGGCCATTGGTATGCAATAAAGGCCAGTTGCACTTCGGTTGTGGGTTCGATTCCCACAACCTTGTCTGACGCGATGGGATGTCACCCATCCTACAAGTTGTCCTTTTTCTAAAACTATATTACTATAACATCCCATCAATAATATCGAAAAATGTTCTATCCTTAAACAATACTAACTTCTGTCCAACATAATCCATTCTAATCATTAGGCTTATCTAAAATACTTCGGTCCAAGATCATAGTATAAAGAAAATTATTACTTGAAATGACACATAATAATCACGTGAATTCCATCATTTATCCCCCATATATCATAAGATATATCTTGTTGGTCAAATTACAAACAAGTGAATACCTTAATCATGTATTCTCTTTAAAAATGAATACCCATTAAACCTTAGTGAAAACATGAATGCTGTCAAAAGATAACTCTTTCCACATACCAAAATCCAAAAATTCTATATACTCAAACCATGATATAACCTTCTCCTTATATCAGTCATGAGCTCATGAATACTGTTAAACATTTAATTATCTCCTTATCCCATCATTATGCACATATCATCTATATTCCAAAAATATATGAATATCCTTTAATGGATACTGGTACCATTAATCATACACATTCAAAACTCAAGGAATGACAACAGTTTAACAATCCTTAGATGTCTCTTTATTCCATAGTACAATGAGATTACTTATACAACATTACACTTGATAAACATGTAATCATTCCACTACCTTCTTAAACCATTGACCGAGCTTCAAAAATTCTTTCATCTCACATATCATTTATAGTCTCTTCATCATCATCAACATAAATACTACCCATACAACCGTACTAATTCTTTTCATGAGACTTTCCCTTAGGGAATTGGTTTGCATAATGCCTGTACATTTCACATTTAAAACATTTAACCATTGTTGATGTCGTAGCAATACCATTATCCTCATCCATGGTGTTAACTGAACCTTATCCTTTGCACTTACTGGCTTTGTGTCCTTCTTTTCCACACCCAAAGCATCTTCCCGTTCCCTTGAAAAATTCTCCTCGATGCCTCTTCCCACATGATTTACATGAGGGAAATTGAACTTTCTTTCCTCTATGATCGTCATGAAACTCCATCATTCTCTAATTATCTGAGTCGGGAAATGTACCAAAGTTGAGATTATTGATCATATTATGAGACTTCTGATTAGGCATAATAATGATGTTTGGACTTCCAAATCCCGTGTCATTTTCTTTCTCATGAATAATATCATTCCATTGTCCGTCATATCCTCCATTATCATGAATCTTCCTATTTCCAGCCATTTTCTAAAACCCAAAAAGAATAGTGTGAGTGTAACACCCCAAGCTTCTACGGTACGTTTCCCTTTGAATAATGCGATAGCGTGTGTTGTACGCAACCTCGAGTTCTAACACACACCACAACTAATTAAACTAGCCGTTGTGAATAGTAATACCTAATTTTTGAAATTATATATATTTTATATTTGAAAATGGACTTCATTTTTGGACTCGGAATATCGAATTTAGCCTACGGTGAAATTTTGGTACTTTTCGGATAACTTTCATATTTTGATGAATAGTGAAAATTACTAAATTTTAATTAAAAACAACTTTTTTAATCAAAATAATTAATAGTGATAAATTATGAATTTGAGTGGTTTTAAAGTATATTTAGAATATATTTTTACCATTTAATATAATTTTGGTCATTGGACATAATTTTACAATTAAACCGAACATAAACAAGTGTCAATCTTTTGATAGTTATTATCTCTTAAAAACACGCTTTTTGTTTTGACAGCGGGAATTAATTTTAAATTAATTTCTGCCACTTCTGTGTTTTGAATTTAGAAAAATGGATTCCATATTTGGAATCAGGATGTTCAAATTGTGTAAATAGGTAACTTTTATTTTTAGACATTTTGAATAATTACTGCGGTAAATATTTTATTTACCATGGTTAAGGGTAAATCCGGTAAATAAGGGTTAAACAAATAATATTATAATAATACTAAATTACCCTAAAACGTGTCTTAACCCTATTGGTTGATACATAGTCGACCATGGGCATCTTTGGGTCTATTTTGGGACCCCATGGATCCACTTGTAAGTGATAATGACACTTTATTTTAATTAAGTCAAAATGAATACAAAAATGACACAAGCATATATCTTTTAGAACAAAAATTTTTACATAGGGTTATACATGTTGGATTTTCGATTATAAATATTAATTAGAAAGATAAAAAGATTTCCTACATAATGATAATTTATTTATAATTTTTAGACATTAAATAAGTTATTTTATTTATGACACAATGATGATGTAGTAATTACTATAATAGTGAAAAATTAAAATAATTGATATTATAAATACCCAAATAAATATAATATGAAACTTTTAATGAATTAAACTAATTTTCTAGGCTAATATGATATATTAGGATTTATTTAATGGACTTTTTTCGAAGTAAGCAATCTGTTATGAGTTTCACAAAAATCAACTATTGAATAGTGTCAAAATTGACATAAAAGAGTTCTTAAAACAAATATTATATTATTAATTGATATTAAATTCCTAAAAATCTAAGGTTCGGCCAAGAGACTTATATTATGATAGGTTAATCATTAATGGACCACTTGGGGGTCGCTTGGATGTATATAGTAAGTTTATTAACCATATTATATAAAAATACAAAGAGACATTGTAAAAGTGACACTAATTAACTTAGAGTTAATACTTAAAGATAAGGTTAATATAAGTACCCAAACCTGTCTAAATTCTATTGGTTGAGTGGTTTTAGACCTATCCCCACCTTAACCTTTGAATAATAAACTTTGGAGCCATTAGAAACCGAATATGAATTTATTATAAATTAATATTTCTAGCTTTTCCAAAGGTGCCCCTCACCCCTCTTATAAAAGGGCACTCCTCCTTCTCATTTCTTCACACCTTCAAAGCCTTTTGGTTCGGCCAAAATATGCCCAAATACTCTCCCAACATCCCTCACTACAACCTAGAGGCCTTAGTTTGATCAGAAAGCCAACCTAAGGAGCCCTTTTGATCAAATCAAAAGGAAGAACCCGAAGAAGAGGTAATGATTTCACCACGCTTTTCTAAGTTCATTTCTTCTTCCACTTCTTCTTCCTTTGTTCTTACCATTCTAAAATAATAACTCAAGTATCTCACATATACTGTGATGTTATTATAAGTATGGTACAACCATATTCAGTATTCTATCCACCCTTTGAATAACATGTCACCATACGTGCGTACGTACGGCTTACCGTCTCCACGTCGTGGTGTAATTGTTATTCAATATAATATTATTTGGATTGGTATAATAATGATGTGTAATTCATGTAAATAATAAATATAACATGTTAATGATTCTGTATATATGATATACCATTCATTTATATATTATTTTAATATCAAAAGAATGATATTGTCGCTCGTGCGTACGTACGGACTACCGTCTCCACGAACGCGATGAGATTCATTCTCCATCGTATCCATTCAAGTATAATTATCATTTTATGATTTAAAAATGATGTTTAAGGACTTGATATCATTCTGGATATGAATAAGATACAACAAACATGGCTTATTTAACAAAACATATAAAAGAAAATGAGTAAGTTAACACCCGAAACGATGATAATTCTAAGATATTATTAATAAATCAATGTTAAAAGATCATATATGATATCATATTAATATATATGATTCTTGTATAATTTAATAACAATTATTTCACCATTATACAGGAGGTTAACCTACCCCAACCAAGGAAAAGTACAAGGTAAGGGTTATTTCACAATCTCTTCTTTATCCGAGGTTGTTTATACGTAATAATCTACTGGGATCTCGTTATCATCCACATCCATGTTTCTTCAAAATGTATTTCAAAACATTTTTACTATTTACAAGAATATGGGTTAAAGTCATTTATACCCTTGTTTGACTTTTTATAAGAGGTTTATAAAGGAATCTTTCCGTCATTTTCAAAACAAGGTCCTTTTTAACCTTTTCGACAGAATTGAGGTAAGAATGTTTTTTTTAACTTATACGGCGGGTGCGGTTATTTTCCGCCGTTATAAAATCGTCGAAGCTTTCCATACAAGCTTATAAGAATATTTTCAAAGAAAATGTTTTATTTTATATGGATCTTAAATGATTTCAAAATAAAAGGAGATACTTCTTTAAAAAGAATTTTGATTTCATCTATGTCAACATCCTTTGATGGATTTTAAGATTATTTGAAGTTGATTTATTATGATACAAAACTTCTATATTGTATTGAAGGTTTTGTGATATGTTTGACTGTGGATATGCTATTTTTATACCATTCATAGTTTATGGTGAAATTATTGACATTTCGTAAGCTAGTTTTAATCCGAATGTTTATGTTATGTTTAAACCTTTTCATATGGGAATGCATTGGACTTAATAAGTGATGGGTGGAGCCCGCTATAGCTCCTCGATGCATCGGTAGGTCTCATGAGACAAACTAGTGTCTTGGCACAAGGCCTTGACAAAATCTTATTTGTAGTCTTGGCACGAGGCCTTGGCTATGTGGTTATGATAGTCTGGCATTATGCATTCCAACATTATGAAAGTGGTTATTTATTTTTGCATGTGATTATTCGATTAGTGGAATATCCATGTGAATAAGTAAATGGCATTATTTCATTTTATTTATGCCATACCATGTTGAAAGTTCATGTTTAAAAGGCTTTTGTTTTAGTTATACATTGCCTTAAATGTTTATTCTTATTGAAGAAAGTTTCCGCTATATTGTTATCCTTACTGGGCATTTGAGCTCACCCATTTTCTATGTTTTATTTTTCCCAGGAAGTGAAGATGTAAGTTATGAATGACCTGCAGGGATATTATGAGGGGATTGTAGTGTGGACTGTGGAAACATTATGTTGTTGTAGTAGTTTTTGATTTTATGATGTAATGTAAAACTTATGAATATATCTAGTGTTTCCAAGGCTACTAAACCAATCGGTCTTTCGAGATTTGATCTTTCTTGTGATCATGCCAATGTTATGTAATTAATGCACCGACTCTGGGTAGCTGGGGTCGGGGCGTTACAGTTGGTATCAGAGGAAGTTTAGTACAAACCTTGGAAGCTAGATTTAGATAAACTCTGATTAGAGCACGTAGACCTAAGATGAACTTTGAGGATTAGTATAGAAGAACTTCCTAGAATTTTGGTATTGTAGAGATTTTGTGAGTTTTCCGAGCAATACATCCCTGTCTGGATACGAGCAGGTAGAGGCGGCTCTGGAACAGATGTACCTAGGGGTAAAACCCGAAAACACCGCTTTGAGCTAGACTCGAACGGGAACTGGTGCACGACAACGGGCCTTGCTGCACTCTTGGTTACGACACTCCTGGGGGATATGCTTAGGATAACTCTCATTTTCTTTACAAATCATTATGAAGGGTTTATGAGTATATACTTCCTCAAAGAAAACATTTTTATGATTATGGATTATATCCATAAATAGTTCAATTTATGTTAAGTGTTTTATAAGTATGGGATTATGTATTTTGATTCATAAACTGATCTAGTTTATGCCATTGTTTAGAAATGGCGCCTAGTGGAAGAAATGGAAACCGTATCAATGCACGCACTCCATGTAGGGATTTCCCTCCTGCTCAAGATAATTATAGTGGGGCTGGTGATGCAACTGGTGCTGATCAGCTAATCACCGTACTGGGACAACTTACTCAGGTTATGAATAATAACCTTACCCGTATGGAGCACCCTGATCCGCAGCGTGGAGGATCAATGTTAGATCGATTCATGAGGCAAAAACCACCAACGTTCAATGGGAATACAAATCCCGTAGTAGCTGAGCAATGGATATTTTCCCTAGAGAAAATATTTCAGGCTTTGGGGAGCAGTGAAAGGGAAAAAGTTATCATGGCAGTTTACCGCCTCACTGGAGATGCTGATCAATGGTGGTCATTGATTCAAAATACGAAGGAAGATGATGAAGTATCAAATATGGAATGGAGGGAGTTCAAAGATCTGTTTTTAGAAAAATACTTCCCTCGCGACCATCGAGCAGATATGGAAAGGCAATTTCTGAGTCTGAGACAAAAGGAGGATGAGAATGTCACAATGTATGAGGCTAACTTTACAAGGTTAGCGAGGTACGCTGGTGATTATATTCACAACCCAAGAAGTAAGATTGATCGTTTCTTTGATGGGTTAAAACCATTTCTCCGTCGAGCATTAGTCTCACAATCCTTTTCATCGTACGAAGACATTGTCTCATGTGCTATCAAGACCGAAAATGAATTCTCTAAGTCTTATGACTTTAAAGCAAAGCAAGAGAAGAAGAGACCTGCTGATCAATATGGGAATGGAAATAAGGGGAAGAAGGGAAAGGTTGAATATCCATCTTGTGGTAAGTGCGGGAAGAAACACCCCGGTGCTTTCCTGAAGGGAATGGGAGTCTGTTACAAGTGTGGTGAAAAAGGCCACCAAGCTCATGATTGCAAGGGGAAGAAGGAAGCTACCAACGTTCAGTGCTACAATTGCAGGGAGATGGGGCATTATGCAAATGCATGTCCTAAGCGTCAGGAGAACTTACCTCAGAAAAGGCCAAGGGATCAAGGCCAGGCTTATGCTATCACTACTGCTGAGGTAGAAGCTCCGAAAGACGTGGTGGCAGGTAATTTAATGGTTTCCTCAAGTTTAGCAAATGCATTATTTGATTCTGGATCATCGCATTGTTTCATATATTCCCAGTTTGCTAAGAAAATTAGATATTTCCAATTTGATTTAATAAGGGAGTTGTCAGTTAAAACTCCTAAGGGAAGTATCGTTGCAACAATGTTTTGTGAATCAGTCCCCATTAGAGCACATAAATTTTCTTTATCTGCTGATTTCATCGTCATACCTATGATTGAGTTTGATATAATCCTCGGTATGGACTGGCTTTCGGACTATGATGCGAAGATTTATTGTAAGAAGAAAGAGGTTACGATTTTTGATGATAATGATAAGGAGCACCTTATTTTTAGAGCAGAATCGTCACCACCTAATTCTTATTTAGATCCACCCCCTGTAGCTCAACGTAATTCAATTATCGGGGAGGAAGAGAATGAAATAACTGTCGGTGAGGAAAGGAATGTTCAAATAGAGGATGTACCTGTTGTGAAAGAATTTGTAGATGTATTTCCGGAAGATTTACCTGGACATCCTCCAGAACGAGAAGTTGAGTTTTCCATTGATTTGATTCCTGGATCAAGGCCTATATCGAAGACCCCTTATAGAATGGCCACTGTAGAGTTAGTCGAACTAAAGAAACAACTAGAGGAATTGAGTAATAAGGGATTTATTCGCCCTAGTGTTTCTCCATGGGGAGCCCCTGTTCTTTTTGTTAAAAAGAAAGATGGATCTATGAGGTTATGTATCGACTACAGGGAGATCAATGCTATAACAATAAAGAACAAGTATCCCCTACCTCGTATTGATGATTTATTTGACCAACTGCATGGAGCTCAATACTTTTCAAAGATTGACCTTCGATCTGGATACCATCAGTTGTGTGTGAAGAAGGAAGACATTCCGAAAACAGCATTTCGAACCAGGTACGGGCATTACGAGTTTACTGTAATGCCGTTTGGATTGACTAATGCACCCTCTGTATTCATGTATCTAATGAATAGAGTTTTCAAGGAGTATCTCGATGAATTTGTGGTGGTATTTATTGATGATATTCTGGTATACTCCAAAACCTACGAAGATCATGAAAATCACTTGCGCATTATCTTGAAGACTCTGAGGAGGCATGAATTATATGGGAAGTTTAGCAAGTGTGAATTCTGGCTTCAGGAGATTTCTTTTCTTGGCCATATTGTCTCTAAAGATGGAATCTCTGTTGATCCTTCTAAGACCAAGGCAATCCAAGAATGGCCAGCACCTACGAGTATAACTGAGGTACGTAGTTTTATTGGTTTGGCAGGTTATTATCGACGTTTCGTCCAGAATTTTGCCCGATTGGCTAACCCATTAACGAAGCTCACACGTAAAGGGGTTAAATTTGTTTGGACAAAAGAGTGTGAAGAATGTTTCGAAGAACTGAAGAGAAGATTAGTCAATGCTCCTATATTGACTCTACCATCGGGGAATGATGGGTTCGTTATTTATAGTGATGCATCAAAGAAAGGACTTGGTTGTGTCCTTATGCAGAATGATAGAGTTATTGCCTATGCATCACGACAGTTGAAAATTCATGAACAAAACTATCCTACTCATGATCTCGAGTTAGCAGCAGTGATCTTTGCTTTGAAGATATGGAGGCACTACCTCTATGGTGAAAAATGTGAGATTTATACTGATCACAAGAGTGTGAAGTATATTTTCTCACAAAAAGAACTCAACATGAGGCAAAGGAGATGGATTGAATTACTCAAGGATTATGATTGTACGATACACTATCACCCAGGAAAGGCAAACAAGGTGGCAGATGCTTTGAGTAGAAAAGACCATGGAGTTTTGAACAATATGAGAATTGAAAGGGATCCAATTTTCATGGATCTAGTGAAGATGGACATGGGAATAACCAGGGAAGGTGAAACATCAATGCTTTTTCAAATGGTTGCCAAACCATCTTTACTAGAAAGGATTAAGAGTTCTCAGACTGATGATGAAGAATTCCAAAAGAAGATTAAAGCTGTGAATGATGGGAGATTGAGAGACTTTGCGTATGAAGGTGGAATTTTGAAATTCGGGAAGAGAATTTGTGTTCCCAATATACCTGATCTAAAAAGGGAATTGCTGGATGATGCTCATAGTTCCAATTACTCTATACACCCTGGGAGCACCAAAATGTATAGAGATTTGAAGGAACATTTTTGGTGGGACAATATGAAGAGGGAGATTGCTGATTTTGTGTCAAGATGTATGGTTTGTCAACAAGTGAAAGTTGGAAGGCAACAGCCTGGAGGAGTCATGCAACCTCTTCCCATACCGGAGTGGAAATGGGACAATATTACAATGGATTTTGTCATGGGGCTACCAAAGACTCCTAGAAGGAACGATGCAATATGGGTTATTGTTGATCGTCTTACCAAGTCAGCACATTTTCTTGCTATAAAAGAAGATCTACCCCTGGAACGTCTAGCAAGGCTATACATTAATGAAGTTGTGAGACTTCATGGAGTACCCCTATCGATTGTTTCTGATCGTGATCCCCATTTTACTTCAAGATTTTGGAAAAGTCTTCAGAAATCCCTGGATACTGAACTTCATTTGAGCACTGCTTACCACCCTCAGACAGACGGACAATCAGAACGGACTATTCAGACCTTAGAAGACATGTTGAGATCTTGCTCACTTGATTTTCAGGGTATGTGGGATCAATATTTACCACTAGTAGAATTTTCCTATAACAATAGCTTCCATTCGAGTATTCAGATGGCACCATATGAAGCGTTATACGGAAAGAGATGTCGTACACCAACCTGTTGGGATGACGTTGGTGAAAGAAAACTTGTAGGCCCAGAACTGGTGGAGGAAACGGTGGAAAAGGTGAAGGTAATCCAAAATCACATTAAAGCAGCTCAAAGTAGGCAGAAGAGCTATGCCGATAATCGAAGGAAGGATTTAGAATTTCAAGTCGGTGATCATGTTTTCCTGAAGGTATCTCCGTGGAAGGGAGTCATACGTTTTGGTAAGAAAGGTAAATTGAGTCCCAGGTACATCGGACCTTTCGAAATTCTAGAACGAATTGGGGCTGTAGCTTACCGATTGGCAATGCCGCCAAGTCTCTCCAAAGTTCACGATGTGTTCCACGTATCTCTGTTGAGGAAATACATGCCTGACCCAACGCATGTACTCACCTATGAAGATTTAGAACTGGAACCCGATCTGTCTTATTGCGAAGAGCCCATCAAGATTCTTGATACGAGAGAACAAGTGCTGAGAAACCGGACGACGCGTCTGGTAAAAGTTTTGTGGAGGAATCATAAGATGGAAGAGGCAACGTGGGAACCCGAGGAACTTATGATGAAGAACCACCTGAGTATTTTTATGCAGTAATACCCTAGATATTGCGAGGACGCAATTATTTGAAGGAGGGGAGAATGTAACACCCCAAGCTTCTACGGTACGTTTCCCTTTGAATAATGCGATAGCGTGTGTTGTACGCAACCTCGAGTTCTAACACACACCACAACTAATTAAACTAGCCGTTGTGAATAGTAATACCTAATTTTTGAAATTATATATATTTTATATTTGAAAATGGACTTCATTTTTGGACTCGGGATATCAAATTTAGCCTAAGGTGAAATTTTGGTACTTTTCGGATAACTTTCATATTTTGATGAATAGTGAAAATTACTAAATTTTAATTAAAAACAACTTTTTTAATCAAAATAATTAATAGTGATAAATTATGAATTTGAGTGGTTTTAAAGTATATTTAGAATATATTTTTACCATTTAATATAATTTTGGTCATTGGACATAATTTTACAATTAAACCGAACATAAACAAGTGTCAATCTTTTGATAGTTATTATCTCTTAAAAACACGCTTTTTGTTTTGACAGCGGGAATTAATTTTAAATTAATTTCTGCCACTTATGTGTTTTGAATTTAGAAAAATGGATTCCATATTTGGAATCAGGATGTTCAAATTGTGTAAATAGGTAACTTTTATTTTTAGACATTTTGAATAATTTCTGCGGTAAATATTTTATTTACCATGGTTAAGGGTAAATCCGGTAAATAAGGGTTAACAAAATAATATTATAATAATACTAAATTACCCTAAAACGTGTCTTAACCCTATTGGTTGATACATAGTCTACCATGGGCATCTTTGGGTCTATTTTGGGACCCCATGGATCCACTTGTAAGTGATAATGACACTTTATTTTAATTAAGTCAAAATGAATACAAAAATGACACAAGCATATATCTTTTAGAACAACAATTTTTACATAGGGTTATACATGTTGGATTTTCGATTATAAATATTCATTAGAAAGATAAAAAGATTTCCTACATAATGATAATTTATTTATAATTTTTAGACATTAAATAAGTTATTTTATTTATGACACAATGATGATGCAGTAATTACTATAATAGTGAAAAATTAAAATAATTGATATTATAAATACCCAAATAAATATAATATGAAACTTTTAATTAATTAAACTAATTTTCTAGGATATTATGATATATTAGGATTGATTTAATGGACTTTGTTCGAAGTAATCAATCTGTTATGAGTTTCACAAAAATCAACTATTGAATAGTGTCAAAATTGACATAAAAGAGTTCTTAAAACAAATATTATATTATTAATTGATATTTAATTCTTAAAAATCTAAGGTTCGGCCAAGAGACTTATATTATGATAGGTTAATCATTAATGGACCACTTGGTGGTCTCTTGGATGTATATAGTAATTTTATTAACCATATTATATAAAAATACAAAGAGACATTGTAAAAGTGAAACTAATTAACTTAGAGTTAATACTTAAAGATAAGGTTAATATAAGTACCCAAACCTGTCTAAATTCTATTGGTTGAGTGTTTTTCGACCTATCCCCACCTTAACCTTTGAATAATCAACTTTGGAGCCATTAGAAACCGAATATGAATTTATTATAAATTAATATTTCTAGCTTTTCCAAAGGTGCCCCTCACCCCTCTTATAAAAGGGCACTCCTCCTTCTCATTTCTTCACACCATCAAAGCCTTTTGGTTCGGCCAAACTCTGCCCAAATACTCTCCCAACATCCCTCACTACAACCTAGAGGCCTTAGTTTGATCAGAAAGCCAACCTAAGGCGCCCTTTTGATCAAATCAAAAGGAAGAACCCGAAGAAGAGGTAATGATTTCACCACCCTTTTCTAAGTTCATTTCTTCTTCCACTTCTTCTTCCTTTGTTCTTACCATTCTAAAATAATAACTCCAGTATCTCACATATACTGTGATGTTATTATAAGTATGGTACAACCATATTCAGTATTCTATCCACCCTTTTAATAACATGTCACCATACGTGCGTACGTACGGCTTACCGTCTCCACGTCGTGGTGTAATTGTTATTCAATATAATATTATTTGGATGGGTATAATAATGATGTGTAACTCATGTAAATAATAAATATAACATGTTAATGATTCTTTATATATGATATACCATTCATTTATATATTATTTTAATATCAAAAAAATGATATTGTCGCTCGTGCGTACGTACGGACTACCGTCTCCACGAACGCGATGAGATTCATTCTCCATCGTATCCATTCAAGTATAATTATCATTTTATGATTTAAAAATGATGTTTAAGGACTTAATATCATTCTGGATATGAATAAGATACAACAAACATGGCTTATGTAACAAAACATATAAAAGAAAATGAGTAAGTTAACACCCGAAACGATGATAATTCTAAGATATTATTAATAAATCAATGTTAAAAGATCATATATGATATCATATTAATATATATGATTCTTGTATAATTTAATAACAATTATTTCACCATTATACAGGAGGTTAACCTACCCCAACCAAGGAAAAGTACAAGGTAAGGGTTATTTCACAATCTCTTCTTTATCCGAGGTTGTTTATACGTAATAATCTTCTGGGATCTCGTTATCATCCACATCCATGTTTCTTCAAAATGTATTTCAAAACATTTTTACTATTTACAAGAATATGGGTTAAAGTCATTTATACCCTTGTTTGACTTTTTATAAGAGGTTTATAAAGGAATCTTTCCGTCGTTTTGAAAACAAGGTCCTTTTTAACCTTTTCGACAGAATTGAGGTAAGAATGTTTTTTTTAACTTATACGGCGGGTGCGGTTATTTTCCGCCATTATAAAATCGTCGAAGCTTTCCATACAAGCTTATAAGAATATTTTCAAAGAAAATGTTTTATTTTATATGGATCTTAAATGATTTCAAAATAAAAGGAGATACTTCTTTAAAAAGAATTTTGATTTCATCTATGTCAACATCCTTTGATGGATTTTAAGATTATTTGAAGTTGATTTATTATGATACAAAACTTCTATATTGTATTGAAGGTTTTGTGATATGTTTGACTGTGGATATGCTATTTTTATACCATTCATAGTTTATGGTGAAATTATTGACATTTTGTATGCTAGTTTTAATCCGAATGTTTATGTTATGTTTAAACCTTTTCATATGGGAATGCATTGGACTTAATAAGTGACGGGTGTAGCCCGCTATAGCTCCTCGATGCATCGGTAGGTCTCATGAGACAAACTAGTGTCTTGGCACAAGGCCTTGACAAAATCTTATTTGTATTCTTGGCACGAGGCCTTGGCTATGTGGTTATGATAGTCTGGCATTATGCATTCCAACATTATGAAAGTGGTTATTTATTTTTGCATGTGATTATTCGATTAGTGGAATATCCATGTGAATAAGTAAATGGCATTATTTCATTTTATTTATGCCATACCATGTTGAAAGTTCATGTTTAAAAGGATTTTGTTTTAGTTATACATTGCCTTAAATGTTTATTCTTATTGATTAAAGTTTCCGCTATATTGTTATCCTTACTGGGCATTTGAGCTCACCCCTTTTCTATGTTTTATTTTTCCCAGGAAGTGAAGATGTAAGTTATGAATGACCTGCAGGGATATTATGAGGGGATTGTAGTGTGGACTGTGGAAACATTATGTTGTTGTAGTAGTTTTTGATTTTATGATGTAATGTAAAACTTATGAATATATCTAGTGTTTCCAAGGCTACTAAACCAATCGGTCTTTCGAGATTTGATCTTTCTTGTGATCATGCCAATGTTATGTAATTAATGCACCGACTCTGGGTAGCTGGGGTCGGGGCGTTACAGTGAGAGGCAAAAATCATGCTAGGGAAAACAACATAGTAAAGGGGGAGCACCCTCAATATCTAACTTCTTAGGTTAAATTCTAATATCGTTAACTTAGTTCTAGGACTATATCCTATACATATACTAATCCTTAGGGACATCCCTAGACATACCTTAGAAATATCTCTAGGGATCTCACTAAAATTTTTGCATCCTAGTTTCCAAAGGTTGACAAAACATTTCCTATGATACCAACTGTAGAGACCTGGAGATTGACGTACATGGACATTACATTACTTTTGCGGAATACTTAGTACATAACAAAAAAAACACACACAAGGACCGTAATAGTTTATTGTCTTTGGAAACTCGGAATATAATCTTCTAATCATGGTGAAAGATCTTCAAAATCTCCCATAAAGATCTTCCCTTTTTTTACCTAAAATCATTCTTTATATCCTGGGGAAAAGAAAACATAAAAGGGTGAGCTCAATTTCTCAGTAAGGGTAAACAAAAGAAATATCAATCACATCATATTCATAAGAACAGAACATTTTGGAAATCTTAACCAGCAAAAGAGATCATAATATCATAACATGGGATAAATCATAGTAGTGAAATGTAATCACAAAAATCATATCATAAATCATGAAGCTTTGTGGAATACACACATAATCATAGAGAATCATTTCTTATTTGTCAAGACTCATTCCCAAGACTATCTTAGTGGACAAAGTCCATTTCTGAACCGAGTTCACTCCTCGTTTCAGTCCTGTTTCACTGAACCAGTTTAAGCTGCCGTTCCAGCCATGTATATCTCATGATATATAAAATCTTTACCCAATGCATTGGAGGGAGATATAGGTCCCACCCATCTCATAATGATATCATTCTTATGTGTGCCAAAAAATGATAAACCATACATCATAGCATAACCCGTGAAATAAAAATGGGAATCTTAAACATCGTGACATCATAAAACAATTCATATAAAATAAAGAAATTCATAAAAATATTTCCATCACATCATAATCAAATCCATCTAATAATAGGGATAGAAACCGAACCCTATATTATCTTAGATGGAAAATAATTTTGATAAGACACTTGAACTCCATTCTTGAGGAAAATATCCTTTCTACATCAAAAACATTTTTCCTTTCTTAACATGTCATACAAATTTAAACTAAAAGAAGTTGATTAAAAATAAACTTGAAAACTTGTAACGGAAGATTCTTGGAAATATTGTTTTAAAAATCCATTCATGTCGTATAAGTTAAAAAATACATTCTTCTCGTACTTTTGTCAGAAAAGTCAAAAAGTACCTCGTACGAAAAACGACAAAAGATTCATTTCATATCATTTACTAAAAACTCACCGAAGGGTAAAATTGGATATAAACTACTGTAGAATGATATAAAAATTACATATTGTGGAATCATGGATGTGGATGATAAAATACACCCCAGTAAATACCAAAGTATAAACAATCCCGGATAAAAATGAGATTGTGATATTTTCCCTTACCTTATGTCTGATTTGCTTCGTAAGTGTGCAAACCTCTTGTATAATTATTTAAATAATGTTATTGACTTATTCCAGAATCATAATTATTTTTATTATATCATATATGGTTCACTTATGACTTTAATTTACCCGTTCTTTTGTAAATTCCATGTTAAAGAGTGTTTTGGGTAAAATCGTTTCTTTTGTCGTCCGTGTTTTGACTTGTAATTAATCATATGATTACTTAGATCATGATTACATAATTCCATAATATAAAACATGATTTATATATAGTATATATTCCTAATATACATATATATAATAGATCGGTAAATGGAAATAAATACACCATTCATGGAGACGGTAGGCCGTACGTACGCATGAACGCTGTTTTCGTTTCCTTATTGAGTTGAATGGAATTAAGTAGATGAAATACATATATATACACATAAATCCAGTATCATTTATATGTCATATATATTAAGATTACTTATTATATATACTTTATAATCATTCATGAATGGTTAACATGGAGAATGAATCTCATCGCGTCGTGGAGACGGTAGTCCGTACGTACGCACGAGCGATTATATCGTTCTCGTGATCGTGGAATTGTATTGGAGTGTATGAATACTATTTCAGAATCAATATCACTTTACAATAATCATACATAGATATTATGTACACCATTATCCAAGTATGGTGGTGGTGGAAAATAGATTACACCACGGCTTTGGGATGGTATTCCGCACGTACGCACGTGCGGTGATTTCTTTTTTCATAGGATGGATAGATGGTGAAATAGGGTTGTTTAATACTTATAATATCATATCAGTATATGAGTGATACTGATGTTATTACTTTATAATGAAACAACCTAAGAAGAAGAACTGGAAGAATAAATAAAGTTGAAAGAATCGGTAACGGACATTACCTCTTCTTTGAAGCGCCTCTTTGAGTCCTCCTCTTAGGGCACTAAAATTGGTCTTTGAAGAATACTAGGACCTATAAGATGTTTCTAAAGAAGTTTATAATTTAATTTGGTAGGGGTTGGCCGATCTTGAAGGCTCAAAGTGGTGTGAGGAAGAGAAGGAGGAGGTTCCATTTTATAAGGGAGGAGAGGGGTACCTTTGCAATAACTAAAAATATTTTTTCTATAAATCCAAATTCGGTTTTAAATAGCTCCAAATTGATTTATTTCTAAGATAAATTTTGTATGGGTCTAAATCATCTCATACAATAGAATTTGGAGAAGTTTAGTTTACTATTTAAACCTTATCATTTATTTTTTACTTTAAGTTAGATAAATTTACTTTTACCATGTCATTTTTTGTTTTTACATTATAAGGTTAATAAACTTACTATAACAAGAAAAACTGACCCCAAGTTGTTTATTATTATTATATATAACCTTATCTAAGTTATTTGGCTGAACCGTAGATTTTTAGGAATAAAATAACAATTCATTATATAACATTCTTTTAAAAACTATTTTATGTCAATTTTGACACTATTTAGTAAATGATTTTTGTGAAAATCATAACAGAATTATTAGTTAGAAAAACGTTAATTAAATCAATACTAACATGTCATATTAACCTAGAAAATTATTTTAATTCATAAAAAGTCTCAAATTACATTTATTTGGGTATTTATAACATCAATTATGTCAATATTTCATTAATAAGATAATTACTGCATCATCATTGTGTCATAAATAAATTAACTTATTTAAAGTCTCAAAATTATAAATAAAATATCATTAAGTAGGAAATAGATTTATATTTCCAATTAATATTTATAGTCAAATTTATCTTATGTATAACCCTATATTAAAAATGATATACTTATTAAACTTTGATTTTAACTATTTTAACTCTTCTTTAAATAAATTAATAATAAATGTCCTAATCTAATCCAAGTGGGCCTAAATGGTCATATTTTATTTATAAGGATGTTTTTGGTCGAATTAAACTTATCCCATAGAATTATGACAAGTGTTAGGGTAATAATAATATCATTTTTACCCTTAATTACCATATTTATTTTTAACCGTGGTAAAAAAAGTAAAAAGTTACTATTCACAAAAAACCTTTTCATCTCATTGAACCACATTTTACTTACTGACACCAACCATGTCTCTCGGATTTTTTAAATTCCACTCACAGAAGTGGTAAAATTAAGTTTTATGTAAATTTGCAAATTCTCCTAGGAGGTGGGTAAAAGACAGTCAAAAGATCAATAAAATATTTATATATCTAAATTTATTATAAAATGACTCCAATGAATTACATTAAACATATATAGGTATTTTGTATCAATTTTGACCTAAAATAAAATAAATTAAATAAAATAATTATTTAAATAAAAAGTCTGTTTTTAAATAGTAACTCAGTGTTTTCACTATTCATCAAAAATTGAATGTTTTCAGAAAAATACCAAAATATCACCCTAGGCTAATTTCGATATTCCGAATCCAAAAATGAAGTCCATTTTTAAAAATAAAATTTATAAAATTTAAAAAAGTGGGTATTACTATTCATAATGGCTAATTTTAATAATATTTTAATAGCATATCATCGTTTAGAGAAACTTGGTATTGCGTACAACACACGCTATCGTGGAAGGTCGCGCTTGCTTGTAATGCAAGCCATGTCAGGGTTGCGAGTTGTGCAAGAATTCTTCGTTGTTTCGTATAACATAATCCAACCATATTTCATTTATACATTGAATATATATATATATACACTCAATGTTGAGTAGAATAACTATTATCAAAATTGTGTGTAACACAATCCAAGAATAGTGTTGCTTATACTGCAAGCTAATACGGTGTTGCGTATAGCGCAAGGTAATCTTAGTGTAGCATACAACACAAGACATTAATGAAATTTAATAAAAATTCATAAAATCACAGGGTGTTACAGAGATAATGATACAATGTTCGTAGAGAGGTTGGTTGGGATTAAGTATCATTATGTGAAGGTGTTGCACATATATGATATTCAATTAGTTTTGGTTTAGTAAAGGCTAGGTGGATTAGAGGACTATACATAGAAATATATTTTGTATATTTTTACATAACATCCAATCCTATTGTTGTCAGTTTTTTATGATGGTCTATTGTTATGATTTTTTATTTGTTAATAATTTTTTGATTCCTCTGTTGGTCGTGCTGTAGTCATGGTTGTTTCTATGTTTTGGAGGTATCTCTTATCGAGTATTACGTTCCAGTTAATGTTAAATTCATTGTTTGTTATAATTCTGTATGATCAGAATCTTTTCATAGGTATCTGATGTAATGATATGGTTTTTCCCTGGCATGTACTTTTTCATATTTGGAGTATCAAAGGGGTATGATAAATTTTCTTGTAGTAGAAGATTTTTGGGAAGGTTATTGTTCTTTTAAATTTTATTTTAATTTCTTTTATTTTTATATGTTTTCTGGAATTTTTTGAAGTGGATATATTATTTTTAATATTAATATTTGTTATTAGTATTTTTTGAGATTTAAAAAATGTATGGAATAACACATATGTCTTGATCCCCCTCTTACAAAGGACCCTTATGTTTTATGCGTTTTTCAAAATTATTCAAAACATAAGATTCATATATGATATAATATGACTTTTTTAATCATAAGAGCTATTTTTGTAATTCATGAGTGTATTTTATGATTTCAATTGAGTTCTTTTAGATTTCAAAAGAGTATTTGGATTTTTATAAGATTATCTTCCCTGCATAAGAGAATTTCAACCCTTGTGTAATGGTCAATCCAAAATTCATTTTATCTCTATATAATAAAAAATTATATTTTATGATTTAAATAAAAATTTTAAATAAAAATTTCTTAGGAATCAAGAATTTAAGACATTAGAAAAAAACCATTACCCATTCTTGGTGTGATAATAATTTTAAGGATTTTAAATGCTATTAAATGTTGATAAATGATCACATATGATTCTTATAAGAATTAAGGGAGAGTCTACTAATATTTTAAAAGGAAAAAATAGGAGAATCATTTTCCCATTATTGAATTTGTGATTTTAATATTCAATGTGTCATTCACTATTTCAATAAATTTTTATTACATTGAACTCAGATGACAAAAAATTATTTCTTTGAATCTTCTAGGTTTTGGTATCCATTATTTCCTCCCAACACATGTATTGAAAATTTAGGAAGTGGATTAAAGAACTCTCTTATATATTTTGTAAAAATAATATCAATATATATTTTTTGTATTATCTAAATAAATGGTGAAACATAAATTTATAAAAGTTACACACTAGAATAATAAGAATAAGTGGAAGGGAAAATAATGTCATGTGTGTGTGTAATATTTATGAATTATTTTATGTCTTAATTTTTTAAATCTTATAATTGTTTTTATTTATTTTGTGGTATATTTTATTTCTAATTTGAGTTTATTTATAGTTTTTATGCAAGTTTTAGTTTCATTTATTTCATACTAAAATGAATTTTCATGAAATGATTAAATTGTATGGAATATAATGAAACATGTTGAGTTAAATATGTTATTTTTGGATACCTATTTATAGGTGAGGTTGAATTAATAAATGAATGTTAATATATAAATTATCTAATTGTTTTAATTCTGTAATTGGTGTTTTTTTGTAGTTAATTTGATGCATTTTCACATACTATGAATATAAAAAAACTCAGTTTGATTTGTTTATTATATTTTTGAATTTGTACAAGGTCATTTAGTTGGTAGAGTAGCTATTTTTATTATTGTCATGAGTTTTCTTAGATAGTTTTTGACGAAAGGATGTATTTTGGTTTGTTTTTGGTGTAGAAATGTGTTATAGTTTCACGATGGGGATGAAATTTAGTTGGTATTAAGGAATAACAAAATTTGTATATACTACAATTAAATTATTCGGGGCCATTGAAAAATATTTTATGAATGAAAATCATTGGAAAACTAATTTGTGTGGGATTTTGAATTATTTCTCATTAAATAAAGTTATTTAATAGCATAACAAGTGTAATATGTTCTATAAAACTATATGTAATCAATTTATTAAGTATATAATTAAATAAGGAAATGAATGTTTGTTTTTATAGAAATTTTTTGTAAAATAAATTGGTTGAACGATGATTTAGAAAAGGAAATAGTTGTCTGATGATGTTTCTAGATGTATGGTGATGGTTATAGGACGCAATAATGTCATTTTATAAGAACTATTTAAGTTGGTATTATGTGTGTGACTTGATATATATATATATATATATATTATTTTTATACGCCCCACCTTAGTCATATAACTTTATTTATGCCTATTTTTTTGGGTTCCAGGTGTTTCACCCAACATCATAGATATTGAGGGAAAAGATGGATTACTACTCCCTCTTCCTAACTTTCTCTTAAAGGAGTGGTATATGATTTTAAGGATCATTATTGGAATAATTATATGGGTTTTAAAATCATGAATATATAGTATATTATATATATATATTTCTTGGTTTTATGATTGATATTTTCATACATGGTTGGGGATTTTCATGTTACATGGATGGAATGAGATTATTCTCCTTAATGTTCAAGATATCCTATTATAATGGAATATAGAGTTTATTTTTTCTATGGATTGTTTTGGAATATTTTTTATGATGATTAGGGTGGGGTTTTGATATGTTTGTTGGTTTTTATATGGGGTATGATATGTTTTGACACATATTCAACATGTTTCAGGGCACAAGTACATTAAACATTATGAAATATGATAGAAAAACTATCGGGGAATTATTTTTAGTGTACCCAATTACAATATCATTAAATATTATTTTATTGTACATGGATGTAATATTGGGGGGGGGGGATTTTGTGGATGGGTTAGTTGATAGGATATATGTTCTTGTTGGTTTTCCTATTTATTTACTGAGTTATTCGTATAATTGTTCCACATTTACATGAGTGGACTCAAGGGGGGTTCTATTGAGTACACATTTATTATCACCCATATATATTGGCTTCAAAGTGGGATTCAGAGATCTATATAGACCTTAATTATTTTGATATGGTAGCTCTTATTAGAGTAGTAACATTAAAATTTACAATTTGTAATTTTAATTGAACACTTTTATTTTCATGACATTCCCCATGTATTATTCTTTATTATTTATTACTTTATAATATATTTTTGATTTTTTATCAATAAATTTATTTGATTTATAAGGGTAATTATTTATTTTTTTGGAATTATATACATTATTTTTGTCTCCAATCCAGTGGATATCAAAAATAGGTATTATGAGTCACCCTCAAATACATTATAGGATTGGGGGGGGGTTCCAAATGGGGGTTGTTTAACAAAATCATGCTCATAATTTTATCTTAATTATGTGGTATATTTTTTGTGAATTATAGAAGATTTACTATGTTTATTGGGAATTCTGGTTATATTTTATTTCTTGATTATTTCCCAAATTTGTGATTTTATTTTTATTTTTATCTGATTTTATATAAATAGGGGTTTAAAAAAGTTATAAATTGGAGAAAATAATTTTTTTGTTTTCAGAAATTGAAAGGAACATTTTTTCAGGTTTCAAAATATTTCCTCTCTTTGTGTTGGTTCAACATTTTTTTAAATAACAGTGGTGATGATTATTTTTTCATTAGATGGAAGTATATTCCATGGTAACATTGTAATTTATCTTTTGAAAAGCACTTTTCTACATTAATTTTCAGACAATCTTTTTTGAAATGGATTATAAAATGAACAACATAAACACTTTGATTAAATCCCATCAGGAACATTTATATTAAACAAAATATTATAAAAATTTTACTCATGTAGTTATTATGTTTTTATAATGGTTCATAGTTAATTTTCTCTATTGGTAACTCATGGATGTTTTATATAGTAGAGGCAACCTCAAGTCGCATGGAGTTGATTATGTGGTGGTTATATTTAACGGCATGTTCGTTTTTTTCTTTTATATCCCATTTCATGCAAATGAAATTGTATTTTGGTAACCAACTAATTTTTAATTTTTATGTATTAATCATGAACATTTATAAATAAGACGTAGTATGGCTATTTATATTGATTATTTTTCATTTGGTTTGTTTATTTATATAGAACCAATTATTTCATATTTATAGAAGTAAAAATAATAGATGTATCCTGATATAATATTGATAAGTTTTTATACTTATATATTATTTATGTAGGTCAAAATCATTACCACATGTTTTTTTGATGCCATAATGATTTTCACTATCACATGGAAATTGATAACAAAGTTTAGGCCTTGTGGTAGATCAGTTCTGGTGACATAGAAGGTTCCCTAAAAAATAATATCAAAACCATATTTTTATATAGGGGTGTAAAGGTAGTATGTGGTTAAGATTATTATAACTCATATGTTTTTTCATGAGTAGGTTCCCAACTAACTATAGTTTTTATTTCCCATGGGTACTATTGAAGTAATTACTGAAATTTATTTTCATCATTGTTTTTTAATTTCTATTTGAAATGATGGTCTTTTTACCGTCATTAGAGTTATATATGTCATTTTTCAAATAGACACTTTTTTGTGGAAATTTATGATGATCGAATGGTGGATAGTTGGTGTATAGTATTTCAAACCATGTGTACCCATTCATATGGTTCTAGAAAAGACCCTTTAATCATCACTTTTTTGATACATGGCTTAGAAAACTGTTCATCTAATATATACATATCCCTCACACCCTCTCATTTTTTTAATTTGACCCTTTTACTTCAAAATATATACATAATAGGTTTTTTATTAATTTTATATGAATGAAAATGTATTATTTATATTGTAATGAGGTTTTTAGGTTGAACGATGTCTGAAAATCCATATTACATAGTTCTATATTATTTTTTATTTGTAAAAAATATTTAATTTTAATTTTTTTTAAAGGTGGTTGATTTTACAAAATAATTACTCATCTATTGAAGACTATAATATATTTTTTTATGTGTAATGTTATGTGTATAAATATTAATATAGGGTATTTTGGAATTCAAGTGTGTGTAAAAATTATTAATAACTCTACAAAATATTTTTATAGATTTATAACGAATTATAATGAAGTAAATTCCTTATATGAGAAGTTTAAATTAATTTTAGGGTACAAATTATGTTAGATTTATAAAACGTACTATAATTGATTTTTTAAATAAAGTAGAATTTTTTCAAAGTTCACTTATTTTTATAATTTTTGTTTCTCAAATCATTGCCAAATAATTTGGGTATAAAAATAAAATTCATATAATGTTATATAAATGCATTTATTTCTAGTGATTTTGTGATTTTATATTTGAGACATAACTATTTATTAGGAATGTGTGATTATAATTGTGAACTATGTGTTGAATGGGTTAATATTTTTTGTTATTTACAATGTCTCCGAGAAAGGTATTTATGAAACATAGAATGTTGGTATCTAGGGATAATCTTCAGTATAATTCCTCTCTTTATTTATGTGAGGCCCTTGTAGTTATTGGAACTACCATACATATTACAAAGTACTAGAGTTGAGTTACTCTTAAATCCTGAATGCTATATAATAATTTTATTATCAATTTACCCTTCTGATTCAGGGTGATAATGGATTATTGGAATAACTGGATTAGTTAGATTGAATTTATATAATATTCAATTCTATGTAAACATATATATCTTTAAAAGTAGAAGAAAATATATTATTTTTATAGGAACCAAGTTGTTTTTCGTAAGAAATAACTATCCCATATCAGCTATATGATGATATAATCTATGAATTATATAAGACAATTTTCAACCAACGTTATATCCTATGAAAATAAAGATGGAGAAAGTCCTTGAATTAACGAGTCTCCACCAAGGTGAGGAAACAATGAAAAAGTATGAAAATTTATTATCTCTGTATGAATTATTCTCTACTAAGTGTATATCTAATGAATTTCATAATGTTTTATTCTATGAAAGATGTCATTAATTAGGGCACCGAACAATTATTTTCGAAACTGGTATGACATTCTATAATTATGAATTTTAAATGTACATTTTTATAAAAGCTAATCCCTTTTGAAAACCCAAGGTGGATGAATTAAATGTTCCATCTGGCACTAGAATGAATATTATTTCATGTGAAAAGTAGAGGCAAGTTTATCCACAGTTTTAAATGTGAGTTGAAGAGGATAAATCATATTATATCCTTATTTTCCATTGTTATAAGATGAGATCTGATGTCTTTATTTGGTAAGATCCCAAATATAATCACCAAATAATAAAAAAATTTACTGCATTTTTTAATCTATTACCTCCTTATGATATTTCTTTTTGAGTTTTATGTAATTAAGAAATCAATTATATTAGAAAATACACACCACCTCTCAATTTACAGTTTTCCCACAAAATAATGTTCTCTAAACGGTACATTGGATTCAATAAAGATAACTATTTGTAACTGGGACATGAATTTATTATATTACCATCTTATAATTTAAACATATTATAAAATATGGGAGGATTATTTAAATATTTATAAGCTATATAAATAAACGTAAACATCTTAAACCATTTACATATTTAAATACCTAGAAAAATAATCTCATTTAAATAATAAACATTAATCATTAAAAAAACCCTTAATCAGTTATTGAATAATATTATATGGTTATATATTTTCATAAAAAAATATAATAATAATTTGTAAATTAAATATTATAATTATAAAGGTATATTGGGACATCATGTTCATAATTACCCTTATAATCACTATCTTAATGGAACAAATATTTACTTTTCCAATGCTGCACAGGAAAAAATTCATCATCGATAATTATTTTCATATATTTTGGGATATAATTTTTTTTCATATTAATATTTATATGATATTTTAATTGTATTATCATCAAGGAGAAATAACATATATTTTTTAATGTTTTATATCATTTCATATATACATAACATAATAATAAGTAATAATCCACTTATAGAAAAATATGTTATTTTGAAATGCATTTCTTTTAAAATGAAAATTATTAGTCATCTTATAAAATAAATTAAATTAGAAAATTGAATTTAATAAAAAATTCATTAAAACATTAAAAAATTACATTCATATTGAAACACCATTGATAATCCTTTATAATAATTGTTAATCAAAATTAGGGACTATACATTACATTTACTACATACTATAACATTATCTTTTTTAAATAAATTTATCAAAATAAATTCCACTCATATTATAAAGAACCATAAATGTTATATTATTATTTTTTATAAAAGTTTATAGATACTAAGTAATAAATTATAAAATGTAACAAATAATGTTAGTTTATATTTTTCTTAGAAAAACTTATATTTCATTTCAAACAAAAAAAATTCACATCCTTGATTCACATTATGTCATAATATTTAAATAATATTTCCAAAATTTTATATATCATTATAAATTAAAAATATTAATAAAAATTTAAATTTATAGAATACCTTAAAATAAATTAGATTATACAATATATATTATACAACCTCAAATTTAATATGTTTTTATGTCAGCAAATAATTATTTTTTGTTGATAATTTTATCAAACCTAACCCTATAATATTTATTAAAAAATAAAAAAATATTATTTAAAAATATTTAGATACTACATTCCAACCCCTTAAATAAATCACATCATTCCAAATCGCTAGAAAATTGGTGATGATATTGTTCTTTCGAGGTTCTTCATGTTCCCATTCAACCTCTTCAACCATATTATATTTTCATAAATACATATTCCAAAAAATTTAAATTATTTTAAAAATAATTTCTCACTATAATAATGAATTTTAACTCGTTTTTATTCTAATGAAGTATTCGCCTCTAAGTGCACTACTTCAAGGATAATTTTATGATATAACTAGGGCATAAATATCAGTAATAAAGAAACATGAAATACATGAAATACATAATATGACATAGAGGTAACACAACTCGATAAGCCATTGATCCAACATTATCTAGGATTTCACTTGGACCACTAAATCATGTGATTAATTTTTTCATTTATAAAAAATTGAATCACTTATTTTAAAGGAGATAATTTATGAGGAAAATGATCTCCTACCTCCAATTAATGATCCTTACATTAATTATCCATGTAAATCATTTTTTCCATTGTTATTATTTTATATTCAATTGAATAAATTTCACTTTTTCATCTATATCAATTATTAAATATATAGTTAACAACTTCCTTTCTCCAAATTCATCTAAACCAGATTGAGTTAGAAAACATTTTCCATGTAGTGGCTCAAAAATATCCATATCCACCATATAATAAATCATATTTTTATAAAATTAATTAATTAAATTTATTGATCCCAACCTCTTTTATAATCCAATTAAAAAGTCGGAAACATATCCCTAAAAATTTTAGTTGTCCACTCTAATTTTCCAATAGCATGAGGATGAAAATATATATTGAAACTTAATTCTAAACCTAATTACTTTAGAATTCTATTATAAAATTTAAATGTAATACTTGGATCACGATCCATTGGAATAGAAAGAGAATCTACATGTAATTTTATTATCTAATAAAGATAGATATTTAGAATATGATCTAAATAAATATTTTCTCAAATAGGATGAAATCATTTAATTTTTTTAAAATGGAACACAATAACACATATGACATTAATACGTTGAGTTGTATTTGGAAATCCCATTAAAAAATTTGTGCATGCATATTTCTATTTTTTATATAGTTGAAAATGGTTGAAGCGTTTCTTTCTCTTTTTCTCATTGAAAATTAACCTTTTTATAAATCAATCATTTAAAAGTAAAATCAACATAGTCCTGCTTCATTTATTCCCACCAAAAATATTTTTATGGATCTGAATAAATTTTTATACTATTTGGATAAATAGAATATAGAGAGATTCATTTATCAAGTAAATATTATTTTTCAACAATAATCCATTTGGTATAAATTACATCTTACCTAATCTTATGAAACCTATATCATCATTATTTAATTCATGTATCATTCCTTATATTTTTAATTTTCCCTTACCATGGAATATATTATCACTTTTTTAAGGTGAAAATTAATATTTCCAGTAAGGATGAAATATTTCCACTTGTTCCAAAACATAGAGGTTTCAAACATCACAATTTCAAATCCAACTTTCATTAGATCATTAAATAGTGTATCATGCACTAAAAATATCATGAATAATGATTCATTATCCCCTCAACAAAAAATAATATACTACCCAGTTTTCATTATATAAATTATAATAAAGTATATATTCATAATCATTTAAAAAACCAACAAAATTTTTTGTATCAACTGTAAATATTTTTTAGTGAATATGGATATTAAACTATTATCATATTTTATATATCAAATTTATATGAAAATAAGTAATGCCTCTAATTTGTAAAGAAAGAAAATATTATTAAAATATTATGGTTTTGTATTATATAATTCTTCTAATTTGGTTTCAAAATCTGTAATGTATATTCTATTACTAAATTAATTTAATAACCCATTTGATTTAACTTTGTAATTTGGTTTTCAAACCATGCATGATTTTTAAAAAACCAACAACAATAACCTATTATTTTAGGAAAACTATAAATCACTATGATATTAGTTGGTAATTAACATTATTTAAACACATTATCTTTAATAGGATCCACTATTATACCATCTATAGTTATATTAATCAAATGGAATGAAGTTTTTAACAAAAACTATCATTTACTGATATTTCCATACAACTTATTCGTTCTTTAGGTTTGATGAATAATCCTAAATCTGTTATCATAATCCATATAACATTAACTATATACTATAATATAATTAATAAATACTTCCACACATTTTCACATGTATTAAATTAATAATATATTCATAAAATAAAAAAATATTATAGATTCAATAATAAAAAAAGTGTATAAATACAAACACATAATAGTTATACCTATTTTAAGGATATTATCATTGGAAAAAATTCTTATTTTACCTTTAATTAGTGATATCTATACCTATGATTAATATTTAAAAGTTACTAATATCATGGAATCTGATCAAACATGTCATCAACATGAAGAAAAATTTTCTTTTCCTTAAGAGTAATATAAATGATTTAATTATTATAATTACAAATCCACAAAAAACCATACGTTTTATTTCAAAATAAAATAGGATCACCCTATGGTGGTTTACTATGGTGAATGAAATTCTTATAAATTTATTAATTTAATTAATTTTGAATTATTAAATACTTACTAGATCCATTTTTCAAGGGAGTTTGGAAATTACATTAACATTAAATGTTTTTTTACAACAAATTCCACTTATAAGTATAAAAAACATAGGAAGACCATTAAGTAGAAAAATTTCCCTCTTTTAAATGATATAATCATTATAATATTTCCTTATTGGTGTGAATTCATGCTTAAAGGAGAACATCATATCATTCTAAAAATTAATTATAACTACCATTTGCCTTTAATCAACATATTAATGGTATCTTTAATTCGAATTCATACCAATAAAAACCTCAATATCAAATATAGGTATATAACCATAAATTTTAGGTAAAATAATTCCAAAAATAATTATATAAAAATTCAATTTAATAATTATTTCATTAACATGTCCACTATTAATTAAAAAAGGATATTTATCCATTTGTTGAGATGACATTTCATTATTATAATAAAATTTACCATAAATAAACAAATGTGTGGATCCAAAATTAAAGAAGAAACACTCATAATTCGGGTAAACAAACAAGGTACCTATCACAAATTTATTTGATGAACCAACATCAAAAATAGTAGTAGTTAATGATATTTCCACACATTTTCACATAAGATCTTGATAATTTTAAAATTGAGTAAATATATTTAGAAAAAAAAATCATAATGACCCATATAATTAAAATTAAAATAAATCATTATCAACTAAACACCATTACTGGACTTTGATTCTCTAGTTATAAAAATATTAGTTATGATAATTTGTCATTTATTTGACATTATGAAGCATATGTTCATGTTTAACATAATGGTAACATATTTTTATCTCGAAATTGACTCCCAAAAATTCATTTAAACACATTTAAAAAATGGGGATCACTAACTCTAAATGTCCTGGTTGGTTTCACCCCCATCCCTTGCCACATTGTCTACTTATATACCTTGAATTTATAGGAAACATAAGAGAAAAAAATCCATCTCAACCTGAATGGGACAAAAAAAATTTCTAAATGAATCTCAATTTAAAAAGTTATAAAATCCCTTTATAAACATATTTTGAAACTTATTTTAAATATATAAATAATACTTTCATTGTCTAAAACAAAAATTCAACTCATAGAATGAATTTTTTCATCAAAATTTTGTTATAAGAATCTTATGAGTCCTCTTAATTATTTCTTAAACTCCATAATTTTTTACTCTATTTCATGTCAATGTGATTAAGGATTTTTTTTTAAAAAATAACATTACATACCGTATATTCCATTCTATCAATCTACTTTTTAATGGTATTCTTAATTAGAAACCACATATGATCAACATCACATTCTAAAACATGAATTTTAATTTCCACCAAAGGATGTACTAAACAACCCATAATGTCAAATATATTCTCCAATGAAAATATATATCATTTCAATATCATTGGGTCTCAGGTTCCACCAAATTATTGATGTTTTTTTCATATAAAATGATAAATTATTAACATATTATATTTGACTAATTTAGCCCCTCTAATTCATTGGAAGTATAATTTATTATAGGTTTTAAATTATTTAATGGAACAAAAAAATTAGATGAAACCCTAACAAATTTATAATTCCATCTTAAAAAAGTATTTTCCCATTATTTTCTTACAACAATATTCACCATATTTCCTCTAGGGAAAATCATTCTAAAATTAATATAGATTATATGAAAAAATTATAAATTCATTGAATAATTAAAAATAATATCAAGAAAATATAACCCTAAATTAATGTCCTATCCAATCAAAACCCTACATAACAATTATAAATTTCTTTTTCATTATTTCTTTTCTACCATTTTAAGCTCTAAACTTATTTAAACCGTTGTTTGATATAAACTATAATTGAAAAAAATAACCACACCATAATTACTTTTTTTACAACATCATTATATCACTTATATCATTAAGATTATTTTTTTGAGTCTTAGATTAATAGGGATACCAATAATTAAAAAAACTACACTTCCTCTCAATATATTGTTTTTTACAATATTAAATTTTCTATAAATTATATGCCAACATTAATCAATAAAAACCCATTAAATTTAACATTGAATCATCATTGTTTCTACATAGCATAAAACCTTCTGAAAATGTGTGCTGATAATGTAAATTTCATTAAGGGGGTTTAAAATAAATAAATCATGTTATTAAATTGAAATAAAAGAAAACATAATAAAAAGTTTCTCCTTTAAATAATGATCCTTAAGTCCACAAAAACCAATAATATATCATAAAATTAATTGAATTGCATAAATAATTCTATTAAATAGTCACGTAGGATAGTATCAATGTAATAAAATAATCAGTAATCTTTCGTGGGAAATTATATTCATAATAACCCTTATAATAACCCATTAAATCACACATTCAATAAAATTTTACTTTTGATATATATTTCCTCCATATAATAAATATTTATCTAAAAACTTTTTTGTATATATATTGGGCCCACCTATTTTATTTATAAATTTCTAGGATCATAATCTAAATAAAATTAAATAAGATTTCGTTTAATCATTTTACGAATAAAATACATAAATAATTATTTTCAGCTGTCAACAATAAGCATTAATGATACTAAAAAAAGAAAATGATTTTAAAATAAGGGGTTAAATATTTATTATTGAGAGAAAAAATAATGTAAAATTTAGAATAATAATAATTATAAACTAGAATATGAGAAATAAAATGTATATAAAACATTATATAGATATTAAGATTGAATAAAGGGAAATTCATCAAAACATTTGAACAAAATGTTTATAAGAAAACCCCTTAACTCAAGTCATCAATTTCTTCAAAAATATTATATCTTCCAGAACAATAAAATTATATCATTTATTAATTTTCTTTAGATCATATTTTAGTAGTATTAGTTCTCATTTTGATTCATTTACTATAATTTATTATATATTTTTTTATTAATATTTATATCATCGGTCATTTATATATTACCCAATCTATATTTCAAAAAAACTATAGTATAATGGTAAAAAAACGATTCATGAAAAATGAATCCATAATCCTAATAATGGAATATATATATATATATTTTTATTTCATCTTATAATAAAATTATTTTATTATATTATTAGATACATAAAATTTAAAAAAAATCTTCTTTCATCTAGTTCTAGACGTTTAAAAATAAATTCAATTTTTTTACTTATCAATATTATGAAGAATATTTTATCATTTAATGATAATTAAAAAAATTATTTAAATATATATTTTATATTAAATTTCGAAATAAATTTTTAGGAACACCTATAAAATTATCTAATTAAAAATAAAACACCACCATTTACATATGTAGCATAAAATGACCCAATGTAAGCATTGTTTTTAAAAGAGATTGTAGGAATAAATGTATTAAGAAATATTTATTTATCATAAAACAATTTAGAAAAATTATTTTAATGTATAAATATTATTTTTATACATTTCCCATATAATAAAATGGGTAAGTGGATAATGGAAATAAAAAGGTATTGATTTTTAAATTTTAATTAGGAAAAATATTGAATTATTCAGAAGGGTTATTAAAAGGAGAGGGATTGATATATAAAAAATAATAAATAATAATTTATTTATTACCTAAAAATAGAGTCATTAAAAATATCTTTTTTAATGAGTTTAAATGAAAAATATTTTTAAATATGTGAGTGTAGATTGAGATTGAAACCCTTACCTTACTCTTCGAATCGATTGCTTTTGATTCAATATTTATCCTTTAAATAATGGAATATAGTATGCTAAAAATCCTTATGAATGAGGAAGTTGAATTTTAGAGTATTATTGTCTTCAAATATAACATTAAATGTGTTTTAAAAAGGGTGGATTGAGTCTCCTTTTATTGACATCATTCTATGACATTTTTTAATATATTTAATATTTAAGGGCCAAGAACATAATTTTCAAATGGAAATTAGGTCCTGAATGAAAAATAGATGATTTATCAACCATTTTTATAACCAATAAAATCAACATTAATTTAAAATAACTTTATATTACAGTATAAATTATTTTTTTGAATAAACACATTTATAAGAATTTCTCAGTTATTTTTGTAATTTGAGTTTAAAAATATCTACAATAATATTTACATTTTACTATTCATATAATTAATTAAATCAAATAATTTTTAATATAATTCATTAAATATCTTAATTTATTTTAAAAATGTTCTTTTTAATATATTATAAACATTATTTTGACTTTTTTTATGTGTACAGAAGCGCTGCATCGACACTGTGTATACATTTTGGATAATTATTATAATATTTAATTTTAATATTAAATTATTGAAATAAATACATTTTATTATTCCTTATTTTTTTTAAATATAACTATGCATGATATATTTTTATTCTTATCCTTACTAAGATAACATTTTATGATGATAAATTTAATTTTTCTTTAAGAACTCAAGTATTGGGTAAGCATTTGAATAATTGAGAAATTATATTGCAAGAATGTTAATGATTTTAAATTATAATTTTTAACTAATTATCTTATATATATATATATATATATTTAAATTTAATCATTGTAAATTTAAATTTTAAATATTATCTTAACAACACTAATTCATACTTTTCTAAGGCAACATAAGCACAACATTAGTATCAATAATAATTTTCATTTTAATCAGGAAATAAAAAATAATTTTGATCAATTAAGAAATATTTGTTTGATATATTGATTAAATTATCATTTCATATACATAACATATCATTATATAAAGTTACATCATTTTACATGTAAATATAATAGTAAAAAAGTAAAATCCCACTTAAAAGAGATTTTTTATTTTAAAGGAACTTTTTGAATTTAGATGTATCAATAAAATATACAATAATAGTCCTTACTAGTTTTCATCATAATAAATATTGTCCTCCAACAACATAGATTTTAGGATCAATATATGAGATTTGTAAGATATAATTTCTTTTAAAAATGAAACATAAAATGAATTATATAACCATAATAAACATAGATGAAAGGCTACTCAATAATCCATTGATCCAACATTGTCTATTATTTCATTTGGACCAATAAATCATTATTTTATTATAAAAACACACCACCCCTTTAAATGGATATATTTTAATGGAGAAATGATTTCCCACCTCAAATAAAATATTTTTCACTCAATTAGTTGTCTAACTATTTTTCCTATATTAATATACCTTCATATAATGCTAAATAAATTACAATTTCTCAATCATATCATTCACTAATTTAAAGCCCAAAAACAACCTACACTAAAATTAATCCAAACAAGATTTAGTTCAAAAAAAATTATATATAGTTATTCAAAAGTTCTACCTCTATACCTAAATGAAAACTATTATTATAAGAAAACTAATATAATGAATATTGTTTATCCAAAAATCTGTGATAATTTATTCGATAATACAATAGAATATCCTCAAAATTTATAATTTTCCACTCCTATTATAAATAATTTTCTAGATGAAATGATACATAGAAACTTAATGTAGTAATAAATTATTTTGGAAGACCATTCTAAAAAAATTATTATAAACCAAAAAACATAATTAGTAAAAATACCCGGAAAAACACTACGTAATATTAATATCACATTGAGATATCTTTGAGAATGAATAACCAAATACATATTATCATGAATAGTAATAAAATTTATAGTTTTTTGTAAAATACTCAATAATTAACTAGATTACTTTAAAAACATAACATATATTTGTAAATCCCCTAATAGAATGTATAGATATATATTCCTATATTCATTATGAATTTAAAAAAATATAAATCATTCTTTTCCATTTTTGTAATTAATTTTTATCCAATTCAAAACTAAAAAATTTCATATTAAAACTAGAAATATCCATATTCATTATTTTTTATCAAAAAGTATTCTTAGATATCTCTATACATATTTTTATTATCTATATATATAGAATATGGATAGTTGTGTGCCTTTCAAAATAATTTCTTTTCCTATTCTGATTAATTTTTTACATGTAACTTCAAAACAAATATAATGACACTTGACTCATAGATATTAAACTAATACAACTTCTTAAACATTTTCCATTGTATCCACTCTTTCAATACAAGATCTTTTATCTGTAGTTGCTTGGTTATCTCTAGTAAGGATGATTCTATTAATACCTATTCTAATATAGAATAGGTTTTCCTGATCACCATTTCCAATCACAAATTAATTACATCTTTAATTAATTGGTCATGATCCAAACATATCATAATTAATGATTCATAATCCTTATGACCTAAATAAACTGAAAATGTTTTTTTATACCTATAAGATAATGAAACTTATTTTAATAATAATTTATCAACTCAAACAACCTATATTTTAAAATCTTTAATTCAACTATGTTAATTTATACTTAAAAATTTTATGATTCTTACATATGTATATAACATTTATCCACATATAAAAACTACCTCTAAATTATTAATAAATAAATTACCACTATAAGATCATGTTCCTTCATTGGAAAGTCATCCTATAGGATTTCAAATGTCACGATGTATATGACATTACCCAATCATTTTACATCAAAAACCAACCAATTAAATTTGATTAATCAACACTATAAATAAAAAATTATCCATTACCAAATGGCATGGATAATACAAAACCATTTAATATAATTATTTTTTTCAAATGAACATTAGCCACATTCCATAATCTAAATGAATTTAACACATTTTAACTCTACATGGATATTGGGTTATAAATGTAAGATTGTTTCTTAAAAAATAATCTCTAATAACGTTATAGTCCAAAAAACAATGAATATACCTAATATTAGTAATCATTTTACATTATTCAACCAGTTTAATTTTATCATGTTATAATATTATACCATTTTTAGTTACAATATACCCATGTAATGAAATTTCTTATAACAAGAACATATGTGTATTAAATTTGTATTTTTAAAAATTACCATTAATGATTGGAAAATAATCCTAAAATGTTTCCCATGAACCAAATTACATGTCAAATATACTAAAATATAGTTAATAAATTCAAAAAAAATGGAAAGTATTCTTTGAATATTTATCCATCAAATACATAAATACAATAGGTGGATTCCTTAACAAAAATTACATAACTACAAAACAATAATGGCTATACCTCATTGAAAGAACAATCTTATTATGATATTGTTTATATAAATTTTACTCTTCATATCCTGGCCTACGATAAATATTTAAAAAGTATTTAACTACCCAGAGATGATAAAATAATCCATCTATTTGATGCAAGGATTATTATTTATAATAGTAATAATATTGAGTTCAATATAGTAAATTCATACAATCATATAATTCATCAAAAATAAAATAAGATCACCCTAGGGTGATTTGGTATGGTGAATAAAAACCTAATCATGAAATTATTGTTATTTAATTTTTAATTCTATTGATATAATAGAGGAACTTAATAAGAAGGTTTTTAGATTTTTTTACCAATATAAATTATGTTAATAGTGAATTCCCCATATTGTTCATGAATGAAACAATAAAAATCATCAGTAAATATATAAAAATATTTATTTATCATTTTTATATCATTATATCATATAATTTTATAATTCTATATGATATGAATACGATAAATTTCAAAACTATTTTCATCAACTTATAATCTTCTAAATATGTTATCGCCAATATGAATTCATTCCAAAAAACAAGTATCATATAATTATGAAAATTAAAAATAATTTTTTTTTATCATCTTTCCATCTTTAATTGTTATTATTAATTTTATTCTATACTCAAAATAATATTTAACATCAATACAAGTGTGGAAGAAATTAGGAGGAATAATGAAAAAAGTAATTATTTGAATATTCATATAAATTGTTTTTCCTGTAATACCTGAACTATGATTTTTTACTGAGATAGGTCTCCATTTCATGAAATAATATTTTTATATTATGAGATAACTTCCATCAACGAAAAATGGTTAGATCCACATTTAAACAATATAGTATAATAATCTGAGTCAAAAAATAAGGTTACCTCCACAACATCATTTGATACACCAACATTGGATGTAGTGGTAGAAAATGACTATGAAAACCCTTTATTTATTATGATCCTGATCATTTCCACTTTGATTAATTTGATTTAGACGTATATTTTTATAATGATCCAAATCATTATAATTGAATCATTTTACTAAAAACTAAACAGTATGATAAGAATATGGGTCATTAGTTCCCCATAATTAATATCCTCATCACTCATTCATTATAATTATAGTCTTTATGCCAAAAATTACCAAACTAGTAACATTTTTTAGATCATTTAAGACAATCCACAAAATTTATTGTACCACATTTAAGAAAATAGGGAATTTTATTTTTCAATTTTATTATTAGTTTATTTCGTGACACATTCACCCCTGATTTATTATTCTCCACTATGTTTAGAGATAAATAAGTGTGAAAACATAAATGTCAATAATTTCATCACATCAAATTTTTTTCTCAAAATACTGAAATTTAGGAGGAACCTCTTCCCTTCATAATATTGGTCTCAATCTATTGTAAAATCTATGAATTTTACATTTATAGATTAGGATAAAATTTTATGCATACTATTACATTCTGGTAATATTTTATTCATAATAAATAATTGATTAACCTTCCTTATTATTCAACTAATTAAATTTCCATTCCATTTAATGATATTGGAATTTATAAAAGAATTATTTTTGAAATTTTTTATTAAATTCATACCATTCAATGAAATAAATATCATTCATTTCCTCAGTATTCTTAAGCAAAGATATATAATGATTGGATTCACCTTAATTATGATAAAATGAAAATTTTCCTTATAATTTTATAAATAAACCAAACATACAAATATATTCACCTAGTAATTTCTATGTACTTCAGTTATAATTGTTTCAATGTGTAACATCATCTTACTGTCTTTTCAATATGAACCTTTTTCAATACATGATTTTCATTTTTCTTTAGTTTGATCTATTTTGGGAGTTATAAGGTTATAAATATTTTATATTTGTTGTTGTTCCATTGATTAATATTTTAGATGGGTAAGGAAGAGTATTTTAATATCAGTTTTAATGGATCGCAAGATTTTGAGGAATTTAGAATACATGTGGATCAAAGCCTATAACCAAAATGGATAAAGGAGGTCCACTAGATAGAAAGTGAAAAACACGAGTTAGCCACTGGTAGATTGAAAAAATGGGTTTCCTACTGGAATCCCACCATCCAGCTATTGAGCGACACCATCTTTCCAATGGGTGGATATAAGAAGTGGATAAATATATGAATCCCTCTATTTTGAAATTAAGGTTCCACCTTTGAACCCATGTGACGTCCAATGGCCCAGGAATTCTATTAGGCACCACTAACCAGTCAGTGGAATCTAGTGGGTAGCTGATGATGATGATGGGTGTGTGAAATTCCGAACAAGTATTATAATGTTTTTCTATCTCATATATGTTTTATTTTCAAATCAATTCCCATGAACCTTCATTAACCCCCAAAACATTTGATAATCCCTTGGGTTTTCTTTTTATCTTTCTACCTCAATCCAATATCAATTGAATTTCCTTTTTATGTGTTGATTCCATTTGGGTAAGTTTAACCTCAATTTGAACATGGATAAATCTTTATTATTTTCATACTTATAATAGTGGTGAATTATCATATATTTGATGGGAGTACACCTTTACATGGATATTTTTTTCTTAGATTCACAATTAATCCTTCTAGCATTTGACACTGTATTAAGATAACATATTGGGTGTTGAAATTTGATAATTGTGGTATGTGGGTTCTTAAATAAATGGTTATCATTTGAAGACACTGGGGTTTGTTTATTTCCAATTGAAATTAAATTTTTTTCTAATGAATGATTTGATACCCTTGATGATTAAATTTGAAACGACGTGGTGTGTTTGTTGAAATCCATTGATCATTGCTTTTCAATTAATGTGTTGATAATCAAAAAAGAAATCTTTAAATGATATGAACCTGATATTCATTATTTTTATGAAAGGAAAATTAATGATTTACTTTATTATTTGAAGTGATTTTTTTTGAAATAAAATGAATGAGTTAATGATAAAAATTAATTGTTTTTGGTTTAAGAAATGAATGGCATTTTTTGAAACTTGAACATGGAGAAGGTTCAAATTATTATATAAATTGATTGGACATTGAATAAAATTAAAAATAAGTATTTTTAATGAATGATTAACCTCGAATGACCTAATATCCTTTTCAGTTAATATGGGGTTGTTCATGTTAGGTAAACTAATTAATTATAACAGATATATGATAAAAAGGAAAATAAATTGTATTGAAGGAAGTGAATCATTATTTGTTGATAGATTATTATTACCCCTAACCATGATCCTAGGGATGTATCTACACACTCAATGTCGTATTTCACTAAGACTATTTTTAAACACCTTAATTAATATATCTAATCCACATGTTTTATAAATTTTTTTGTCTAATTTATAAATACTTAGTGCATCCCAATGTTTGACTAAAATTCAAATTCATTTCAATTTTTATAGAAATGAATTTTTATAACATTTTATTATAGAAGATATTGAACTATTTTAAAAATACTATTTTGATATAAACTAAAAAACCATTTCCATTCCATGCATTACATAAATTTTTTTATGTATTTTATTGATTATAAGTTTCTTATGAAATTAATAGTGAGATCGTACATGGAGTTCATAACCTACCTATTCTACCTAGTGTTGGTAGGATTTCTTATAACAGGTCCCTGAAATAGGAAATCACTACTCAGAGAAGGAGGGTGTTAATGATAGTCGACCTTAAGAGTTGGTGGTGACAGGTAGAGCATGCGATCCATCTATTACAAAGAGATATTTTATTGATGTCTTGATAGTTTATGTGGTGAAATTAGTTGATGAGATATTATTGTTACTTATATTTATATACTTGTGGTGGTTTTTTTAAGTTCTGCTTATCATACTAACCATTTATTAAATTATATCCACTTATTAACTATTTTTAGTTATTCATGCACCGAAGTAATTCCCTCTTACTTATATTTTATTCCTATAATATAATCACAAGCCCATTGAAATGGGAATATCCTTTATAAAATTTCTAGATTGATTCAGGTACTATTGAAGTGGTTTTTCTAGGTTGTTTCATGGAAATTTTTTATCAACATTGGTCATACATATTCTTTGATATTTGTATGCTTTTTCTGATGTCTGGGTAAATAGAAGTGAATATTTTTGGGAATTAAAGGGTGAGTTAAAATAGTGTTCTTTGATAGATCAAATTTAAATGAGTTGTAAGTCATGATGGGTTGTTAAGGAAAAGTGTCTTTGAGTACTTTTCTGATCTCATTCATAAATTTTACAAATCTTTGATCCATGATTTTCAAAGATTATTTTAATTCAATTTGATAGAGTTGATTATATCACGCATTTGGAATTAATTATCTAGGTGATGTATAGATTTTGTGTAGTACCATTCCCCAAAAAGTAATTCTAATAAACCTTAGTAGGGATATTCTAGTTAGACAGATTAAGATAACCCTCTAGTTAATCAAAACCTTATGGATGTTATATATTGTTGACTATAAAATTTCTTCCATGTGGAAACTACCATTCATGATCAGGAACCATATATGGTACCTCAAACGGTGTATATATGACATCATTCACAGAAGTTTCATCTCTAGAAACCACCATTGTTACAGGGCTTAAATAATCCTTAAGAAGAAGAGGATTGGATGAAAAATATTGATAAATTTTTTGAGTTCATGGTGATACCAGAGTTGTTTAATGTGAAATGTGTTCACTTGAATCTTGAAGGGCCTGGCAGAATATGATTCGATTGTATAGTTATAAAAGGGAATCATGAGATCTTGTTGATGAAATACTTCATGGATATTTTTATAGAGGAATAAAATCAATAATCTATGGTAATTAATAAGACTGTGTAATTTAATAACATTGATCAATGTTATATAACCGTGACTCATTATTCTAACATTTTATTGAAAATTTTAATTTCTCAACTAAGGTACTATAAAATTAGAAGTTGTAGCCCATGATGTTTCATATGGGACTTCGATTTTATATTTGATCCTATGACATTGTATTGTAGATTACCTTGTATGCTGATGTTTTTTTATAGTGCTAGGTTGGTGGATCTTGAAATGGATAGTACATCTAATTTGATATAAGTCCCTCCTACTCCTAGTGGTAGATTGAGTATCCCTTTTAAAGGGAAATGGAAAATTGAGTCTTATGGAAGAAACCATAGTGGTGGGAAATCTAATCATAATTATTTCAATAAATCACAATTAGTTTCTATAAATTGATAAGTTACTTGAATCAATTATGGAAAGGTTGTGAACTTTGGGTGCTACTAATTAGAGACACCAAAGAACTATGTCTATTGCGGAAGTTTAGGAATTTTATAGAGGTTATTTTCCAATTTACATATTCTCATTGTTTTAAAATTTCTTTAGTACCTAGAGGCTCTATGGCGCAATCATATTCATTGATAAAAAATGGGTTCCAGCTATAGGCGTCCGGAATGAAGATTCTTCACAGAATGGATGGGTCATTAGTGTGAACCAATATGTGTCTTGTAATAATAAGAGGTATAATTACTATTTATTTTCCATTAGTATTTTCATTATTGGATTATGAAACCCCTCATTCATTAATATATACTATAATTTTTTAATCAATTTGATTTTCTTACAGATCTCATGTCTTATGTGATGAAAATTTCTACACCTCTTGAGATAGAGACGGTACAATCTCTAGTGGATCACTTGTGTGTTATACTTATTAGAAATAGGTAATGTTTGGGTCCTTTTATAATTATATGAATCTTATGTATTTCATTATTAGTGTGTATTGGATAATTTCTCATAAATCTCGTACTGAATGTTATATTTTGAAGGTCTTTTTTACTACCCTGGACTAGGAGAGCCTTGTTTTTTCATGAAAAATTAGACTCATGATCTTCCAAATATATATATTATAGAAGATATGGGTAGTTTGATTTATATTAGTTATATTAAAATATAGAATTAGTATAGAAGTTGTTATTTAATTATAGTATCGATTCTATTTTTAGATGCATTCCCAATATAATTTCTTTGTTTTCCACCGATGAGGGATGTGGAGTATTCTTTTATCATGGTTTCGAGTATGAAGAATATATAAAATCCCTTTAACATAATGTAACCAGTTGAACTAAATGTTTTTAATTTTCATTTGGATTATTTAATGTCAAGATGATTCAATCAATTGATTGTGTCATATTGGGCAGCACCATGTATTTTTTTTACATATTGATGGAAGCCTTCACCTATGTATTGATTAATGAAATATTAACCTTTTTATAATCCCGAATAAGTACCCATAACCCCATTTTTATTATTTGTTTAATAATTTTAATGGGATGATGTTGTTCAAAAATAATTATTTTTAGTGATGTGATTCACAACATAAAATCAGGGAGTGCGATACCCCCAAGACTACTTTTAGGATCATCAATGGGCATTATGAGTACCTTATTATACATTTTGTCATTTACAACGGTCTTACTATGATTATGGATATGATGAACTAGAATTTATATCAGTAACTTGATTATTTGAATATGTTATTTTTGGACGAAGACATGGTTTACATAGAAACCAAGGGGGTTTTATATGTCAAGTAAGAGTATCCCATGTAATCATGAGAGATCATTAGACTTATTACATAATTTTTAAGTTCCATTACTATATTTTTATGGTAATTTTATTAGGGAATGTTTTTTTAAACCAATATATATTTTTGGACCATGAGAAGGTTAAATTTATCATATATTGGGAAGAATTTCAAAATGGCATTGAGAATCAAAGCTTCTTTCCCATAGTTTGTTATTATCGCTATGTTTTAAAATATTTCTCAATTATTTGTTCTCTTATAACCACTCTCACTTATAAGTGAATGATGTTATTATGGGATTTGGGATGTCATGAATTAGTATATGAGTTAAATTTTATTTTGTATTCTACCTCGATGTGGACTCTTTCAGAAACAAAGTAGGGAAATGTTGTCTTTTTGATCTATTAGGTTATCATTATAGTTTTTTACTCATTCAGGGGGATCATATGGTGGCTTATGGATCTCATTAGCTACAGAAAAATGTGAATAACTATCTCACATAATTTAAATATCTCATTTATTTGATTCACAATGTTAATATTTAATGACATTTACTTTTTGGGGATAATGTTACCATTTTCTCTAATGAAAAAATCATGAGTTATGTCTTCATGAAAAAGTAATTTAATATCCCTAATATAGAATTGTTGAAGTACATATAATACATTTAAAATAAAATTTCTATACACCCATGGTATTTTTAATTTCATTACTAATTCATTGAGAATGAAACTACCAACTTAGGTCATGATTGAATCTATAAAGGAGTTAAATATGATTTCTCTCTTCTCACATATACATTTTAGATTTTGGGAGGATGATATTAAGGTGGTTATGGAAAATTTTTAGTTGACCTCATATTATCTAGATATAATTCACTAGAAAAAACAACTTTATTGAGATTAATATGGAATTATGGATTCTATGTGTGGTGCGGAGACTATAGGTGAATGGTATCTATCATACGAGGGTATATAATAATTTTGGAGATGTTATATCATTCCATTGCCTATGAAGAATTATATGATATAGTGTTTTTGTAATTTCAAGTGGGTGGTACAACAAGGAGCAATTATAATGTTTTTTTATATAATGCATCGATTATGGAGACTTGGAAAAAATGGATACATTTTTTATTTCATTCTATTTGTTACAGTGGACAATAGATTAAGGACTGATAATAGAACCCTATATGTTTTCTTCATTCCATTCCTATGACAACATTGATAATAAAAACATATATATATAATTTATTTTAAGGTTTCTATATACAAATATGTTAAATAAAATGATAATGTTAATGATTAAAAGGATTTATCAAATTAAAGTTCTTTATTACCAATTTCTATACAAATAAGGATAAATAAATGGTGATTCTATATATAAATGAGACTACTAGATTTCATGATGTTATATATATATTTTTAATGGATACTCAATTAAGATTTATTTCTAGAAAGGAATTTTTGAATAAATGGAATCCTAAGTAAATTTGAGAGCAACACACCATCATTAGATAGATGGTCAGATATAATAGGATATACATGTTATTAAAGACATGCTCTATGATTTCATTTTTAACATTTTTGGATGAGGGATTTTTTATTATAAGAAGGATGAGTTTTCCTATATTATATCTTATATTATTTTTTGATGAAGACTAATTTTTGGCCTTTAATGTATAGACTTTAAAATCAATGCTATGTTGGTTGGAGGATAGTGAAGAATCCTTACGGTGGGGGCTATTTTGGTCTTAGAGGTGATATAAAGAATTCAAATGATTCAATCGAGAATAGTAATTTGTAAAATCTATTATATATCTTATGATGATCATCACCAATTCCATGTGGATATATTTTTTGGTGAATAGTATTTTATGATTTTTACCATGGTTGGGCCACCATTATCTTGGAAAATAGAGAATGTTAGCACTGAGATACATGTTACCATTTTAATATATTGGGAAAATTAAGAAGGGTGAAAAACTATTTGTATTATCCACATCATATGACATGGATTTATAACATGTTCCATGTCTCAAAACATAAAATATATCTATTTGGTCCATCTTATACATTGATCTTAGAGGAAAATGATGTGGAGTGTAATTTATCAATGACTGAGTAACAAGTTTATATGATTTATTCTCATATAAATGTTCATTATAGAAAATATATCAACATGGTTCATTTTATTTGGAATCATGGTTTTGATTCACATGAGACTTGGAAGCATGAGGCATTTATGATTGAGTAGTGGCCATACCTCGTCATGCACTAGTATTCTTGATAGGGTTAATAGGTGAAGAAAGTATTTATGGTACGTTTACTATAACATCATGTTTCAAGATTTTAGGTACAACCCTTATTTTGTTAATGTACCTATTTATATTAAAGTTTATATATAATTTTCTCTCTCAATCCATGGTTATTCCTATTGTATTTGGGTTATTTACAACATATTTATTCTTTTAGAGGGGTTTGGGAGAGTGTCATGACTCGGGTTTTAGTGTCATGGAGGTGATCATGGGGATTATAAATTGTGTAAACCGATTCCTATGTCCAAAATAGATATAGGAGGTTAATAAATTACCAATTAGGGCCTTCAGATAGCCAGTGCCACAATGGTAATAAGGGTTTTTCATAATAAACATATAAACCCACCAGTGGGCACAACTGAATGGATTATGGCTTGCTGGTAGAATTGGGTTCCTAAAAGATTCTCATAGACAATATAGTGGGGCATCCAATGTCCTAGAAAATATTCTTGGTGTCACCTGCTAGCTGGTAGAGGCCATGTTCTAAATAGAGACACTAATGGGTGTGAGAAATTTAAGGGGAGTATCATAAATTTTTTTTCATTTGATATCCATTTTATTATTAAAAATTTCCATTAACCCTTTTTCAAACCCAATGACATTGGAGACACCATTGTAGTGGTTTTTCCACTTCGAATCACATTTATTTATTTAATGAATTCCCAATTTTTCATTGATTCAATTACCATATGTGTAATATAGTTATAAATATATACCCTTATACTCTCATATATCACATTTTAGATGGTTGGATCTTCATCTATTTGATAGTTATTAATCATTACATGGTGAATTTTTATTATAAGATTCTCCCTTGAACATTCTATCCTTCTACCCTCACTATGGATGCCTTGTTGGGTGTTTATAATCATGAATTTTGGTTAGTATATTCATAAGTAAATCTCAATGAATTGAATCCTTTGATGATTTTATATTTCCAGTTTTATTTCCAATAGCTTTATAATGGCTGATTTGAGTCTCTTGATTTGTAATTTACAAATGGAAGTTCATGTGCATTTAAATCCCATAAAATTTATTCTTTTAAATAAATTATTGATTTCTAAAAAATGTATCTTGAAGAGAATTTAAAAATTGAATAATGATTTTAATTACATGATAACCGTTGAAATGTATTATGATTTGAAATGAGAATATTTAAAATTAAAGGAAGAGTTTATGATAAAAACCTTTGGATGCTATATTTTTTAAATAATGGATTGTTTAAAAACAATATTTTTTTGTTTGATTGAAATTATTTTTTGAAATGATTTGTTATTTAATTAAATAAATCAAAAACTTCTTAAATTTTTTATTTACCTTGAAGAATATTAGAGTTTGGTTAGTTAGGTGGGCGATGCGCACTCATGGAAAACTGATTACCAAGAAATGATTAGAAATAGTAATGAAACTAAAATGCCTTGATGGAGGGGAATCATTCACTAGGGGGGGATTTCTATTCCCCCAAGACTGATCGTAGGTAATTTTGTACAGATCGAGATCTAAATTTCGATAAGATGTTGAAAACCTCATGAAGCAATGATACTAATAGGCAAGTCATATAACCATGGTGTTGTGATTGAAATTAAATGATACATTCAAATGTTTTATTGAAATTTATATTCCAACTATTATGATGGAAATGAAATTTGTTAAGGTTTTATTCTACTACTAATTTATTTTTCAATGGAATTTTCTCATATAAATAGAGAAAATTTTTCCATGGAATTATTTAAATTAAATTGATTATATTTTGTTTAATGATTAATATATCGTAATAAATTATTGTTGAGATCCTGATAGTATTTATTGATTGAACCCTCCCTTTTTTTTATTCAGTAATTTTTTTATATTGTTATTCCATTTCACAAAAAGAGAAAGAACCACTAAAAAGTGATGGATGTTTGTGATAGATCACCTTAGGAGTCGGTTGTGATGGGTAGAGAATGTAGTCCAATTTTTATATGAATGTCTGATGTTTATTTGTTTATGGACTATGTGAGAAATTTATTTCACATACTATCATTGGGACTTGTATTTATCTATGTATGGTACCTTTTCTCCAATGTAGTGATGTTTATATGGACTATTTATTGGTTTATATCTAGTGATTTAATTTTTTGAGTTATTCACGTGGGAAAATAGTCCCTAAAAACTATATTTTATACTCAAGAAATCTTTTCTAGCCCATCGGTATTAGAAATTCCAATAGTTGATTTTCCTGATTGATTAGAGTACAATTTAGGAAGGTTATAAAGTTATGTTCCTGACAATGAGGTCTCACCAAACACTAAAAGATGTTTTCATAGGAAATAATCTTCTATTAACATATTCCTCTATATAGATGTCAGCTACTCACTTGAATTGGTACGATATTTCATGAACATTTTTAATTGGGTTAACATAGAAAAAAATTACTTAGATATTACTTTATCTATTTCACATTGACAATTTAAAAGGTTGTTGTATTCCTATATTCGTCCAAATCCATTCACATTTTCCTTCTATGGAAAACCCATTACAATATAAAAAAATATTACATGTGACAATTTGGAACACATTAGTATAAAGAAAAACTACGACTTTCTAATATATATATATAGATTACATTTTATCCCCATAAATTCTATTTAACATCCCAAAATTGCCTTTTATTTTTTTTCTTACCAACATCCTAACCTCTAAATATATCAAAACCCTTGATGAATACTAACTATAATAGACCAAACATAATATTTCCATTATTAAATGTTCTATAAAAAATATTAAATAAATTAATTATTTTTTATATTTGATTTTATTGTTTTAGAGGAATTGGAAATCCATTACATTATAAAATTCAAACTGTATATTAGTTTGAATTTTTTACATAAAAGTTTCTAAAATTATAAACATTATTCTTTAAAGACCAATATATATAACAAAAACATTGATTTAGTTATTATTTCAACTCATCATATAAAACTAATTGAAAACATTAGATGGGAATGTATAACTCGGTTTGGGGTATAGATAGAATGTAAACTCATTATATCATCGAAATATGTCAAAACCCATTGAAACTTTTCTCCTATAAATAATAAACATTAAACTTATAAAAACTCACATTCACATATAAAATAAATGTTTTATTAATAAATTTCATAAAATATATCCTTAGTTAGATTGAAATAAATTTAATAATCATAATGGTTTTTTGGGATATCAAATTTGTAATCACCAGTATAATTAACCATTCAGTTACATCAAAAATATTTTCATTTAGGAATAACTCATTTCCGAATAAATTATGGAGATATATATCAAGTCAAGATATAATAATATTTAACGTTAAATAGAAACAACATGAATAAAACATATTGGGGCATTTATTATACTATTCAATGAAAACAATATAAATTTTTATCGATAATCATAATCATTTAAGTTAACACTTAAAATGAAAATTGATTTTAAAATAATGGGTTTTAAAATTTATTGATGAAAGTAAAATGAATGATAAATATTTTATTTTGATTAACATGACTAATAAACGAGGATATAAAATTTATAGAAAATATTTTATAGGGTGAGACAGTTAATGAAAACCCTTCAAATCATTTAATATAAAGGTATAAATATAAAACTATTACTCTTGTAATGATACTTTTTTACTCATTTAACACAATTAAAAATAAAATAAAATTAATTAGATACATTATTTAGAAAAAATTTTAATTTTAATACTACTTTTTATTGATTTATTATCATGTAATACTTTTCTGTGGTATTAATTTTTCTTTCATCAGTTGTTTTGAGGTTACCCAATCAATACTTCAAAAACAACAATGGTTTAATGGTAATGGTCAATGATCTTTATAAAATGGTTTCATAAGCTCATAAGTGTCAAGGGATAATTTTTATGGTATTCCGGAAACAAATGATTTCAAAATATTTTCCTACAGTATAAATTTATAAAAACCACTTCCATAATAAAATTGTGTATTCATAAATACAACTTCAATATTTTTACTTTTAATATCATTATTATTATGAATATTTTATCCTTCTATTATCATAAAGAACAAATTTTTTTGTCTAATAATGTTGTATTATATTTTTAAATCCATTATTATAAATATATATATATGTAATAATAGAGTATTAAAATGACATCATTAAGTTGGGTAGCATAAAGCCTGAAATGATGAACAATGATTTCTAAAAGACATTAAATAGAAATATTGATTAAAAAATAATTCAGTCTCATTAAAAATTAATTAATATTAACACAAATATTTAAAAATTGTTCTTAATGATTACCTATATTATATAATGAGTAAACCCCCAATGGAATCTAAAAACCCTAGCCTAAATTCTTGATCGAAAATGTCAGGCCATGGAAATTATGGAAGGGTGATGTGAAAAGGGGGCATGAAGTGTAATTAAAAGGTCCTTAGGTAATTCTTTGAAAGAACAATAAATACTTAGATCAATTTTTTTTTCTAGAAGTGGTGTTGTGAAGATGATCAGTTGACTAATCTATGAGGATACCTAGGGTGTTTTGAAATACTTCCATAGAATGTAATCCAGGATTTAGTGACCTACTATGAGGATTACATGTAAAAGAATGTGATGGTGGTGGACATTGTGTAAATTCATAAATGGAAAGTATAAAATCATTATGGATTTTGAGTTAATATTTCTTACATTGTTTTCTCTTATTATTTGACATATCCACTTGATCTATATTTTCTTTTTCATTAACGCCCTTTTTCTCTTTCAACAATTGGTCTTGTGAAAGATTTTGATTGTATATTTGATTTTATTTATCTCTTGAAGATTTAATTATTTGTATGATATTTATTTCATTATTTTATGTGAAATAAATTTTTTGAGATGGATTATAATTGGTAATTAGAAAATTGAAAAAGGAAAATACAACATTTTTTAAACTTAAATTTTGACATTGTAGTGACTTATAGAGAAGATTCATTGAATGGGGATTGAGTAATATATCATAAATAATTGATCAAAATTTTGTTTATAACAAATAAATTTAATTCCATTCCAAATAATAAGATTATTTTTAAAAGTGTTTTCATGTAAAAATTATAAAATAAAAATTGATATATTGAGTGTGGAACCCTTACCTTTCTCTTTGAACTGCCTCAATTGTATTGAATCTAAATCCTTTAGGTTAGAGATTTTGAGATAGAAAAAAGCCTTAATATTATGTAAATATAAGTTTATAAATGAATTTTAGTATAATATTGAGGTAAAACAAAACATTATATTTGTTTTTAAAATGGTTAAATGAGTCCCATTTTATAGAAAAGCGTGGTTGGAATTATAAAAAATATTCACTATTAAAGGGTCAAGAATGAAATTAAAAATTCTAAAGTGTATAATATATATAAAAGTGATGATATTTTAGACAACTAATATCCCAAAATTACTCAATATAAGGTTTTATAATTTTGTAAAATTTTTTACTGCATTTTTAATAAAAAAATAATTTACATTTTTTTAGGGTTATTTTTGTAATTTTATGTTTTAAAGTAAATATCGAATTGTAAAATTCATGTTTTAATATTTATCTAATTACATAAATATTTTTATTATTCATAAAAATAATTCAATACCAAAATTCACGCAAACATTGTCACTTTGAATATTTTTAAACAATCATTTTTAGTTTTCTCCTTCTAAAATAAGAACTACGTCGACACCATGTAATAATTTTAGATAATAATCATATTATTTAATCATAATCGTAATTTAATGGTATTAATATATTAAAATATTATATTATTATCATAAAAAACAATAATAATATATTTTTTATTATTATCCTTTTCAAGATATATATTTAAGATAAAAATGTTTGAACTTTATTTCATTAAACTGGAATTTGAAATGTATATAGAAAATTAATTTACTATATAGTTTTAAAAGCCATGAATATAAAAAATATTAATTCATTAATTAAAATATTTAACTCTATGGTTATATATTTCTATATAAATTATTAAATATTATCGTAAAAACACAGATTTTATCTTTCCCAATGCTGAAAAAGGATTATGTTAAAGTCAATAAATTTTCCCATAATTGTATTTCCCAAAAATTAATTTATATTAGTTGAATAATACTTATATAATATAATTATTATATTATCAATAAATACATATTTCTTTCATTTCTATATTATTTTATATCATTTTGGAAAAAAAATAATCATATGATGTAGAATTCCACATAAATATTAGTTATTATTTTTATTAGAATTTATTAAAATTACATTATGTTAATAAACAATATAACGAAATTAAATGGTAAAATTAAATTTAAAAATAATTAATTTATATAATTAAAAATAAATAAATAAATTCTAAAATATTATTAATAATCCTTCGAAATAAATTTTAATTAAAATCTATGATTATATACCACTTTTATTGCTTACATTAACGTCACATTTTTAATTTATTTTTTACCAATTTAATTTCATATATTATTAAAAAAACATTATTCCAAATATATCATTACTTTTTTGTAAATCCAATAATAAATAATTAATATTATATTTTAAAATAATATTTACCATGTAATATTTACATTTTTAGAATAATTGATATTTCATTTCAAATAAATAATTCCCTATATTTTTTCATATCATAACATACAATTTTTCTAAAATATATTATATGTAAACATACATTAATGAAATTAATATAAATATTAATATAAATAAATTTTATAATAAATTAAATAACTTAATAAATATTATTTATTCTTCAAATAAATACAATTTTATATTAAAAACTATTTATTATTTATATATAATTCAAAAAATAAAACAACATAATATATATTTGAACAACCAAAAATAATATTTAATGATATTTTGATACAAAACTTCTTAGATGGGACCTCTTTCCAGTTTGAGACATCTTTTTTGAGATCTATAATGACTTTCATTTATTACAAGAATCTAGGGCATCTTGAGAAATTATTTAAACTTGTTGATAGAAGAAGAATAAATAAAAAACATAGATTGTGCCTTGGTGGAAATCTATATTGGGATAAACACTAGAAGAGGGTAGAGCATATTCAATCTTTTGATCTAATTATTTAATAGATTTTTTGTTGGTAATCTATTCTATTCATATATTATAAGATTTTTGATAAATTTTATGACCTTATATACTGTTAATTTTGGAAATTGGATAGTTTTTTATCCCTGTATGAATTTATATGTAGTTTTCTCAAATATTTCTTAATAATTTGGTAAAATATTAGAAATTCTTTTGGTATTTTTTGGATATGTGTTTATCTTGATAATTTTTTCTTTTAAATGTTTGTCCAGTTTATGTCACAATTATAAGTTGAATTCAAAATGGTGTGGATAGCTATGGTACGTCTCTGTATCCTAAAGGGATAACTATATTGTCTAATATTTCATCAACTGGGAAATTTTTTGTGATGAATTCAGAGGGATTTGTACATGATTATTTAGAATTATGTTATTCCACGGATTTGTTGATGATGTTTGATGATTTTTTTCTACTGATCATGAGTACTCATAATGATTTTTGTCTTCTATTTTCCATTATGGGGCTATAGTATTGAATTATTGTTATTAGTATACAATTTACAAGAAGATTATGATGGTATACCATAGAACCCTTTAACATATGATGTGAATTTGATACATGTTTCGTTATACGTTTTTATGGTTTATTAGTGGAAGAACGTGGTAGGGTGGAGAGAATTGTGAAACCCCTCCACCTATTTCATTATTGTGTTATGTATTATATAATTATCAGTTAATAATATTCTCTAGAAGTTTTAAATTTTTATGATTGATATTTTTTAAAGTTATTTATGGTGTATAGAGTGTATTATTAGTTTTGACTATGAAGACTATTTATATGTAGGGAGTAATATTTAATCATTTATGCATGATTAGAACATAGTTAAGAGTAACTATGATGACTAACCGTACATTGATTTTAATCTTAGAAGTAAGCAAGTGGATCATTATTATGTTTTATAATTATGTTTCAGTAGTGGAACCCATAAATATCATGGGATGGTGTAACTATACTGCTTCTCCATACATATAATATTCATTATTCTATAACCTGATTATGGTAAATGCATTTATTGAGAACTATACTAGAAGATATTTCCAGTTCTGTTGCTCAGTTTCAATAGTTTCTATATGATTGGTTCATAATCTTCTAAACCATTTAAAAAACCTTGTGAGTGGTCTGTAATTTTGAAATTTGAAATTACCCATTTTTCTTTGGTTGTTTTTATCTACAATTATCCTACCTCCCTCCTAATTTTCATTTAAAAGACTGATGGAGTTCCATATAAGACTATCATTTTAGTTTTATATTGTTACCAACACTTTCATTATGGATTTAAAAGGAAAATTATAATGAAAAATAGTATTTTCTTTTTAAATTTCTTCCCTTGTCTTTTTTTTCTTTGATTTCTTCTTGGATTCATATTCTCTTAGAAACCTTATATCCATAGTGGTAAAATATATTTTTTTAATGATCTAATGTTGGTTCATCGAGTTTATAGTGTTTTTATGGTAAAATTTCATCCTTGATTTTTCTTCTTCTATCGAGGGAAACTGTATTCCATTGAGTAAAGGGGGTTGTTTTTATGAGATTCTGTTTATTTTTCAATCAATATAATTCTTGGGTTTTATAAAATAATTTTTTTTTAAATTATACCAATATGTGATTAAATTTATTTGAGTATAAAATTTTTCATTGTTTTATACATTTGAAATAAATTTATTGAAATGGATTAATCAATCTTTATATGAAAAAATAATAATTTTTCGATTCAAGTATTTTTATAGATTCCAGATAAGCTATTTTCAAATGAATTTCAAGTTCATAGAAGAGGTTTTTTTCAATAAATTTCGAAAAGAGTTATTTCATGCTTTTAATGATATTTTCCCAACTAAATGGGGAGTTTGATTAATTTGATATCATTTTTTTAAACTTTTGAGTTAATTTGATGATTTTTTATTTTTTTCTATGTTTGATTTTATGTTAAATTATTGGATATTTTGTTGAAATTTTGTCTTTAAAAATGATTTCTCAAAGGATTTATGTTAGACTGTTTTTGAACGATTATTTATTACATGGATTTCTATGTTTGAACATAATTATTGTTTATAGACTTATATAAAGTGGGATTATTCATTCATGTGACACCTTAGGTTTTGAACCCTACTGTATTATGATTTATAAACTCTTAATCACAATGTAGGATGATTTGTTTTAGTATTTAATATATTTAAAAATGTATAACTGCATATTTCTTAAGAGAGTTTTTTAGGTGATTAGAGAGGTGTTTGTTATGTTTTATTATTAGAAATGTATTGATCATGTCACATGTTTTTTTCATATAATATATTTTTTATTTATTTAACAGGAACAAAAGGTATCTATTTAGGATAAATATATTAATGATACCCAAGATTATATTACAAGACTAGCTAGATTCCCCTAGTGAATTCAATTCCCTTTCTTGGGAGTTTCCATGATGAGGCTAATAAAGAGTCAATCATGTGGTAATCTCTTTTTTAAAAAAGAGGCATGTAGTTATATCCACATGAGTATGTATTGGAATATAACAATTAGAAACTACAGAGGTTCCCATTAAGAAATTAAATTATCTTGATTACTAATTGTGACTAACCATATTTTTATTTTCTTATAATGTTCATTATTTTATCCAAATACCTTATTAACATTTTTCTCTCAATTATTGCATCGATACCCTATTTATTTGGAATTATGGTTATGGATTCTGTTGATTTTTATTCCATTTATGTGTGTTTTGTTTCATTTCAACTAGATTTTGAAAATCATATTTTGAAAGAGGATTTGAAAGTTTTAAAATAAAATTATTTTTTTAGCAACTAAAAAAATATTTTTCTCAAGGTTCAATGTTTTCTCCAATGAAGGGTGGTTCCATCAATATTTATAAGAAATGTGTTGATGATTTCATTATAGGATACAATTATATTACTTGTTAACGTTATAATTTGTCATGTGAAATTTAGTTTTATTAATTTATTTTCAAAGTAACATTTATGAAATTTCATATAAATGTATTATTGTAATCTCTTTGTTGAAATGATGTTTGAATTATTTAGATCAAGAGTTATATACACACGTCAATGTGTATTTAGTAATTTTTTTTCACAGTGATGCTTAAGTTAAGATTCAGCATTAGTATCTGATGTATATTTCAATATATGGTGGTAACCTGAGACTACTACATTTGATCATATATTGGATCTAATTTATATTTTTTGTGTTGTATTTATATCATCCAATCCATCAAACTCTACCTGAATTTTGGTCTCCGTCTCTTTGGAACTTGTTATGTGTTCCTTATGATATTGTATAACACAAAGTGAGATTGATTATTTATGTGATTATGTTTTGTGTATTTTGTTTATTTATTTGGAACTATTTATTTGTTATTCATGGTAGTTTAAATTATGGATACACCAAGTGGGATTCTCTTTAAGGATCATATTCTAATATATTATCCTTGATGGGCAACTCATTTCCACATGTTTATGTTTGATTCCCTAGTGATTTTTTCTTTATCAAGGTGGTTAGGAACATGCTTTGGGACTTGTATTGGATGGTTTGAGTGATGTGGAAGGTTATCCTAGGATAGTATGTTTACAACTAACATCATGAAAAATTTCATTCAATATGATTACTTCATTGTGAATATTAAAAAAACAAGAGTAAGGTAGAAAGAAAAAGTAGATTATAATATGGTAATGCTATCATATATTCCATATTATATAAGGTCTTAATGAATGTAAAAATAATTTTTATGTTTCATAGTTATAAGGTAGAAAATTATCATTGATATCTTTAATCAACTTAATGTGATTTTTCCATCTTAGTTAAAAAAAGAAGCATGTTCTAGTAGTCTAAATGCTTCATATAGCTCTCAAAAAATTTCTAATTATAATGAATATAAATAAAATTTAAAAAAATTTCATCAATATGAAATAATACATTTCGCAGTCAATTACTAATAAGAATTATAATAATCCATTAATTTATATGAAATTATTAAAATTATATGTATAAATTCTCAAAATTTTCAATTACATTGATCAACCAATACTAACCAATAATAATTCATCAATTTAATATTATATTACTTATATTTAATCATCCATCCATCATATTGTGCATTCTATTTATCAAAAAACGGTATTTAAAACAATGTATGATGGTATTTCTAAGAAACTATTTGTTCATAGATAAAAATTATGACATGAATAAATTATGTGTCAACAACATTGAGACTTAATAAAAGTTATCAATAAGGATGTGGAGAATGTAATGAATAATAAAAAACACCCTTACTTATGATCTTGTCATTCTATCATTCTATCTTACAGTCTCAAAATTTTCTTGGGTACAATAGAAGTGGTTGTGAGATGCAATAATTTGGGTTTTCATTAGTTTCAATGGATAATATTGAATGAATGTGAGGATTGAAACCAAAAAATTATTGTTCTTAGAAAATTATGAATAAAAACGGCTAAGAAGGGTGGTGGTTGAATTGAAAAAATTATATAATTTTAATGGATTATCAGAGTTAAAAATAAACATTCACTGGAAGTAAAGTTGATATATGTATTAAAGACACCACAAAAAAACGAATGATTTTATCCCCAATGTTTTAGCAACATTTACTAGAAGACATGGATAAATATTTATTTAACCAAGTTTTTAACTTTTTTTTATATATAGGGAGAAATATACTAATATAGTTAATTTAGATGAATTTTTTAATCACAATTTAAAATGATTATAATTTTTATTTAATTATATTTTTAATATATTGATAATTTATCCACATTTTTAAATATCACTAAATTATTCATGTTTTATGACATGTCTAAATGGGAAATATTTTAAAACATCACAAACATTTCATCATTTTATAATATATCTAAATTAGAGGCATTTTTGAATATCACTAATATATATATATATATATATATATATCTGTGTGTGAGTGTGTGTATATAAAATACTATTTTAGTATCTAAATAAAAATGTACACCTAAATGTAATGATAGAGAAAAATATATTAAAATAATATATATATATATATTACTATATAAATATAATTGAATTAATTTGTACATATGTATAAATATAAAATAAATATACTAACTTATATAAATAATCATTATAATTTATGCATATCTGTAAATTAAAAAAATATTTATATATTTATATAGACGCATGTATTAATATTTATTTTTATGTGTGTGTGTGTAAATTAATATAAATATATATATATATATGTATTTATATACACACACAAATATATTAATTTTTCATAGTAAATATAATCATATAAATTCATATATATATATATATATATAACATATACCCACATAAACAGACAAACTTATATATATATATATATATATATTGTGACCTCCTCCAACCAATTGTTCCCCTCCTGGTATGACAATGGAGATATAAAGATAATGATGCCTGAACTCTACATCAAATAGGATAGGGTTCGGAGAGTAGAACATAGAGTGTATAATCACACACATGGGAGGCATTACCGTCATAAATATTTTAGGAGTAAGAGATAAGATGAGAAAAACCTCTAAATAACTAATTCTTGTAATAAATAAATAAGTAACCCAAATGCATGATGTGATGTAAAATATAACTAGATATAAGAGAAAATGAATGGAATAATAAAAAGGGGTATAAATCCTCGATAGAGACCACAAATCACTAGATACACCTCAAAAACAACATGAGTAATGGATGTCTCGCTTGATCATAAACCAACACTTTCTAAAATGAAAATATTGTATATATATGGATGGTGTGAATAAAATGTAAACTAAATTGGATCCTCTGAAAAACTATCATTAAAAATGTGAAAGTGGAATACTAAACCATGGTGTGTAAATAAATGAAACTAAATCATCCCATAATTTTGTACAATAAATGTTTTCCTTCATCACCATGACCCAGTCATTATATAATACTCAAAAGTAAAACTAGTATATTGAATATATATATATATATATATACACATATAAATGGGTACCCAGTTAATACATATCCAATGATTTTTTTCTCTCACACCCCAACATCAAATATCCTAGGCCATCATCTCTAGTATAAATAATATTTCCTCATAACACCTGGGAAACCATATCATAAAATGAAACACATGCAACACATCTATACATCCAGATCATCCATATGACAAGAAGATCATTCATGGAATCCCCAACAACCTATATATTAAGTAATATACCTCAATCGATCATATCATATATAAAACAGACGTATAATATACCTTTAGATAATAAATTAATAAAATTTCATGAATAATAGCCTGAAGATATCACAGCTGAAGAGAGAGTAAAAGAGAGGGGGTATTCATCCATATATATCGTTACTAATCAATATGTTAAGTAAAATAATCCCAGCACCTTTGGTTTTTTGTTTCATTTATCTCATGGGTGGGGTGTGAATTAAATGGGAAAACATAAAGAGTATTTATTTCATATAACCATCTGTTGGGAAACTACCTAGTCATTGACTCTTATGTCTTTATAGTTAGACATGACACCTGAATATCTCCTTAAGGTCAACATATAAAGTATGAATACATTAATTATGTTAAATAATAACTAACTCATTAGACATTAATTAATATTATTCTATTTTTATTTCCATTATTAACATTTTAATCTTTTATACCATGATCTAATGAAACAATTTATTCCATTCTTGTATTAAGAACTATTTCATCATCATGTAGGATCTATATTACAACCTCCTTCTTTTATAATATTTATTAAAATTCCATAAACATACAGGGACACTAGGACTCAACCAAAGATAGCAAATGAAATATACACACCTGTGAATAACATCAAACTCAGTCCCATTGTTAGAAATTGATAGTATAAATGAAATTTAGTAGTTGAAAATCAAGAAAGAATCAATATGGACATAATAAATGTTGATTAATCCATAATCTGGACTCATCCCAACCACCAAATCTACTATCACATGGTAGTATCTTCACATTAGGTGCTTTGTACCATCATCATCATAACCAAAACTGTGGGTAATGATCAAACCTAGGTTGACCAGACCCATAACATGAGTCGGCATCACACAAGGCCCGAAGTAAGTTCCTGATTACCGTAGGAAAGATAAAAGTAGAGAAGGATTAAAATAATATTTTTGGGAATCATTTCATCCTTGTAAGAAATCATGATCCATCAATGAGTTTGTATATCCATACCAACCAATATTTAGAGTTAAAAATACATAATAGAGTACATACCTTAATGAATAAAGTCATATTTCATTAATAACATTTCATCACTATGTATAACATGTTAAAAGTAATACAAAAAAAATATTATTCATATTCAATGAAAAGAATCCATAATAGGGATCAAGAACTCAATAGATAATACATACTACAAAAATATACAAAATCTAAAAAATCATTCATCATGAAATTAACACATGAGGACACATCTCCTCCAGTATGAACAACCTTAGATGGTGTAATCAGGAAGGTTCACCTATATGTAAGTTTCCCTTTCCCTTACCCTTGTCCTTTAAAACCAAATCTTTATACACGTGAAGGGATATATAGTTTGTTAATAACAAATCTTGTTAGAATACCACCATTAATATATTAAATTATTTTAGACCATTAAAACAAAAAAAAATGTATCATTGTAAAAAAATTCAAAACCATTACACATTGAAAAATTTCACCTTAAATCAATATTTTAAAATACCTTTAAAATTATTTTTTAAATACATGATTCCAAATACCAAAATCGATAATGATCAAGTGATGAAATAAGTCCACTTAGTTTAAACATGATCAACATACCCAAAAAAGTCATAAATTAGGTTATAAATTAAACACAGTAATATAGAAAACTAATTGGGAATGTAAATAACACTAGATATAATAATCCAACAAGATGAAACATAATTCAAAAAGAATATTAAATCCATTTGGGCACAATTAATGTCCACCATGTGCTCAAACCATAGGAGTATATTGTGACCTATTCAAAAATATAGTTTTTTTAATGTCCAATATAGTATAACAGGAATGAGATATCACTCACTCTTTCTCAATACGAACTCACATGACCTCCCTCGATAAATTATTTATCATATTGGAATCTCTCTCATCCTTCCTCTCTATAGTCTCTCTCAGTCCCATGGAAAATATTAAATAATCTCCCTCAAACTTTCTCCCAATGTCTATCTCACTCCCTTGGACAATATTATGAAATATCCCTTGGTCTACATCTCTAATTATCTCGTTTGACCTTGTAAATTACACCCTCAAATTCTAGGAAACCCATGTTTTACACAATTCCAAATATATTAATATTATAATTTTAGTTTTATTAAATCCATTTCAAAATAATATTTAATAAATAAACATTCCCAATTCATTTCAAGCATCACCAATATCTATGAATTCCTTAAAATACCCTTTAAAACCCCAATTTGAAATTATAATCTAATTGGGGCCATTTTATCAAAAACATGGTGAGCATTCAAACAACCCCCTTTGAAAATACACTTTAGAACATAAAATTTCCAACCCAAACCATGAATTACATTATAAATTGATTATTCATCACTCATAAATAAATTTAAATTAAATATTATGAACAAAAATATGACAATAAATAATCAATTTTTAGCCATGGAAAATGACTTTAAATAGAGGCACCCATCATAGAAACCAGTTCCAACCTCAATGCCTTTTATAACAACCACGACACCTTAGAATGATAAGTACTCACACACCTCATCCCAAAACAACATGGAACCATAATAAATTTTACAAATGGGATGGGGGAATCCTTAATGGAATGGGTGGGGCCATACATAATCGGGAGAATAAATGTAAGAGAAAGACATAAAATCCCATAAGTTATAAATGAGAATTTGTCATATTTTAATGATATAAGAAAACCACATAGTTTAGGGAACTCTTTTCCAAATGTGTGGGTTCACTATCTCCACAATACCAAAGCTACATTATTTATATATAGCATCACATTGTTTGAAAACCCGTGAATGAACTAACATACCCGAACTATCACCCTCACATAATTTTCTCTACAAAGATACAAATATTTTTTCAAATATTTAATACGGTCTGTCTTCCAAAAAAAACAATGTTTCCAACACCTCGACACCTAGAATCTATAAAAATGATTAAAAGGACAATGAAACACTCATAGAAGAAATAACAGTGACATGATGGGTGTAATAACCCTGCCTAACATGTCAAATTACCCCCAAAATATCTCTAGGTAACCTCATAAAATACCAGATAGGATTATACTCAATCCTCTTGAATTAATACTCCCATGTCTTATGGATATTTCCCCCATGCTACCAAATAAAATAGACTAATGTGATCAATTTAACATAGAGAACCTTCTTTTGATAATCCATGATATTAATGAGATTACCTAAAATAGTGACATAATGTTCCACCTATAAATATTCCCACTATAACACATGATATGGGTATTGATGGTATCCCTTCAGCTTGGTAACATAAAAGAAATAATGAATCATGTTCAATCATAGTGTCTACTCATATCAGTTTGATACATTCATGAGATGTTCAATATTTTGACATGGCCAGACATAACACCACACCATATTACCCTTCATTACCAAGAGATGGTGTTCTATCCAAAAGGTTACCCAAATAATCATGAGATCACCAAACTCAAAATCCAATGGGTGATTTTTTTTGTAATATATGATTTCAAGAAAATATGAAATGTAACTAACCATTTTTGAGTCATCAGATCATTTTTGTCATATACTCCATGAGAATCAATCCTAAAATGGAATGGTCATCAACCTATCCCCAATATAAGGAGGACCATAATGGTCACCCTTATAATTCTTCAAATGGGTCTATTCTGAATGACGCCTCATAAAATTTATTGTATAAAATATTATCTAATAAAAGTTACATCCCCCATATACCCCCATAGTCAGACACAAAATCCTATAGCATACCATTCATGATTTTTATGGTTCGCTCAGACTAGCTATCCATCTGCAGATGATATGTTGTACTCTAAAACAACTAGGTTCTAATGGACTTATGGTGTCTACTCCAAAATAGAGATATGAAATGAGAATATTGAAAAAACTTTTACCAGGGGAACCCCATGAAGTATAGGAACCTCTCAAATATACAGGTTTATAAGATCATGTAACTTTATCAACATATTGAATAGAAGGAAATGTGATTTTTTCAATAAGAAATCATCAATCACAAATAGTTAATATTTCTCATGTGGTGTACATATTAGTCTGATAATAAAATACATTGATATTTTATCCCACTTATATACATGAACGGGAATAGGATGTAAAAAACCGGTGGGTCTCTTATTCCCATCATTAATTATTTGTAATATAAAATGATTGGAAACAAAATTAATTATAGATGGCCTCATCCTAGGCCACTAATGTTTTCCCCTAAAGGTATAAAACCTCTTGTGGCCCATGTTATGTATGGAACAACTAGAAAAATTCCACCCCATGAATCACCTCCTCCCCCATATCAATACAAATGTTATCCGCTTCATAAGGGGAAAAACCTTTAGGATACTGAGATTAATAACTTGAGGTCACCACAATATTTAATACAATGATAATCTACATGACGTTAGGGTAAAATGCACGATAACTCAATAGAATATTGATAACAGTGGATGTAATGTTCACATTTATTAATAAAAACTATTATCCATCCTCCCACCCCTCAAGATTAATATCATAAAACAAACTCATTATACTCCACTCAACCACTAACTCTATAACAACCTAGACTGGAAACTTTCAGCCCAGTGAATTTCCAAAAATATCCCCCGTTCTATATGTATAAGAAATTTTGAAGTAAAAATTCTAGAGATAATATTACGAATTTCTTTTCCTAATTTTCATGTCCCTCTAGGTAAATATATACATCATGATCCTCTAATTATAATAAAGTAAAAAAACACTACCTGAAGAGGTATCATCTTTATGAAATCAACAAATGTATTACAACAGCAACTCCAGGTCAAGGGTGATAAAATTAGGCTCATGTGAGAATAGTTTCTATGAACCATAGGCCATCATATGATCATTATGAATTATCACACATCACAAACCCATAGTTAAGGAATCAAAATACACTACATAAGCTTTCATATTATTATGAAAAATAAAAAATAGTGTGGTTGTCAAGAAGGCCAGCGACATCTCAAAATACCTCTAAGATTTCTTGGTACACTCAAAATTCACACATTTCCTAGTTTATTACATCATTCTAGAAACTATCATAGAGAAGTCCCAAAAATAATCTATAATTCCAAAAAAAATACAAAAATTATTTGATATTGAAAATATTCCTATGATGAATTCAATAATAGAATCCTTGAATCATCCATCGGTTAATTGAAACTTCTCCTTTAGAAATAACCTTGTATAGGAACATTAACATTTGGATTTCAAACTAAAATTTGGATAACCATTAATATAGACAAAACTCCCTCATGATTTTCAAAACAACATCTTGATACTCATCATGATCCCCACTATCACATTATACATCAATATACCATAATATGTAAAATGAAGTGGTCCAAAAAGTCTTTTAATATCTATTTTATCAAGCCCATTCGGTCTGAAGGAGCATTAATAAGGCTAAAAAACAGAACAAAATACTCAAAGGATATATACCGGATTCAAAAAGTTACTTTAAAAACATCCTCCTCCTAGAACATAATCTAGTGGTACCATGACCTCAAATCAATATTCTAAAAGAAATTACCTCACAGGAGATGATCATAAAGACCATGAATATGGGGAAATGGGTATTTATTCTTTATAATACATTGATTAAGATTATTTTAATCTATGTTATGATGAAGAAACCCATTTATATTATATCCAAATATAATTGAAAATGACCATGGTGACATTATAGGATGAATACAACAATTTCTTTAATGGTCCAATAACATATATTTTAACTTTTAAAACTCTTCTAAATCCACCTAGTAAGATGTTAAGGAGGTGATGTTTATGTTAGGGAGTGGATTTATAGTGTATGAATCCTATTAATTTTGTGGAATCACAAAAAATACTCTTGTAACACATTAAGGCATTGGTTCAGGACCACTGGAAGAAAAACAACATAACATTTCTATATGACATGAAAGAACATCCTAGAATACATTCATAAAACCAGTCCTATCACTAAAGTAATGTGTTCCAACCTCCCTAAATGTGGAACCCACTCACACTAGAATATTTCAATGCTCCCATGATGAGATTAAAATTCGATCCTATGTAAATAGAATTCATTAAAAACTTTAAACATAGTAAAACAATTTATGTTGATGATGAGGTTGAAAGTATCCATGTCTAACATTAGAAAATATCTTATAACATCCATGTTAGTGATCAAAACATTACACTCTAGGAATTTAAAACCATTCTCCTTATTCATAAATATAGGGGTAAATAAATTCATCACAAAATGAGTTATCTCATCTGTTATACAAAGCTACTAATGAAAATATAAATCGATAAATTATTATGAAAAACACTTAACAAATAAAATAAAATCCATGGAAAAAAATAAAAACCACACATCTCACAATGGTTATCCAAGATATGGAGTGCTATATTACCACATAAACTACATGAAAACATCCCAACTTAGACTAACCCAGTGCCCAATTCACTTAGTCTCCATCCCCTTTAACCTGGGGTAGAGATCTTTCACATTTTTTAGCATTTGATTTCACCTATTTACTATTAGATAATGTTCAACCAATGTTTTTCTGTTGAATGGAATGTTGAAAGGTGCATTGAAGATGACCTAGATTCCCAAATCAGTGACACATCCTTAGTGCCTCTGGGAAATCAAGGCCTGGTATGACTAGCCTTCCATAATTAATAATATATCACTCTCTTACTCCATAAATTAACCACTAGCACTAAACCTGGTGATTGTTGAGCACTCATTCCAATAGACCAACAAGGTTTAACCCACATAATTTTCTTACCATATGAAGATATTTGACTATCTCCCACTAAAAAACAACACTATGAATTGTAATCTTGACCATTTACATCTCTTTTGTGGCCTCCTTGTTGACCAAATTAAAATAGGTTATTATAAAATGAGGGAGAATCACTAACCTAATCTCAACATTTAGAAACATTTAAAAATAGTGACATTTAAGGTAATTGTTAATGAGAGATTTTGGGAAATTGTAAACCAGGTCGGTAAACTGAGAACTGTACTCCAACACCGAACAATACCTCATCTCCAACATCATGACCTCGAGATACATTTACTTAATTAATTTATTTTGACAAAAATACTAATTATAGGTCACTTTAAGGGAAATACATTTCAGATCCTCCTGTCACATAAGTTGTAATCTGTGTGAGACTCAGTGGAAATATAAAGTGGAAACATAAAACAAATTCAATTATAATTCCACAATAGATAATTTAATTCCAACAAAAAAATATTACTTATTTATAACATGTCATAAATCCCATTTCAATTCTTTAATATCCAGAATTATAAAATAATTGTCATCAATGTTATATATGCAGTTTAACACCATATATTTATAACACTTTATCAAATTATATTTAGATAATGGCATGAAATGACATATTTCTCTCTCATGGATAATTTTCAAAATAATCCAAAATAATCTATATCATGTGAATGTTTTAAATAAATAAATGTATTAAGACGTAGTAATTTCTTTTAACTATCCTAGAAAATTTCAATCATTTAATGTGTCAACCATAATATTAATAATAGAATATAATTCCATTTAACAATCAGAGCATAAAAATTTATCTATAATGTGAAATATTGTTTAAAAATCAATTCTTGAAATAATAATATTGTTTTAATAATTGATTACTGCATGCGAAAAAATTATTCAAAGTATTAATTTGATTACCATATTAAAAATAGTAATGATCAACTATGGTATAGTGATAAAAAGTTATATTGAAACTCCCATATTCCGAAATTACAAGATATATACATGGATAAATTTATGCAACTTGATCTATGTATTTCAACTATTGGAATATCGATGGAATAATAATTTTGAATATTCCACAACATAAATTTTTTTTGGTGAATGTATTCTTCTTATCTTTTTTAGATAATTATAAAATGATAATAAATAATCATTTATTATTAATAAAAAATATCATTTTAACACTCATGATTATGGTATAATATTATTTGCAAATAATATATTGAAAACTATATTTGATTATACTCCCTCTATCCTAAATAAATTATAGAATATCAAATATTGTATATCTTTATATAAATTTGAAATTAAAGATATTTTTTTCAAGAAACATCAGGTGATATAAAATTTATTTAATAATAGTATTTATTTAATCTATATAACAAATATTTACGTTTCATCAGCATAAAACATTAATTCTATAGAGTACAACATCATCTTTTTTACTTTTACAAATAATTTCTCCACATTCATGAATAACCTTTCTAAATGTGAGAAATCCAAATTATTATATTCTTAAGTTTAACAAAATCTTTTTAAAAAAATAATATAATGATTTAATGATTAAAAATTAAATAAAAAGAAGGAGTCTTCATAGATCCCCTCCACAGAGTCTAACATCTCATGATGTATTAAAACAATAGAGGGAGAGAGATAAATAAATTTCTTCTTCTGAGAAAATGAATGCTTTACATATGATAAAAAACCTAGATCAATTTTAGATGAATCGTATGACTCAAGAGAAGGATTTTGTAACACATACACTCAATAAACAATGAAAGAATCAATGGGGAATTTTTCTAATATTAAAATACATAGTTACAGAATCCATGATAATATTAAATCCCCATTGTATTCATTTTAAAAATATTTACATTTTAATTCTTCAAACTCATTTAAAAATATGAAAATTAATGATGGTCATTGATTTCCTCCAAAAATATTTACTAATAAAAGTCACAAATTTATATATTCATTTCTATTAATTTATGTTAAAAATAGGAAATAGGTTGAAAGTAGATGACAATAGGTTTTTCTACACATAATTCATTGCATGTACACAATTACCAGGGTCTATTAAGGGTTTCATGATCTTACCCGTACCATATTAGGTTCAAAGGGATCGTTACAGAGGTATCAGACTACCCATAGGAAATAATGTAAAACATTATCCTACCCTTATACAATCATAATAAATTCCAGAAGACCGTTAGTATAGCTATAGTTTTAATCAGTTACTATTATGTGTGACTCAAGATACCCCTATAATACTATATAGATTCCCTAAGAACCCTTATGTGAGATTCAAAAAATCTTATTGTATTATTACACAGTTGTAGATATACCTTTAAATAACCATTATAATATGTGGTAGACTTTTATGCACCTCTATTAATCGTCTACGCAACACGTAACACCGCCATCTAAACTTATGTTGCCTATCGAGACTCATATTTAGTTTTACACTGCATATCATAAATAGTTTTTTCTTTACACCAGGTATGAAAATGAATTCTTTATCCTTATGCTGCCGTTAGAAAACCTACTATAAATTAAGGAAAGACAAAAATCGTTCATAAGGGTAAATATTTAATAGGAAATATTAAATTATTATTTAACCATGAAATATATTTAAATAATAAAATCATTTATTATTACTTTTAAAATACCAAAAACAAATTTAAAAAAATTGTAGAATATTTCTAAAAACAACCAAATTTATTTTCTAAATAACCTTTTAAAACATTCACATCATATTCATAGTTTAAAGAACATTTTAGATCCAATAAGTATAATATGAAAAACAATTTTGAATTTCTAGATGCCTTAGATGTAAAATAAATTATGGGGAATATTCTTGACCATATCATTATATACCAGAACGAAAATCAACATCCTCAATAATTATAATAGGAATTGTTAAAATGGAGAAAATAATGATGATAAATAAACCATCACACCTAATACCTCATAATGATCTTGCTGTATTTTGAACAAAACTAATATACTAGATTAACAAAGTTCATAACCATCCAATATCCTTAAATAAAATCATGATACATTATCTCATGAAAGGTACCAATAAAATCGGAACAATCCTATATATAATCATTATATCAACGGGTATAAATAACCTCATATATCCAGATGAAATTAGATAATTCCTCCCAAAAAATAATTATACAACTGGGGACATTGAGCATGTATCCAGGAATCTCATTCCAAAATAAGGTCACATAATCACATCATGTGCTATAAAAGCTCATAAAAATCCAAAATGAAATGAATATAAATAAAACAATCATTAAAAACCGAAACAATATTTCATTAAAAACCTTTAAAAATAATCACATAACATTCATTTAATAAAAATCATAAAAATATATGTTGGAAGAAAAATTATTATATCAAAAAAATAAAATATTTTTTAACTTACGAATGCCATCATATGAAAATAAATATTTGATTTATTTTCATTTATCATGCCAAAAATGTATATTCATAACATTTAGAACTTATCATGAAATGTTTTATGAACTTATTCGATTATAATGCGTGTAAAAAAATATTAATAAAACTATATTTTCATATTAAAACCTTTCATTAATTCATAATGGTATTTTTCTTCAAAACATTAAAATTATTTGTAAACAATTTCATAATTGGTAAAAATTTACCGCTCTATGTTTAATTCAAAATCACAGTGATAATTAGTTCTTAAAAAATTCAATTAGATTCAAAATTATATAGTTAGAGAACCTTTAAATGAAAATAATTTTTAATTATCATTCATATAAAACATTCACCAAAAAACCTATTTATAAAAAATACCATTATATTATCGAAAGTAACATTTATGATAAATTAAACAATCATTGAATAACTAGAATTATATAATTCAGAAAACATGTGACAATAATGATCAATTTTTTCAAGTTATTATCACTTAATATTACATCAGAGAAAGAATAAAACATCCATAGATGCATAATAAAGTAAATATTTTAAAAAAATTATAATAATACAAAACACTAAGAGGGCCAATAAATTAATTACTTCAGATTATCACACATTACAAAAAATAAATAATTCACCAATTATTGAAAAGTAAAAATACAACATCTTTTTTGATAAACCTTTTGACATTTTTTATAAAATTAAAAAATTCTAATAATGAAAATATTTATTCAATATTTATCCAATTTATGTGATAAATGACATATATAGATAAGTCACATGCTTTCATCAAATTATTATTTATAATACACTATGATTATCAATGCTATTTAAAATGTTAATATCTATACACATAACATCATCATTGGATAACACAATTACAAATATCGAATTCATCGAAATAAATGATATTAGAATAATCCACACCAAACTATTAATTATTTCCCAAATTCATTCGCAAATATTTATTTATTGGGAACAATTATGAATAATATATGAAGGATTTAATATTAAAATTTTCATTTACCAAAGCTTTATTCAATTAATTTTATTAGATTTACATTATCTCTACATAATATTCCTTAACTAACATAAGAACATATCCAAAATAATTGGTGCAATTATGTGAAAATAAATTAATTTAATCCAAAAAATTCCATATGATGTTTTATATTTTGGGTAGCACTGACTCACCCACATGTTTTAAAAATGTATCATGAAAAATAGCATGTTAGTATAGATAATGTGTACCATATTTTCAAATGTTTGAGTCCATAAGACATGTTACTCATATAGAATAAATCCCAAATGAGGATGTCAGTACACAAATCCACAACCACATCATAAAAAATTTACATGCACAACCCAAATCATATAGGAATTTAGTTTTCAACATCGAGAAAAGTTAACCTACTAAATAGAAACTAGTAATTTGAAGAAAAAACATTCAATATTCCCTTTAATGAAACCATGACCCATATCTCTAGGATTGAGTGACGATTATATTGATTAAAAATGGAATACATATAGGAATCCTTCCCCCTAGACCAAATCTACTACATCAATCTAGAGGGAAGATAATATTATGAATATTATGATTGAAAAACATTATCCAAGGTTATAAAATTACAAAATAAAACCTGTGGAGACATTAATAAAATTATAAGTACAATATTATAGAAATTGTTTCCCTAGACCACATATCAATCTAGATATGAGGCCTAACGAATGATTTTTTGTTACCATATCTGAAGATTAATAGGTTTGGGCTGGAAACTATTGGTTGATGTTTTATAATACATAATGGCTTAAGGAATTAATATGTTTTTTCAATTAAAATGATGATTATGTTTTCTATATCACATTATAAATTTTTTAAAACCAATGATTAATGATATTTCTTGAAATTCACTACAAGGGGATAACAATCAAATAATTTCAGTCCCAGAAAGGAAAGGCAAATGTATCATAATAAAACAATATTAGAACATGGAAATCCAATAAAAGAGGGAAAACATCACTATTATAAAGGTACCCCTTATAGTTAAATAAACACACTCTTATTAAAAATTGAACACCTAACTTCCCCACAAAACAACCAAATCCTAGGAAACCCTTCTGAAAAAGATCCACTACAAAATAGTTTTACTACATAACATATACATTATCAATTAAAATTGATTATTCTTCCAATAATGATTCAAATAGAAAGTTATCACATCAACCTCTAACCAAACCTGTATCATATAATCCAAAATGTTATCCATATAATTATATAGACTTTGTAACTAGTACACATGGAGTTTCCTCCTTCATGTACTTTCATCGTCATCCCCCACTCGACCGTAGTTTATTGAAAAATCATTTTGATTATCTTTGGAACAATCCTAAAGATGAATTCAACATGGATCCATTCTTCAAAAATAAGAAAAGTTTGTGACTACAATCCTATAACATATATATATTTCAGGATAATCATTTGAATAGATTTTAATCTACTCCAATCATCTACTTACTTAAATTATAAGCACATACAAGTATAATACTTGATCCTTTCCACAGTATCTACCATGAATTTTGTATCACTTCACTATGTATGTCTAGTAAACATGAACATACTTGTGTCCGATCAATGGGGTTCCTAAAATCCGTAGTCCCATTAGGTCTACATTTCTTTTTAGTATGTATTATTCCCAACTATAATTGCCTCTCTAAAAACCCATTAATCCTCATGAGTGGCTATCTCTTAACTCTATCCTATCCGTCAACCATCGCCACGAATAATAAATTTATATTGGTTGAATATAAGATCATAGGGCGTGTGAATTTGTGATCAAATTTTTTATACGAAGGATTCTAAACAATATTAAGGGAATATATCTTAACATATTACAAATTAATAGACATTCCATGCACTTAAATATAAATCTCAATATCACATTTCATATGAAAGATATATAAATGGCTATTAAAAAATGATATTTATTTGTTTTGATAAAAATACCAAAGCCATCCCATATTTTTTATTCCCACAAACATGGATTCTTTTACAATCTTAAAAGTATTAAAAATACACTAAAAGAAACTTTTTCTACACCATATTTGTCATTCCTACAGCTGACTGTGGGTTTACCACCTGTAATTTTCAATTTCCATAGTCAGTTACACCCCAAACCAATCTTAAATAAATCCTCTTCCTTTATATATGGTTATTCACCCAAGCCAATAGGCCTTTTCAACAACTAGTCATTCACCCCTCTAACAAGCTCATTCCACATTCTTTTCTAGTCCTCAATAGAATTATCTTCCCTTCTTCTACAAGAATGTTGGATCACCATATGATGTGTAAAAACATATTGATCTTCAAAAAATCTCTTCAGAGTTCTTTTTCTTGGAAAATCCTTCTGATCTGTGTATTGCATCGATATACTCAATATGAATTTTTCACAACATCATCCAGAAAACAATCATAGAAAAAATATATCAATTGAATCCATTTGGTAACCCTCCATCTGATAGTTACTATACATTGGTATCTATACAATATACATATATTATATGTTGTTCCATTCAGTGTTATTTCTAAGATAAAACTATGTCCATTGGTCTCAATTTGATACTTCTCTGTCTTATAATGAAGAATCTGTATAATGAATGTATTTCTTCAAAAATATAGAAAATCAATCAACTTTTCACTATAGTTCTTCTTAGATCAATAGAACTCGGTCTGGTTTCAATTATTCAACATAATAGTTAACATGGTTTTACACTAAATCTTCTACAATAATATTACTGTGTATACATTTTCAAATGGGTGAATAGTGTTGGACATATAATACTTTTTTACCCATTTATACAGGTGCACTTCCTAATTTTTATGGGGGAACACAAATGTGATTTCTATCTTATAGAGACTTTTTATCTTGATAATTACAATAAATTTTATTTTATAGGATTCTCTTATACTCTTTTGGAACATTATTTTAAACTTCTAATGTTTCTTGAAAACCCCTTTCTTAAAACATACATAAACTCGAGGTTTTATAGATTATGATGTAATCATAAGATATAGCCATGAAATCAATGAAATTATTGTTTAGAGCTATAAATGGTGTGGTATGATAATAAATATGTAGAATATTAGTACCATTTTCCCTTTATGGGGCATGAAAATGAGAGCTCCTTACCAAAAAATGATTATGGGCTTGCTTAGATAGAGCTTCCCGATGGACTATTGTGGTGGCTTGATATCTTCTTCTAGAATTTAAATTCACAACTTCACTAGGTTATTTGAAAATATTAATGTATTCTTAAAAAATTATCCGAATAACATTTTATATCATTTCAGTTATATAACTTTGAGAAATAGATACCTAACTTCAATTCCATTGCATGAACTTTTTTTCTCAAGGTACCTAACTAATTTATCTTCGATATTGATAAAACCATGGAGATCATCATTTGTGGTGCAAAATCAGATGGTAAACATCACTAGGCATCATGTTAAAGGATGGAATGTGATTCTTTAGAGTGGGGTATCAATGTTCGATGTGTTTCTAGTGTGGTTAAAGGAATGTATGCTAAATTGGAATGGGAGTTTCTTGGGGTTCGTTCCTTATGGGGAAGACTCATGATGAAAATTTATGTGACTAATATGTATGATTCAAATAGAAATTCCCAATATGGCGTTCAATTCAACTGTATATTGAATACCTACATATTCACATTCGGTGGATTATTGGTTGAGGTAACATTAGATTATGGAATTAGAACTAGGTTAGAGTTCTTGTGGGTATCCCTAGGGTTCAAACATTGGAAATTAACTTATTTAATGAAAATAGATACCCTGAATTCACATATATTGTCCTCAGTAATGGGAAACATGTCTTATTTCATCTCATTGATTTAAATAATGATGCTGATAAATGAATTTTTTTTCTCATTTGACATCAGCATTTTTCTCTTGGAGGGACATTTTGTTGGATTAAATCTCATTAAAATGAGTGGGATTGTTGGGGTGAAAAACTCTAGTTAAATGTAATCCCTTCCAAGATGAATTTTCTAATTTGGTGAATTTTTAATAATTAACTTCTAATCGATGACCTCATCAAGTGAACATACATCAATATGGTGTTGAGGTGTTTTTCTTATGAATATACTTCTAGGGAATCCCAAGGGAACCAATTATTTGATAGTGACTATGACTAGGTGGTATGGAAAACATATGTTTAGTGAAATTTTTTCCCATCCCCATTTCCTTTAAGTGGAATATTTTCAACCCTCTGGTTTCCAGGGGTGGATGATATATTCTTTAAGATTAAGGAAAGAGTTCTGATTTTTATTGATGTTTATCGGTATAGTTTTCTTGTGATGAACTCTATTCGGTACAACGTTACCCCATTCATGTTGTTGGACCTCGTGTCTATATTTTGGTGAATGTTTCATGATCATATTTGAGTTTCAAAAATATAGACATATTCTCCATCTCATAGGATCTTCATGAAAAATCAGACCATATAATCTCTCATTCCACATACCCTCTTGAGTCACTAGGTCTACTGAAATCCTCACTGTTAGTGCCTCAAGTTTTACATTATCGGATCATGTTATATTAGATATATGTTGTGTGGTGGGGTTGTTAAAGACACTTGAAGTAATGTGATTCTCATCTTCTCAACGCATTTTCCCCAATGATTCCCTCCAAGGAGTGCTAAGGGAGGTTCTCACAGTCTTGGAGCTATGAAACATGCACATAATTGACTTGGATGTTGTGGAGAAAGACTCCAAGATCAACCATAACTTCTTAGAAGGTCTATGTGGCATCACATGGACAATTTCACACTTTATACATATGTGCATGAACCTAGTGAATGATCATATGGATTTCGGAATAATATGGGATGAGGGAAATAATATAGATTGTTTTTATGATCTACGTTCTTTCCAGGTGTGTCAATTATGTTTATTTATAATATAGGTTATTTTTCATTTGAGGGGTTGGATTTAGTTTGAAGTGATTCACTCATGCTTCATTATTTCAGACCTCTGTTGCCTTCACCCCTTGTGTTGTATGCAACGTAGGACCTTTTTCTGATTCTTGTGTTAAAGAGATGATATGTACATCCTTAACCTCTTACGATTTAAAAAATTGAGCAACCAACATCAACATCGACATTATTAAATAATATATAATGTTTATATAAATATACATAAACCTCCTATTTTTAGGGTATGTATATCCATTTATTTTATTAGGACCTCTTTTTATTATAGTACACATTCATGATTCCTTATCTAATGGATCTCAAAATAATCCATTATCTGATGAAACATAATATGGTTTCCCCTTTTTGAGAAAGCTTATTCTGTTCATCTCAGCATATGAGTGTCTGATGAAACACCATATTTCAATATGTTGTGTACTTCTTGTGGATCCTTTTATCGGGTCTTATATTTTGTTTTTTATTCATTTAAAAAGTCATGATAGGTCAAATCATATTTGATAGACCTTTCCAATATACACACTTTCTTCATTATTGCATACTCTGACAAATGATTATTACTAATATAACTGATCAAAATATTATTCTAAAAATATGGATTGGAAAGCCACAATATGATCACTATAACTTATTAACTCGTCTAAAATAATAGTTACAATCATTCATCAGGTTACATATTCTCCCGAAATTCACTTTAACAATATATTGACATATTCACAAAAAAACCAAAAAAACACACATTTGGAAAATTAAACCCTCATTTTTGATTTTTTTCAATACCCGTATAAAATCCAAAAACATCTTAAATTCAATATTTGTGATAACTTACTTCGCCTAGTATGACTTTGGAATCTTCTTCTCCCACTACATCACTTCTCCCCATTATTAGAAATAAAATTCAAAAGGGGAAATATCAACTTATTTTTCATTATAAAAGAATATAAAAAAATTTCTAAAGAGAAAAATGAAATCCAATGAGTTTCTGAACAAAGATCCTTTAACTTAATGACTATAAGTACGTATGGAAGAAAATTATGTATAAAATAAGATTTTATAATAAAAGTGATCAATGTTTTCCATAAAATAAATTTCATGCAATACCATCCTCAAGCATCTTCCCGCATCATTATATTCGGGTTAATCTTGGTAATGTTATTATAGAAAAATTGTATACACATCATATTAAATATATCAAAAACTGTTGATCTATAAAAAACATCCAACATTATATAATCTTTCTTATTATCAATACATTATTTTTAATGAATGTGTGATATTCATACATCGTCTTTATCTTTTCTCCCCCTTAATGGTGGCAGCTCATTCCACTTCAATATAGTAACAATTTTCCATGATGATTTTATCAATGATAAAACAAATTAATGAATTATACCATATTACTTACTTATTCTACACCAATTATAATAAATTTAGTGAAAATAAAAAATTATATTTTGAAAAATGTGTAACCTCAATATTCCGTAAAAGTTATGTCAGATCATAGAATGTTATCTTAGTCTCAACTTCAGCACATTCTTATTATATTTATCATTATATTTGAATTAATTTTTATGATCAACCCCCATTAATGATGTAATTGATTTCGTATCAAATGTATAAATTTAAAATGAAGGTTTCACCTCCTCTTTTTTTTAATATCTTTGTTACATTAATATTGAAACACTTTCTTTATTATTTCTTCTTTATATTGTAAGACATTTATCTATTTTTTATAAAATTAAAATATTAGTAAATCCTATTATAAATTTCCTATATTTTGAAGAAACTATCTTTTGTAATGTTGTTATCTAATATGTTCTCATTTTATGAAACATTTTATTTTACTTTTTATTTAATATTTTTTTACTTCCTCAATCCTTCTATACATGGCTACATTATCTTTCAAATTTGCTAAAAAATATTTATTTTCATGATATACTTTAATTCCATAAGGAAAATGCTTAAATTTCTTTCTTTTCTAATGATTTTCAATATCCACATTTGACATTATTTCAACTATATCATTCATCACCTTTTAAAATATAATTTATTTCTCATCAGACCTTCTAGTAATGTTTTTTCTTCTCTTCTCATTACTGGTACCGCTGGATAGAAAACAATTTCTAGGTAAGGAAAAATTCTAGCAACATGAGTATTTCAAGTGCCATAAATGTCTACAACACCATCAATAACCTCTTAATAATGATCTTTGAAAAAAAATTGTTCTTCTAATGTTTTTTCTTATTATATTCTCAGAAACTCTTGGAGACTTTGATTGAGGAGCTCCATTCTTGAAAAAATATACTCTTTCATATTGGATTATGATTTATAAAAAGTATTCACTTTTGAACTTATATTATTAGTATAAGAATAAGTACATTATGATTTTTTGGAATAAAAACACCCTGGTTATATGAATATTTCTTTTTGTTATCTTAAGAAGATTCACTTTTAATGTGGACAACTTTGATGAATTATCCAATCTTCTTTCTTAACTCACATTGGGTTGTACAAAAAATTGATTAGATTTCTCATGACTATTATTATTTCTTAGCTATGATCTCATTTAGAACATTTTATATCTTCTTAAATTCATCAAACATTAACATGTTATTTTACATTCTTCAACAAGTTTTGTTTTTCAGTTGTTGATATTTTCTTACTTGGAAGATGTTTCTTCTTAACATTTTAATTTTTTCTCAAGATCACCCATTTAAATATTCTAATACCTTTTCAAATTGTGGTTTATCTCCTCCATTTTTATTTATTCCCCTATCTAAAAAGTTTATTCCTTAATATCTTTTTCCATTTTATTTCTTTGTTTCTGGTGTTTTTTAAGATATTATTATAAAATAAATTTCATATTCCCCTAAATTTTATTTATTTATTCAGAATTATAATATGTTCTTGATAAATAAATTTATTCTCAAAATGCTGTTTAAATTTAAAATTATAGTCATATTTCTTATAAAGTGAAGAATCAATGGGTTTTGTTCTACTATAAAAATGTCTACTTATAGTAAGGGAATTTTTTCTTATGTATCTTATACATATTTTTTAAGACCTCATACCATATTCTTTTGATATATAATATGCATAATTCCTAAGGATATTTTCTAAAAATTATCATTTTCCATTGAAATTACAATATTGAAGATACTGATTATATTTCCACTTACCCATATCGTTTTTCTTTGAATATTGACAGATGATAGTTTTGAAGTCCTATTTATTTTAATCTTCCCCTAAATCCTATGATTCTTCAGAAATTTATCCATACCTTTGTATACCTTTTAATAAGGATTAAAAATCCATTTCTTCCATTTCTATATTTTTAAAGACATTTTTTCTTTATCTCATATTCTATAAATCTATTTTGATGATAATGGAAAAATATAACATAATGATCATTTTATGGTGATACTTCATCATCAAATATATATTCACTGTTATTCATCAGCTTCATAAGATTATGGTAATATTCCATATTATAACCAAAACCTTGGTATTTCTAAAAATATCCTTATCTCTAGTAAATTACTTTTCAATAACTTATTTATAATACATATTACTATCATTAAACTTGAACATCCCTATTTATATCTTTACATCATTAAAAATATTATTTCCCTTATAAATAAATGTAACGTTATCCCTCATTTTTTTATTCATTATAACCCCCAAAATCATTTGAATAAACCTTCTCTCACATAGTCACTAACATAAAATTATGATATTTACTATAAAAATTTAATTTCATTTAACTACATTAATATAAACTTTATTAATGAGATTAAATACCACTATTACTGCATATATGAATTATACACCAAGAGATAGAAGATAGGGTAGCATCCAATTATTATAAAGGTGATAATTTATACTATAAAATCATATAACATTACTTTTACTCACCGTATTAAAATTATCCATAATCATTAGTAGCATGTTTTTGAGGAACCTAGGAAACAATACTAATTAATGTTACTTTGGATCAATGTAGATTCATTTGGATGTGAATTAGTTATCAATTTTTATTTATAAGATTTTCTATTAACGTTTTTTATTGAACTTTTCCAAACCTATGATAATTTATTAAATTTATGACAAACTCAAATATAAATCTCAACAATAACTTTTGAATTCAAAAACATTAAACAGATATCAACAAAAAATATTTAAAACGCTTGGTACAAAGACAAACTCCTTTCCATTATGGTTATTCCCCCAAATATGGATTATTTTACTCTCTTCATATGATATATATAGAGACCCTAGACTTTTACACATATCTTTAAAAGATTTATAATATAACCTTCAATCAATTACATTCCAAGGATCGTAATTTCTAATGTCTTTAGATGATTAAGTACATAAAGGTGAAAACATGGAAATAGAATAGAACATAATTATTTTTAACATCTATAAAAATATTCTAAATTAAACTAAACATATATTTCCATATAGGATAACCTAGACAATACATGAACAACATGGTGAGCTTATAAGCCCATTACAGGAATAACCTTATGAATAAAGCGCATCACATAAGTTAGAAAATATAACAAGATGACATAAAAAGGCATAGAAATATAGAAACATAACATTCAGAACATGGGATCATGTAATCATAAAAATTTGGTATAAATATAAAACATTTCATAATAATGATTCATGTCTTGTTGCACATGGAGGATCATGAGTCAAGGATAGCCACTATGACCGTTGCACATGGAGAAATAGTCATGCTTGACCACCATAACCATTGCACATGACGTCGCATGAGAATAAAATTACCCAAATCATTAGATTGTTATTTGTATGCTGCCATCATAACATGTTAATGAATATGTGTTCCACATTTATAATAATACATAAGGAATGAAACAAAAACATAAGTGTTACCCACATAGAAAATTGGGTTTCTTAATCTTGTCAAAGGAATAAAAAAAGGGAATATCATAATTTTTTCCCCGAAACATATGATTTAAAAAATACATGGAAATTATTAATAAAAAATATCCATATATTATGTTATGTGAGGTCAAAATGATTTTATAACCTAAAAAATAGTGTTTAATATCTTTTAGAAATAAAACATTTTACTGTTGTTTTATGGAAAATTATTATTATTATTTAAAATAGAAAAGGAATCATTGTGTATTCAATACCAAAAATCAACCAAGATATTTTTTCATGATAAAATTAATGGTTTCATAAAAATAATGGTAGATTTAGCTTTATTGTGGAGTGAACTTTAAAACATGTGAACAATTATCATGTTCCAATTAATCGGGCTTTCTTATGGGCAGAATTTGATAAATGAAACTTTTTAAAACATGTCTTTCCCCATAAAATAATGATGGTATGATTTAGATATTTGATTTTGAAACCTATTCATATTGTTTAAAATATTTACACAAAATTAAAGAATAATTACCTTGAGTATATATAGAGAAAGATTAACTCATAAGAAAAAATGGAGGTTGAGGTAGAATCCCTTACCTTATATCTGAAACAATTTTGTACTTCATCATAATGTTATAAATTAAAAAAATTTATTCATTAATTAATAATTTAATAAATTTTTATTTATTTTACATATATATTATTAGTTATTTATTTCATTTATGGAATGTTTTGTGAGTTATAGTGTTCAACATCATTGTTTAGGAGTCCTCATTTTCATAGTATTCATGATCAGTTCTCTTTTAAAAGAGTATAGAAGATCATGTAAAATGGAAATAGAAATACATAATTGATGGTATAATTTATTAATTAATGTAAAAAATGGTAAATCATCATCTAATTAATGTGGTTATTTGGGTTTAAGATTAATCATTGGATATGATGTTTGTGTTAATCGTTTGGATTATTTTTTTTTATTTTCAATCACAACAAACATGTTTGTTTTATTATACAACATCATGTGTATATAATGATTACAGAACATCACAAAAAATTTTATACATATATTATAATTATTTTAACCATCAAAATGGTATTAAGAACATCCTTTTTAGTGTAAATGGAAAATGTATATTTGACGTCCATGAAGGTGATTGATCAACACCTCACGAATAATGTTGTCATTTTAGAATAAATGGGAGAGGATAGGGATTAATGATTGATAACTCCAATATAATAATAACATTATAGTATATTTCAGGTATTAGAGTTTTCATACCATTTGTATAAGGGGATTTGGGAGAGAGAATAATAAATAACATGATATGAAATTAAAAGAAAAAAATGATGGAAGAATTTACATCTTGAATTTATCCTCCTTGAAATCCTCCTTATGTAAAATGTTTTGTTATATTATTTAGAATAATATATCATGGATATGGGGGAGATTTTTGGGAGGATTATTGGGGATAATTTGGTCAATGTCCAATTTTTGAGATGTGTGGGGGGGAAGAGGTGGCGATGTGTGGTATTTATAGTGGAGGAGAGGGGTGTTTTCTCATTATTTCATTCATTAGTGGAAAATTTTAGATACAAACTATGAATTGTTTTATAATTATCACTAAATAATTAAAATAATGAATGATAGTTTAAAAGTTTTGTCTTACATCATCCATACATCATCTATGACCCCATAATTCATGTATTTAGTATTTATCGTATATTATCATATTTTACAATTCACAAAATTTCAATTATTTTAGAAAAATGACAGTAATTCACCCTAAATTTTTTTCCATATGTAGAATTAAAAAATGAATAACAATTTATGATAATAATTTTATGAGTATTATTAATTTTTATTTTAATTAAATTTATCATTTACTCGAAAAACAAAAATATTAGAATTATAACTTCTTTTATAATGATTTGAAAATTTAATTAAGGTTTCATAAAATTATATCATAATCTTGAGAAAAATATATATTAATTTATGAGAACATTTTATGAAAATAAATTTTAATTTTAATTAATAAATTAATCATGGAATTCTAATTAAATATTTTTAACATAAACAAATACCAGAACATAATTAATAATTTTTAAAAATTTTATTTACATATACTATGTTATAATTGTATTATATTCTAACTAATAAGATGGTTAAAATATATTTATACATTAACAAGTTAGGTTCCTATTCATTTTTTCTGGTTTATTATTTATAGGGATCACATTACTATTCCTAAGGTCAAGTTACTATTCCATTTTTATATATTCCATAACTTTAAGAAATAGGATTATTCCAATAATTCATTTTTTATAATGATTTCATTGTGTTGTTTATGTGATTTAATGTCATTAATACTATATAAAATAATTGTAATTAGGGAATTTAATTGATAATGATTCTGAGTCCTTACATTCTTCCCCCTTATGAAATTTTTCCCTCAAGTTTTTTATATACTAAGGTGAATATAGGTGAAGGTGCTTCTCCTTTATCCATTGTTATAAGTCCCAGGTTGAATCTTCATACATATGCTTCTATCATTATACGATGACTTGGTGAGTGGTCTTTTGTGTTTAAATTTATATCTACAGTCTTAGATCTTCAGTAGATTATTTTCATATGATAGATCCTTCAACAAATGTACGACCTCTAAATTCAGTTTGTGTGAGAGATCTGGTATTTTCATCATCAAGAGGGATACATGGAAAACATTGTGTACTTGAGACATAGTTAGTGGAAGTTATATTTGATATCCCAAAACTCCAACATGTTCATGAATCTACAATGGGATAATATACCTAGGATTTAGCATTCATTTCTTCCCAAACCTCCTGATTCTCTTACATAGAGTTATATGGACGAATAACATTTCTCCAACCATAAACTCAATGTACCATCAATGATTGTCTACATGGACCCTTGGTTGACCTTGGGCTTCCATGATGTTCTAGTGAATGGTTTTTAACTTATCTACTATTTCAGTAACTATTTTTGGTCATATAATCTAGAGTTCACCATCTTCATCCCACGATGTCAGCATTCTACACCTTTTCACATAAATGGCTTCATATGGAGCCTTTTGGATGCTTGAGTTGAAACTATTGTTGTTAGAGAACATGACCAGTTCCAGATGTTTGTCCCATAATCCTTTGAAATCCATAAAACATTATTTTAACCTGACTTATAGTGTCTTCATTGACTACTCTGATTAGATATGAGTAAGAGGATGGTTGGCCATACTCATGTTCAGACCAGTTCTTAGAGAATGATAGAGATTTCTCGAGAACAAGAAGGTAAATTTCCTATCTTGATCATATACAATAAATCGTGTTACTCCATGAATTCTCACAACTTCTCTAATGCATATTTTTTCTTGTTCATCTATTGAGAATTCCTCTCCCTTTATGATAAAATGAGTTTCCTTTGTAAGATGATTCACAATAACCCATATAGAATTGATTCATCTAGATATCTTTAGAAGTCCAGTGACAAAGTCTTTGGTGATGTTTTCCCACTTACATGTTTGTGTGGATAATATTTGCAAAAAACCATTAGAATTATTCTTTTTATCATTCTTTTGTTGACATTCAAGTCACTTCAATGTATATTCAGCTATCTCCTTTTTCATATTATCCCACCAATAGTTCTCTCATAGATCTCGATTCATATTTTTGATCCTTGGGTGAATAAAAAAGTGTGATCTATGTGCATCTTTCAGAATATACTTCTCTATATCATGATTAGGAAGTACACATTGTCGTTACCCGAATCTCACGAAACTTTCCTTATCCATTTTGATCAATGAGGGTTTTCGTTTTCTCAACACTTCCACCTTATTATGAATTTACACATAATTTCTTTGGGTATCCTTTTTTCTCTATAAGGGATGGTTGAGTAATAATTCAATAAAAGATTGATGATGCTCATTTCGAAATGATTCCCATGACCATCCTTTGAAAATATAATAAGATTCAATTCTTCATAGTTATCATCATTGATAAAGGATCTAGATCCATTATACATAGATAATATGCTACCTTATTTTTTTTTCCTAGGATTGTATTTCATTGATAAATCATAATTATTTCTGATATCAATGTTTCTTCACTAGCATATATTAATCTCATTCTATGTGAATATATATTAGCGACTTTGATAAAAAGTATATATCTCAAACTTCTACCCATAGAGATATGAAGCAAGATTTTCAACGCAAAGATGACCGCTGCCAACTCTATATCAAGAATGGGATATTTTTGTCATGGACTTTCAATTTCCATGAGGCATGGACTATCACTTTATAATAATTCATTTTCACACAACTTGAGACCTTTTTGAGGCATAATTGTACCCCACAATGAGTAATCTACCTGATGTAAGTGTGAGCACTGGTGTAATGATAAGAGCCTTTTTCAACTTCATAACATAGCCTTCACATTCACTGGTCTAAAAAAACATCAGACCTCTTTATGTCAACTTGGTTATTGGATTTTAAAATTTTGATAATTTCTTCCCAAAACATCTATAATACCTAGCTAGGCCATAGAAGCTATGGATCACCATTATAGATGTTGGCATGTGAGGCACATTTATTGCCTTTATTTTAGATGGGTCAAAATATATCACTTTTCTAGTGACAAATAACCCCACAAATGACACTTCTTTCATCGAGAACTCATGTTTACTATACATCAAATAATATTTCTCCATTCGCAATGTATTTTCAATAGTATTAAAATGCTCCAAATGTTCCTAATTTCTATCAGAATATATTTTAATATCATTAATAATGACTACTTTAAATTTATTAATATAATCTATATAGACACTTTTCATTAAACCCCTAAAAATTTATGGAGAATTTGAGAGACTCAAGTGCATCAGTATAATCTCAAATTGATCATACCTTGTTCGAAAGGTAGTATTAGGAATAAATTTCTTCCATAACATTAAATGGTCATATCCCATCAAAATATCCATATTAGTGAAATAAATTTCCCCACATAGCAGATTAAACAAATCATCTTTCTGTGGAAGTGGTATACTTGTTCTTTATCATGATTTTGTTGAGTTCACAATAATCAATTCAAAGGAGCATTGATCCATCAAATACAAGACGAAGAGAAATTTCACATACTATGGTCATCCAATTGAGCACATACAACCCTTGTCCAAAATATTTTTTAACTACTAATATAGTTCATTCAACTCAATAGTTGTCATTCAATAAGGTGTCTTTAATATAAGAATAGATCCATGAATATGTTTAATTTATTACTCAAACTCCTGGTCAAGAGGAAGAAAAATAAATTATTTAGGGAATAAATTATTGTAATACCACATGATGGGAATGACTTCTAGAATGATTCCCTCCCTTGACTCAAGAATTTGAGTTATATATGATTTCTCATAAGGAAACCATATCCATAATTGAGATTATGATTCTGAAAGAGATTCAACTTTTGTAACACCCCAAGATTTCATAGTGTGTTATTTCTTCAAAATAATTAAATAACTTGCACTACACGCAACACCGAGTTCAATCACACCATGACTTACAAAAATAAGCCATTCAAAAGCGGTTATGAATAGTATTATCTAAATTTTAAACTTTATATAATCCTTATAATTTTAGAATCCATATAATGAGTTTCTTTGATATAATGCAAGAACAAATTCATTTTCAGTATTGCACTTTTATCAACTTTTAATAGTGAACCCTTTTTAAATACAATATTTTAAACATATTGACTAAATGGGGACATCAAAAAAATTTAAAATGAAACATCCCAAGCTTCCACGGTACGCTTTCCTTTGAATAATACAGTAGCGTGTGTTATACGCAACTTCGAGTTTTAACACACACCACAACCGATTAAACTAGCCTTTGTGAATAGTAATACCTAATTTTTGAAATCATATATATTTTATATTTCAAAATGGACTTCATTTTTGGATTCAGAATATCGAAATTAGCCTAGGGTGAAATTTTGGTACATTTCGGATAACTTTCATATTTTGATGAATAGTGAAAATTTCTAAATTTTAATTAAAAACAACTTTTTTAATCAAAATAATTAATAGTGATAAATTATGAATTTTAGTGGTTTTAAAGTATATTTAGAATATATTTTTACCATTTAATATAATGTTAGTCATTGGACATAATTTTACAATTAAACCGAACATAAACAAGTGTCAATCTTTTGATAGTTATTATCTCTTAAAAACACGCTTTTTGTTTTGACAGCGGGAATTAATTTTAAATTAATTTCTGCCACTTCTGTGTTTTGAATTTAGGAAAATGGATTCCATATTTGGAATCAGGATGTTCAAATTGTGTAAATAGGTAACTTTTATTTTTAGACATTTTGAAAAGTTACTGTGGTAAATATTTTATTTACCATGGTTAAAGGGTAAATCCGGTAAATAAGGGTTAACAAAATAATATTATAATAATACTAAATTACCCTAAAATGTGTCTTAACCCTATTGGTTGATACATGGTCGACCATGGGCATCTTTGGGTCTATTTTGGGACCCCATGGATCCACTTGTAAGTGATAATGACACTTTATTTTAATTAAGTCAAAATGAATACAAAAATGACACAAGCATATATCTTTTAGCAAAACAATTGTTACATAGGGTTATACATGTTGGATTTTCGATTATAAATATTCATTAGAAAGATAAAGAGGGTTCCTACATAATGATATTTTATTTATAATTTTTAGACATTAAATAATTTATTTTATTTATGACACAATGATGATGCAGTAATTACTAAAATAGTGAAAAATTAAAATAATTGATCTTATAAATACCCAAATAATTATAATATGAAACTTTTAATGAATTAAACTAATTTTCTATGATAATATGATATATTAGGATTGATTTAATTGACTTTGTTCGAAGTAATCAATCTGTTAGGAGTTTCACAAAAATCAACTATTGAATAGTGTCAAAATTGACATAAAAGAGTTCTTAAAACAAATATTATATTATTAATTGATATTAAATTCCTAAAAATCTAAGGTTCGGCCAAGAGACTTATATCATGATAGGTGAATCATTAATGGACCACTTGGGGGTCTCTTGGATGTATATAGTAAGTTTATTAACCATATTATATAAAAATACAAAGAGACATTGTAAAAGTGAAACTAATTAACTTAGAGTTAATACTTAAAGATAAGGTTAATATAAGTACCCAAACCTGTCTAAATTCTATTGGATGAGTTGTTTTCGACCCATCCCCACCTCAACCTTTGAATAGTCAACTTTGGAGCCATTAGAAACCGAATATGAATTTATTATAAATTAATATTTCTAGCTTTTCCAAAGGTGCCCCTCACCCCTCTTATAAAAGGGCACTCCTCCTTCTCTTTTCCTCACACCTCTCAAGCCACTTGGCTCGTCCAAACTCTGCCCAACTAAGCTCCCCACATCCCTCTCCTCCTCCTTGAAGCTTCCCCTTAGGCAGAAATCATTTCAAGAAGTCCTTTGGTTCCAACCAAAGTGAGTTACCTAAATTAAAGGTAACAATTTCTCTTAAAGTATTTTCATTTATTTTGCTTCTCCAACCCCCAAAATCTTTTTATTTCCTTTCTTTTGTAACAACACCAGTATCCTAAATATACTAGGATGTTGTTATAAGAAGGATTCAAACTACACATACACACAACTCCATCTAATGGATGATGAACATAATGTTTCTGTGGATGGCAAACTAACGCCTCACGAAACGATGATTGTTCAAATACATCTTACCACCTCTCATGGTGGCCATTATGATGGCACTGTAATTAAATATGATATTAATGATATATATTTTATATATAAGCTTCTGTAATTCCATTTTATTTCATACCATTATTCGTTTCATGTTGTATATACATACGATAATTTCATTTGAGGAAGTGCGGACTACCGCCCCCTTAAAATGATATGACTCGTTCATACCACACATGGAACGTATAAAGGATGGTGTTAATGAACTTAAGTAACATATATAAAATATTATACTGGAATAGTAATATACCTATGTATCATTTGGATTAGATTCTTTTAAAATAAAAATTAAATGGATGTAGCGTTCGTGCGCACGTACGGACTACCGTCTCCACGAACGCGATAAGATTCATTCTCCATCATATCCATTCAAGTCTTATTCTCATTTTGGGGTTAAAAATAATGTTAATATCATTCTAATTATGAATAAGATATAATATATCCATTACAAACATGTCTTACGTAACCAAACATTTAAGAAGAACGAATCGATTATCACCCGAAACGACGATAATACTAAGATATTATTAATAAAGCAATGTTAAAAGATCATACATGATATCATATTAATGTATATGATTCTTGTATAATTTAATAACAATTATTTCACCATTATACAGGAGGTTAACCTACCCCAACAAAGGAAAAGTACAAGGTAAGGGTTATTTCACAATCTCTTCATTATCCGAGGTTGTATTATACGTAATAATCTACTGGGATCTCTTTATCATCCACATCCATGTTTCTTCGAAATGTATTTCAAAACATTTTTACTATTTACAAGAATATGGGTTAAAGTCATTTATACCCTTGTTTGACTTTTTATAAGAGGTTTATAAAGGAATCTTTCCGTCGTTTTCAAAACAAGGTCCTTTTTAACCTTTTTGACAGAATTGAGGTAAGAATGTTTTTTTTAACTTATACGGCGGGTACGGTTATTTTCCGCCGTTATAAAATCGTCGAAGCTTTCCTTACAAGCTTATAAGAATATTTTCAAAGAAAATGTTTTATTTTATATGGATCTTAAATGATTTCAAAATAAAAGGAGATACTTCTTTTAAAAGAACTTTGATTTCATCTATGTCAACATCCTTTGATGGATTTTAAGATTATTTGAAGTTGATTTATTATAATACAAAACTTCTATATTGTATTGAAGGTTTTGGGATATGTTTGAATGTGGATGTGCTATTTTATACCATTCATAGTTTATGGTGAAACTATTGACATTTCGTATGCTAGTTTTAACCCGAATGTTTATGTTATATTTCAAACTTTTCTTCAGATGAATGTGCTAAACAAGTATGTTCCGGGTTGGGGACCGGTAAAAGTAAGCCCTCCAGGTTGGGGACTGGTTAAAGTAAGCCCTCCAGGTTAGGGACTGGTAAAAGTATGCCCTCCGGGTTGGTGTCCGGTTATTAGAGGCACTCCGGGTTGGTGTCCGGTTATTAGAGGCACTCCGGGTTGGTGTCCGGTTATTAGAGGCACTCCGGGTTGGGTTCCGGTTAGAAGTAACCCCTAGGTCTTGGGATGAGGCCTAGACAATGAAATTAACGTTTGGCATTATGCATTCCAACATTATGAAAGTGGTTATTGATATTTCATGTGATTATTCGATTAGTAGAATATCCATGTGAACAAGTAAATGCCATTATTTCATTTTACTTTTGCCATACTATGTTGAAGTTCAATTTTTAAAAGGCTTTTGTTTTAGTAATTCATTGCCTTAAATGTTTATGCTTATTTTGAATGTTCCGCTATATTGTTATCCTTACTGGGCATTTGAGCTCACCCCTTTTTTATGTTTTATTTTTCCCAGGTAATGAAGAAGTAAATTATGATTGACTTGCAGGGATATTATGGGTTTATAGTGTGGACGTTGGAAACTTTATGTTGTTGTAGTAGTTTTTCATTTTATGATGTAATGTAAAACTTATGAATATATCTAGTGTTTCCAAGGCTACTAAACTAATCGGTCTTTCGGGATTTGATCTTGCTTGTGATCATGCCAATGTTACGTAAGTAATGCACCGACTCTGGGCAGCTGGGGTCGGGGCGTTACAGTTGGTATCAGAGGAAGTTTAGTACAAACCTTGGAAGCTAGATTTAGATAAACTCTGATTAGAGCACGTAGACCTAAGATGAACTTTGAGGATTAGTATAGAAGAACTTCCTAGAATTTTGGTATTGTAGAGATTTTGTGAGTTTTCCGAGCAATACATCCCTGTCTGGATACGAGCAGGTAGAGGCGGCTCTGGCACAGATGTACCTAGGGGTAAAACCCGAAAACACCGCTTTGAGCTAGACTCGAACGAGAACTGGTGCACGACAACGGGCCTTGCTGCACTCTTGGTTACGACACTCCCGGGGGATATGCTTAGGATAACTCTCATTTTCTTTACAAATCATTTTGAAGGGATTATGAGTATATACTTCCTCAAAGAAAACATTCTTATGATTATGGATTATATCCATAAATAGTTCAATTTATGTCAAGTGTTTTATAAGTATGGGATTATGTATTTTGATTCATAAACTGATCTAGTTTATGCCATTGTTTAGAAATGGCGCCCAGTAGAAGGAATGAGAACTCCAGAAATACACATGATTCAAAGAGAAGGAAGGATCATATCTTTCATGGTCTTAAGCTAGAATTTATAAGAGAAATAGTCACCCATGTATTATCATCATATTAAGAAATAATATCATGTGTTGATAAGATAAGTAAAGAGTTTACTGAGTCCTATGCCTTTGAAGGGAAGCAAGAGAAGAAAAGGCTGGAAGAGAGAAAGATAGATAAAGGGAAGAGGGAAAAGAATAATTTTCCCATATGTGGTAACTGTGGAAAGAAACACCCTGGAACTTGCCTGAAAGGAATGAGAGTTTGTTATAAGTGTGGAGGAAAAGGGCACAAAGTACGTGACTGCAAGGGTGAGAAAATGGTCTCAAATGTACAATGCTTCATTTGCAAGGAGTTTGGACACTATGCGAACCTATGTCCCAGTCATCAGACTATGCCGAAAATGATGCTATTGGATAATAATCAAGTTATGATACTACCACAGATGAGGAGGAATGATTAGAGTTCTTATGTTGATTATGTCAATTGAGTGTTGTATCAACAATGTACTTGTTATAATAATTATGGAGTATATAAGGATTGTACTGCAGTACTATTTCATTAAGGACTTGAGATTATGTGGAACAAAGAAAAGTGACTCAATAGCAGGATAAATTTTTGGAAAATATATGGTTGAGAGAATGATGAACCATAATATAGTTCTGATACCGAAGTGGTGATTTTGGAATAATACATGATTGTTTTGGATAAATTATATTGGATATTCTTGACTACCTTCGAACTGATTAATGATTTGTATATTCCATCATTTTTGGGGTTTAAAACATTTTTGGATTAATGAAGTATATCCAGCTTTCTATATGGAATAAGGGAGCATGAATGTAATCAATAAGGAATATGGTAATTCAGGATGTTTCAGTGTATTAAAAGAATACATGATGAAGGTATTCATATGATATTACGGGGTAAAAAGGTTCTACATTATGTTTACCTTACTTATAAATGTTGGACTGTGAGTCTGGATAGAAGTATTTTGGATAGTTCTAGTTTGGATTATTTTGGATTACCATAAAAGGAAAACCCAGAGGTTGGGCGGTAACCCGTCGCGTCCGGCAAGGCTGCGAGACTTGAACCCGCAACTGAAGGGCGACAAGGGTGTATCACCTACCACTGGCCCACGAGATGTCCTGGATTAAATAATTTAGTTTTTATTAAAAGATCTGGTATATGAATTATAAATTCATTTATTTTGGAACCCTGTATAATTTTTTTTTTACATTCTATTATCTCTTAGAGTGAAAGATGAGTTTGTGGTAGAAATTTATTATTAGATAAAACTCTAATTATAAAGTAAGTATATCTCCTTATGATCTTAGACAAACTCATAAATAAATTCCTCAACATTAATAAAAGGAACTTAGAACAAAAATGTTGTCCTAGATGGTACCTTAAATCATCACTAATTTATGGCTTTAGGATTGTTGGCCTTTTCATAGCCATGTTCTCTACCACTCTCCATCAGATAATTGATGGTAAGATTTCTCCTCCATATCCATATTTTCCTACATGGAACCCTAGTATGTGTTATTTTCGGTAATCTTCATACTTTCCACTCTTTATTTTAAATAGAGGCCTCATTAATTCATTTTTCGATGTGGGATTTCAACTAAGATATTTTGAAACGTCAAAAATGTGTTATCCCAATACCCTATGTTTTGTTGAACTGATGGTATTTCAAATCATCACAGATTGATGAGTTTAAGGACCTCAATTTTACACTTGTTTGTGATTGATGACCTCAATCACTACCTGTAAATATTTACGTTTTTCCTCCAATTATATGTCTCTAATTGCCACCAATGTTCTCCTAATCGAGATCATAATTTGGTGGTGACCCTTTCATTTCTCTTTTCCTCATATTAAGACTAAATTTTAGTAACCCAATTTCCGATGTGGGTTTTCCCACAAATATATTTTCTATTTTCAACCTTTTATTTTTGAAGAACAATTTCAAATTGCGAGGACGCAATTTATTGAAGGAGGGGAGAATGTAACACCCCAAGATTTCATAGTGTGTTATTTCTTCAAAATAATTAAATAACTTGCACTACACGCAACACCGAGTTCAATCACACCATGACTTACAAAAATAAGCCATTCAAAAGCGGTTATGAATAGTATTATCTAAATTTTAAACTTTATATAATCCTTATAATTTTAGAATCCATATTATGAGTTTCTTTGATATAATGCAAGAACAAATTCATTTTCAGTATTGCACTGTTATCAACTTATAATAGTGAACCCTTTTTAAATACAATATTTTAAACATATTGACTAAATGGGGACATCAAAAAAATTTAAAATGAAACATCCCAAGCTTCCACGGTACGCTTTCCTTTGAATAATACAGTAGCGTGTGTTATACGCAACTTCGAGTTTTAACACACACCACAACCGATTAAACTAGCCTTTGTGAATAGTAATACCTAATTTTTGAAATCATATGTATTTTATATTTCAAAATGGACTTCATTTTTGGATTCAGAATATCGAAATTAGCCTAGGGTGAAATTTTGGTACATTTCGGATAACTTTCATATTTTGATGAATAGTGAAAATTTCTAAATTTTAATTAAAAACAACTTTTTTAATCAAAATAATTAATAGTGATAAATTATGAATTTTAGTGGTTTTAAAGTATATTTAGAATATATTTTTACCATTTAATATAATGTTAGTCATTGGACATAATTTTACAATTAAACCGAACATAAACAAGTGTCAATCTTTTGATAGTTATTATCTCTTAAAAACACACTTTTTGTTTTGACAGCGGGAATTAATTTTAAATTAATTTCTGCCACTTCTGTGTTTTGAATTTAGGAAAATGGATTCCATATTTGGAATCAGGATGTTCAAATTGTGTAAATAGGTAACTTTTATTTTTAGACATTTTGAAAAGTTACTGTGGTAAATATTTTATTTACCATGGTTAAAGGGTAAATCCGGTAAATAAGGGTTAACAAAATAATATTATAATAATACTAAATTACCCTAAAATGTGTCTTAACCCTATTGGTTGATACATGGTCGACCATGGGCATCTTTGGGTCTATTTGGGGACCCCATGGATCCACTTGTAAGTGATAATGACACTTTATTTTAATTAAGTCAAAATGAATACAAAAATGACACAAGCATATATCTTTTAGAAAAACAATTGTTACATAGGGTTATACATGTTGGATTTTTGATTATAAATATTCATTAGAAAGATAAAACGATTTCCTACATAATTATATTTTATTTATAATTTTTAGACATTAAATAATTTATTTTATTTATGACACAATGATGATGCAGTAATTACTAAAATAGTGAAAAATTAAAATAATTGATCTTATAAATACCCAAATAATTATAATATGAAACTTTTAATGAATTAAACTAATTTTCTATGATAATATGATATATTAGGATTGATTTAATTGACTTTGTTCGAAGTAATCAATCTGTTAGGAGTTTCACAAAAATCAACTATTGAATAGTGTCAAAATTGACATAAAAGAGTTCTTAAAACAAATATTATATTATTAATTGATATTAAATTCCTAAAAATCTAAGGTTCGGCCAAGAGACTTATATCATGATAGGTGAATCATTAATGGACCACTTGGGGGTCTCTTGGATGTATATAGTAAGTTTATTAACCATATTATATAAAAATACAAAGAGACATTGTAAAAGTGAAACTAATTAACTTAGAGTTAATACTTAAAGATAAGGTTAATATAAGTACCCAAACCTGTCTAAATTCTATTGGATGAGTTGTTTTCGACCCATCCCCACCTCAACCTTTGAATAGTCAACTTTGGAGCCATTAGAAACCGAATATGAATTTATTATAAATTAATATTTCTAGCTTTTCCAAAGGTGCCCCTCACCCCTCTTATAAAAGGGCACTCCTCCTTCTCTTTTCCTCACACCTCTCAAGCCACTTGGCTCGTCCAAACTCTGCCCAAATAAGCTCCCCACATCCCTCTCCTCCTCCTTGAAGCTTCCCCTTAGGCAGAAAGCATTTCAAGAAGTCCTTTGGTTCCAACCAAAGTGAGTTACCTAAATTAAAGGTAACAATTTCTCTTAAAGTATTTTCATTTATTTTGCATCTCCAACCCCCAAAATCTTTTTATTTCCTTTCTTTTGTAACAACACCAGTATCCTAAATATACTAGGATGTTGTTATAAGAAGGATTCAAACTACACATACACACAACTCCATCTAATGGATGATGAACATAATGTTTCTGTGGATGGCAAACTAACGCCTCACGAAACGATGATTGTTCAAATACATCTTACCACCTCTCATGGTGGCCATTATGATGGCACTGTAATTAAATATGATATTAATGATATATATTTTATATATAAGCTTCTGTAATTCCATTTTATTTCATACCATTATTCGTTTCATGTTGTATATACATACGATAATTTCATTTGAGGAAGTGCGGACTACCGCCCCCTTAAAATGATATGACTCGTTCATACCAAACATGGAACGTATAAAGGATGGTGTTAATGAACTTAAGTAACATATATAAAATATTATACTGGAATAGTAATATACCTATGTATCATTTGGATTAGATTCTTTTAAAATAAAAATTAAATGGATGTAGCGTTCGTGCGCACGTACGGACTACCGTCTCCACGAACGCGATAAGATTCATTCTCCATCATATCCATTCAAGTCTTATTCTCATTTTGGGGTTAAAAATAATGTTAATATCATTCTAATTATGAATAAGATATAATATATCCATTACAAACATGTCTTACGTAACCAAACATTTAAGAAGAACGAATCGATTATCACCCGAAACGACGATAATACTAAGATATTATTAATAAAGCAATGTTAAAAGATCATACATGATATCATATTAATGTATATGATTCTTGTATAATTTAATAACAATTATTTCACCATTATACAGGAGGTTAACCTACCCCAACAAAGGAAAAGTACAAGGTAAGGGTTATTTCACAATCTCTTCATTATCCGAGGTTGTATTATACGTAATAATCTACTGGGATCTCTTTATCATCCACATCCATGTTTCTTCGAAATGTATTTCAAAACTTTTTTACTATTTACAAGAATATGGGTTAAAGTCATTTATACCCTTGTTTGACTTTTTATAAGAGGTTTATAAAGGAATCTTTCCGTCGTTTTCAAAACAAGGTCCTTTTTAACCTTTTTGACAGAATTGAGGTAAGAATGTTTTTTTTAACTTATACGGCGGGTACGGTTATTTTCCGCCGTTATAAAATCGTCGAAGCTTTCCTTACAAGCTTATAAGAATATTTTCAAAGAAAATGTTTTATTTTATATGGATCTTAAATGATTTCAAAATAAAAGGAGATACTTCTTTTAAAAGAATTTTGATTTCATCTATGTCAACATCCTTTGATGGATTTTAAGATTATTTGAAGTTGATTTATTATAATACAAAACTTCTATATTGTATTGAAGGTTTTGTGATATGTTTGAATGTGGATGTTCTATTTTATACCATTCATAGTTTATGGTGAAACTATTGACATTTTGTATGCTAGTTTTAACCCGAATGTTTATGTTATATTTCAAACTTTTCTTCAGATGAATGTGCTAAACAAGTATGTTCCGGGTTGGGGACCGGTAAAAGTAAGCCCTCCAGGTTGGGGACTGGTTAAAGTAAGCCCTCCAGGTTAGGGACTGGTAAAAGTATGCCCTCCGGGTTGGTGTCCGGTTATTAGAGGCACTCCGGGTTGGTGTCCGGTTATTAGAGGCACTCCGGGTTGGTGTCCGGTTATTAGAGGCACTCCGGGTTGGGTTCCGGTTAGAAGTAACCCCTAGGTCTTGGGATGAGGCCTAGACAATGAAATTAACGTTTGGCATTATGCATTCCAACATTATGAAAGTGGTTATTGATATTGCATGTGATTATTCGATTAGTAGAATATCCATGTGAACAAGTAAATGCCATTATTTCATTTTACTTTTGCCATACTATGTTGAAGTTCAATTTTTAAAAGGCTTTTGTTTTAGTAATTCATTGCCTTAAATGTTTATGCTTATTTTGAATGTTCCGCTATATTGTTATCCTTACTGGGCATTTGAGCTCACCCCTTTTTTATGTTTTATTTTTCCCAGGTAATGAAGAAGTAAATTATGATTGACTTGCAGGGATATTATGGGTTTATAGTGTGGACGTTGGAAACTTTATGTTGTTGTAGTAGTTTTTCATTTTATGATGTAATGTAAAACTTATGAATATATCTAGTGTTTCCAAGGCTACTAAACTAATCGGTCTTTCGGGATTTGATCTTGCTTGTGATCATGCCAATGTTACGTAAGTAATGCACCGACTCTGGGCAGCTGGGGTCGGGGCGTTACAACTTTATCCTTACACTTGTACAGAATTAGAGGATAGTTTATTAAATAAAGAGTGATCACACTTTCCTGACAGTTGATGTTGGATTTATATAATGATAGCCAATCCATTCCCCAAATTATATTTAAATTCAACTAAATGGAGTATAACAATATATTTTGGGATTTTCAATTCATAAACATTAACTTGGGAGGAGTTATGATCTTAGAATGTAGTAATTTTCCCAATTTTTATAATCATGGATAATTCATGATCTAAATTTTTAGGTGGTGATTAAATTGTTGTTATAAACATGAATGATATGAAATAATCAGTTGAACTTGAATCAAATGTTACATTCATTATTATTAAATGAATAACTAGTCTATCTATCATAATTTTTTTTCAGATCCTCCTTAATTGTAGAGATAGAATATTCCCTTAATTTCTTCCTTGGTAGTTGTTGTTTCTGATTTCCTCCAATAACCCTCAAAATAGGGTAGTGGTTATCATATCTCCAAAGTCCATTGCAGTTGAAACAATTCACTACAGGGGTAGTGTTGATCTGAACCTTCACTTCTTATTCCACCTTAGTGTAATTATTCATATCTCTTTGGTAGTTCTAATCTAGATACCCCATTCTTCCTCATTTGATTAATTTCTTAGTTTCCTTTGTATAGTTTTCAGGATGCTTCTTCCCACAATTTTAAAGTAAGGGATATTCAATCATCTTTCCATTAAGGGATTTATTTTCTGATCAACCCATATTAGAATCCATTTTATGCTTTTTCTCATGGGTCCCACAAGACCACTAAGATACTAAAATATCTATTTCATCCACATGGACACAACAGACAATCATTTCAAAACTATCAAATTCTAAAATTCCCAATCGTTTTTATAGATTCAGCATTAGTTTGATAAAGATGAAATCCCTCTTGCTTTCTATGTTCATAAATAATATAGAGGAATATCTTGAAATAAATTTAAATATTCCTTCAAACACCTCGATACACTCATCTCCCTTCTACTTAAGTTTGTGGAACACTATTTTTATATTAGCATGGATTTTTTGGGGAAAATATTTATTAAAAAAATTATGAATTCCTCCCAATCAATAGAATCAATATCCTCCATCGACTTCATGTTTTTATCAGATTCCATCATTGATTAGTTTCCCCATCAAAATGATAGACCACCCACAAAACTTTCACTAATTCTAAGCATTGGAAGATATTGAATATATTCTCAATAGAGATAATACAATTGTCTGTGTTTAGGGGATCAGATGATCCGCTAGACATGGGAGTACTTTTTCATAGAAAGATTTTATGGAAACTTTCAATTTCTTATAATAATGAGGGATTTAATATTAACTCAATTTATTATTCATTACATGATCCAGTCGAGTAATTACATTAATGATGTTTTGAGAACCTTTTCTAATCATATTTTGGATTTTATTAGGGAAATAATCACATTTCCTATCTCATTAATTCTTAGCATGTGTTTTTCATTTATCACCATTAACTATGAAAAATAATGTTTAATTAGTGGCCTTTAATACTTAAATAATAATAATATAAGAAAAACTTTAACATATAATCTTATAAAAGAAATTTATATCCTAACAGGTGATTCTTAGGTTTCAATCTATGTTTTCCAAGATTTATTTCCTATCATATATTAGTATGGGATTTCTGTTCCATTAGTAATGTTTGATAAGGATCTTATCAATTTACTAAAGCATATCCCCTGAGAGTGTCGAACCAGGTGCATAGTAACACCGGTTTTTATGTACCAAGTTACCCTGAGTCAGGCACAAAATAACTTGTTGGATTTGTTAATTCTAGGTATATCTATTCCAGGACCACATCCTCTTATAGTATACATGCAACAATGTTTTCTATTTATTATTTTCTTACTCTATACTATCCAAAATTTAGGTATTTTTTCTCAAAAATTGGATTATTAATTAAGGTTATTTATAAAGTGATATAATCCTAATATCCAAAAATAACTAGACCTTGATCTGATTCCAACTAGAGTTACCATATACTTTAACACATATCATTACATGATTTAAAACATAAATTTCCATCAATTACAAGATAAGAATCGTAATGTCTAGTCTCTTTGGATGATTATGTGCATATTGTTGAAAGCATAGAAATAGAATATAACATAATTATTTTAACCATCCATATAGAGATCCTAACTTCCACTGAGCTCCTCCATCCATATAGGATAACATGAGGAATAAATTTACAAAGGGTTAAGTTAACTATCCCATTAAGGGAATAAGTATAAGAAGAAATCATATCACATGGGTTTGAAGACATCAAAATATGACATAAAAGCCTTAAACATATATAAACATAACATATAAGACAAATGATCATGTAATCACAGAAATGTGAATGCAACATAAAAGATCACATAAGTATGATTTAAGGCTCATTTCATAAAATGGATCACAATTGAAGTTTAACCACCAAGACCAATACACATGGAACACGATTGAAGGCTAACCACCCAGACTGTTGCACATGATGTCTCTTGAGAATAAACATTAACCAATGAATTTGAGTTCTATTTGGGTGAACCAATAATTATATGACCATGAATATGTGTTCCACAATAAGAATCATACATAATTTATCAAACACAAACATAAGGTTTTCTACGTAGAGAATTGGGTATCATATTCATATAAAAGGATTTACCAAAATAAATATCATAACATTTTCCATGAAATGATGGATTTAAATCTTAAATGGACATTAATAAGGAAAATTAGTCATAGATCATGGTAATTGATGTCAAATTGACATGAAAACATGAAAAAAATTATTTTTTAAGAAACTATTGAAATAAATATTTTTATTGTGGTTTTAGGGAAAATATTTACGATTCATTAAAACAGAAAAGGAATAATTGTTTGTATAAAACCAGAAATAAAAAAATATATTTAGTCATGTTAAAATGAGTTATTGTATAAAAATAAAGATGTATTGAAAAAAATTGTGAATGGAACATGATAACTAGTTAGAAAATAGGATGTTTCCTTTAATCATACTTTTTATCAGCACTATTTGTGATGAGAAACTTTTTAAAACATGTATTTATCTATCAAAGAATGAAAATATTATTTCAATAAATGATTTTGGAATATATACAAATAGTTTATAAGAATTTAATTAACATTAAAAATAATTTGATTTTGTAAAATGAGAGAGAGTAACTTGAAGGAAAATTGATGGTTTGGGTTGAATCCCTCATCTTATGACTGAAACAGTTATGTAAATGATCTCAATGCCATGAATAATGAAATTATATTCATTAATTAATAATTCAAAATCGTTTTCTACATTTAATCGATTTATTATAATTTTATTAAGTTCATTTATGGCCATTTTGATGAGTTATAGTGTTCAATTTCATTGTTCGGAAGTACTCTATTTCTTATTTTTCATGATCAGTTCACATGTATAAGAGTATGGAATTTCACGTAAAATGGAAATAGAAATACAAAGTTAAAGTTATATGTCATTACTTATTATAAATAAGTAAAAATTATTATATAATTCATTTTGTTATTTTCATTGAAGATGAATCATTAGATAAGATGTTAGTGATAATCGTTTGGATTATTTCGGATTTTTTTTCGCTCACAATGAACTTGTTTGATTTATTATTTAACATAATGTGTGTATAATTATTAAAAATCATTAAATAGGATGTGAAACAGATATTATAAATGATCAAACAAAAAAATTATGTAAACCACAGTAGGAATTAATAGATAATGAACAGTTATCATCCCTGAAGGTGATAGATTGACGCCTCACGAAACACATTTTTATTTTTAGAATAAAAACGATCCCAGATGTGTTTCATGTTGTAATATTACATTATCATAATAAAATTCCATAATATTTGTGGTAATATATTTATCATACAATTTTAATTAAGGATTTTATAATATAGTATGAAAAGAACTTGAAAAGGATATAAAAGAAAAGGAATAATGGAATTTACCTCTTGAATTTCTACACTTTGAAAAAATCTTTAGGGAAATAGTTTTGTTATTTTGATGAGACCATGAGATTTTGCACTTTAGGGAGAGCTTTAGGAATAGTATTTGATATAATTTAGATAAGTATGAAATATTGATAGGTGTGAGGTGTAGAGGTGGTGAGGGGTGGTATTTATAGTGGAGGAAATGGGTGTTTTATACTTATGTAATTAATTATATTATTATTATTTAGAAAGACTATAACCAGTTTTATAATTATAAATAAATAAATTAAAATAATTAATCATAGTTATAGATTTTCTGTCAAAAATTAGCCATAGATCATTTGTTAATCCATAATTCATGTATTAAGCATTTATCATAAATTATCGTATTTTATAATTCAATGAAAATTCTATTATTTAAGAAAATTATCAAAAAAGCTCCCATTTCCCAATAAGTGTAATTAAAAAAAAGAACTCCATTTTTCAAAAACAATTATATTAATATGATAAATTTAGTTTTTAATTCAAACCATCATTTACTAGAGAAATATATAATTTAAAATTGTAATTGATTTTATAACATTTTGAAAAATTAAGTAAGGACTAATAAAAGTATCTCATAACCATGAAATAAAAAATATTTATAAATTTTTTTACGAAAGTAATTTTTTATTTATTTATTAAATTAATCATATAATTATAATTAACTATTTAGGACTTATTAAAATATCAACAATAAATTGATAATTATTAAAATATTTATTTACTTATCCTATGATATAATTATATCATAATATAACATATAAGATAGATAAATTTTATTTATACTTTCATTGGTGATGTTACATTCATTTTTAATGGTTTACTATTCAGATGAGTCATATTCCTATTCATAATGTCATGTTAATATTCTTTTGGTATTGTTTTCTTAACTTCTAGAAATGCTTCTTATTTAATCTATTATTTATTTATAAAATTTTTGTTGTGTTATTTATGTGATTTAATGTTATTTATACTATATGAAATAATTATAAAAAAGAAGATTCAAATTATAATATTTTTGAGTCATTGCAATAGGAAACAAAAGGGAATCAAAGAGTACTACGCACTTGCAGTCATTTCTCCAACCAACCTTTCCTCTAACCCCAATAATAAACTCTTCTTCCATATTAGGTCATACACACAGAACTATCCTAACTATATCTTCTTTATTAAAATATGATTTTACATCCCATTCAATAATCCCTTTCATCAACATGTTATACCCCCAGTTATTAGATCCTTCCTTCTTCTTTTTTAATCTAATAAAAAAATATTCTCTCCCTTTACAAGAAAGTTGGATCTACTTCACATATGTATGAACATAAAGATATTCAATAACACTCTCAAGATTCTATTGTCCTTGAAACATTCTCATGGTCGTTATATGACTCTTATATAATCAATATGAACTTTTCACAAAATCATTTGGAGAATTTCCATATATAATGTTTTTTTGAGGACTCGTTACTATAACCCTCCATGTGATGGTCTCTGTCTATTGGTCACCATCCAATGCTCCGCAAATAACAGAAATTTTGTTTAATCTTGTTTTTAAGATGTACTTTTGTTAATTGGGAACCTTTTGATACTTATATTTCCATTGAATTAAACTCTTTCTGATGAACTCACAACATAGAATGAGTATGAACTCAATCTATTGCTGACTGAGCTTCTTCGCGGTCTGATAGAACATGATATGGTAGCTCTTCATCAACATTAATGTTAAAATGTTCAAATAATCTCTCTTTCATAAAAAACATCAGTGTGTTATCCTTTTCTTATGTATGCATAATGGTATACATAATGTACTTGTTTTACCCCCTTTATATAGGTTTAATTCATCATGTTTTGTGGTAACTAAAATGGGGTTTCATACTCATAGATAGGTTTTATCTCGAAGATTATGATTAATTGTATTTTGATGGATTATTCACAACTCTTATGTAGAATTATTAAATACTATTGATGTTTCTTGGAAGATACCTCTTTAATCAAGATATTGTTAACTCTATTTCAATGAACTTTTATGAACATACTTAACTATGAAATATGTCAAACATTGAATGGCCAGAATAGGAATTTAAAATGTTATGGACATTACATATTTTATGTCAATTTAATTATAAATAAAATTTATGGGGTTTGTATGTCCATTTCCATCATTAGGTCTAATATACTTATGGTTCACACTCATAATTCTCTATTCAATGGATGGATAAATATTTTATTTTTTGGTGAACCTTTGTTTAATTTACCTGTGTTTGAAACTCATTCTATTCAACTCTACATTCGTATTCCTAATGAAATTTAAAATCTCAATTTGGTATTTTTATTCAATGTGACATTTTTTGTGATTCGATTATATATTTTCAATTTAAAAAAATCACGATAACTAATAGCAGGTTCAATACCTATATTTAATATAATTTCAAATCTCTTTCTAGTATACTTGGACTATTCACTCTGTTTGATATCACATCAAAAAATTATTATCTGGTTATATAGATAGGAACCATCTATCTAGTTGTTCTACCATAGAAACTCAGATAAATACAAACATCTCAAAAATAATCCATATTTTAACTTCACGAATGTTTGTGTGATGTTTTTTTATCATATGTATTATTGTCCAATGAAAATTATTTGTATGGAGATTCATCTGGTGGATACTAATCTAATGTACACAATCTGATAAAACAAAATTTTGTATATAAGTGATCATTGAGTGGATATACAATGGAATTTTAACTACTTCAACATTATTCATGTCTCTATATAGTGTCCTTTAGATAGTCACCACTTCCCCCTTTGTAACATTGACATCTATCTTTTAATAACTTCTTTATTAGGTGATATTTGATACAATAATATATTTATTATTGTGCATATGTTGGATATCCCATCAACTTATGAAAAGTCTTGATGCATAATATTATTCTATATAACTTATTTATATTATGTAACAGTGTAGAAATAGTCTATCTGATATCCCATAAATATATCATTCATCAAAAAACCCACTTCTCAAACAATGTATAAACTCATACCAACCAAGCTTGGATAATAAATTTATTTATGATGTAAGATCTTTAAGAACAACACATGATCACCTGAATTAGTTTGTAATACATTCTAAGAATATTTTTAAAACATTTCTTCCCACCATGAGGAATCATTATACACTTTATAAGGAGAATTCATTAACTTTTTTAGGCATGTGTTCCACTATAATTAAAGGAATATCTTTCCCCAATAGTTTTTTCAACAATATATTGTCTTATTCAAAACGCATACCACCAAATACCCTTTAGAATAATGGATACCATTTTTCATAAACCCCTCCCTCTAAAGGTACTCCTCCTTGGTCATAAATAGAGAAAGAGGGGTAATTATATTGAAAAACTCCTATAATTGGCCATGGTTTAGTGGCTAGTAATGAGGGTATTTAATCACAAAAATGGGATGAATTACCATCCTAATGATTTGAAAATATGTAGATAGCATAAGATAAACCATCATACAAATCCTTATCAACGGCAGGTACTATAGCAGAACTATAGAAATGGAGGCACTGTAGCAACGGCGGACAATATAAGGTGGCAGGGTACTGTAGCAGTGGCAGAAACTATGTAGGACTGTATCAGGCAGAGTACTGTAGCAGTAATTTTCACAGAATGGGCCTTTGGCCAAAAATTTGGGTCTACAAGCCATTTAATGGGGTAAATTCTGATAGGGCCTTCGGGCTACGTAATGTGTCTCACTCTACCCAATTAAAAGAGGTCTTTAATTTGCATAAAATAATAAATGAGGCTTTAGACCAAGCCTTTAAAAAAAATTAATTAATATGATATAATTAAAAAAACTAATAATACTAAAACAAAAGGGGTAAATCTTCAATAATAACCATGATTCTCCAACACTCCTAAACAACTACTAGTATTTGTAATATATATTTTCATAATTATCCACATCCATTTGATCTACAATAGTTAAAATATACACAAGGTGAGGATAACATGTATACTATGTACGATTCTCCCAAAAACTTCTTATGAAAAATGTGAATAAATTAAACTAAACATAAATGGGTAATTAAATGAAACTAATTAATCATAAATAAAAAGTATATTAATATTTTTCTATCCTCGCCATGGATCACACACAAAATAACTCATAGAAGTAAATCCACATTAATGTGAACATATATATATATATATATATTGAAATGGGTATAACTAAACCACTTCCTCATTAGTATTCCACTCTCACACCCCACTATATCACATCATGAGCCACCATCTCTTATATAATTAATACTGCCAAAAACACTTGGGAATCTATATCATACCATAAACACCTTTTAACACATCATCACATGCACATCCTCCATATGATAACTGGGGTTTTTTTTGAATCCACCATTTGTCTGTATATTATGTTTTATACTGTAATACATCACAACATGCATATTACAGACATATAATAATCCTTTAGATACAATTTCATATTACATGAATATGTAATAACCTCAGTATATCATATGATTCAACAAACATTTATGATAAATCACCCATTCTCATACCATCTTGTAATACTATTTCTGAAGAGAGGATATGGGATAAGGGTACTCATTCATCAATATCCTGATCAACCTGGTTATTTTAGACCCCCCATCAACATTTTTTTGTCATTTTCCATTATCACATGGGTGGGGATCATATGAATTAAAAAAAAATAGAGTATACAAAGCATTCATCCCCAATAATGGAAAATATCGAACCATAGACTCATCTATCATTTTCACCACACAAGACTCCAATATACAACCACTACAAAATAGATATAAAAGAATCATAAAATAATCAAGTTCAATATTAATTAATTCATTATCCATTAATTAGGAATATTCAAATTTCATTTCCCTTATTAAAATTTTAACCTTATAATCATATTAATGAATGCACTATTATTATTTTCTTTTATTCACAAGTATTTCATCATAAAGTAATCATTAATAACCAACCTCATTCTTCAATAATTTCAATAATAATTTCATAAACATCGCGGTAGTATAGAAATTATCACATGTTACAACTTACAATATAAAGTCAGAGTGAATAACATCAAATTGCACGTCATAGTTGGATGCTTTTCATATAAATAAGATCTGTCTATCACCCATCATGTAATAATAAAGTGATAAATAATAGCTGATAGGATATATCATCTCTAAACATATCTAAACTACCTCGATGTCCCACACCATTAATCATAGAATAATATCTAGTATCTCCTTAAATTTTTTTCACATATGCAATATTTTTCCACCACCATCATAACTGACATTGTATGCCATGTTCATAATTATAACTCTTACAACATTCCAGCATCATCCTCACTACCATAATTTGTTATCAAACCTTCACATCAAGGATATATATCCAAGAACATTCATGAACATCTAATTAATTGTTCCACATATTATTTTAAAGGAATATATAACAATAACATTAAGAATTAAATCTTGTTACAATTAAGAATAGGCTCACACAACTATAATAAATTCACCACTAACAAAAAATATAATTCCATGTTGAAATATTTTTTTTAATGAATATTCTTCTCCACATTATGAAGCCTATTTTATTTTCTATAGTAAATCCCACTCCACTTAATATTCCATAAGAATTAATTTTGATTTGCAAAAATTCAAAGATAAACAATAATTGTTCAGAACATTCCACTTTAATTAAATTAATAATAATATCTGGACATATTTTATTTATCAATTTGAATAATTTAACAATGAAAAAATATGTCCACAAATAACAAATAGATTTTATAAAATATTGTAAATATTTTTTGGATATAATAAACATATTTTATCCCAAAGTCTTAATGAATAATTTAATAACTACATTAAATATATGAATTACCATTAACATATGATAATACCCATTTACTGACTGAAAATTATTTTTTATTAATAAGAAAAATTTTGAGGAAGAAAGTGGGAAACCAAAAGTTCAACAAACCCAAACAGCAACAAAAAAAACCAGAAATCACCTCATCCAAGAAAAAACAGCGCCGCTCACTCCAAGGGAGGAGCACTCAGCGACCCCATGCAAGCATGGTCCCTCCCGATGGCAAGCCATCCCTCCGATCAGCCACCTCCCAAGTGACATCCCAAGGAGGGAGCAACATGCTCTAACCCATCTGAGCCGATCTGGCCCTCCAGCCTTCCACACACAACAAGAACAGCAACTTGACAATGCATTAGGAAGAGAGAATATAAACAGATTCATTGAAAACAAGTCAATTTCCACCAGAGGCTGTGTCCCTAAACAGCTTCCAGGATAAGTCACAGACCTGCAATAGGGGGTCCCCCCTTATCAAGGCCTCAAAGGCAGTGGTCAATCTATTCCATACCTGCATGTACTCCACGAGACTGATCAACCCCTTGTTGAAGCCTCCAACTAGGATCGTATCCTGCTTGTCAACCCAAACATACTGCTCTTCATTCTGCTCCACTTCAAGGTTCAAGCCCATCATTTTGGCTACATCCACTTCTGATGCGTTAAGATATAACACTTGTTCTGACACCACATCCATTTCCATCTCATGTATAATTTATAGAATTGTATCAATTATTCTGCAATATGTGATAGTTATTAATAAACATAAATTTCTTATCATGTGGTAATTGGATTTCTTTCTCATAGATATTTTCAATCATTTAAATATCTAAATAATAATAATAATATGTTATAGCATGAAATATATAGTCCCTTATGATAATAAAATATATAAAACATGGAATATTATATATTATTCAATTATAGATTTAACAATAATATATTAACAGTATTTTTCCCAACGTGATTTTTTTTAAAAAAATATTACATTGATTTCAATGTTTCATATTAAAGTAATAAATATCATTAATCTGGTAATCATTTCTTATTTGAAATCCCGTATTAATAAATTACTCTCAATCTACAAAAAATAATTCTACAACATTATCATTGATTATATTTTAATTGTTGAAATCTCAAGGAAATATATATTTTGAATATTCTATGGAATGAAAATTATTACCTATGATTATTGTTCTCTTCATTCTTACATAGTTATAGAATGATAATAAATTTCCCTTCATCAGTAGGAGATAAAATCATTTTTTATCAATCAATTTTAAGGGATAATATTATTTTATAATAATATAATAAATTATATTCCATTATACTACCTATATCCTTAATAATTTATATATTGTGAAATTATATATATCTTTATGAAAATATCATATTAAGGATAATATATTCATGCAACTATAAAAGATCAATAAATCCCCAAACAATAGTATTAATTTAATGAATTTAATAATTATTATATTTATTTAGTAATAAATATTATTTAGAAAGAATAATACACAATGTTTTTTATCTTCCATAAGTAATTTTTTATATTGTTTAGTTACCATTAATTATGTGACATTACAAAATCGTTATGCTATTAAGTTTAATAAAATTCATATAAACAATGAAGCTAAATTATGATTGATTAACACATACACAAAATATGGAGAAGTCGTTGATCCCCTTCTTGGAATCTTTTATGTCAATCTCTAGAAAAATAGATTGGAGAGAGAGATAGATTATTACATCTAGGAAATAATAGGTCTAGGGCATTATAAAGAAACATAGATTAATTAAAGATGGATTTCAATAATTAAGAGTTCGCTCGATATCATTTTGACTCATGAAATGAAAAAAGGTTCAAAATTGGATAATTTAATGTTTTAAATTATATAGATTTAGGTTCAATGGGGATATGAAATCCCTATAAAATTTATACTCAAACAATGTACATTTTAATTCTTCTCATTATTTTTAAATCTTCTAAACTTATAAAGGGCTATATTAAATTAAACAATCTTAATGTATCAAACCATTCATTTATACATTTATTTCAATTAATTTATGTTAAAAATGTATTATAGATATAAATATTATGTTGTAAAATATTATTCACATAACTTGTTAATTATATGCAATAAAAATATGCAACATAAGTGTGACATGGTCTGAATCGTATATCGATCTAGTTTAGCAACAACCTTACGCAATGATGAGTTGAACCATCTGAATCCAAGGAAAACATCATTCTATCCTTATGAGTGAAAAATAATCTATAAATAACATTTATGTGATATTTATTTTAATGCGATTACCATTATGTGATACTTTGTTTACCAGTACACAACTATAAGGATTCATAGATTAACTATATGCAGTGGTATATCTTCTATTAGATAGCCTTTATAATTCATGGATGACTTTATCACTACTCCGTAAGACCATTATTTATTTTTGGACATCATCCCCTACCCTTACGTAGCAAAAAACAACTCATGTTTATAACTACACAACAAATCAAAAATTGTATAACCATTAAGTAGGGTATGAAAACTAATTCATTACCCTTACATATCCTATAGTAAAGCTACCTTGTAGTTACACAACATCAAATTCATGTGTATGTGTAAATATTTTAATGGAAATATAATTTTTCTAATGAACAAAGCTTGTAAATTATTATAAAAAGAGATTATCATTATAATCAAAATACCAAAAAAACACATATTCTATAAAATGATAGAATCATCATAAAAATTTAATAAAATATTTCTCAATAAACATATAAATCATAGAAATTCTTATCAAAATTATAAAAATAATTTCACAATCCCTTATTAAGATATGAATAACTATTATGAACTACCTGATACCTGTGAATGAAAAAGTAATTCTCTGAAATATTATGTACATATATATATATATATATACGAGTGTGTGTATTAATATATATTTGTGTTCTTCTACAACATACACACATAATAGGGTGTGAGTTACAATAGTGGTGGCTCTTAGTGTGGTGTTGTCTTTAGTGAGGATGAAACCCTAGGATGAACGACGACGGCTTCCCCTCCCCATCCAAGAGGCTGGAGGGGGGAGGTTGATTTTTTCTGGCCACCTCTGAGAATTCGGAAGGCTTTCACCACCTTTTCTAACCCTAGATTTATCCTAGATTCCCCAATGATCTCTTAAATCCCAAAGGTCCCTAGCTTTCATCTTGGTGGTCCACAATTACAAATTTTGATGGAGGAGTTTCTTGTTGCCTTGAGTTATCTAATTATTACTCTGTTAGCACATTTCAACCTCCAAAGACCCTTAGTTGACGATTTTGATCATTTTTTCTTTTTTAAATGGGACTTACAAGATTGTGTAGTTGTTAGTCTTCTTGATTAGCGACAAATCATGATTCGGTTTGCCTCGATAGATGACCTGATTTGGGCTTGGTCAGGTGCACCCTAACGATGCAACGACTGCAAATTCTCCCTTCTCAGGTGGTCATTTGATCTTTTCATGAACCGTGATCCACCCTCCAACACAATTTGGGTAAGCCTCCTTCAACTTTCTCTGCCTTTTTAGAATCCAGAAATTCATTGTACAATGGGCAACATGGTGGGTTGTTTCCTCTATTTGGACATTCACACATCCACAGTGAGTCACCCTATTAAAGCTTGTATATGTGTTGGGGTAGATGTGTTGAAGCCTCGAGTGGGGTGGATTTGGATTGTAGTTAGTGATGAGTTTAGATGGAAACAACTAGTCATATTTCTGTCTTAGGTCAACTACTATTCTAACGGTAGTCTCCTAGGGAATTTGGAATCTATTTTTTATAATAAAGGTATCACTCGGAGGGCCTATGTTTCGATGGTGAGACCAGATGAGGGGCAGAAGTGGGTGCGTGCAGTTGATCCTGGAAAGGATTCTTATTTGATGAATCAGAGTGTACCGATAGTGGGAAAGGATGTTAGGGCCTCTTTCAACCCCTTGGTTGCTGCATTATTTGATCGGATGAAGAGAGATCTAAAGCTGAGGGATAATGTGAAGCAGAACACTATCAATTGTGTCTCTAGTGTCAGGGGAGAGCAGGATTATAGAATTAGTAATGAGGGGTTACATCTTATGGAAGTGGATATTGTTTCCCCTACAGTGCATTATATTCCTTGTTTGGGGGATTTGGGAGTACTTGTGGGTGGGTTAATAGGCCGGGATGACGACGGTTAAGGGATTATGATTATAGTTGCTATTGGTAACCTGTTTCAGGGCTTGGGACATGAGGATGTGGAGATGATTATCCCCGTAATTAGTGGTCCCAATATACATATTAGGTCTCATGAGTCTGCTGATGGAAATGATAAAATGAAGATAGTGCCCCATGATGATCATGAAATGGTAGAACATACGCAATTCTTAACATTGATCAACCCTAACATTCAGTCTCAGCAAATTCAGTCAAAGAATTATCAAGAGGTGGATATCCATGGAAATGGGGAGATATTTTTTAGATTGATAATGAAAATAATGGCGGTGTAGTCGGTGCTTCGTATAGAAACATTGGCCAGGGAGGGTAGGTGAAGATTTCTGGGAACCAGGATGGGATGATTGTCTCTCCGTGAAGAATGCTGTAGAAATATTACTCCTTTTTTCCAAAGCCAATGACTACTAGGTCATCTGTGAGAAAGGAAAGCAGGGTATGATTAATTAAGAATATGCCATCTCATAATGAGTTTATTTTTATCGATTAGCTGAATCGTAGGAGGAAGTATGCCAAAGTCCTAAAGCATTATGAAAGCCTGAAATGGGAATCAGAAACTACGGAGGATGATTTCTACCATGGATGTGGTGACAAGTATGGTTCTTATGATTTCTATTTGTAGTTTTTTTGGGCATGTCTGCTTGTTACTAAAAATTTATTTCATTTTAATAAATGGTCAATGGAAATCCTCTAACTGACTTTATGGGTACAACACACACACACAATAACATACAGAAAAATAAAATAATAATAATGATGATATATATGTTTATATAATTAAATTTAGAATTACTTATTATCATTTAAAACATATATATAATTAACATGAAAATAACTTATAACTAATTGATTATTAACAATAAATATAGAATATTATGTATATAAATTCATATATTTTAGTAATTACTTCACTATAGAAAAAATATATAAATCAATTTATTTTTATTAAATTATCCATTAATATGTGTGTTTATTAATACATTAATACATTTTAAATGTATATAAATTTATAAATATATTTTAGTTAATAAGTAAATTTATATAAATTAATATATTATTTCTAATTATATTTTTAGTATATATATATATACACACATAAATTAACATATTTTTTTAATATGTGTGTGTATCCAATGAGCCTATGTTAGAGTAGTATAGTTTTCTTCTTGGTATCTATGACACCCTAATTTAAATCTGGTCATGTGTGGATGTTTGGAATTATTGTACATGATATTGTATGTGAGACCTTCCCAATAAAGCTTTAGTCAATCTGTGACATGAGACAGGGAGCTAGGTTCTATAAAGGAAGTTGATGCGGGGGATGAGGAGTTCCGTTATAGTCAGGTATTTGAGCCTTTTGGTCATGTTCTAAGACTTCTGACTATGGGCCTTTGGGCCCTGAATTTCAGGCTTCATACCTTTAGGCCATCATGTTAGGAAATAGATCACCATCCACCAATTTAAAAAGGTGAATATCCTTAAATAAAATTAAAAATCCATGGCCTTAGAGCCATTCAACAATATATATATATATATATATATATTATTTATAAGTATAGACACATAGAGATATATATAAAGACACATACTTATATATAATCATATATATATATATTAATTTTTATATTAATCCATATGTGAATATATAAATTTATATGTATATTAATTTTAATATGCATATATTTAATTATATATACTGAAATATAATAATATGTATTTTAATATATAACACATATATTAATATATATTAATATATACTGACATATGATAGAAAACACATATTTATATGTAATACATATATTTATTTTATATATAAATATATAATAAAATATATTAATCCATACACACACCAATATATATATATATATTATAACTATATATTAATATATAAATGACATTGATTTTTATTTTTATGACAATATATAATCTTATATATTCATAGTGTGTATTAATTTTTTTATGAAAATAAATCTATCAGTTTGGTTGGTCCATGTATTCTCTCTAGAGAAATAAATAGTAGGAAATTTTTTTTATTATGATTATTATACCCAGGTGAGTGAGTGGGATACTGGGAGGATGATATGGCAAATTGGGAGAGTATTACTATGGTGGGATGATGTGTTAATGAGGTGATTTGGGGTCTGTGAGAATTGAAGGGGGTAGGGTTGACATCTACATTAGGAGAGTGTGCTCGGGGTGGGGTTGATCCCTTGTATAGAAGGGGGTTAAGATGATAACAAGTTTATAAAAATTAGGGTGCACTCGAGCATGGTAGGGGAATTATGAGAATTAGAAAATAAAATTTAGGGCGTAAAAAATTAATTAAAAAATATAAAAAAATTGAGAAATTCCATTAACCATAGTTATGGAAAATGTTGCTGATTAATAAACCATTTACCCATGTTTATAAAAAATAGGGGTAAGAAGTGTATGGGTAAATGAGCTTCATTCATAAACAATAATAATTTACAATAAAACCATATTTCTTGTGTTTTTCTAAAAACATAAAATTTTGTTATTCAAACTTATAAACATAGCTAAATGAAAAAACAATACACAATTAATAAAATTATTCCCTATAGTGTTATATTTATAGTAATATAGATTCTTTTATCTTACATTTACCATTCACTTATCTCAAATTAAAATAGAAATTACACCCACTAAAATGGAATCTCTTTCTTTTTCTAGAATGTTACAACAATTTACAATTTCATTTTTAACCCGTATAGGATCAACTCCAAACATTTTATCATACCCCCAAGAGGCACAACCCATCTATCTTCAATTTTATGTGAATAATGAACCACCATTGATAATATATAGATTGCGGTACAATAGAATTATAATTACACACAACTAGTAGGTACTAACCCATATGTACCTTTTGTTGGGTTGGTATAACCTTACTTCCTACTTTTTAATGGGAGTTATAAACACAATAGATTAAAAACGCATGAAAATATACTATACAACACCAAAGAGCCTAAAAAATATTGAAACAAAGGGAGATATTAAGTAATCATGATGATCATAGTAAGATGTTTAGTCTTTCAATGTTAAGCTCAGTAATAATTTAATATTTGTATTTTAGACTCATTCTTCATAGTATCACACATAAAAAATAATGTATAGTGAGTATACAATGATCCATACATTATATCCTTTAATGTATTATTTGTTTATTTTTTTACCCAATTTATATAATTTTTTCAATGATTGGTTAGAATTTTAAAAATTATAGCAATTTCTGCATCTTTCTTCACATTAAAAAAAGGAATTGCTAGAAAAATAGAAAATCCCATTCCTTGAAAATAATCATTGAAAACTTTTATTTCCAATGGTGTATATTTTAATTTATTATTTATTTTTTTATTAATTTGAAATTATCATTTCATATTCATGTAAATAATTCATTCAAAAATTAGAACAATTAAACATTTTCAAAGTAAATTATAAAATATGTTTAGGTAAGAATTCTAAAAGCATTGGAATTCAATTTTCTAGTTTTTGAAATTTTGTGCTACCATTATGTAGGCTACATAAAGGAATTCAATAGACGAACATGAGAGAGACTACATTTCATTTTCTATAAACTATATAAGGTTAAATTAAATATTATAAGAGCTATATAATGTCAATGAACTAGAAGATGAGTCATGTATGTGTAACATTTGAAATATATATGTTAGGTAACTGTAGAATGGGCCTACATATATAAATGTAATTAACATTAATTTTAAATGTTAGAAAAAGTTATAATGTAATTCTATAGTTTTAAGAAATGATGTATGGATTTTATTCATCCATTGTACAAATTATATGGAATTTTTGTAAAGGAAAAACAGAACACAATTAAGGGTTCCATAGTTCTATACTATGTAAGTGTAAGTGAAATTACATTATATAAAGGTAATTAATTTTTTTATTAATTTTAATTTTAGGGAATGAGCTATATAAAGGTATAATAAAACCACACATTGTTAATAATATGCTATTAATGATAAAACTAATTATATAATTTAAAATCTATTTTATATAAATTTTATCAAAAATAATAAATATAATAAATATTGAATAAATAATGAAAAATTAATGAAAAATCTAAAAAAGAGAAAATAATTAATTATAATCCAATTTTAGATCATTATTTATACAAAAAATAATTCAATATCAAGTGAAAACCATAAGTAATATAAGAATTAATAATTCCATGATAAATTATAATTAATAAATTTATTCATGAAATTATCAAAATATCATGACTTTTAAACACTCATTTTTAATGTAATAAAACATAAAATGATCTATAATTATCAAAAAATAAATTTATTTAAGGATCCACTCAATAGTAACCCCCTTTTTGATTTTTATAAAACCAAACATTTAATACCAAAATGTGTCCCCCTTTATCAATGTAATCAAAAAATCATTGAAATATAATTTTACACCATATTAAAATAAAGAGATTAAATCATTATAAAATGAAAAAAATATGATACAATATATCTCAAATTTAAATAAAAAACACATTTTAAGAATACTTTTTATGATTTAATGAATGAAATTAAAATAATATATTCATAAAATTAATTTTAAAGTTATAAATGAGATTATAAAATATGAATCATTCAAAACATGTGATTATGGGGAAATATGGGGATTTAAATTAATAAAAAATAAACTGTAAATTATAATTATATATATATTTTTAAAATTAAATGATAAAAAAGTTATGTTAAACATAAATATATCCCTAACGACATTCTATGAACTAAATAATTAGAATTCTATCAATCCAAGTTCAAATTTAATTTTTTTCAATCTTTTCTAACTACAACAATTTAAAAACCATATCCTCAAGTTGATCATTAGTTGAAACATATTCTAAATAGATTTTAACATATTGAAGATATTCCCTAATAAAATGATTTCTAACATCAATATGTTTATTTCTAGAAAGATATAATGTATTTTTTTCAAATTATAGTAGCATAATTATATTCTCAAGTAATGGGAATCATTTAAAAATTAATACCAAAACAATAAAATGACTTATTAATCCATAATTAATGAGAACAACATGATGTAGTGAAATAATAATCAAATTTAGTAGCATATAATGTTTTTTCTTTGAAATCCATAAAATTAATTATTTTCTAATAAGGTGGAACATAAATTAAAAAAAATTCTATCAATTTATCTTCCTCCAAAACTAGAGTAATAATCACTAGAAAAGTTGAAAATAGATTTAATAGGATAAAAAACCAATATTCAATGAACCTTTAATATAATTAATAATCCTTTTAGAAAACATTTAATTAGATTCGTTCGTATTAAATTTAATATAGTGTATAAAATAACTCTTAACAGCATATCGAATCTTGAAGCAATAGAATATAATAAACTATGAACTATACCTCAAAAGATATTAGTATAAATATATTCCATATATTCATCAAAATAAATTTTATATGAAGTACACATAAGAGTGTTAATAGTTATATTTTAATATATACCAAACAATTTAAAAATACATTTATTATAATTTTGATATATTTAGATAAAATATCATCATTCCATTCAAAAACATGAAAAATAACGAATTTGATTTCCCATAATACTCATATCAAATTAATAAATATATTTTTAAAAAATATTTTAGAATTATTAAAAAAAATCCATAAATAATATCATAAAAAAATTTACTATCAAAATGATATCAAAATCGCATCAAATAATAAATCTAGGATATACTTTACCTCCCTCAAAATAGTGTTTCGAAATAAAATTAAATAAATAATATTACCATTCCCTAAGAGATTGTCTCCAACCACATATAGTTGTTAAATTTCATAACACATAATAAATTTGTTCTTCTTATTCAAAACTGGGTGGTTTTATTGTATAAAAATCTCCCAAAATTAAGCCATTTAGAAAATCACTTTTCATGTCAATTTAAATTAATTTAAAAAGATTAAAAATGTATATAAAGTATTAAAAAATTTATTCTTTTGGATCTATAAAACGGTTCCAAATAATAATTAAATTTTATTCCTTTTTATTATGACTATACTCGAGAAACTATCTATCTTTCAATGTTAAAATATTTCAAGATTCCATAATTTGTTTTCTAGATATCTATTTAGATAAAATTACAAGATGAAAATTATGTTCTTCGCCTAAATATAAAAATTATTAATAAAAAACTAATGAAGCACTTAATTTATTGTATATATCTCATCAAAAACAGATTAATATTGATCAATATTTTTAAGAACAAAATGTGAAATAAAACAAATATTAGCACAAAAATCCATTACTAACATATATTTTGAATATTTTAGTCAATATTTATAATAATACTTTCTATTGGATGACATCTATATACAATAAATTAAGTGCCTCAATATGTACATTGAAGTTTATTTTTTCATTCTCCTGAAAGTTAATATCTCTAAAAAGTTTGAAAATCTAATTTTCATCAAATAGTTTATCATTTAAAATTTTAACATAAAATTTAATATTAATATATGATGTTACCATAGATATTTTTTTGAATATGTTTTATATAAGAATAATTCATTAATTTTATATAAAATTCATATATTTGTTGAGATACTACCATATTACTTGGTGAAGAGAATGAAAAAGTCCGGGATACATTCTTAAATAACTGTTGATTAATTTTGAAATGCCCATAATGATAATTATAAGTGTTAAAAATAAATTCAATATGTTTCATGATATTACTATGAGTTAAATAAAATTGAAAATATAAATTAGAGTCACATATTTTCATTTTATATGAAATTATAACACATTGATTATATGGATTGATGTCATATTTTTTATTATGAATTATTTAGTGAATGTTTCCCAATTTTTTTTCCAACCATAGATAACCTCTCAATAATCCATGTATTGAGTTACGTTTTAAATGATATACTTCATTATACCATCTATGTATGTTTGATGGAGTAGAGGCATCAAAAATATGGAACACAGTGATCAATCATGGACTATGAAAGGCAGTACAAGAGTTGTAATTTCATGGTTTCCTCTCTAGTGTGGGAAAACATGGGAGGGTGTATGAGACTAGTAGATCTTTTCTATATTGACTAGAAGATCAAATAAGAATGATTGAGTATTATATGATGGAATACTGATAGATTCTTCAATAAGGGATGATAGAAAAAAATATTTAAAACTGTTCTTCTTCTTGATGTTACACTTATAACATTCTTCGATCAACCCCACATTCTTTAATCCTCTAGTCATGGATTTTTTTGACCACACAAATCTCTCCATGAGGTGCTATGAACACAAAAAAATTGATGAAAACCTATTCCTGAATGAGAGATAAGCTTGATGGATTCAACAACAAGAGAATCACTATGGGGGATTCAGTTAACCTCTGAGTCCAAATATAGATAAAGTAATAATATCGAAATACTTTCATATGATGAAGTTACATAACTATGTGATTGAATAAATGTAAGGCCTCTATAAGGGAACAACACATGAACATGAATTGGTAGTATATGAGTTTTTTTGGTATGATATCAGATTAATAAATTATTATAATGGTGTATGTTGGGATTACATGAGGTTTTGAGAGGATTGTTTATGGATGATATCTGATTGAAAGGAATGGGTAAGAGGTGATTATTTTTTCTCTAAGTATGTGATGAGGTTATTTCTATTGGTTAAGGAGAAACATGAACAGGAAATACATGATCATTAAAAATTTACCTGAAATAGAGGAGATAATGAGATGGTGATTATGTATTTATAGAGTTTATTCAAAAAGATTTCTTATGGATATGTATTACATGGACATGGTGAGTAAGATGTTTTCATAAATATAATATATGGTTTTTCAATGACATTTTATTTAGAGATTTGATGACATGGATATGTCAAAATGATTATTAGATGATCAAAAGGACAATATTATTTATAGAGGCCTATATATAACCACATTGATGACATCATCATGGTTCTAATGATATTTAGTGTAGATTATCGAGGTAATACTTTGTTATCGGGATTCACATGAGCCTATGCAGAAAACTACTCAAATAAGAAGAATATGTTTACATACTAAATATACTGGGATAATGAGTTGTGTTGTGAATTACAGAAACCACACAGATATATATCTCATAGATTAGTGGATGAGACATAGTGGTATATCATATAAATGTAGACCATAGGAAGCTACACAACATGAATTTGTAGAAAAATGTAGAGTAACACCTCATGAATTAGTTTCTCTTGTTAAGATTAGTTCTATGATTATCTAAAGATTGAAAATAATGATATGACTTTAAATAAGGACATACTTTTAAAATAAACATTATTAATTCCATAAAAATCCCTTTCATGATGTGAGTTAACATGGAAAATTTACATATATAATACACAATCATGATTTATTTGACAAATTTAAGCATGAAAAATGAAATATATATATATATATGATTATTAAGAATTAAATGAATAAGGTCTATAGAATTATTTATTACTGCATCAATATATGGATATTGTTGAAATTTTCTTTATTTTGATTATATGTTATGGTATAATATCACTAGAGAAACAAGTGATTAAAGAGAAGCCTTCCTCAATGAAGATAATATGTGTGGAATTAAATAGGAACATGGATTACTATATACCATTAGAGAATAATTTGATTTCCAATTTAATAGTGTAGTTTTATAGGATCATTCATGAGTTGAAAGGTGGTCATATAGTGATTCAATACAGTGGTCACAAGAATCAAATTAGGAGATAGCCCCAACTTGAGAAAGTCGAGATTAAGAACCCATCAAATATTGGAAATTTGGGTCACTTGAAAACCAAGTATTTTTAGAGATTTTCTATTGGCTATATCATGAGATTTAACTCTATGTTTTTTTGGAAGATAGATTTTTTAGTATACTCAATTGATTCACAAAACTTCACTAAAATATAAGAAAGAGTAATGTTTCAATTCATAACCTTGTAAACCCATATACCATGGGTTTTTACTTATTACATACCAGAGTTTGTATTTGAGACATCAATAGGAGTGTATATTTGATAGAGTGTGATATCGTAAAAGAAATCAAAATTTACAAGGTGAAAATTATTGAACAAGATATAAATATGGAAGATCATAATGTGAAATTGGTCACCAAGTAAAATAAAATTCACGATTCCCAAGCATGGTATATTCATTTTAATAGAACCTTAAAAATGATAAGATAAATATATGATAATTAAGTGGCGACACATGTAGAATAATATAAAGATTATGTGAAATCCATCACAAATAAAATGTTATAAACAATTGATAAATTCCCAAGGGACAGTAAATTAATTTCTTTTAGATGCAAAATTTCTAAATCTAATCTGGGGATTTTATGGATGAATAATGATACAAAAATTATATTCCTATAGTTAGGAGAGTTAAACTTGAGTTGATAAAGAAGGAAGCCCCCCCCCCCCCAACAAATTTCTCAATAATGGCTCGAATAGGTCATAAAAAATTTAATAGACTAACAAATATTAAAATAGGAAGATTTATGGGATATTATTAGTGCTAGGGTTGATTTGGGGAAAAGTATATTACTAATGGTCTAATATGTCAATGCTAAGAGACTAGAATGAATATATAGAGATAACACCAAAGAATAAAAATAATTCTGTTATAAGAATAATTTATCTGAGAAGGTAAATATTTGAGGCTAATGAAACTACTAAGAACACCTCATAGAATGATAAAATTAAGATGATTTAAATAATAAGTAAAAATTATTGATAAAATTGCTCCATCCAAAGTGAAAATTTTCTGGAATCATAAAATTATTCTTAAGGGGAAAGACAATAGGTTAAACATAAATATCATGGGAAGTTTTCTTATACTTGAAAGGCAAATGGTAATGTTGAAAATGAATTTTGGAAATCCCTATACAGAAAAAAATAAATAAATAAAGAAATTTATACTACCATATAATGATGAATCCACCTTATTTTCCAATCCAACCAAAGGGTTCCCACAAAATTACTATATTGAGAAGAATGAGACCACCATGATTTCAAATAATATAAATGTTAATTAAATTGGGGATATAATCCAAAAATCTATACCTATTAATTATTTTCAGAGTAATAGAATATCTTAGTTTAGATATATCTCGTAGACCTCATCCAATCTTTAATTAGAAATGTATCCCCTCTTAATTCCTTTTCATTTTAATATAATGTTATATAGGGAATTGAAAGATACAAATATGGGGATCTAAGATACTACAACAATCTCTAGTTATACTAGAAATTAAAATTCCTAAATTTAATACTACTAAAAAAGAATCATTCATGATGAAAAATTTATTGAATTCTTTAAGGGGGATAAAAAATTAAGAGACATGGGAAAAGTGTCAAAATGGCTAGAATATAAAATTCCAAAAATAACCCAACAAAATATTAGAGGATGAGGGTCTATATTTCTTGATATTTCTATTTGAATAGACAATATATTTGAGATACACCGAAGTGATATCACCTGGAGTATTAATAATGGATAGTCTTGATATCATGGTGAAGTCTCAATTATTTTCTACATTGGGGATCCCCACATAGACATAAAGTGGATTAAATATTGTGTCTCCGAAATTTTGTGTGTGGTTTAATTCTCTATTCATAATGAAATTCAACTAAAATTGAGAATAATGTTTAGAAAATATGTTTGAATGAGGAGGACCCTTTTCTCAAAAAAAACGAATAGAATATAAACGAAGTACAAACCTTGTAATAGATCTGCTGTTTTAAACCCATAACATCAACATAATTCATCCACCAGAAATCCTGAATTGTATCTCAATTTCATGTAATAGAGATATGAATTGTGGTACCATACCAAAATAATATGAGAACAATTTCATCCTCAGTAGACATATGACATGAATAAAAAATGAGTGCACCAAAGTAAAAAACTAGAATATACCATAAGTCCAAACAATTACCATAAATTTCACATTTAACATTTGGATAACAAGTTACAAATGAACAACAATAAGACCATCTAAAAATTAGACCTGAAACAACCCACGGTTCATTCTCTATGTGACTACTTCTAACCCCCATCCCAACACACTATAAATTCATTGAGATATAGGAGAGTTATAAACTACATGTTGTTATTACATATATTTCTATCCATTAAAATCATGTCTAAAAATTAGAAAAATAAAAACATGTGTATGAGAAAATATTCTCAGTAGGATACCACAAGATCATTGATATAGCTTCTAAAGATGTTAATCCATTAATTAATATTTTAAACAGATTTCTAAAAGACCTCAAAAATTCTATTTATAAATCATACTTTGGACTTTCATTAAAAATACATTTAAATCCTTTAAAATCATTCCATATGCAAATGAAAATAATAATATGAGATATCGAACATCCAATGTCATAAATAGATATATTTTTTCAACATTTAATCTACACAACATGATCTGGTGGAAAATATAATCATATTGAATTGTTGTTAATGTAATGTAAAATTAAATATTCAAATAGGGAAACTAAATGAACAAGGATTGGTCCATTTTAAAGGATACCCCCTAGTCACCATGACATCATGGGAACCTCCCCATGTGATAGATAACTACAATAGGGATAGTCAATGTTTATTTTCCCCCATACCTCAATGTCTCCCAATTGTATATTATATCATCATCATGTTCAAGGAAAAAATGCATCAAAAAACATTCCAAGGCCTAATCCAAAATCATGTATCATAAAAAAGTAATGTATATTTTTCTCAATTTCATTCAAAAAAATTCATGGAATAGTTTATATAGAGATACACCCCACATCAATTCATAAAAATAACTTCATTCAGTAATCATATTTTAGGAAAATTGATAAACATGTCTGGTATCTCATACGGTTTCCATCAAAACCCCCCTTTTGAATAAATATTCAGAGCCCTCGTGTTTTAAAAAAAATACAATAATCAATCCCTAATGAAAGAATAAAAATAAACTAAAACACTATAAGGATTTGACCATAGTATATATATAACTACCTCATGAATGATAAAAAAACAACATTTCTTTCTTCACTAATTATGGTAGAGAATGATTTCAAATTCGAAAGAAGCATGATTGGATAGAAACAAAATCAGTTCGACATATATTTAGTTTATCCAGTGATCATGTATCCTAAGACATTGAATAAATGGTGAATAAGAGGATAAAACTTTTTAGAAGGGATCCATATATGCATTTTAACCAATCCTGATCCAACCATCCATACCTTATATGAAATCCACACTTGGCTAGTTAGTGGAACCTAAAAATGATATACATAAATTCCAACATCACTAGAAATTAGGTGTCCTCCTTCTACCATACACAAGGAAATGAAACATCACATGACCTCTACATAAACTATTTGTCAAAAGAAAAAAACAAAATATGACCCCTACACAATTCTATATACCAGGGTGTGATAATTATCACCACAAAAAAATATATACCAATAAAGGAAAATTTTCATAATTAGATGAAATGATAAGGCCACTACTGCATCATTAATGATTCGTGATCTAATTTATCATGTTTTCCCCTACCACATTTTTATATCAATATTATAAATAAGATAATATTTCCATGAAACACCTTATCTTTTTGTTCCATAGTATAAACATGTCTTTTAACCACCGATGTGTTGGTTTCAATCACAATATCATCTCAATAAATAATGTGGGCTGGATCTAATTGATAAATTTTCATCTAGGAAACATGGAATAGATTATGGATATATTTCAAACAATCTCGTGAGTACAAATCAATAAGCCTACTTTCCATGTAACCCCACATTCTCACACAAGCTGACATAACATGGTCTTGAATTACTCTACTTCCCTAAATGTCTATATCCCAACCGAGGTGAAACTATATGAAAACCCAATCACATACCGAGTCATCTAACATATGATGATGTGGATCTACATAATATTTAGAGATAATATTAGTCATCTCTAACATCCACATGATCAATTCCATGATTTTAATTATCATCCAAATGATTCTTTGTCTTCCCAAAGATAACTCTGTATCCTCTACCAAAAAAAGTGGTGACTTGTAAGGCCTCTCATGTAATGCCTCAAATGAAATCATCAAGATCCATGATTGATAACTAGTATTATTGTAAAAATATAATAAGGTAATATTATTCAATCATGACCTACTTAATTAATGTACACATGCCTAAATCATGTATTTAATAATATGGATGCTTCACATATTTTTTTCATCAATATGTGGATGATAATTCAAGATAAACTTAAACTATATACCCATCATTGATTACAATTCACACCAAAACTAGGATGTAAATAGAGTATCTTTAATAGAGATGATAACTGATGTAATATCATGGTGTCTAACAACATCATTCATGTACAAGATCACGTGATCCTTTATAATTGAAAACAACTTGATAGGTTGTAAATGCACTAACATCATGATTTGATTAATAATCACACATATCACATCCTCACAACTCGGTGCATGAGGTAGACCAGTCACAATTTCCATTGTTATCTATTCTCATTTCAATATAGGAATATGTAACTATTTTAATAACCCATAAGTTATTTGATGTTACTCATGAAGTTTCTGACATGTGGGAATTGAGACTCAAAACCCACAATCGATCATACAATTCTCAGCCACCGATAATGATGTATCATGTTATGGTATATCTGCATATCTCCAACATGTATTGGACATCTGAATTGGGGTACATTATCCATAAACTCATTCCTCAAGTATATCAAGTCATAAATTCATCCTCTATATCATAAACCTCTATTGATAGACTGAGAACAATCACTGATGGTATCCACAACAAAAATATTCTAGTTGAAATATTGGCACTCTAGATCATGTGCCTGTAAAATTTTAATATCATCAAAACAATGTGATTCAATCTGATAACAGGCTAGTAATCCCTTTCAATCATATCTCCATTTATCTATGTAAATTTTAGTGAACAAGATCATATAACACCTCTCTTCCATTGATTCCATTACCAGGTGAGATAGTAATTACATTGTCTAATCATATACGACCACATTCCATTTACCAATTTTTTCTGATATATCTCAATGTATGTTATGGAGATACTACACCCACCATTTATATCTCATGTTAAGATCCCTATTTTTATAAATGTACTTTAGACACTTATTTCCCGTATACAATATAAACCATTCATAGAAAATATAGTGGCACCAAGTCTTGTGAAGATGAATTAAATTTTCCAACTCAATATCTTGAATAGAATAGTTATTCTAATGATAGAATAAATGAAATGATCCAGAGGCTAATATTTTATCACTTGGATCAGAAAAAACCTACAATCTAACATGATGTTTCATAGTGAACATCATATCCAACCCTTGGCCTAAGAAGATTCGAGACTAGAGATGAATTAAATATCACCTTATACTTCATTAATGGTCTCTAGCACTTATCTTTTTGAAGAATATTTCCCCATTAGAGGTCATCTATTTTATAGGGAATACATGTTTTGAAAATTCCATGACAAATCACCTATATTAAGAAACTAGTTGCAAGGAACTCTAAATATCTTAAAATTTTATAACTATATCTAAATAAATCACTGCTTTATTCCTTTTGTGATCGACTAAGAAACCCATTTTATAAATTAAATGGCCTATATATTTTACCTATTGGGTCCATAATAAAAATTAGGATATATTTCCATAAATAGTATTTTTTCTCAAGATTAAAATGTTGATATTTAAATATTTTGAGTGATAATTCTCTAATATTGAATAAATAACAATATCATTCATCAAGGAAAGCATACACGAATCTAAGAACCAATGAATTATTCATTTCATCTATTCTATGAACAACAGAAGAGTGTTAGTGAGGAAAAATGGCATAACCAAATACTCATAATTCATATACCTTCCTCGAAATATTTATATAGGAAAATATTATATTAGGACTGTCAGTTGACAGTAACTCAATATTATATTTTTTTAAACCACTGATGCCACATTAAGTAGTAAGAAAAAAATCAATCCAAGGATATGCATATTTTTTCATTACTATAACATGGTTGATTTTTTATTATCATAATAAATTTGGACTCTCCTGTCTGCCATATTTTGTGGGAAGCACTTGGGTTTCGCACTATGAGAAATCTTGATGAATAAATTGGTATCCTTGAGATACTCATGATAAACATTTAATCAATTAAATTAACTTGGTTTCATATGATTTAAAGGTAAAACAATGGGTCTCATCTCTAAAAGTAAGTCTATATATAACATAACATCAATGTGGAGTGGTAACCTAGGGAAATAATATGGAAAAACATTAGGAAACTCACACACCACTAGGTAAAGGGAGGCACTGAGACATGGATCAAAGACATCTTGAAATAACATTAAAAATTTTAAAGATATCAACCGACCGCTATGAGCAATGGGACATACTATTTCTATTATTGGATCCCACTCAACAATGAATAAATGGGTTATTCTATCAAGAGAAATAAAAGACACATGGGAATGATAGAAATTGATTTAGTATGTATAAATAATCATCTAATTTTTTCCACTGATATGATAACTAAAATACCCCACATGATTTCATAGTCCGTGATCATTACCCAACACATACTACATTTATATTAATGATCCTAATTCATTATCAAAGGTGTCTAAAGAGGTGTTAAGAGAAAAATAAGTTCTAAATGAAATATAAACATATAGATTAGCTTGTATGATATAAAATACTGATTTATACCTATATCAAAAAATACAAAACGATATAAGATGATATGTACAACAAAGCTCTCATTGTATTCAGTCCTGCCTCAGTCTCATCTCACCCACACTCTACTACATATAAATATGTAGCCCCCAAATATTATTTATTCACCACATGAGAATCACCCATGGCATGAGGTTGATGACATGCCCCTTTTTTGTATCTGATTTAAATGAGATCCCTTGGTGTAGGTGGATAATACTCTACATACTGAGGATTATCTCGAAAATGGACACAAAAGATAACCAAATTTAGCATAAGTATGACACACCCTGAGTGCATCCTAGAAATATGGTTTGAGGAATCTATTTTTCCCACATTGGTAAGAAACCATCTGAATCTAACGTGATTTATATTGTGTACTTTAACTTACAGCTTTGTTTTGGTAATTCCACATTCTTTTCTAACAAGAAAGAAAATTATTTCTTCCTTCAGCTATCAATGATGCTCCAAAGGGTCTCGTCTTCCCAGCTATGTCTGTCTCATCAAAGATTCCTTGTCAACAACCTTCATATAGGTCGATAGGCATATGAAAACAGTTATAGATAAAATATTTTTCAATTAACCAATATCAAACTTATTTACCTTCTGAAAAAAATTGTAGAAATCTATTGATACAAGTTCACATTCTCTGAAAATCATGTAGTTACTACATGATAGATTTATCTCCCCAATCCAACATAATGGACTCATATAACTTCAATGGTATCAGTATCACAAGATAGAATATCAGATTAATTTGTTTATTGAAGGTGGTCCCAATGAGTTATTCATGAAACCTAGAATACATTATTGATTTAAACCACATAAATCATGTTCCTTTAGTTATATGAATGAAAAATACAACGATTGATTCTATTGGAGTTTTCAAAATGTAAAAATTCATTTTAACCAATTTGATCCATTCATATACATACTATAGAACCCTGTAATAATTACAGACTGTGGGGTGTTTCTTAAGAACATCTGAATCATAGTACACCATTCAATCTAGTTCAATGTGGTTAACCTAGCCCATATATGATATAGTTTTGATAACATCTTCCACCAGAACTATATTAACAAGGGGATTCACCAATGGGTATTTCACTTATCCTCGTCACTAGAATTCCAATTTTATTTCCTTGGAGGTTCCATAATCTATAAAACAAGAGTAAGGAACCATAAAAATCAAAATTCAATTCTGTTATCATAAATTTAATTTATTTAACTGAATTCAAAAGGATAGAACTAATAAAAATAACATTATAAAAACATATAATTCCCATGGTAACATGAGGATCATCATGAAAGTCAGTTGGCTAGGCAGGCTCGAGAACTGAATATTGAGTTTTAATATTCATATTTTTATCCTATCAAAAACCACAGAGACATAAGAGTGTAATATACACAAATGGTAATAGTGTAACACCCCAGTATTTCATAGTATGTTTTCTCTTTAAAGTAATTCAATAACTTGCGATATACACAACACTGAGTTCTAGCGCACCACAACATACCAAACTAGTCCTTCAAAAATAGGTTATAAATAGTATTAATTTCATTTTGAATTTTAAATACACCATATAATTTTAGCATCCATATTATGTGTTTCTTGGACATAATATAATAATAAATTCAATTTTTCAGATAAAGGAAGTACTTTTCACAAAAACAAATTTTACCACATTTTAATGGCGAACGATTTTTAAATCCAATATTTGACACTTTTATATATTCAATTTTACAAAATAAACTTCTTATTTAGATTAAATACATAAAAATTTATTTTGGATATATTTCTGGTATTTTTCTGATAACTTTCATATTTTAATGAATAGTGAAAAATATTAATTTTAATTGAAAACATCTTTTTTAATCAAAATAATTTTTAGTGTTAAATTATTCATCTGAGTAGTTTTAAATTTTAATTAGATTTTATTTTTATCATTTAATATAATTTAGGTCATTATAAGTAATTTCACATATAAATTACACATAAACACATGTCAATCTTTGGATGGTTTTTACTTTTTAAAAACCCTCTTTTTGGTTTTGATACGAGGAATTAATTTTAAATTATTTTACAAAACATATAAGTTTTGAATTTGGTAAAATAGAATTTATTCTTGTATTTCAATATCAAAATTATCTTAGTATGAATTTTTTTTATTTTTCTGAAAACATTAAATTTTGGATGAATAGTAAAATACACTACGTTAATGTTTAAAACCGACTTTTATTTAAATAATTATTATTTTTATTTAAATTTAATTTAAACTAAAATAATATAAATAATACCTATATTAGTCCAATGTAATTTATTAGAGTCATTTTATAATTATATTAGATATATAAAATTTCATTGAACTTTTTAACATCTTTTACCCACCTTCTAGGCACATTTGCAAATTTGCATGAAACCCAATTTTACCGCTTATGTGAATTAAATTTCAAATATATGAGAAAAAAAGTTGACAACAATAAGTAAAATGTGGTTTAATAGAGTAAAGGTAATTTTTGGTGAAAAGAAATTTTTGAATTTTATTTACCACGGATTTAAGTAAATAAGGTAATCAATGGTAAAATGATATTATAATTACCTTAACACATGTCCTAATTCTATTGGATATGTGTATTTCGACCAAAATCATCCTTTGGAATAAAATATGATCCTCTTTGATCCACATGGATTAGATTGGGACATTTATTATTATTATTTTCAAAGAAGAGTTAAAAGTGTTAAATTCAAATTTTAATAACTATAAAATTTTTAATATAGGGTTAGATATAAGATACATTTGACAATAAATATTCTTTAGAAAGATAAAACTATTTCCTAAATCATGGTTTTTTGTCTATAATTTTTAGACATTAAATAATTAAATATATTTATGACATAGTGAGGATGAAATAATTACCATATAAATGATTAAAATAAATGGTATTATAAATATCCAAATAAATTTAAATTGAGACTTTTTGATGCATTAAAACAATTTTATAGGTTAATAAGACATGTTAGTATTGATTTAATTTATTTTTTTAGATGTAATTTTGTTTTTTGGACTTTCACAAAAACCAAATACTAAATAGTGTCAAAATTGACTTAAATGGGTTTTTAAAACAAATAATATATTATTAAATGATATATTATTCCTAAAATATAAGGTTTGTCCAAAGGACTTATATAATGATCAATATGTCATTAATGAAACACTTGGGGTTTGTTTATAATTTTATAGTATGTTTATTAATCATGTAATATAAAAATACAAGAAGACATTGTAAAAGTTAAACTATTTAACTAAGAGTTAAATCTAAAAGATATGGTTAATATGGTGACTTAAACATGCCTAAAACCTATTGGATGAGAGTATTTAGACCCATAGCCACCATATAAAATAAATAAATCCATTTTCAGCCATTATAAACTGAAAATTATTTTATAATAAAATAATATTTCAATCTTTCCTAAAGTGACCATCACCTCTCTTATAAAAGGGTATTTTGTTATCTCAAAATCAAACCTACAATGCCATTTGTAAATCCCATAACCTACTCAAATATCCTCCCAACTACCCTCGCATCAACCTAGAGGCCTTACATAGATCAAAAATCATTCCTAAAGAGCCCTTTTGATCAAATCAATATGAAGCACCTGAAGAAGAGGTAACTATTTCCTCACCTCTTTCAAAGTTCTTTTCTTCTTACACATCCCCTTTCTAAGTTGTTTCCATAAAAAAATAATAAATATAGTACCTTCTATATACTGTTAAGTTCTCATAAATATGGTACAACCATATTCATTATTCAATCCATTTTATGAATGAAAGAGTCACCATACGTGAGTACATATGACTTATCGTCTCCACGTCGTGGTGTAGTTTGTTATTCAACACATCATTTTTTGGTTGGGTATAATAAGGAGTATAATTGATGTAAATAATAAATATAAAATATTAATGATTTTTTATGTATACTATATCATCCAATTACATATGATTTCACCATCAATATAATGATATTGTCGCTCATGTGTACATATGGCTTACCGTCTCCACGACGCAATTAGATTCATCTTCAATGATCAACATTCACGAATTTGTTTAAAAATAATTATATTGATTATTTTTGAGATATATGAAATAATATTTCTAATTTAAAAATATGTTAATGTAGATAAATAGATGTCCTTTACTTACTTCTATATTATACGATCAGAAAATAGAAACAGCGTTCATGCGTACGTATGGACCACCATCTCCATGAATTGTGTTTCAAATTAAAATATCTACATATTATACATATGTATATTTTTGAATTATTTAAATCTTGATCTAAGTCATACGATCATGAATAACATGTTAAAACACACATGATAAAGAAAATTATTATTACCTGAAATGTTACTTTATCATGGAAACTATTATTAAATAGGTAGTATAAATTCATAAATGAATCAAATATGATATCATAAATATTAATATGTTTCTGGTATAATTTAATAACATACTATGGTCATTATATAGGATGTTAAATGTACCCTTGACTAAAATAAAGAACAAGGTAAGGGTTAATTCTTCATTCTCATTATTATATGAGATTGTTTATCTATAAATATTTAATGATATATTCTTATCATTCATATCTATGTTTCATAAAAAAGTATTCAAAATGATCATTTTATGGTTTTTTGGAAGGTAATCATTAGTAATATCACCATTTTAAAGGTTTTAATGATTTATTTCTCTAATTTTTCTTATTAATGTCCATGTTTTAAAAAGGATTTTATATATTTATTTATATAGACATTATTGTTTTAAAATGTTAATTTGTTTCAAATGTTTCAAAGTGGTATAAAACACTTTGATTAAAAAGTCTATTTTAAATGGAATCCTTTAAATATTTGTGACTTTTAAATGATTTCACAAAAAGGTATATTTCTCTCGAAACGTTTTTCTAATCATTTTCAACTTTTTCAACATCCATTACTGGATATTTTTCTTGATTGTGGTTTAATTATTATAATAAAATCATCCATATTTTGTTGAATGAGTTATGATATATTAGACTATTTATTTTCTATTTTTATACCATTCTTTCTTTAGAGTTAATGTATTGACATTTCATATTCTAGTTTTAATATGAATGTTTATGTTGTGTTTCAACATTTTCATATGAGGAATGAATTGGACTTAGTATGTGTTGGGTGGAGCCCGTCATAGCTCCTCTATGCATCAGTAGATATCATGAGACAAACTAGTGTCTTAGCACAAGGCCTTGACAAAATTGTTATTAATATTCTTGGCACGAGGCCTTGACTATGTGATTATGACATTCAGCATTATGCATTCCCTTATTATGAAAGTAGTTATTACATGTGATTATTAAACTATTATAATATCCATGTTCATGTTTATATGGTAATGTTAGATGAAATTTTTCTATTTTTTATGATTATTCTTAAAAAGAATTTTTTTTATTAAACATATTTCCATGATTTTTTAAAGCTGCTGCTAAATTATTTACTCTTACTGAGCATCTAACCTCACCCAATTAATATGTTTTTTTCCTAGGATTCCAAGAATTGTATTATGATTTATATGTTAGTTTAATATAGAAGAATAATTTAATTCTCAAAGTATTTTTTTTGTTGTGTGAGAATGTGTATTATTGCGTTCTTATATGTAATCTATTTTCCAAGAATACTAAACTGATTAGTCCTTTGGTAAATGATTCCTTGTAATCATGCTACTGTATTAAAATAATTCATCGTCTATGGGCTTCTAGGGTTGGGTAATTTCAGTTGGTAAGAGTGGAAGATTAATAAAAATCATGGAAACTAGATTTAGATAAACTCTGATTAGAGAAATTTAACCTATGATAGTCTTTGAAGATTAATATAGAATAACTTCCTAGAATTTTGCTAATATAGATATTTTGTGAATTTTATAAGCAATACATCTGTGCTTAGTTATGAGAAGGTTGAGGCAGATCTAGCACAGATGTTCCTAGGATTGAAAACTCTAACAAGGAGTTTCTTTCTTGGCCTAGGGTATCCTGAAACATGACAATGGGCCTTATATAACTCTTGGTTATGACACTCCTAGGGGATATGCTTAGGATAAATTTATTTTTTTTACAAACCATTTTGAATGATTTGGAGTAAATAATTTCTCAATGAAAATATTTTTTTGCTTATGAATTATATGCATAAACTGTTCAATTTATGTTAGGTATTTTTCAATTTTGGAATTATGTATTGTGATTCATAAACTATCCTACTGTACACCGTTGTTAAGAAATGGTGCCTAGTACAAGTAAGTAAAACTCTAGAAATACACATAATCCAAAGAGTAAGAAGGATCATATCATTCACGGTATTAAACAAACATTTAGAAAGGAAATATTCTCCTATGTATTCACATCATCTGAAGAAATAATATCATGTTTTAATAAGACAAGTAAAGGATACTTTGTGTTCTATGGCTTTGAAGGGAATCTAGAGAAGAAGAGGATGGTATAGAAAAAAGATGGATAAAATGAATAAGGGAATAAAGGATTTCCCCATATATTATAACTATGGAAAGAATTACCTTTGTATATGCTTAAAGGGAAAGAGAGTTTGTTATAATTGTGGAGAAAAAGGAAACCTTGTATGTGATTTCAAGGGTAATAATTTTTTTAAATGTACAATGCTTCATCTGTAAGGAGTTGAGACACTATGAAAATCGATGTCCGATTCGCCAGAGTATACATCAAATGATGCTGTTGGATAATAATCATGTTATAATAATAACACAAATGGAGAAGAATAATTAGTGTTATTATTTTTTTATTAATGAATTATGTCATTTTAGTGTTGTATCAATGATATATTGGTTATATTATTTATGGAAATAAATAATTATTGTACTAAAGTACTATTTCATTGAGGATTTGAGATTATATGGTACTAAGAAAAGTGACTCAACAATAAGTTATTTTTCTATAAAATACATAGTTTAAGGGAAGATAAAACTTAATATGGTTCCAATACTGAGGTAGTGATTTTGGAATAAGAGATGATTGATTTTTTATAAATTATATTGGATATTCTTAACTCCCTTGGAACTGATTAATGGTCTGATTATTCCATCATTGTTAGAGAATTAAATTTTTTTGGATATAGGATATATATAGTATTATAAAAGTGATAAGGGAGAATGAATGTAATAAATAATGTTTTATGGTAATTCAGGGTGTTACCATACATGATTATGGTACTCACATGTTATTATGTGGAAAAAAGAGATCTTCATTATGTTATGTTGACGTTCCTTATAATTTTGGACTGTGATTTTGGACAGAATAATTTTTGGATAGGTCTAATGGTTGGAATGAATTATGTTAGACACTAGATACTATTTTCTAAGTTAAAAACATTTTTCAAGAATATTTTTGGATTGTTATAAAAAGAACAACATAGAGGTCGGGTGACAACCTGTCGCGTCTTGCAATGCTGTAAGACTTGAACCCGAAACATAAGGGCGGTAAACGTGCATCACCTACCACTGGCCTACGTGATGTTTGGGTTTATATAATGTAGTTTTTTTAAGTAGTCTAACAAATGAATTATAAATTCAATATTTTTGGAACCGTATTTGATTAGTATAAATAGATTTTTTTGAATTTTATTATCTTTTGGAGTGAAAGATGAGTTTGTGGTAGAAATTAGTTCAAGGATGAAATATACTTGTCAAATATATATTTTTCTCTTATTATATGATGAAATTTATTCTTAATATTTATGGTAGGGATCATAAAACCAAAAATGTGTTATTCTAAAGCCTTATGTTTTGTTTAACTGATGATATTTTAAATCGTCATATATTAATGGATATGAGGCCCTAAATTTTAAACTTATTTCTGATTAATGGCCTCAATCAGTCCGTATAAATATTTATGTTTTCCATCTAATTATGTGTCTATAATTTCAGCTAATGTTCTCATATTCAAAACCTTAATTTGGTGGTGAATTTTGAATTTCCCATTCCCTTTTTTATGACTTAATTTTATAAACCCTATTTTTGATAAGGGTTTTCCAAAAAGGTATTTCCTATTTTCAACCGTTTTTTGAAGAAAAATTTCAAATTGAGAGGACACAATTTGTTGAAGGAGAGTAGAATGTAATTCCTTAGGATTTCATAGTACGTTATCTCTTTAATGTAATTTAATAGCTTGCTCTACTCACTACATTTAGTTTGAGCACAACACAACATACCAAAATAGTCATTAAAAAAGTGATTATGGATAGTATTAACTCCATTTTGAATTATATATACTACATATAATTTTAGCATCCATATTATGTGTTTCATAGACATAATATAATAAAAAATACAATTTTGCATATAATGGATGTATTTTTTTTAAACGAAATTTTACTCCCTTTTAATGAAGAACAATTTTTAAATCCAATATTTGACATATATATATATATATATTAAATTTGAAAAAATAAACTTCTTCATCAGATTAAATACATAAAAATTTATTTTGGATAAATTGTTGGTATTTTTCTGATAATTTTCAAATTTTGATGAATAGTGAAAATACTAAATTTCAATTGAAAACAAATTTTTAAATTGAAATAATTTTTAGTGTTAAATTATTCATTTGAGTGGTTTTAAAGTACAATTAGATTATATTATTATCGTTAAATATAATTTTTCCAATTATAATTAATTTCACATTTAAATGGGGCATAAACACATGTCAATCATTCAATGGTTTTTACATTTTAAAAACCCGTTATTTGGTTTTGACAATGGAAATTAATTTTAAATTAATTAATGAAACTTATAAGTTTTGAATTTGGTAAAATAAAATTAATTTTTGGATTCAGAATATCAAAATAATCTTAGATGATTTTTTGGAATTTTTATAAAAACTTTCAATTTGTTTTTGAATAGTGAAAACATTGCGTTATTGTTTAATCCTGAAATTTATTTAAATAATAATAATTTTTATAAATTCAAATAGATACATAATACCTATATTAGTCCAATTTAATTTACTAGAGTCATTTTATAATTATATTAGATATATAAAATTTTATTGAACTTTTAAACGTCTTTTACCAACCTTCTAGGCAGATTTCCTAATTTGAAAAAAAACATAATTTTACCACTTCAATGAATTTTATTTCAAAAATATGAGAGACATGGTTGACATAATTAAGTAAAATGTGGTTCAATATATAGAAAATAATATTTTATGAATAGTAACTTTTGAATTTTATTTACCATGATTAAAAGTAAATACGGTAATTAAAGGTAAATATTATATTATAATTACCCTAACACATGTCTTAATTCAATTGGATAAGTTTATTTCGACCAAAATAAACCATAAGAATAAAATATGGTCCACTTTGATCCACAAGGATTTCATTATGACATTTATTATTAATTTATTTAAAGAAGTGTCAAAGGTATAAAATTGAAAGTTTAATTACTAAAACATTTTTAATATATGGTTATACAAAAGATAATTGCGACTACAAATATTAATTATTAAAATATAAATATTTCCAACATCCTCATATTATATTTATAATTTCTAAACATCAAATAACTAAATTTATTTATTACACAATGATGATGCGGTAATTACCTTATTACAAGATTAAAATAATTGATATTATAAATATTCAATGAAATTTAAATTGAGACTTATCATGAATTCCACTAATTTTATAAGTTAATTTGAAAATTTATTATTGATTTAACTTATTTGGTATGAAGTAATTAGGTTTTTTTGATTTTCACAAAAACAAAATACTAAATAGTCTCAAAATTTCCATAAATGAGTTTTTAAAACAGATCCTATTTTATTAAATGATATAATATTCTTAAAAATATAAGGTTCAGCCAAAGGACGTATATAATGATAAATATGTCATTAATGAACCACTTGGGGTCCCTTGTCATTTTCTAGTAAGATTATCCACCATGTAATATAAAAATACAAGAAGACATTGTAAAAGATAATCTATTTTCCTAAGAGTTAAATATAAAAGATAGGGTTAATATGGTGAGCTAAAAATGTCTAAAACCTATAGGATGAGGGGATTTAGACCCATAGAAACCTTATCCTCTAAATAATTCTATTTTCATTCATTATAATCTGATAACGAGTTTATAATAAAATAAAATTTCAATATTTTTCTAAAGTGACCCACACCTCTCTTATAAAATGGTACTTGACCTTCTCTCAAAATAACTCCTCAAATCCATTAGTCTATGCCAAAACCTGATCAAATATCTTCTTAACTACCCGAACATTAACATATAAGTCTTACTTCGATCAGAAATACAACCTAGGGAGCCCTTTTGGTCTAATCAAAAGGAAGCACCCGAAGAAGATGTAATTATTTCACCACCTCTTTCAAAGTTCTTTTCTTCTTCTACTTCCTCTTTCTCTGTTGTCTCCACACACAAAAAATCCAGTACCTTAAATATAATGTGATGTTGTTATAAATATGGTACTACCATATTCATTATTCTATCCATTCCATGAATGAAAATGTCACAAAACGTGTGTACGTACGGCTTATCGTCTCCACAATGTGGTGAAGTTTGTTATTCAACACATCATTATTTGGATGGGTATAATTATGAGTACAATTGATGTAAATAATATATATATCATGTTAATGAATCTGTATATATAATATACTATCCAACTATATATGATTTCACAATCAATAGAATTATATTGTTGCATGTGCATACATATGACTTAGCGACTCCATGACGCGATGAGATACATCTTTAACAGTCACCAATCATGAATTTTTATAATAATATATATTGATTAAGTATGAGATATATGAAATATTATTTATAATGAAATAATATTTATTTATGTAGATAAATATATTTCTTTTACTTAGTTATATACTATACGATAAGAAAATAGAAACCACGTTCTTGAATACGTACAGACTAACATCTACATGAATGGTGTTTCCATTTCATATATATATATCTATTAAAAATATTTATATTATGAAATTAAATAAATCCTGATCTATGTGATATGATCTAGAATAACATATTAAAAAATATATGATAAAGAAAATGATTATTACCCAAAATGTTACTTTAACATTGAAACTATTATTAAATGGGTAGTATAAAGTCATAAATGAATCATCGATGATATCATAAATATTAATATGGTCCTGGTATATTATAATAACATAATATGGTCATTATACAAGAGGTTAAATGTGCCTTCAACTGAAGTAATGAACAATGTAAAGGTTAATTCCTCAATATCATTGTTAGTCGAGATTTTTTATGTGTAAGTATTTACTGGGACATTTTTTTCATTCATGTCCATGTTTCATAAAAAAATCATCAAAAAGAATATATTATGTTTTAGTTGAAGGGACTCTTTAGAAATATTAGAATTTTAATTTATTTAGTTATTTATTTCTATAAATCCATTTAATTAATTTTAATCTTTTAATAATGATTTTAAGGATTTATTTATATAGACGTGATTGTTTTAAAATTTTAATTCCACTAAAATTTTCAAAATTTTGCGGGAAACTATGATTAAAAAATTTCTTTTAAATGTATTCCTTTATAAATTTGTGACTTTAAAATGATTTCACTAAAAAGGATATTTATATCAATGATTTTTTCTAATCATTTTCAACTATGTCAACATCCTTTTGGGGATATTTTTCATGATTGAGGTTGATTTATTATAATAAAATCATCCACATAGTACAGAATGGGTTATGCTATTTTTGACTATGGATGTTCCATTTTTATACCATTAATTTTTTATAGTTAAAGTGTTTACATTTCTTATACTAGTTTTAATACGAATGTTTATGTTATGTTTCAACATTTTTAAATGAGGATTTCATGTAATACCCTACCCCCAGAAGCCCAGAGTCAGTGCATTATTTTAATACATTGGCATGATTACAAGGAATCATGTCACAAAAGACTGATCAATTTAGCAGTCATGAAAAATAGATTACATACATGAACATTACATTACACATTAGAAAAACAAAAAAAACATAAATGATCCTTTGAGAGTGCCATTAATCCCCTAGCTTAACCTTTATTATCAATCATAATACACTTATTGGAATCCTTGGAAATTTAAAACCTAGAAAGGGGTGAGCTCAGACGCTCAGTAAGGGTACACAATTTAGGGGAAGATAATATTAACAATAGGCATGGTAATTATTGAAAACTCATGCCTCTACAAATAATAAACATGAACACTTTATGGCAGAAAAATTAGTTGAGTAAGTAATGCCATAAAAAACATAGTCAAGGGGATTCTACTAGTTGAATAACAACATGAACCATCAATATTATTTTCATAATGAGGGAAAGTATATTGCCAGACATTTGGAATCATTTTTTGAAGGCCTTGACCAAGATGTTTAAAAATGATTAAGGCCTCGGCCAAAACCATATATCAAATTGGGAAAGGCCTCGGCCAATTCCACAACTAATTGTCTCATGATACCTACTGATGCATCGAGGATCTGTAGCAGGCTCCACCCATCACTTACTAAGTCCAATACATTACTCATATTAAAAGGTTGAATCACAACATAAGTATTTATATTGAAACTGGCATACGAAATGTCAATACATTATCTATAAACAATGAATGGTATAAAAATAACACATCCATAGTCAAACATATCACAAAACCTTTAATGCAACATGGAATATTTGTATCATAATAAATCAACATCAAACTAGTTTAAAATCCATAAATGGATGTCGATATAGATGAAAATTATTTTTAAAACACTTTGTGAGAAATATACCTTTTTTAATAAAAACATTTAAAAGTCACACAATTTGAAAAGGAAGAAATTTAATGACAATCTTGAATCAAATTTTCCCATACAAATTTAAAACTTTTAAAATGAATTATCATTTTAAAAACATTCACGTCCATATAAATAAATCCTTAAAAACCATATTGAAAATATGGTCATTAATGAGAATGATTTAGAAGAATAAACATCTGAAACATTTAAAATGATGTTTCAGTAAACAATTACCTTAAAAATATTCCATTTGAATTTTTTTTATTAAACATGTACATGGATGATAAATATGTCCTAGTAGATATTTACGTAAAAACAACCTCGGATAATAAAGAGATTGTAAAATTAACCCTTACCTTGTGCTTTCCATTAGTCTACAGTACATTTAACCTCCAGTATAAAGACTGTAGTTTGTTATTAAATTATACCAGAACCATATTAATATTTATGAGATCATATATAATTAACATATGACATTATACTAGGAATTTAATAATAATTTACATGTTAAATTAACATTTCGGGTAATAGTCGATTTCTTTATCGTAAATGATTTAACTTATTACTATTGATTGTATCACTTATATAATAATTTAAATACATCCAGAATATAAAACATGATTTATATATCATATATATTTAGAATATACATATATATAAAAGAAATATATATGAAATGGAAAACACCATTTATGGAGACAGTAGGTCGTATGTACGCATAAACACTGTGTCCGTTTTTATCTCGTATTGAATAGAACTAAGTGAATAAGTATCTGTAAGTACATAAATATAAATATATATATATCCAGTATAATTATTATGTCATATATTACAAACTTATTAATAATATATATTTTTATAATCATCGTTTAATGGTGAACGTGGGAATGAATCTCATCGCGTCGTGGAGTTGGTAATCCGTACGTACACACGAGCCACAATATCATTATATTTATAGTGAAATAGTATGTAATTTGATGTTAAATCATATATAGAGAATAATTAACATGTTATATTTATTATTTTTATTTTTTAAATTCATTATTATACCCATCCGAATAATGAAGTGTTTGAATAACAGACTACACCACAACATGGAAACAGTATGTCATACATACGCACGTATGGTGACTTTTTCATTCATGTGATCGATAGAATAAGGAATATGGGTGTACCATTTTTATAATAACATCAAATTATATCAAATATATTTGATTAACTATTATAGAATGGAAACAACCATGAAAGAGGAAGTGGAAGAAGAAAATAACTTGAATGGGGTGATGAAATATTTACCTCTTATTTAGGTTCTTCCTTTTGATTTGAGCAAAAGGGAATCTTAGGTAGGATTTGGGACTAAAATAAGGCCTATAGGATGATTTTAGGAATGTTGGGAGGGTATTTGGGTTGGGTTTGATTGAGAAAAATGGATTTGGAGGTGTGAAATTATGAAAAGGTGAAGTACCCTTTTATAAGATAAGAGAGGATCACATTAGGAAGAGCATAAAATATTATTCTATAATAAAATAATTTTCTTTTTCTAATGGCTCCAAAATAAATTATTTAATGTATAAGGTGTAGAAGGGTCTAAAACCTCTCAAACAATAAGTGTTGGACATGTTTAGGTCATCATATTAACATTATCTTTTAGATTTAATTATTAGTTAAATAATTTGACATTTACCATGTCTCTTTTCATTTTTATATTATATGGTTAATAAACATACTCTAACAAGCCAAGAGAACCCAATGTGGTTCATTATTACTATATATAGCCTTATCAATTTCTTTTGGACAAACATTATATTTTTGGGAATATTATATCAATTAATAATATAATATTTGTTTTAAAAACTCAATTATGTCAATTTTGAATCTATTTTGTATTTAATTTTTAAAAAATCCCTCATAAAATTATCACTTAGAGTAAAATTGATATAACCAACCGTAAAATGTCATATTATCCTAGAAATTATTGGAATTCATCCAACGTCTCAATTTTCATTTATTTGGATATTTATAATATCAATTATTTTAATCTTTCATTAATAAGGTAATTACTGCATCATCATTGAGTCATAAATAAATTAAATTATTTAATGTCAAAAAATTATAAATAAAATAAGATTATGTAGTCAATTTTTTATCTTTTTAATGAATATTTATATTTTAATATATCTCATGTATAACCCTATATTAAAAATGATTTAGTTATTAAACATTGAATTTAACTATCTTAACTCTTCTTTAAATAAAATAAAACTAAATGTCCTAAAATTGTACAAGTGGACTAAAGGGGGTAATATTTTATTCCAAAGTCTATTTTTGTTGAATTAATCTTATCCAATAGAATTAGGACATGTGTTAGTGTAATTATGATATCATTTTTTCCTATAATTTCCCAACATAATTTTAACCTATGTAAATAAAAGTCAAAAGTTATTATTAAAAAAATTATTTTAATCTTATTGAACAAAATTTTACTTACTGATATTATATTTTTCTCTCAGATTTTTTAAATTCAACCCAAATAAGTGGTGAAATTATGTTTTATGCAGATTTGCAAATGCTCCTTGGAGGTGGGTAAAAAGACAGTAAAAAGTTCGATAACATTTAATATGTCTAAAATTATTATAAAATGACTCAAATTAATTAAATTTAACATATATATGTATTATATATCAATATTGACTTAAAATTAATTAAAATAAAATAACTAATTATTTAAATAAAATATCGGTTTTAAATAATAACAAAGTGTTTTTCACTATTCGTCAAAAATTTAATATTTTCTGAAAAATACCAAAAATTTAACCTAAGATAATTTTGATATTCCGAATTAAAAAAGGAATTATATTAAACAAAATTAAATACATAGAAGTTACATATATAAATTTAAAATTACTTCCCACTGTCAAACCCAAAAAATGGGTTTTTAAAAGTAAAAACTATCTAAAGATTGACATGTGTTTAGGTCAAATTTAAATATGAAATTACTTATAATGACCTAAATTATATTAAATTATAAAAATATAATCTAATTATAATAAAAAATATTTCAAATAAATAATTTAACAATATAAAATATTTCAATTAAAAAATCTACTTTCAATTTAAACACAGTATTTTTTATTATTCGTCAAAACATGAAAGTTATGAGAAAAATACCAAACATTTATCCAAAATAAATTTTTATTTCCAAATTCTAAATAATAATTTTATTTCATTAAATTAATTATATTAAAGTGTCAAATATCGGTTTTAAAAATGGATCTCCATTAAAAGGCGATAAAATTGTATTTATTAAAAAATAATTATTTTATCTAAAAATGTGAATTTGTTCTTCTATTATGTATAATAAATACATAATATGGATGATAAAATTATATGAAGTATATATAATTCAAAATGTAGCTAATATTATTCATAACCGCTTTTCAACGACTAGTTTGGTGATATTTCGGGTGTTCGAACTCGGTGTTGCGTGTATCCCAAGCTGTTGAATTACTTTAATGGGATAATGTACCATGAAATCATAGGGTGTTACATTCTCCCCTCCTTCAATAATTTTTATCCTCGCAATATGAAATTTTCCTTAATAAAGAAATGGTTAAAAATAGAAAAATACCTTTGTGGAAAACCTGCATCAGAAATTGGATTAATAAATTTTAATCTTAATTAGAGGGAAAAGGAAATAAAAATATCACCACCAAATTTTTATCTCGATTAAGAGTACATTGGTGGCACTTAGAGGCACATAATTGGCGAAAAACGTAAATATTTATAGGGAGTGACTGAGGTCATCAATCAAAAGCATGGGTAAAATTAAGGTCCTCAAAGCCATCAATCTAAGATGATGTAAAATATCATTGGTTCAAAAAAACATATGTTATTTGGATAACCTATTTTTAGTATTAATATCCCTTCCATAAGGTTGAAGAATTAATTTATTCATAAAATAAGAGGAAATATATATATATATATATATATATATATATTACATGTATTGTTTTATCCTTCGACTAATTCATTCCACAAACACATCTTTCACTCCAAAACATAACAGAATTCAAAAATATTTTATTAATTATAATAGTATAGGGTTAAAAAATTGAATTTATATTCATTTTTCAGACGATTTAAAAAAACAACATTATAAAAACCAGGACATCATGTATGAGAGTGGTAGGTGATGCACCCTTTTCGCCCTTCGGTTGTGGGTTCAAGTCTCGTGGCCTTGCCGGACGTGGCAGGTTATTGTCGGACCTTCAGGTTGTCCTTTTTATGACAATCCCAAAATAATATCAAGAAATTATTTAACCTTAACAATAGTATCTAATGTCAAAATTAATCAAATCCAACCTTTAGACTTATCCAAAATACTTCTGTCTAAACTCAATTCCCAAAATTTATAAGCAATGTTAACATAATGAAGATCTTTTTTTGCCACGTAATAACAAGTGAATAACTTCATCATGTATTATTTTAAAACACGGTAACACCCTAAATTATCATATAACCATATTTATAATGTTCATTCTCCCTTATTACTTATTGAATACTATATATACTATTTATATTTAAAAATTTTTTAATCTCAGACAATGATAGAATATACAAATCATTAATCAGTTTCAAGGTAGTAAAGAATATCTAATATAATTTATCCAAATCAACCATTTCTTATTCCAAAATCACTACCTCATTATAAGAATCATATTATGTTTTATCTTCCTCTCAACCATATATTGTTTAAAAAATTAACCATCCATTGAGTCACTTTTCATGGTTCAACACAATCTCAAGTCCTTGATGAAATAGTACCGCAGTAAAATCCTTATATATTACATAATTCATATAACATCTACGTCATTAATATAATACTAAAATGACACAATAATTTAATAAAAACCTAATAACTGTTAATAATTACTTTTCATCTTCGGTAGTATCATAAATTGATTATTATCCAATAGCAGCATTTGAGGTATACTCTACTGATTTGGACATTGATTCATGTAGTGTCTCAACTCCTTACTGATGAAGCATTGTATATTCAAAATCTTTTTTTACCAGTGCAATAACATACTTGGTCTCCTTTTCTCCACACTTATAAAAAACTCTCATTCCCTTCAATAATTTTCCAAGGTAATTCTTTCCACATTTATCACATATGAGAAAATCCTTCATTCCACTCTTCGCTTTATCCAACATTCTCTCTTCCATTCTTTTCTTCTTTTACATCCCTTCAAAGCCATAGGACTCAAAGAATAATTTACTTATCTAGTTATAACATGATAATATTTCTTCATATGATGAGAATATGTGGGATACTATTTCCCTTTTAAATGTTGGCTTAATACCATGAAAGATATTATCCTTCTTAATCTTTCGGTCATGCGTATTGATAGAATTCTCATTCCTTCTACTGGTCACCATTTCTAAACAATGTCATACATTAGGTTAGTTTATGAATTGAAACACATAATTCCAAACTTTTAATATTCATAAAGTAAATTGAAAAGATTATGCATAAAATCTATAATCATAAAATGTTTTCTTAGAGGAAGTATTTACTCCTAAATCCTTAATAATGGATTGTAGTAAAAATGTGAATTACCCTATGCATATCCCCCGAGAGTGTCATAACCATGAATGCATCAAGGATTTTTTCCGTGTACTAGGATACCTCAAGTCATGCCAAAAACCCCTTATCATAGCTTTCACACCTTTGTATGTCTGTGCCAGAGCAACCTCTACCTCCTCATATCCAGACAGAGATGTATTGCTTGAAAAATACACCAAATCTCTACAATACCAAAATTCTAGGATGTTCTTCTATACTAATCCTCAAATTCTATCTTAGGGTAACATTTTTTAATCAGAGATTATCTAAATGTATATTCCAAGGTTATTGATAAAAATCATATGATATCAACTGTAATGCCCCAACCCGAGAAGCCAAGGGTCGATGCATTATTTTAATACATTTTTAGAATTACAAGGAATCAAGTCCCAAAAGGCCGATCAGTTTTGCAGTATTGGAAAATAGATTATATACATGAACTTTTCATTACACATTAGAAAATAAAACACAACAAAAATGAACCTTTGAGAACACAATTAATCTCCTTGATTAACCCTGTTTATCAATCATAATACACTTCTTGGAATCCTGGGAAAAATAAAACATAGAAATGGGTGAGATCAGATGATCAGTAAGGGTAAACACTTTAGTGGAAGATAATATACACAATAGGCAGGGTGAATAAATGAAAACACATGCCTTTACAAATTATAAACATGAACACTTTATGGAAGAAATATGAGATGAGTAAATAATGCCATAAAAACATTGTCATGTGTATTCTACTGGTCAAATAACCATGTGAACCATAAATATTATTTTCATATTAAAGGAATGTAAAATTCCATAAATTCTGAAACATTTTGTGAAGGTGTCGGACAAGACATCTAAAAATGATTAAGGCCTCGTCCAAAACCATATATCAAATTGGAAAGGCCTCGGCCAATTACAAATCTAATTCTCTCATGAGACTTACCGATGCATCAAGGAGCTATATCGGGCTCCACCCATCACTTACTAAGTCCAATACATTCCTCATATGAAAAGGATGAAACACAACATAAATATTCATATTAAAACTAGGATATGAAAATTCAATACTTTATCGATAAACCATGAATGGTATAAAAATAACACATCCATAGTCAAACATATCACAAAACCATAAACACAATATAGAAGATTTGTATCAAAATAAATCAACTTCAAACAAGTTTAAAATCCATCAAAAAGATGTTTATATAGATAAAAATGATTTGTAAAACACTTTGTGAGATATATACCATTTTCATAAAAACATGTAAAAGTCACACAATTTTGAAAGGAATACATTTAAAGACAATTTTTAATCAAATTTTCCCATACCACTTTGAAACATTTTAAAGGAATTAAAATTTTAAAAACATTCATGTCTATATAAATAAATCCTTAAAACCCATTTTGAAAACATGGACATTATTGAGAATTATTTAGAAGAATAAATATTTAAAAAAATTAAAAATGATATCTTATTAAAAAATTATAATAAAATTAATTACTTAGAACACTTTTTTATGAAATAAGGACATGGATAATAAATATTTCCCAGTAGATACTTACATAAAAACAACCTCGGATAATAAAGAGATTGTGAAATTAACCCATACCATACACTTTCCTTTAGTCTAGGGTATGTTTAACCTCCTATATAAAGACCATAGTGCGTTATTAAATTTTACTAGAACAATATTAATATTTTGGTATCATACATGATTCATTTATGACTTTATACTACACATTTAATAATAATTTTCTTGTTAAATTAACATTTTGGGTAATAATCGTTTTCTTTATCGTACGTGTTTTAACTTGTTACTCTTGATTTTATCTCATAGATCATGATTTAAAAACTTTCAGAATATAAAACATGATTTATGTATCATATATATTTAGAGTATAAATATGTATAATGTACATTTATATCAAATGGAAGACACCGTTTATGGAGACGGTAGGCCGTACGTACGCATAAATGATGTTTTTATTTTCATATCGTATTGAACGGAACTAAGTGAATAAGATATATGTAAGTATATAAACACACAAATATATATATATATATATATATATATAAATTACCATTATTATGTCACATATTAAATTATTAATAATAATATATATTTTTATAATCATCGTTGAATGGTGAACGTGGGAATGAATCTCATCGCGTTGCGGAGACGGTAATCCGTACGTACGCACGAGCAACAATATCATTATAATGATGGTGAAATATTATGTAATTTGATGGTATATCATATATAAAAAATCATTGACATGTTATATTTATTATTTACATTAGTTATATTCATTATTATAGCCTTCCAAATAATTATGTGTTTGAATAACAAACTACACCACAGCGTGGAGATGGTAGGCCGTACGTACGCACATATGGTGACTTTGTCATTCATGTGATGGACGGAATAATGAATATGGTTTTAAAATTTTTATAATAACATCACATTATATATAATATACTTCGGTTATTATTTTAGAATTGAAACAACCAAGAAAGTGGAAGTGGAAGAAGAAAAGAACATGGAAGAGGTGATGAAATATTTACCGCTTCTCCAGGTTCTTCCTTTTGATTTGATAAAAAGGGATTTGTAGGTTATCTTTATGGAAAAATTAAGGCCTCTAGGATGAAGGGAGGAATTTTCAAAGGATATTTGGGTAGGGTTTGGCCGATCCAAATCGATTTGGAGTTGTGAAGTTAAGATAAGGTTAAGTATTCTTTTATAAGAGAGGTGAGGGTCACTTTAGGAAAATCTTGAAATATAATTTTATAACAAAATAATTTTCGGTCTCAAATAGATCCAAAATGTATTATTTATAGGATTAGGTGTGTATGGGTCGAAAACCTATCAAATAATAGTTTTTAGTCAGTTTTAGGTCATCATATTGACCTTATATTTTTAATTTAACTTATATTGAAATAGTTTGACATTTACCATGTCTCTTTGTATTTTTATATTATATGGTTAATAATCATACTATAACAAGACAAGAGAACCCCATGTAGTTCATTATTAATATATATAACCTTATCTATATCCTTTGGCCAAATCATTGATTTTTATGAATATTATATAAATTAATAATATAATATTTGTTTTGAAAACTGAAATATGTCAATTTTGACACTATTTACTATTTGATTTTTCTGAAATCTAAAAAAAGATTATCAAATTGAATAAAATTTATTTGACCAACCATAACATTTCATATTAACCTATAAAATTAGTGTAATTCATAAAAAGTCTCATTTTACATTTATTTGGATATTTATAATATCAATTATTTTAATCATTCATTAATAAGGTAATTACTGCATCATCATTGTGTCATAAATAAATTTAATTATTTAATGTCAAAAATTTATTAACAAAATACCATTATGTAGGAAATTTTGTTATATTTTTAATAAATATTAATATTCTGATTTATCATATGTATAACCCTATATTTAAAATGGTTTAGTTATTAAAAATTGAATTTAACTCTTTTAACTCATGTATAAATAAAATAATAATAAATGTCCTAATCATATCCATGTGGACCAAATGGGGTCATAGTTTATTAATATTGTTTATTTTTGTCGAATTATACTTATCCAATAGAATTCAGACAAGTGTTAGGGTAATTATGATATCATTTTTACCCTTAATTACCCTATATACTTTTAACCATGGTAAATAAAAGTCAAAAGTTACTTCTCACCAAAAATTATTTTCATCTTATTGAACCTAATTTTACTTACTAATATTAACTGTGTCTCTCGTATTTCTGAAATTAAAATCACAAAAGCCGTAAAATTATGTTTTATGCAGATTTTCAAATACTTGTAGGAGGTGGGTTAAAGATGATAAAAACTTCAAAAAAAAATTATATAACTAAACATATTATAAAATGAATCCAATAAGTTACATTTAACTTATATCAGTATTATATATATTTTTTTTAATTATAGTAAATCAAAATAAAATTACTAGATATTTAAATAAAATGTCTGTTTTAAATAATAATGGACTGTTTTTCACTATTCATAAAAAATAGTATGTTTTTAGACAAAATAAAAAATTTACCCAAAGATAATTTTTTATTCCAAAATAAAAAATAAATTATATTTAACAAAATTTAAAAAATATAAGTCTCAATTATTAATTTAAAATTATTTTGCGATGTCAAAACCAAAAAGAGTGTTTTTAAAAGTAAAAAATATCTAATGATTGACATGTGTTTATGTCAAATTTAAATGTAAAATTACATATAATGACATAAATTGTATTAAATTATAAAAATAAAATCAAATTGTACTTCAAAACCATTCAAATAAATAATTTAACACTATAAATTATTTCAATTAAAAATGTTGTTTTCAATTAGAGCTTAGTTCTTTTCAGTATTCATCAAAATATGAAAGTAATCAGAAATGTTCCAAAAATTTATCCAAACTATCTTTTTATGTCCCGCTTCTAAAAAAAATTTAATTTCAATAAATTGATTATATAAAAGTGTCAAATATTGGTTTTAAAAAGGGTTCTCCATTAAAAGGTGGTAAAATTTCATTTTTGGAAAAACAATTCTTTTATCTGAAAAAAATGATTTTGTTCTTAGATTATATCTATGAAACCCATAATATCAAATCTAAAATTATATAGAGTATATAAAATTCAAAATTCAGTTAATATTATTCATAACCTCTTTTGAATGACTAGTTTGGTAAGTTGTGGTGCGTTTGAACTCGGAGTTGCATCTAGCACAAGCTATTGAATTACTTTAATAATATCATGAACTATGAAATCTTGGGGTGTTACAATGCATTGGACTTATTAAGTGACGAGTGTATCCCACTATAGATCCTCAATGCATCGGTAGGTCTCATAAAACAAACTCGTGTCTTGGAAAAAGGACTTGAAAACATTATTATTTATAGTCTTGGCATGAGGCCTTTACGATATGGTTATGATGTTAGGCATTATGCATTCCCTAATTATGAAATTAGTTATTACATGTGAGTATTCGACAAGTAAAACATCCTTATTAATTTTTATATGGAAATGGAAGACTTATTTTATCTATAATATGTTAAATATTTTGTATAATTTTATTTATTTTTATTATATATCTTTCCTTGGAATTTTAACGCTTCTGCTAAATTATTTACCCTTACTGAGCATCTGAGCTCACCGCTTTCTTATGTTTTGTTTTCCCAAGATTCCAAGAAGTGTATTAGATTTATATGCAGGTTTAATCTTGAATAATAATATAATTCTCAAAAGATGTTTTATGTTGTTTGTGAATGTGTAATGTAGCATTCAAGTATGTATTCTATTTTCACAGACTGCTAAACTGATCGGTCCTTTGTGAAATGATTACTTGTAATCATGCCAATGTATTAAAAAATGCACCGGATCTGGGATTCTGGGTTCAGGGAGTTAAAAATAGTATTTAACACTACCTTATGATCTAACACCAATTCTTAATACACCATCCCTAGTCAAACCATAACGTCAACTAAATTATCCATCCACAAGACCTTAATTATGTTCTCAATCATCATGGACTAGAAAAAATCACATTGGTGTCATTCAATGTTGGGAATGATTTCTCCCTCAAGATACATTTCATATGACGAAAAAATTGAGTAGGTTTGTGGAAATATAGAATATTGAATATTGAAAAAAACACCAAAAACTAACATTAAACATCCAAATAACAAATGTCTCAATGAAAAAGAAGAAGAACCTCAAAACATGTTACCCAAAAATACCCATGGGTGCGTCCCCTTGTGACCACATGTCAACATTGTCACAACCCATCATGAATGTATTAACATCTAGTAGTATCATCCACTATATATTTTTATTCTTTTTTCCTATGTACTTCCTAACCATGGATACAAATTCCAAATGATAAATGATGGGTTTCATCACAAATTACTAGAATGATACCACCATATAATATTTATATATTTTCTAACCATGTTAACCCATTAGTTTATTTTAAAAAGTGGTTTATGAAACACTTTAAATGAAATCAATTTCCATTCATAAATTAAAATTTTCTTTTCTTTTAAAAACAAGAAATTTCATACCAAATCATGACATATTAAAATAAATAGGGAAATTTCAAATACCACATATCTGATTTCATAAATAGTTAAATAAATAGTTTTCAAGAATCAATTTATATAACATGATCTATTCGGTGAAATATGAATATCAAAAGATAATACCTATAATATAAAATCAAGCCATCCAATAAGCCAATCCATGTGACATGGTGGTATATAACTAATCCACTGAGACACACAAAGGTAAAATAGTTGGCATATGTGATAATTAATGTTTTGTAACATCATTACCTTGTAATGGATACCCCCTAGTCACCAGGTAATCAAGGGAACCTCACCTACTGTATGATAACTTCAATCGGGCTAGTCATAAACATGTTTTCTATCATATCCTATGGTCTCCCAATGAGGTATTACATCATCAATATTCTCATGGAAAATAATACAATGTTTCCAAAAAATTTCCAATGTATAATCAAAATCGATTTTTCTTAGACATTAGTTAAAGTAATAATCCTTTTAAAATACATTCCATATTTTCATAAAAAAATATTTCAATAGTTATCCATATTTCATTTATATGCATGAAACCGCATTTCTTTTTTTAGAAATTATATGTATAGAAATTTTATAAACAAATAATCTATCTTTAATGGTTTCAGTGAAAACCCTTATTTTGAAAGCATATATACATAAATAAATTATTATGTCCAATAAAATTATTCCAATCCAAATTAAAGCATCGTAATAAAATAAGGTATACCATGGTTTAGACCATATGATATAGAAACCAACCTTATTAAAACAGAAAAAATGGTTTCCTTCATGACCAATGAATAGATATGAAGATATTAGATTCAAAAGCATCTATATCTGATAAAAACATCAATTATTTTTAGCCATGATATATCTAGGGATCTAGTTTCATAAGACCTTAAAAAATAGTAATAAGTGGATAAAAGATTTTTTTAAGGGATTTACAAACCAAAATCACCCTATAATGTGATAACTATCCAACTAACACAATGAGTCACTATTAATGAGAGTAGAAATAAAATAAATGTCACTAAATATCCCCTAATCTATGAAAATATAATTTAGAGTGTAAATGGCCATATTGTTGCAATAAATATTTATTTTGATTCAAAATTCAATTTATCCCCTTCCAAATTGTGATGCCCAGTGGTACAACTGGCTAGAAACTCAGCCTCACCGGCTAGCCAGTGGGTGCTAAAAAAATTCATTCAACTAAATTCTCTTAACTAGGTGGTTGAGGAATCCTTCATAGATTTATATTATAATTATAGATTAAAATACTACTATATACCCTCCACCCTTATAGTCGGTTTCCCCCTACAACCAAAAATTCAAAGACACTTCTCTCAACCTCCAAACAACCACAAAGTCAATCGATAAAAAAAATAGATCCCAAAATGATTCCACAAACTAGGGTGTGAAAACCTATATATGGCACTTTAATTGGAATTTCATCAATGAAGATAATTAAATTAATCAACATGTTGACTTTGCAAATATGATGTGGTGTTGGAAAAAATTATAAATAGGGAGATTGAAGTCCCCATGCATGATTTTATTTATTTTAAATAACGGATATATAATAGGATTTTGGAATGTGTAAGGATATGAGATAGATTTACAGAGAAAATACAATATTACATGGAAAATATAATGAAAATTCATTATTTTTATCATAAATATTTGTTTATTTATGGTGAGATTTTAATAATTTTTTTCAGTAATTGTTAATGATTTTGACCACACTATCTATAACATGTTTCATGTGATTATGATTAATTAAATAAAATTTTGAACACTGATGAAAATTTATTTTTTTCAATTTTATATTGAATGAATATGCATGGAAATATTTGGATTGATATTTAATTTTTGACAATGTTTAATTTGTGAGTGTCGGAAAAGAATATTTAATAACCACATCCAACCACCTTAGCCGACATATAATTTGTATACTGGTTATTCATGAAGGTTGATATCCATGATGGTGTGTTGGGTAAAGTAGATGAATCATACATATTGCTTGCACAATTAATCCATGAAGCCTAAAAGGTGGAACATGAGAAGGAATTTGGTGGCCATCATCTCTAGTACTGGGTGGCATGGGAGTTAGTTGGAGACCATTAACACCTATTTGTTTCTATTGGAATTTATTAGAGGAATGTGGTGCTTTTAGTTGATGGAATACTAGATGAGTATTTAATTTGGGATGACATTGAAAAGAATGAATTTTTTCCTCTACTTTCAGTTACATATATAACATAGGCTACTCGGCCATGTTGTCTTCAACCTCATGGGATTGGGTTTTTCTCAACCATGATTCAGTTTCCACCATTAAAGTTGAACTCAATACCATTATGAGGAAATTATGATTCTATGAGAGAGGACTTAAATGGATAAAAACACATGAGAATGACCATGAGATGTTTATTCATGCTTTGTATTTAAGAAATAGATAAAGGAATGAGTTCCATGTACCATTTATCTGACGCCACATGTCTGGTTAGAATTTAAAACTATGTGAGGTTTCCATGAGATAATAATAGATTAACTTGTTATAGAAGTATGTGATGATATTTTATGGACGAAACTAGTTTGTGATGTCACCACAAGGGCATAATGTGTGATTTGTTTTTTCAAAATTCGTGACATTTATTAACATATGAGATATGATCAAAATGAAGGAGATTTATGTGAATGTTAGTTCACAGAATGAGTATGCAGTGAGGTTAATTTGTGTGGTAAATGATTATGTTACAAATGTAGTATGTTGTACATACATTTAATGTTTTTTATTAAAAATAAATTATAATTAAATTTAATATTTGTTTTGTAATTTTCCACATGAATACATTTTTTTATTTTAATTTTGATGATTTTAATTTAAATAGTTAAATTGGGGTAAAATAGTAGGAAATTATGAATTTTAATGTTTTATATTGAAAATTGAAATTTTATTGATGTTTTATATTACCCTATTGCATAGAATATGGTATGTGTTAGGGTAAACACCCATTTAAATTTACATGAGGGTGATTTCAGGCACCGCGTAATGGTAGATGATGGTTTTCACTAGCTATGTAAGGGTAGGATTGCATATATATAATGGAATTCTAGTGTTTATAATGGTAAATATGAGTCCCATGGGTTTTAAAATATAAAACAATGTGTACTAATAGATAAAAATTTCATTATGTAAAGGTATTCCTTGAATTTCAATGGTTTTTAAAGTAAAGAATCGGAAGTGTATAGGTAACCATAGATCATCATGTGTTGTGTAAGGGTAATGGAACACTATGTAAAGGCATTCATAGGCAATTAAATAGATTCTAAATGTATAATACAGGTTTCATACAGGTGTCCTTGGATTTCACTTGTTGCGTAATGGTTAGTGGTCCTTTTAAAATACTATGTAATAGTAATGAATGAGTTATATAACGACGCTATTGAGTTCTAAATATCTATGCAATGTTACTATTCCACTATATAAGGGTATCAATTAATTTTGAAATGATTCAGAACAATAAATTTCTATTTCATACATATAATTTCCGGTTATTAAATAATTATATAGAGGCAATCATTTTTTACCAATGCTTTATAATGACAACCCATTGAATTTACATATTTTATAAAGGTCAACAAAATGTTTCATAAGGAAAAATTGACCATAACAAGAACATTAGAAACACCATTTTTTCCTCTAATAGATTCTGTTATCGATCCAAAATTCCATAACTAATAGATGATAACCCCATGGTCGACATTGGAAGCTTAAAGTGATGTGTATGGTGTATATTTAGGGAAGAAGAATCCATGTTCAACGGGGAAGTAATAAAATTAGATATCTTGAGAAAATCAAGTACATGAAATTATTTTGTAGGATTCAATTATGTGAATAATCTATTCCACAAAATAGATATATAGAGAACAACTACATCATGAAATTATTTAGAAGGATTCAACTACATGAATCAACAATGACAGAAAAGTTGTTATGTGGATTGAGATTCCATATAGGAAATTCATTTATTTTAAAAGGATGATGAAGTAAAATTAAATATAAATATTCTAGAACATGATGATGTAAAATTTGTTCTCAATATTTTTAATAGGTACAAAAATATCATCATGTGGACTAAAAGGGAATAATTGGAATGATTATATGGGAGAATTATTTTATGATTTGAAGAGATGATTTTTTTAGATTCAAATATAGGACCTCAGGATGAAAATTCCTATAAATTAAGAAACATTATTATTATATAAAGGTATATGAAAGATAGATAAAAGAGGATAATTGAAACCTCAGAATAATACATTGATTTTTTGTTATTTCCTTCCTTTTTTTATTTTTCATTAATTTTTCTTCTACACCACAAAACAAGATTATATCTTTTGTAATTGAGGAGTATAACTCTTGAGTGGTAGAGTAAGGGGACTTGTACTATTTTTAATTCTTGAATTTTGTAAATTTGTAAGAATAAATTTATCAAATTTCAATATTATTTGTATTAAATTCTTAATGTCATTATTTAATTAGAATTATATTCGATTTATGGTTAATTCTTAATTTTTAACTTTTCATTTATTAAGGAATATTTTACTCCTTCAAACCCATTTATGATCATATCGATTGAAATTTTTTAGGGTAAATGAATAGTTTTTAGTGATTAATTAAAATGTGAGGAAGAAGATGAGATGAAATATTATTTCTTGTAGCATAATATCTTATAGAGTATTTCCTAGGTAATTTCTGTTCGATTTAACTTGGTATTCACAGAAATTAAGGTGAGTAGTCTTATGCAAGGAAGTTTTTCAGAATATTCTATTCATTATCAAAATTAGTCACGGGTGAAAAGAAAAAACTAAATATAAAACCCTTCATTATATTAATTTACTGAGAAAATAGATTTATTTTTATTTGAATATGATATAATCCAAAAATGGGAATCTAAACATGAACCTGATCACTTTTCCCTCATCTTTATTTTTAAAATACCTTGCTTCATTACAACCAAGTCTAGAAAATAAAAATCCACAAAAAAAATTCAACCATGAAAACTAGATTGGAGACATAATTCCTTGAGAAAAAATATGATAATAATTCTACTACGTCCCTTAAGGGAATAAAATATATTTGTACACACCAAAATACAAGTGTTCCTCAAAACAAGGTGTCATTTATGGGGAGTGAGTTCCAATATAATGATTAATTTTCATGACAATAAAATTGAATGAATAATTATTATCTTATGATATTAGAATAGAAACAACTCTATTAACAGTACATATGAATGATAATAAATTTTTTTTATACATCTTAATGACTTGATTGAAACATTTTGTTATAACTCTGAGCCTTCAATCATGGAAATAAACTGCCAACAAAAACTAATGGATTTTTTCCCCAGAAAATATCCAATAAATAGGACAAATTATATATTGAGAGATTGAAAAATAAATTTGAATTATATGTTAGAAATATTCAAGTTCTACCTAAATTACATATTCTATAAAGTGAACTTCCAATTAGTTATATTCTAGAATTTAGCATCTTGTGTTTGAGCTTTATGCAAAGATAAGTGGCTAATGAATAACTCAACTAGAGGAAATTACCTATTTCACATGAAAGAGAATCTATTGAGTGTGTTTATATCCTAAAACCTATAAGGATCCGTGATTGGGAAGAACTCAAAAGGTATTTTATGAAAATAATTTTCCCAGACTCATAAATTATAGTGAAAATGAAGGAGCTCTATGCAGTCCAAAAATCAACTAAATAAAATATTTATGAGTATTGGGAAAGAATGAAAAAGATTTTTTCAAGATTCAATTATCATGTTATAAAATAAAATAACTTTTTAGCATTTTTTCCAAGGAATATGGGACAATGATATGAACCTATTGAATGCATCATCTTGAAGAGATATGATTTTTTGGAAGCATGAATGATGTTTAGTTTTTTGTGTTTGTTGTCAATCCTCATTGGAATTCAGAAAGCTTTCCAAGAAAGGGATCATATAGTTCAATCGGGTATCAGGAAGGCAGGTTGTGTCATTTTCTAGTGTTTAACAAAATGTTGGGCCAGAAAATTAGAAAATGGGGAGATGTGTTTCTGGAAAAGGAGGGTCCGTGAAATATTGAAGTTATGCTTGAAAAACATGGAATGTGCACTAAATTAGTTTTTCTGAACAAGTAAAAGTATATTCGATTTTTCACACAAAAGTTTATTCAATACTAGAATGTAATGAAAATGGAAAAGGCAGGAAGTGCATGAAAAATATGAAGATGTGTGCAAAGAATGTTTCTTACGCGGAAGGAATTGTGCACATAATGGGAGTTTTTGAGTGACACAATGGGTTTTTCACGTGGTTTTCATCAATGCCTATAAATAATAGGTGACCCCCTCATTCATCATGGTTGATGATATAGAGAAGATCTGAGATCTTATGTGTATAAAAATTGTGTGAAAAGGGAGGTCTGTTAAAACTAAAACGTCGCGCAGAAATGTTAAAGTTGGAAAAAAATTTGAGGTACTGCATAAAAGATGTAGTTGCGTGAAATATTTCTGTGAGAAAAGAAAATCCTACACACCATAGAAAATATTGTGTGCCAATAATGTATCTTGCACACAAAGGAAATTCTTGGGCTTAAAACTAAGATCTTACGTGAACTGGGTAGGCGTTGCGTGCAATTGTCAGTATAAGTAATTGAAATGTTTTGAATGTCCAGGTTGTGTGTCCCGAGTTTTCAAATGCATCAATTCTCTTCATTGATGTAAGTATTGTATCATTATGAATAGATAAAAAGACTTCAATTCAAATCTATTGAAGTGATCTTCATCTAGATAAATTCAGTTAGACTTCCCTCAAGGTAGTAAGCTATGGGGAGTCGACGGAAGTGATGTAAGGGACGCAGTGAGATATCCCTGAACCATTGCAAAGGTAGTGTTCCTGGCACATATTTATTGTGATGAAACCTATTAACCCACAAACTAGATAATATTAGTAGATTTAGGTATTACCGACACACTATCGAAGTATGCTCATTGGACGTAGCCCTTTGCATTGAATCAGGTAAAATTGATGTATCATCTTCTTCCTTTGTTTTGACTGACATATTTAACATGTTTCTACAAACGTGGTAACAATATCTACAACATTAAAAAGAAAAATATGACACCTTTATTCTCCACTCACCATTCAAGTTGTTATGGGGTCCTTCAAGTGGTATTAGAGCCATGTTGCTGGATTTTTACCTTTCATAGACTGTCTTGGAGAATTCAGACAATTTTATGGGATTCCCCCTCTTCAATGAAAGTAATTTTCAGATATGGAAGAAAAAAATTAGATCTCATCTAATATATCTTATAGTCAAAGCCATATTTTCTACTATTCAAGGAATACATGTCACTGATTTAATAGGACTAGCTATGACTGAGGTAGAAAAAATAAAATTTTAATACAGATACTAATGCCCGGAATGCTCTCACTGCAACCCTTTCTGTTTAAATCTATCTCAAGTTAAGGATTTTGACCTCAGCAATGTCTGTGTGGCATAAACTTGAAAATATTTATGAATGTGATAGCAATGCAATGGAGGAAAACTACAAGTCCTGTATAATAGATTCTTTGTATTGAACATACATCATGATGAGAATGTTGACTCCTTCTCTAATCGAAATACTTTAGTGGATAGAGTAATTCTATGTCATGGAGAAGAAATCAAAGATGTTGATATTTTCAAGAAAATATTGAGATGAATTCCAACCCTATACAATCCAAATGTATCATCCCTTGAGGAAAGAGACTGATCCAAACATTCATTGGTTGATCTGCTGAGCAGCCACTTTGCATGTGAATTGAGAGTCATTAAAGAATGTTCTACGACTCGAGTGATCAATGAATTGTCATCAAAAGGCATGAAAAACTGAAAATCTCACAATATATTAGTGGTGAAGATGATAAAGAAAAATAAATTGTTTCTCTCATTTCAAGTAAGTTTCAAAATGCAAAGGGAAATTTAAAAGGGAAGTTACCTCTAGCTTTATTTTTTCTAGAATTGATGGACACATTACCTCCAAGTGATCAAGAATGGTTTTAGATGAAGAAGTAGAAGGTGAAAAAATTTAGAAGCCTCATAAACAGTTTTTCAAAAATGGAGATTTTAAATCTAGAAAGACAGTAAAAAAGAATAATTTTTTTAGTGACAATGAGGTTGATGATAATGAATTCTATGAAGAAGAAGAAGAAAAATTTTAAACTGAAAACAATGCCTCTATGATGGATACCATTGAGAATTTAGAATCATTAATAGATAAATCTAGAGATATCATATTTAAAATTAATGGTGGTCCCATGTTACTACTTAAAGAATCTTTTTCTAAGCTTGAGAATAAGTGTAAGAGTGGTAATAAGTGGAAGGAAATGGTGGTAAAATCATAAAAATATATTGATTAAATTGAAGCTAAAATTTAATGACTAGAAGAACTAGTGAAAGTACAATCATCAATCCTTGAAATGACAGATGATCTAGTGGAACAAATTCTCAGAATCGAAGAACATGAAAAGTTCATCAATGACCTTTTCTCAAGACTGGAAGACAAGTCCATAACTATTGGGGGTCATGAAGAATAAGTTATTATTCTTAATAGTATTCTCAAAATTGTATCATGTTCAAATTAATCAATTAAGAAAATAAAATTTGGTGTGTTCTCAGATGCTGAGATGACGGAGAGAGAAAAATTAGGGTCTGACGGAGTCGAAAAACTTTTGAGTGATAAGAGACCCACACACATGAGAAATTATGGAATCAGTATTTATGCTGAAAAATATAATCATTCAAATAAAGAGTACCAGAATAAAGGATGGATAAAAGTTGATCATGTTTTAAAATCCTGAGATGTTTTGAAAGAGAGACTCTTAAATCAAACTGAATGGTAAAAAAAATACTACCCTCAAGATTCTAGGAATATTAGGATAAAACAATTTCACATGGAATAAAGCATGATGACAAATAGAAGTGGGAAGACATTTCATCTCATGAAGTGTCAGTTCTATGGATATATGTGTCATACAATGTCATATTGTGAAGTGTCAAGGACATATCTAAATTAGGGAGAGATTGGAGTTTAACAGTGGAGAAAAAATTCAAATTCTACTAATTAGAGAAGAAATAATCCCTATGGATATTGTTTTCATTATTCTAACATTTTCCATAAAGAAATTTATTGTAGGAAGAAGAGTGACATGGAAACCTCTTACCCATGTCTGAGACAAGTCAATCCTCATAAAAAAGAAATTATTTCTATTTAAAATAGTATTTATTCTATAGAAATATGATTTTGACTATACGGACCCCATGTAAATGAAAAATAGAATTGAAAGTATATCAAAGCCCTTCACTCAATCGAATATCTCATGGAATGGAAAGAAAAAAATTTATAAATACAACATTGTAGAGGTATCCCTCAAATCGAGAAAAAGAAACAATGCCTGGATTCTTTATATAATTTGTTCATCTCATATTACAGATAATGGAGACTTGTTTATAAATTTCACGAGGATGGTTGATGGAACAATATAGTTTAGTAATGATGAAGCTCTTAAAATCAAAGGATGTAGAAGTACTGAACTAGAAAATGGATAGCTAAATAAAACTGAATTACATTTTTGTGGATGGCCTACATCATAATCTCCTCAGTTTGAGTTAACTTTGTGACTCTTGAATTATATTTACATTCAACATGAAAGGCTACACTATCATGGGAATGAAATGAAATTCAGTTAAGAAATGATGCAAAATAATAGGCAACCTGTTTCTGGTTAATAGTAATGAAAACATTTTCTACAAGATTGTTGAAGAAGAAAATAACCTTTGGCATAAGATACAAGGGCACATCAATAAAAAAGACAAGGAGAAGATATTAAAATTAAATATTTTCATAAATATTCCCACCATGACTCGTGAAGGTGAAAATTATTGTAATGCATGAATTCTGGGGAAGCTAGTATGTAGTTCATATCGTCTAAATAAGAAAAGAGCATCTCATCATCATGATATGATTCATACAGTTGTATGTGGACCGATAAAAGTTTTTGGCACTAATGGATAATGTTACTTTATCCTTTTCATATATTATTATAGTAGAATGGAAGGTTTAATTGTTTTACACGGTAAACTATATGCTCTTGACAACATGAAAACATATCACTGAATTTCCAAGAATGAAATTTGACAAACAATAAAATTGTTGTGAACTGAAAATAGAGGGGAATACTTGTGCATTTAATTAGAAAATTACATGGAGAATCATGGGATACAACATGTGGTAGCTTCTATGAGACCACCACTTCAAAATTGAGTTGTTAAGCATAATAATTGGCAAGTAAACAACATTGCAAGAACTATGCAGATTGAGAGTCATATTCCATGAAATAACAAGAAAGAGGAAATTCATGCCACAATGTATATTAAAAATCATACCGGCCTTTATATGGTTTATATGAAGACACCATATGAATTGTGGAATGTATGGAATCCCTCTTTGAAATAATTTCTTGCTTTTGGATGTAAATGTTTCATCAGAATAAAATAAGGAAATAAAGGAATGTATGGTGACAATGTAGAGGAAGGATTTTTCATTCGATACACAGTGAACAAAAAATCCAACAACTGTTTCAACAAGCACCTGGGAAGGATTGGGTAAATCAGCGATGTTAAGATCATTTATGAGAAAACTACAAATGCTTTGAGGAATTCATTTGACGATATGATAGAAGATGAGTAAGGAAGTGAGCATGGAGAAAATAGAAATACTAAAATAGAGGATGGTTTGAAAAATTATAAGGATCCACATCATGATGTTGACTCTGGAGATTAATATGAAGAGGAAACCATGGCAGAAGGGAATTTGGTTGAATCTCAAATAAGAAATCAAAGTGAAGAGATTGATCAGTCCAACAATATTATCGATCAGAATGAACATACACAAACATGGAGAATGAGGAATAATACACAATCATCATTTCTAGAAGTTGTGGAACCTTCCACATTTTAAGAAGATTTAGAGGATGAGTCTTGGGAGAAAGAAATGAATGAAGAGTTAGATCAGATTGACAATAATAAGACTTGGGATCTTGTCAAGAGACCTGAAGTAACAATGTGATTTCTAAGAAGAGGATTTTCAAGAAAAAATTTGATGATCATGGAAGTGTGATCGGAAATAAGGTGTGTTTGGTATTTAAATGATATTAAAAAAATTTAAGGCTTTGTCATTGATGAGACATTTTCTCTAGTAGAAAGACTAGATTCAATTAGGTTGTTTCCTTCCATGGAAGTCTAAAAAGAATATAAAGTGTATCAAATGGACTTCACGATAGTATTCTTAAATAGTGACTTTGAAATAGAAGTGTACATTGAATAACTTGTGGTGTTCATTCCATGTAATGATTAAATGAAGGTTTTCAAACTAAATAAGGGCCTCTATGGTTTAAAGTAGGAACTGCATGTAATGACCCAATGTTTTATAAATGGAAATTATTTTCATATAAATATGTTTTGAAATAACAACATAATGAACTACTATGTACTATGTGACCATTATACATAAGTTTTTCACTTCTATGTTTTGAATTTCAAAAAATATGACATACACGATTGCGATCAATAAGTTTTTTGGAGTCTGATAAGAAAAACATAATTTTTGTTCAATAGAAACCTAACCTTATGAATACTAACATACCCTTATGAATAGTGATATAACGTAATAAATATTAACCTTACCTATGATTTTATAAAAATAATATTCAAGTGAATGTATGATGTACCTATACTTTAGAACAAGCAAATGAATGTTTTAAAACTGATTTATGATAAAAGAATCGATTTTAATTAAATATTAAATTAAACAAATTTAGACAATTATTTTTTAAAAAATTGAATTCCTTTTGGGATTCTACATTTTTAAAAATGGTTAGGGTTAATTATTAGGATTTTTCTAAAATACTTGAATATTTGATGAATAATAAAATATCACAATTTACGATAAATGAAAAATAATGGATTTATTATGTCATTGATGATGATATGCTGATGTAATCCCAATTTGTTATAATTAAAATTTATTTATTACTTTTCTAGGTCATGTAATACTTACTATTACTTTTACTAAGAAGAAATAATAAATTAAAAATTATAAAAATAAAAAACCCTCTCCCCTTTTATATAAATACTCATATTTTATCCTTTTCTCTTCACTCTTCTCATGACTTGTGCCTTGCCAATATTCTTCCCAAATATCTCCCTGAGATCCTACCCCATGTCCAAAATCCCCTAATATCTTTAATATAACAATACCTCTCCCTTTAAGAGGTTCTAAAATGAGGAAGACTCAAGAGGTAAATTCCTCTTGCCAATTCATTAATTTCTTTTAAGTTCTTTCCTTTTTGTTACTTTCCTCCCCTCCCTTCACCCAAATGGTATGATAACTCCATTGACATACATGTACTGGAATTCTATTATGGTAATGGGAAATATCTTTATCTTCTCTCATTTCACCACATTTTATTTGAAGAAATGAAAGCACCATTTGAGATGTGCTAATTTAGCATAGTGAAGGACAACCGTTTATCAATTTCTATTATCATCTTTTATTCTGGTTATAACTATGGATTTGTATATAATATTTCAGCTTCACTCTATTTATCCAAATTAAAATTTTAACCAGGTAATATCCTTTATTTTCATTATCAACTTACAAATTCAATTCTAGAAAATCACTTTCATCATACGAGTTTATCCAAACGTGAACTGATCTTTTAAAAAACCAATAAAACAATCGGATATGAACTATGAAATTAAAACTTATAACCAATTAAAATGATCTTGAATGAACATAAAAATTTTATACTAAATATTTTATATATATAATAGGTTTTGGAATTTTTATTTAATAAACCTAATTTTTTTGATTCAGGTCATTAATAATAAGTGGAGAACACCATTATAGTTAAGGTAAGGGATCCTCTTCATTTCTCACTTAATAAAGATTGTACTCTATGTTATGCCTTTTTATGTGTAATCCAAAATGAGGGGGTATGTTTTCTCACCTTCCTAATATTTACCTCAATATGTATATGTGATTAGAAACCCATTTTCTCTCTCATCAATCCCACATAGGTACACCTGACACCATGCCAATAAACTGTAATGAATTCTACCAGAACCCTTTCTATTCCTTCGGGTTTCCATATCATTCTTTATAACAAATTGAATGTATCTTATATATTTATGTACATATTATAAATTATTTTTATATATAAAATTTTCATTTATGAAAACCCTTTCATCTCCCTCCTTTGGGGATATACAAGTTTTTAAATGATTCCCTCCTTAAAACTTTTTGAAAGGAAAACCAATTTTAGGTGAACTTCCAAGATTTTTACCCAATTTCAAGTAAAATATATACTCTATTTTAAGCCTCCATTGTCTTTATTAAATCATTATTTTTATTAATAAATCCTTCTTTGTTCAATTCTGGTTTAATATATAATATTTTTTCTATTTTAAAAAGCACTATAATATTTTCCTTAAAACCACACTAAAATGTTTTAATGCTAATGTTTCTCAAATACATTTCTTACATGTTGTCACTTTGTTTACACAAATTAACATTTTATATGCATATTTTACCTTATGAACGTCCATGTAGGTTCTATTATCTTTATTTCATTGAAACTTTAATGATACCCCATTCGATTATTCTTTATGTCATGATTGTGGTACCCAATTATTTCTCTTGGTACCCCTATGTTTATGTAAGGTTGATTATGTATGATTTTGTATGTGGAAAGAATATTCATGAAAATGATGAGATGGGTGTGTCTAGATAGTGATCCAATGAATTGGGTAAAGTGAAGTCTCTAGATATTCGATGTGAAATGATATTGATGGGTAGACTTGACCCGTACTAAAATTGAAAATGGGATTGGCAGTTATCCATGACCCATACTAAAATGGGAAAAGGGATTGGCGGTTAGCCTTGACCCGTACTAAAGAAATGTTTTATGATTCTACCTCATTTATATTATTCCATGTTTATTTGATCCCATGATTATATATTATGATTGTATATGTTCCATGCTTTGGATGTCATTATGTCATGCCTCCTAACTCATTTGATTAAAATGGATCCTCATGTTCTTTCCCTTACTAGGATGTTTAGACACATGAGTATAAACACTTTAATAAATTGAATAATATAAAATATTCGATATAATATATTTCAAAACATATATAATTAAATCATTGCCATTTAATTTATTGGGAAAAATATTATGATCATCATAAGGCATGACTATATTCTTCCAACTATAAATTCTTAGATGGTAAGGATATGCTTTATGGAATGACGTCCAATATCCAAAATTATTTTCATCTAGGAATTTTGGACTTGAAGGATTCGAACCGTAATTGGAACCTACTTCTACAATTCAGAAAATATATTTTCTCCTTGATTGGAACTCTTGTACATTAATTGAAAAAATAAAAGAACACTCTCACACACATATCCAATATATGTGTCAATCTCTATTACAAATTTTGGACCAAGATAGAGATGGTTAAAATGGTCAAGAGGGTAGTGATCTGGTCTATTTAAACAATTTATATTGATTATTATAGATAAAAATTATTATAAAATAGAAATAAATTAGATTTATAAATGTTATGTTTGTATATTAGTTAAAATAAATTTTTTCCTATGTATACTATTCACTTAACTTAAACATAAATAAGAATGACACCCAAAAAATGGAATCTATATATTTGGATGTAGACTCAGTGTTCTTTACAATTACTTATTAATGATTATTGGCACAACCAAACACAATTTTTTTAACCCCTAGAGTAAAAACCTAACGAGAATCATTTTTAATTGGATGAAGAACCAACCATTCCTTTATCAATCCAAGATACAAATGAAATCCCATCTCCTTTTACTAGTTTTAAACATCTACTTCAAACTTCTGTTTGGGTGGTATAACCTAACCAAACGTTCATTTAAAAGATAATACAACACAAAAAATAATAGGAATATATATATATATATATAACATAGCCAGAAACCAAAAATGATAATGAAAAACTGAGAGATTTTGAGGCACTTTTATAATCATAGTAGGCAAGGATTCCCTTCATTTTAAATATTGAATGTGATGGAACTTTTATATTCAATACTCTTGACTCACAGTCATGCACATAAAAAATAATGAAAATATTTATAATGAGATCCCGTCTTGATACTATCTAAAATAATTATTCTAATTTAAATCAACTAAATATATAGTACTATTTTGTTCTCAACGTGATGAAAATTTAAAAACTTATTTCCAGTACAGCATCTTCCTATAAATCAATAAAAATCATATACTTTTTAATATAAAATTGAAAAAAACAAACCATGAAAATAGTTATTGAATCATTTTTATTTTCAAAGGAGTAGCTTTCGATTCCATCACATAGAGTTTAGTTATTTGAAACTACAATTAATATATATGTAAATTTTTCATTTCAAAGCATTAATGATTACATTATTTTAAAACAGAAAAAATACATTTTTAAAGAACAAAAATGATTTTATACTTAATTATTATGTGTAACACCCCATGCTTATGTGGTATGTTTCCCGTTTAATAATGCAATATCTTGAGTTGTACGCAACTTCAAGATTCAAACAAATCCCGACCAATCAAACTAGCCGTTATGAATAGTAATACCCAAATTTTGAAATTTTGTAAATTTTATCTTTCAAAATGGACTTCAATTTTGGATTCGGAATATTGAATTTAGTTTATGGTGAATTTTTGGTATTTTTTTGAAAACTTTTAATTTTTGGTGAATAGTGAAAAAACCGAGTAATAGTTTAAAACTGAATTTTTATTTAAATAATTATTTATTTTATTTAAATTTATTTTATGTAAAAATAAAAACATAATACCTATATAAGTTCAATTTAATTCATTGGAGTCAGTTTATAATAATGTTAGATATATAAAAATTTAATTGAACTTTGTACTGTCTTTTACTCACCTCCTTAGAGCGTTTGAAAATTTACATAAAACTTAATTTTATAACTTTTGACAGTTGAATTTCAAAAATCCGAGACACACGGTTGATATTAGTATGTAAAATGTGGTTCAGTAAGATAAAATAATTTTTGGTGAATAGTAACTTTTACTTTTATTTACCACGGTTTAAAGTAAATAGGGCAATTATGTGTAAAAATGATATTATTATTACCCTAAAACTGGTCCAAATTCTATTGTATAAGTATAATTAGAACAAAAATAACCTTTGGAATAAAATATGAACCTCTTTGGTTCACTTGGATTATATTAGGATCATGGGTATTATTTAATTCAAAGAAGAGTTAAAAGAGTTAAAATCAATGTTTAATAACTAAAAAAAATTAATATTGGGTTAAACAAAAGATAATTTAGACTATAAATATTCATTAGAAAGATAAAAATATTTCCTATATAATTATATTTTATTTATATTTTTTATACATTAAATTATTTAATTTATTAATGACACAATGATGATGCAGTAATAACTTAATTAATGAAATATTAAAAAAGTTGATATTATAAATATCCAAATAAATGTAATTTGAGACATTATATGAATTAGAATAATTTTATATGTTAATATGAAATATTATGGTTGGTTATATTAATTTTGTGCAAAGTTATAATGCTGTTATGGATTTATCAAAAACAAAATACTAAATAGTGTCAAAATTGACATAAAAGAGTTTTAGAAAACAATATTATATTATTAATTTATATTCTATTCCTAAAAATCAAAGGTTAGACCAAAAGACTTATATAATGATATTTGTGTCATTAATGAACAACTTTGGATTTTATTGGATGTTTATTGTAGGTTTATTAACCATATACTATAAAAATACAAAGAGACGTGGTAAATGTCAAACTATTTAACTAAGACTTAAATCTAAAAGATAAAGTTAATAATTTGATCCAAACCTATCTAAAACTTTTTGGTATACTATTTTTAGACCCATCCCCAACTTATCATTTTAATAATTTATTTTTGTGCCATTTTAAACCGAAAATGATTTTATTGTAAAATAATATTTCTAGTTTTTTCTAAGGTTCCCCTAACCCCTCTTATAAAAGGGCACTCCCCCTTCTCTCTAATTCAGACCTTAAAATCCATTTGGATCAGCCAACCCTGCCCAAATACCCTCTCAACTATCCTTCCTTCATCCTAGATTCATTTCTTTAGTCAGAAATCCAAACTAAGGAGCCCTTTTGATCAAATCAAAATGAAGAACCCAAAGAAGAGGTAAATATTTCATCACCTCTTTCATGATCCTTTCTTCTCCCACTTCCTCTTTCTTTGTTAATTCCATTATAAAATAATAAATAAATTATATTCTATATAATGTGATGTCATTATAAAATCATACAAACATATTCATTATTCTATCAATCCTTTGAATGACATGTCACCATACAAGCATACGTACGGCTTACCGTCTCCACGTCATGGTGTAATTGTTATTCAATACATTATTATTTTTATGGATATAATAATGAAGTGTAATTGATGTAAATAATAAATATTACATGATAATGATTCATTATATATGATATACCATACAATTATATATTATTTTAATATCAAAAGAATGATATTGTCACTCGTGCGTACGTACGGATTACCGTCTCCACGAACGTGATGCGATTCATTCTACATCGTATTTATTAGAGACTAACTTTCATTTGATGATTAAAAATAATGTATAAAGACTTAATATTATTCTTAATATTAATAATATGCATCCTATCCATAATAAACATTACTTACGTATCAAAGCATATAAAGGAAAATGAATCCGTTAACACCCTAAACGACAATAATACTATGATATTATTAACAATGCAATGTTAAAATATCATATATGATATCATATTAATGTATATTATTCTTGTATAATTTAGTAACAATTATTTAACCATTATAAATGAGGTTAAACAACCCTCGATCAAGGAAAATTACAAGGTAAGGGATAATTCTACAATCTCTTCATTATCCGAGGTTGTTCATACGTAATTATCTACAGGGACCTCTTTATCATCCACATCTATGTTTCTTAAAAATTTATTTAAAAACATATTTACTATTTACTAGACAATGGTGTCAATTAATTTATACCCTTATTTTACCTAATATGTTTTGAAAGGAATCTTTCTGTTGTTTTCCAAACAAGTTACTTTATGACCTTTTCGAAAAAATTATGGTAAGAATTTTTTTTAACTTATATGGAAGGTGAGGATTTTTTCCGCCATTATAACATCATCGAAGCTTCCCTTACATGATTATAAGAATATTTTCAAAATAAGTGTTTTCTTTTAAATTATGTGACTCTTAAACGATTTCAAAATAGAAAGATATATTTCTCTGAAAAAGGTTTTGATTTCATCTATGTCAACATACTTTGATGGATGTTAAGATTATTTGAATTTGATTTATTATGATACAAAACTTCCATATTTTATTGAAGGTTTTGTGATATTTTGTACTATGGATGTGCTATTTTTTATACCATTCATGGTTTATAGATTATGTATTGACATTCCTTATTCTAGTTTTAATACGAATAGTTTATATTATATTTCAACCTTCTCATATGAGGAATGTATTAGACTTAGTAAGTGATGAGTGGAGCCTGCTATATCTCCTTGGTGCATAGGTAGGTCTCATGAGACGACTAGAAGTGGAATTAGTCAAGGACTTTCCCAATTTGATATATGGCTTTGGTTGAACCCTTAATCGTTTTTAGATGTCTTGGTCGAATCCTTGACAAAATGTTTCAGAATGTCTGGCTTTATACATTCCCTCATTATGAAAAAAAAATATTGATGGTTCATGAGGTTGTTTGACTAGTATAATACCCTTGATTATGTTTTATTATGGCATCATTAACTCATCTCATATTCCTCCCATAAAATTATTTAGGTTTATTGTTGGTAAAGGCTTGTGGTTTCAATTATTCATCATGTTTAATATTTATGCTATCTCTTGTTGTTTTGCATACCCATACTGAGCATTTGAGCTCACCCATTTCTTATATTTCATTTTCCAAGGATATTAATAAGTTAGTTATGAGTGAATTGCAGGCATAATATATGATTCTTGGATGTTTCTATTGGAATAATTTCGTGTTTTATTTCTTTTCAAGTTGTAATGTTGAACTTATGAATGAATCTTGTTTCGAATAATACTAAACTGATCAGTCATTCGAGACATGATTTCCTTGTGATCATGCCAATGTTATGTAATAATGCATTGAATCTAGGTAACTAGGGGTGAGTAATTACTGTTGTTATCAGAGGATGTTTACTATAAACATTGGAAACTAGATTTAGATAAACTCTGGTTAGAGCAGATAACCATAAGATAGACTTTGAGAATTATAATAGAAGAACATCCTAGAATTTTTCTATTCTAGATATTTTGTGAGTTTGACACAAAATACATCTGTGTCTGGATAAAAGCAGGTATTGGAAGCTCTGGCACATATGTACCGAGTTGTAAAACCCAAAAAACACCACTTTGAGCTAGACTCGAATGGGATCTGGTGCAGGACAATGGGCCTTGCTGCACTCTTGGTTGCAACACTCACGGGGGATATGCTTAGGATAATTATCATTTTCCTTAGAAACCATAATGAAGGTTTTATGATTATATACTTATTCAATGAAAACATTTTTAGGATTATGGATTATATCCATAAATTGTGAAATTTATGTTAAGTGTTTTACAAGTTTGGATTTATGTATTGCAATTATTAAACTAAAATAGTGTATGCCATTGTTAGAATTATTCCCTAGTGGAAGGAATGAAAATTGTATCAATGCACATACTCCATGTAGGGATTTCCCTCCTGATCAAGATAAATATAGTGGTGCTGGTGATACAACTAGTTCTGATCAACTTATCACTATACTGGGACAACTCACATAGGTTATGAATAATAACCTTACCCGTATGGAGCACCCTGATCCACAATGTGGTGGATCAATTTTAGACCACTTCATGAGATAACAACCACCAACATTCAATGGCAGTACAAATTACATTATTATCAAAGCAATGGATAAATTCTTTATAGAAAATTTTCCACACCATGGGGAGTAGCGAAAGGGAAAATTTTCTCATGGCAGTTTACCACCTCACTGAAGATGCTGATCAATAGTGGTCATTGATTCAAAACACAAAGGAAGATGATGAAGTATCAAATATGTAATAGAGGTAGTTTAATGACATATTCTTATAAAAATACCTTCCTCATGACCATGATGTGGATATGGAAAGAAAATTTCTGAATCTGAGGAAAACTTAGGATGAGAATTTCGCAAAGTATGAAGATAACTTTACTAGGTTTGTGAGGCATGTTGTAGATTATATACGTAACCCAAGAAGTAATATTGATAGTTTCTTTTATGGGTTAAACCCATTTCTCTGTTGAGAATAAGTATCACAATCATTCTCATCATACGAAGATATTGTCTCGTGTGCTATGAAGACAGAAAATGAATTCTCTAAGTCTTATGAATTTATAGCATAGTAAGAGAAGAAGAGATCCGTTGAACACTCTAGGAATGGAAATAAGAAAATAGGGAAGAAGGGAAGAATTGAATTTTCACCCTATTATAATTGTGGAAGGAAGCACCCTAGTTCATTTCTAAAAGGAAAAAGAGTATGATGCAAATGTGTACAGAAAGGCCATATTGCTAGTGATTGTAAGGGAAATAAATACACTACCAATGTTTAATGAATCAATTGCAGGGATATGGGACATTATGTAAATTAATTTCCTAAGAGTCAGGGAAACATACCTCAGAAAAGGCCAAGAAAACAAGGCGAAGCTTATGGGATCAATACTGGTGAGGTTGAAACCCCGAAAGACGCGGTGGTAGGTAATTTAATGGTTTCCTCAAGTTTAGCCAATGCATTATTTGATTCTAGATCATCTCATTGGTTTATATCTTCCCATTCTTATATGAAAATGATATATTTCCAATATTATTTAACATGGGAGTTGTCAGTCAAAATTCCTAAGGGAAGTGTCATTTCTACAATGTTTTCTAAATCATTTCCCATTAGGGAAAATAAATGTTCTTTATCTTATAATCACATCATCATACCCATGATTGAATTTGATATAATCCTTGGTATGGACTGTCTTTTGGACCATGATGCAAAAACTTATTGTAAGAAGAATAATGTTACTATTTTTTATGATGATGATAAAGAACACCATATCTTTATAGAAGAATACTCACCATCTAATTCTTATCAAGATCCATCCACAGTAGCTCAACTAAATTCAATTATTGGGGAGGATGATAATGAAATAACTATGGGTTAGGAAAAGAATGTTCATATAGAGGATGTACCTATTGTGAAAGAGTATGTTGATGTATTTTCAGAAGATTTACATGGCCATCCTCCAGAATAAGAAATTGAGTTCTCCATTGATTTCATTCCTCAATAAAGGCCCCTATCGAAGAACCCTAATAGAATGGACACTATAGTGTTAGTGGAACTTAAGAAACATCTAGTGGAATTGAGTAATAATGTATTTATTCTCCCTTGTGTTTCTCCATGGGGATCCCCTGTACTTTTAGTTACGAAGATAGATGGATCTATGAGGTTGTGCATTGACTACAGGGAGATCAATGCTATAATAATAAACAAAAAGTATCTCGTACCTCGAATTCATGATTAATTTGACCAACTTCATAGAGCTCAATAATTTTAAAATATTGACCTCAGATCTGGATATCATCATTTGTGTGTGATGAAGGAATATATTTCGAAAACAGCATTTCAAACCAGGTATGTGCATTATGAGTTTACAGTAATGCCTTTTGGATTGACTAATTCACCCTATATCTTCATGGATCTAATGAATATAGATTTCAAGGAATATATTGATGTATTTTTAGTGGTATTTATTGAAGAAATCTTGGTATACTCCAAAATCTATGAAGATCATGGAAATAACTTGCTCGTTATTATAAAGACTCTTAGAAGACATGAGTTATATGGGAAGTTTAGGAAGTGTGAATTTTTACTTCATGAGATTTATTTTCATGGCCATATTGTCTCTAATGATAGAATCTATGTTGATCCTTCTAAGAACAAGTAAAACCATGAATAGTCATCACCGACGAGTATAAATGAGGTATGTATTTTTATTAGTTTAGCAGGTTTTTATCGATGTTTCCTCCAGAATTTTTCCTGGTTGGAAAATCAATTAACAAAGCTCAGACGAAAAGGGGTTAAATTTATTTGAACAAAAGAATGTGAAGATTGTTTTGAATTATTAAATAGAGGATTAGTCAATACTCCTATCTTAACTCAACCATCGCGGAATGATGGGTTTGTTATTTATAGTGATTCATCAACGAAAGGACATGGTTGTGTCCTTATGCAGAATGATAATGTTATTTCATATTCATCAAGATAGCTAATAATTCATGAGAAAAACTATCATACTCATGATCTTCAGTTAATAGCTGTAATATTTTCTTTGAAGATTTGGAGACACTATCTATATGGTGAAAAAACGTGAGATATATACTGATCATAAGAGTGTGAAGTATAATTTCACATAGAAAGAAATCAACATGAGGAAAATGATATGGCTTTTACTACTCAAGGATTATGATTCCACTAAACACTACCACCCGAGGAAGGAAAATAAGGTGTAATATGATTTGATTAGACATTATCATGGATTTTTGAATAAGATGAGAGTTGAAAAGGATTATATATACATGGATCTAGTAATGATGGATATGGGAATCACCATGGAAGGTGAAACATCAATAATATTTCAAATGGTTTCCAAACCATCATTACTAGAAATGATAAAGAGTTATCAGACTGGTGATGAAGAGTTTCAAAAAAAGATTAAAGTTGTGGATAATTAGAGATTGAGTGACTTTGTGTATGATGATGGAATTTTGAAATTTGGGAAGAGGCTTTGTGTTCCCAATATACCTGATCTAAAGAGGGAATTTTTGGATGATGCTCATAGTTACAATTTATTTATACGCGTTGGGAGCACTAAAATGTATAGAGATTTGAAGGAACATTTTTCGTGGGACAACATGAAAAGGGAGATTTTTTATTTTCTGTCAATATGTATGGTTTGTCAACAAGTTAATGCTGGAAGGAAATAGCCTAGAGGAGTCATGAAACCTCTTCCCATACCTGATTGGAAATGGGATAATATTATGATGGACTTTGTCATGGGACTACAAAAATATCCTATAAGAAATGATGCAATATGGGTCATTGTTGATCGTCTTACCAAGTCAGCACATTTTCTTTCCATAAGAGATGATTTACTACTTGAACATCTAGTAAGACTATATATTAATGAAATTGTGAGACTTCATGGAGTACCCCTATGGATTATTTCTAATCGTGATCCCTATTTTACATCATTATTTTGGAAAAGTCTTTAGAAATCCCTCGATACTGAACATCCTTTGAGCACTCCCTACCACCCCCAAACTAACGGACAATCAGAGCAGACTATTAAAATGTTAGAAGACATGTTGAGATCATTCTCACTTTACTTTCATGGTATGTGGGATCAGTATTTACCTCTGGTAGAATTTTCCTATAACAATAGATTCCATTAAAGTATTCAAATGGAACCATATAAAGCGTTATACAAAAAGAGATGTTGCACACCAACCTGTTGGGATGATGTTGGTGAAAGAAAACTCGTAGTCCCAGAACTTGTGGAGTAAACGATGGAAAAGGTGATGGTAATTGAAACCCACATCAAAGCAGCTCAAAGTAGGCAGAATAGCTATGTTAATAACTGAAAGAAGGATTTGGAATTTCAGGTAGGATACCACGTTTTCTTCAAGGTATCTCTATGGAATGGTGTTTTACATTTTGGTAAAAAGGTAAAATTAAGTCCTAGGTACATCAGTCCTTAGGAATTTCGAAAAAAAATTGGGGTTGTAGCATACTGGGTGGCAATGCCGCCATGTCTCTCCAATGTTCACGATGTGTTCCACGTATCACTGTTGAGAAAATACATTCTTTACCCAATGCATTTACTCATCTATGAGGAATTAGAGTTGGAATATGGTTAGTCTTATTGCGAAGAGCATGTCAAGGTTCTTGATACAATAGAACAATTGCTAAGAAACAAGACGACTAGTCTGGTAAAAGTTCAATGGAGAAACCATAAGATGAAAGAGGCGACATGGGAACCCATGGAACATATGATGAAGAACCACCTAAGTCTTTTTATACAGTAATATTCTAGAAATTTCAAAGAAAAAATTATTTGAAGGAGGGGAAAATGTAACACCTCATGCTTCTACGATACGTTTCCCTGTGAATAATGCAATAGCTTGTGTTGTACGCAACATCAAGATTCTAACACATCGCCACCAATCAAACTAGCCATTATGAATAGTATTACACACTTGTAGAAATTTTATAAATTTTATCTTTCAAAATGGACTTCATTTTTGGATTCAAGATATCAAAATTAGCTTAGGGTGAATTTTTTATATTTTTATGATAACATTCAATTTTTGATGAATAGGGAAAAACACTGAGTTATAGTTTAAAACTGAATTTTTATTTAAATAATTATTTAATTTATTTAAATTTATTTTTTGTCAAAATAGATACATTCTAAATTTATAAGTTCAATGTAATTCATTGGAGTCACTTTATAATAATTTTACATATATAAAAATTTTATTGAACTTTTTACCATCTTTTACCCATCTCTTAGGAGAATTTGAAATTTACATAAAACATTATTTTACCAATTTTAAGGGTTGAATTTAAAATCTCTGTGAGACACGGTAGATATCAGTAAATAAAATGTTGTTTAATAAGATGAATTTTTTTTTATGAATAGTAACATTTTACTTATATTTACAACTGTTAAAAGTAAATAGGGTAATTAAGGGTAAAAATGATATTATTATTACCCTAACACAAGTTCTAATTCTATTGGATAAGAATAATTCGACAAAAAAACTTAGGAATAAAATATGAACCTATTTGAATCACCTGGATTTGACTAGGACATCTATTATTATTAAATTCAATGAAGAGTTAAAAGAGTTAAAACAAAGTTTAATAACTAAAACATTTTTAAAATAAGGTTATATATAAAATAAATTCTACTATAAATATTCATTAAGAATATAAAAATATTTCCTACATAATGGTATTTTATTTATTTATTTAGTCATTAAATAATTCAATTTAATTATGACACAATGATGATGCAGTAATTACATAAGTAATGAAATATTAAATTAATAGATATTATAAATATCCAAATAAATGTAATTTGAGTCTTTTTATAAATTCCACTAATTTTCTAGGTTAATATGAGAAATTAGGGTTAGTTAGATGAAAATTTTTCGAAGTAATAATGCCGTTATAAATGTTGAAAAAGAAAAATACCAAATAGTGTCAAAAATTGATATAAAAGAGTTTGTAAAAATAATATTATATTAATAATTGATATTCTATTCCCAAAAATCTATGGATCGACCAATAGACTTATATAATAATATTTGTGTCATTAATGATCCACTTTGGGTTCGCTTTTATGTTTAATATAATTTTGTTAACCATATAACATAAAAATACAAAGAGACGTGGTAAATGCCAAAATATTTAACTAAGAGTTAAATATGAAAGATAAAGATAATATAGTGACCCAAACCAGTATAAAACCGTTTGTTTGAGTATTTTTAGACCCATAACCACCTTAAACTTTAAATAATTCATTTTTATCCATTAGAAACCGAAAATTAATTTATTGTAAAATAATACTTCTAGTATTTTCTAAGGTTCCCCTAACCCCTCTTATAAATGGGAACTCCTCCTTCTCTATAATTCACACCTTCCATTCCCTTTGGATCAGCCAACCCTACCCAAATACCCTCTCAACTGTCCTCCCTTCATCATAGAGGCATTCCTTTAGTCAGACATCCAAACTAAGGAGCCCTTTTTATCAAGTCAAAAGGAAGAACCCGAAGAAGAAGTTAATATTTCATCACCTCTTTCGTGATCCTTTCTTCTCCCACTTCCTCTTTATTTGTTGTTTCCATTCTAAAATAATAATCCAATATATTATATATATTGTGGTGTTATTATAAAATTGATACAACCATATTCATTATTATATCCATCCTTTGAATGACATGTCATCATACGTGCATACGTACGACTTACCGTCTCCACGTTGTAGTGTAATTGTTATTCAATACATTATTATTTGGATGGGTATAATAATGATGGGTAATTGATGTAAATAATAAATATAACTTGATAATGATTCTTTATATATGATATATCATCCAATTATATATTATTTTAATATCAAAAGAATTATATTGTTGCTCGTGCGTACGTAGGGATTACCGTCTCACCGAATGAGATGAGATTCATTCCCCATCGTATTCATTCAAGACTAATTTTCATTTGATGATTAAAAATAATGATTAACGACTTAATATCATTATTAATATGAATAAGATACATCCTATCCAAAACAAACATTACGTACATAACAAATTATATAAAGGAAAACGAATCTGTTAACACCCTAAACGACGATAATAATAAGATATAATTAACCAAGAAATGTTAAAAGATCATATATGATATCATATTAATGAGTAATATTATTGTATAATTTTGTAACAATTATTTCACAATTATAAAGGAGGTTAACCTACCCTCTAAGAAGCAAAAGTACATGGTATGGTTTAATTCTACAACCATTTCATTATCAGAGTTGGTTTATACATAATTATCTACCGGGACCTCTTCATCATCTTCATCCATGTTTCTTAGAAATGTATTTCAGAACATTTATACTATTTACTAGAAAATGGGGTAAATTCATTTATACCCTAATTTGACCTTATATATTTTGAATGGAATCTTTCCGTCATTTTCCAAAAAAGGTACTTTATGACCATTTCGACAAAATTAAGGTAAGTATGTTTTTTAACTTATACGACAGGTGCGGCTATTTTTCATTGTTATAACATCATCGAAGAATTCATTACAAGCTTCTAATAATATTTACAAAATAAGGGTTTTCATTTTAATTATGTGACTCTTAAATTATTTCAAAATAGAAAGAGATATTTCTCTCAAAAAGGTTTTTATTTCATATATGTCAAGATCCATTGATGGATTTTAAGTATATATTATGTTGATTTATTATGATACAAAACTTCCATGTTGTATTGAACGTTTTGTGATAAGATTGACTATGGATGTACTATTTTTATACAATTCATGGTTTATGGTATATGTATTTACATTTCATATTCTAGTATTAATACGAATGTTTATGTTACACTTCAACCTTTTCATATGAGGAATGTATTGGACTTAGTAAGTGACGGATGGAGCCCGCTATAGATCCTCAGTGCATTGGCATCTCTAATGAGACAACTAGACGTGGAATTTTCCGAGGCATTTCCCAATTCAATATATGGTTTTGGATGAGGCCTTAATAAATTTTAGACGTCTTGGCCAAGGCCTTGAAAAAATGTTACAGAATGTACGGCATTATACATTTTCCTCATTAGGAAAATAATATTTATGGTTCATGTGGTCATTCGACTAGTAGAATAACTATGATTATGTTTTATTATGGAATTATTTACTCAACTCATATTCCTTCCATTAAATTACTCATGTTTATTATTGTTAAAGGCATGTGGTTTCAATTACTCACCATGCTTAATATTTATGTTATCTTCCGCTGTATTGCTTACCCTTACTGTGTGTTTGAGCTCACCCATTTATTATGTTTCATTTTCCCAGGAAATGAAGAAGATATTTATGAGTGAATTTCTGGCATAATCTAAGAGGAATCAATGTTTCTAATGGAATAAATTCATGTTGTTTTTATTTTCAAATTGTAAATTTGAACTTAGTTATGAATCTTTTTTCCAATAATAAAGAACTGATCGGTCTTTCAAGACATGATTTCCTTGTGATCATGCTAATGATATGTAATAATGCACTGACTCTAGATAACTAAGGTTGGGGCGTTACATTATGTTTACGAAATTTGGAGTTACGTTTACGTAGGCAACATAAATGTATCACATAGAGGTACTATTTGGTGATAACATCAAATTTTCTATACAAATCCTATTAGTAGATTATAAATTGTGTAGACTATATAATAGTAATTCACATAAAGTTGATCTATGTGAGGGAGAAAAATAATTCAATAAGCTATTTAAGGGTAACCTGGATAGGGATACAAAATTTTAATTCATATATGTTTTATATTCTATAAAAATGTGGAATGGAATTTATATAGGTTACATGAAAGTAGTATTCATTTTCTTTATCCTATATAAATGTTATATGAGGACTATGTAAATGTAAATAAAAAATATTGTAAGGGTACCATAGTATTATTCTATATAATGTTATGTGAAATTACACTACATAAGTATATTATCTAAATCATATACTCTATAAAAATGTTGAATGTAAAATATATATAAGTGTTTTGAAACTGTAAATGGGTACAAATATGTTATCTAAGGTTAAAAAGACATATAAAAAATTAAAATTTTCTTCAGATAGTATGTATCCATCATAATTATAATAATTATAAATAATAACAAATTATATAACAAAAAAATTATTAAATTATTAATATTGAACAAATTCAATCACATAATTTTCATAAAGTCATTACAAGATGAAATGACATCCAAACAAAAATATAATACATTATAATGTTATGATAAATTATAATCAGTCAACTCATTAATGAAATTAATTAAACTAGAATAATTTTAAATACACATGTAATAAGTAATAACACAAATAACATTTATAATTATTATGTTATAGAGTGGATCATTAATTCATTCAAGATGAAATACTAGATAGGATCATTCACATTTAATTTATAAATAATTTAAACATAGAATTACATCAAATTCATAATTCCCATGTGGAGCAAAAATAAAGTGTTTTTTTCAATTATCTATGTAAATATTATACAAATATATTCAAAAACATTTGTGATGAAAATATGACTACTATTTTGAAAAAAAAAATTAAATAAACATTTCTTTAAATATCAATTTTGTAAAAAATTATTATTAAATTATCCTTTTAAACATGAAATGGAATCTTCATTGAAATTACATCTTGTAACCTCATACATGTCGTAGAAGGTGAAAAGGTCATTAATTTTTCAAGGTAAAAATGTAAAAAAAAATTCTTGTTTGGAATAAGAGAAGAATATTCCTTTAAAAAAATTAAACGGAAAAGGAGTAAAAAATTAATTAATAAAAAATTAAGATGAAAAAAATTTATTTTTTTAAATAAACATGGATTTTTTTAAGAAAACAAGTTCTCTAACAAAATATAGAATTAATGCCCGGTTTTATTAAAAATATTTTATAAAACAATTTGAGTACCAAAGAGTGGAATAATTTTAAAATTACATGAAAAGGTCATGAATAACCATTATATCATATAGTTATATGTTTTTTTGAAATGATTACACAATATTGTTTCTAGTGGAAATTCATTTGTAAAAAATCCTAAACAAAATGACATTGTGAAGTAAACCCTTGAAAAGACTATAATATTGATATGAGAATAAATAAATTAATAGATTATTTATATAAAATTTAAATCCACATAAATCAAGTTTAAATAAAATAAAATATTGCACAAATTTATTAAACACATAATCATGTAGTATTAACGATAATGAGGAAGTAATTATAAACTGAAGAAAATGAATCGGGTTAAAAAATTATTTACCAGAGGGTAACTTTTAATTCAAATACCCTAATAAGAAATATTTCAAATTAAAACTCAAAATAAAATGAATATAAACTATTTAATGATATAATATATCAAAATAATAAGTATATAAACCACACTAAATAATTAAGTGGCTAATATGACATTTATCTCAGAGTTATAAAAAGTGATTTGTAAATCCACAATCATAAGTTTAAAATTTTTTGTTGAACATCCATTAACTGCCTATATGATTGTTTTAAACATATAAAAAAGTAAAACATAAGAACAATCATATTTATATTATCATTTATTAATTTCTTATAATATGATATTACTTGTTTGTAATCAATCTTTCATCATTTTCTTTCTTCTGGGTGTTAATTTTCATGTATTTTGAGTATGTTCTGGCTTTTTTCTTGTTGGTCAAATTAATTAGTTAATGATTTAAACATATATATAATTTAAACCATGACGTAAATATCATATATATTCATTATATATGTATTTAGAATAATCCATAAAACATAGAGATAGGAAAAGAAATGCATTGTTCATAGAGATGGTAGGTCATACGTTTTGATTAATGCTACATCTATTTCATTGACGTAATGACTGAATGAAAATTAAATTATATGTATATATATTATAATTATAGTATCATATTAATAGTATATATATATAGCATAGTTTTATTAAAACTATCCTTTATACATTTCATGTGTAGCATGAATGAATCACATAACAATAAAGAGGTGGTATTCTACACTTCCACAGACGACGGTATCGTATTCCCACAAAATGGAAAACATGATGGTATCTGTTATATAATGATTATAGAAGAATAAATAAAAAATAAATATAATATATATTTATATATATTAAAAATAGCATATCCATCAGAATGACCAACAATGGGAGGTGGCAAAGGAAAAAACAAACGACATTATTTCATGACACAACAGTATGTTGTACATAAATAATATGTTCATTATCCATTTGGTGGAAGTATGTGTTGGTGTAGGTCAAACCCTTATCATAAAAAAAATCATCATTGTATTTAGGATAATTATGTAATTATATTAACATGGAATAATAAGAATGGAATTAATGGAGATATGTAACACCTCAAAAAAATCAATAGTATTTTATTTTAATTGGTATTTATTATATAATTTCTAATAATTTAAAACCAATCTTTATATTTTTTAAAAAAATATTTTATAATGATATTTTAAATCAAAATTATAAAATATTATTTCCATTAAAAATTATTTTTTAAATATTTATATTTATTTATTTATTGCATTATTTTATTATAAATATATTTAGATGAATATTCTAGTAAAAAAAATATTTGAAATTCTAAAATTATTATAAAATGTAAATGATTATATTTTATACAAATATAATAAAATGATATATATATTCATAATTTAATTTTTATGATAGTAATTATAATTTTTCAACTATAAAAATAATAATAATAATAGTTTAAACCATATATTTAAGATAATAATAACTCTTAATAATATAATATATTTTATAAAAATATGAAATTATATTAAATATATTGTTTTAGATATTATTTAAATTATAAATATATATAATATAAAAAAAATTTAATAATAAAGTCAAATTTTTTTATATTTATATATATAATTAAAAAAGGGTTGGAGCATTCAATGAAAAAACATACAAAAAACACCAAAATAAATAAATATAAAACATAAAAATACAAAATAAAAATGTAATGATGATATAATAAAATAATATAGTAATTTTGTTGAATTTTCAATGTGAGAGATAAGAAGGAAATATGATTATAGGATATATCGTGGAATATGACCTTTGTATGACTATTTAATAATAATTAATAAAAAAAATGTGACATAATTATTTTGTATATATATATATATAAGAATATGATAATTTATATATATAATTTTATCATTATAAATATATATTTATCATTTTTATTATTTAAATTTTGGTTTTATTTTTTTGAATTTGATTATTTTTTTAAGAAAATAAAGGTTTTTTTATTATAAAAATGAAATGATATTGATATATAATTATTTAATAATAATAAATAATAAAATTGACACAAAAAAGGGTGGAAATATTGGACTCACATGAAAGGAATAAACAAGGTCCTCGCCTTTTGTTTTTATCATGCCTAAACATATGCAACATAATAATTTATACAAATAAATTATAAATTGATTAGAAAATGAAAATAAAAAACACCTTCAACCCACATTCTGAATAAAGCTTCATAATCCCGATATATGTCATATGCACTCCTAAGAAGATCTGAATTCATCCCCAAAAGCATCGCAAATATTTTCCATAGTGTCTGAAGTGCAGAAAATATTTGTTTCTAATTTCTAAAAATCATGTAAGGGTATATTTTACTTTATTGAATTATTTTGGTGTTTCAAATACATATATATATAAATGTACAAGTGTATGTACATGCCTATATTTTTATATTATCATGTACAACTATGTATTTTTAGAATATATGTAGTAAGAGATTTATTATCCTCAAATTAATTTTTTAATGATAATTTTTCTTTTTCAACATATTTTTATGGTTTATAAAGGCATACATATATATGGGTATATTCACATGTGTGTATATATATATATCAATCTATTTTTAGTATATGTATGTGATAATAGTTTTATACACACACACATATATATATATAAGATGTTTTAAATAACTACATACATATATAAGGGTTTAATTGTTTTGTTCAAATTATGCTATTATAAAGAGATAAACATATATGTGTGTGTGTGTGTGTGTCTGTATATTTGAAATCACATCTATTTTTTTATAACATATAAATTTCTGAATAATAAGAGTTTTTAAATTTAAATATTTATCTCTAAATCTTATGGTGTGCAAGGGTGTATTTTTATCAAATCATGGTTGTTACATATATATATATATATATATATATATATATTTGTGTGTGTGTGTGTGTCTGTATATATATATATACACAAATATATAAATTATTATTTTCTGTATGTATATATGAGTTAAGGGGTATTGACCTAATTTTTTTAAAAAAAATAATTACTTTCAAGTCTTTTTAGCTTTAAAAATTATTATTATTTTACAAATGTGTTAAATATATATATATATATATATATACATGTGTGTTATACTTTTCTATATATACAAATATATATCTTTTTTCGTGGTTTTGTTTTAAAAATATTTTCATAAACTGATTTTTTGTAGGGGTTTGATTTTTGTGTCAAGCTATTTTTACAGTACAAGGACACACACACACACACACACACACATATATATATATATGTGTGTGTGTTTGTGTTTGTGTGGCCAACGAGCTCACACCTAAGTGGTAAGGGATCCTGCTTGGCATCCAAGAGACCCGGGTTCAAAACCGGGTGGAGGTGAATTCTGGGCACTGTAGCAGTATTGTAGCATTGCTGTAGCGGTTACTGTAGCAGTTACTGTTTGGTACTATAACAGCTAGAACTATTCACCTGATTTGGGCCTTCGGGCCACCGGTTAGGGCCTAAGGTTCTACATGGCCTTCGGTTCATCAAAGGCCTTAGGGCCACGTGGCCGTTGGGTCACGTAGACCATGGAGTAGCCCAGTTCACACAGAACATGCCCTAGATGAGGTTCAGAGGAACAGGAGTAGCATCCACTAGATGCAGAGCTAACCAGATTAGAAGATTGAGAGGGTTTGATAGCTACCATCGAGACCAGGCATCGTGCATCTTTGTACAGGACAATGCTAGTCGATCAGCAATGCAAGGTGGGGATCTTAGGAGATCAATGATACAAGACGCTGGGGAGGGGCAGTTCTAGTGGGCTGGGCCTATGGGTCATGTAATGGGCATGGTATGCCTCGGGGCCTTCAGGTCATGTATTGAGGGTCATGTCGGGCCTTGTGCCTTGGGCCTACGGGTCATATATAGGTTCCCCTTCAACCCTTAAAAGGGGGATTATCTATAATAAAATAAAAAAATAAGGCTTTTGGGCCTATCGGCGGTGTTTGTTTTTGTGTGTGGGTATATACATATACTTATATTCCCATGTGAAATTATATGTCATACTATTATTTTTTGTGCAAACTTGCATCTGCATCCCATAACGTGTAATGCATGGATAGTTATGGCTATCATGAAGCTCATATGTTACATTCCAGGCATCATCAGATCATGCACACGCTTGATACACTATTTATACAATTATGGTTTTTAAATAGTAATTATTACAAAATGTATGAGATTCTCTTAAATAGTTTTAGAAAACTCTATTAAAGAAATGTTCATGTCATGTTATATGTAAAATTATTTTTTAGAAAAGAATGTGTTTATATAATATGTGATTTATATATGTTTTGTTATAGAACTGATAAAATCTTTTTCATAGAAATGTCATAGAAAATGGAATTAGTATGAGGAATAACTCCCAAAAATTATTATTTTTGAATAATAACTCCCAAAAATTCTCCATTTATATTTATTTTTAGAAGTTAATGGATTCCTAAATATATTTATTCATGATTAAATTGTTATGAAAATCTACTTTATGTTTTTATATTTATTTTTAAGAAATATTTATATGAATTTATTAACTATTATAAAACGCCTTAAATGACTTTTTTAATATCCACCCTACTTATTATTATCATTTCTAAATGTCTTGAAATATCGTTTCAATTTTAATCTCTTTTATAGAGGCAACACGCTGAAGATTCAGCTGTTTATTTATTTCCTTATTGTACAGTTTTTTTTAAATGTAAGGTTCTATCTAATTCTCCAGAACCTAGACGGCTAAAAGGTCCTCTATAGTAATAAATGTTTTGTATTATTTTGTGTTTCTTATATATTAAAACAAATATACAAAACATTTATAAATGTTTGTCTCATAGCTTAGGATCGGGTCATTATAATTGGTATCAGAGAATCTGTCTAGGTAGTTTTGGAAAATCAGAACAAATATATATATATATATATATATATGCATCCTTTGTAACAGTCTTTCAATGAATGGTGGGGACACAATTCAATTAAGATGGGAGAATGTAACACCCCAAAAAATTCCTATAGTATTTTATTTAATGAGTATTAATTTAATAATTTCTTATAATTATAAACCAACCCATAAAATTTTAATAAAATATTTTACAAAGATATTTTAAATCAAAATTATAAAATATTATTTCCATTAAAATATATATTTTTTTAAAAATTTGTACTGATTTATTTATTACAGTATTTTATTATAAATATATTTAGATGAATATATTTGTGAAAATAAAATACATGAAAAACTAAAATTATTTAAAATTGAAAATGATTATATTTTAGATATTTATAATAAAATGTATATATATATAAATCATTTATTTTTTATAATACTAATTATAATATTTAAATTATAAAAATAATAATAAAAATAATAATGTGTATAATATATTTTTAAGAAAATTATTATTATTATTAAGATAATACATTTTATAAAAATATGAAATTATATTAATGATTTTTATGATATTTTTGAAATTATAAATATATATAATATAAATAAAATTTAATTAAAAAGTCTAATTAATATATATATATAATTAAAATAAGGTTTGAACATTTAATCAAAAAAAAACAAAACAAAAATCTAATGTTATATAAAACATCAGAATAAAAAACCAAACATATAATTATTATATAATAAAATAATATATTTATTTTTTTGACTTTTTAATATGTGAGATAAGAGGGAAACATGATTATATGATAGATCATGGAATTTAACATTTGTATGACCATTTAATAATAATTAATATCAAAACCAGATCTATTTATTTTTCATATATATATATATCAAAACATGATAATATATATACATATAATTATATGTTTATAAATATATAATTATTGTTTTTATTACTAAATGTCTTAATTTATTATTTTGAATTGGTTTGTCTTTTGTAAGAAATAGAAACAAATTTTTTTTAAAAAATTGAAATGATATTGATATATAATTATTTAATAATAATAAATAACAAAATTAACACACAAAAGGGTGTAAAGAAATGACACATGAGAAAGGAATAAATGTGGTCGTCACCTTTTTTTCAGATGCATAAATGTAGGTAACATAATAAATTATACAAATAAAAAATAAAATGATTAATAAAATTCAAATAATGAAACCCATTATCCCATCTTCCGAATGATGATTCATAATTTTGTTATATATCATCTGCATGCCTAAGAAGATCCAAAATCATCCACAAACTCATCACAAATATTTTTCTTAGTGTCTGATGTGTAACAAATATTGGTTTTTGATTTTCTGCAAATCAGGTAACGGTATATTTTACTTCATCATATTAATTTGGTGTCTCAAATATATATATATATATATATATATATATATACACGTGTTTATACTTGAATATATTTGTACATTATCATCTACAACTATCTATTTTCATAATAGATGTGGTAATGGATTTATTATCTCCCAATTTAATTTTTAAGGATTTTTTTAATATTATTGTTAAGGTTTACAATATTATATGTATATATGTATATATATTCCTGTATATACATATATATATATCAATCTATTTTCAGTATAAATAAGTGATAAATTTTTTATTCATATATATATAATCATTTTATAAGAATTTTATACATATTTAAGGGTTTAATTTCTTTTTTCAAATTATGTTGTTAGAAATAGATTAACACACATACAGACACAAACATATATATATCTGTATATATGAAATCACATATATTATTTAATAATGTAAAATTTTTAGAATGATAAGGGTTTTTTAATGTAAATATTTATCTATAAATATTAGGGTGGGAAAGGGTGTATTTTTATCAAATTATTTTTGTTACATATATATGTATATATATATACACATACAAAACTTTTTTTAGGTACATATGAGATAAGGGTTTCTAACATAAACATTATTCTTAAAAATTATGAATGTACTTGTAATTTTAGCATTCAAAATTGTTATTATTTTACAAATGTGTAATATATATTTATATACATGTGTCTTATATATGAATATATAAAAATATATATCTTTTTATTTTATTAGATTTTGTTTTAAACATAATTTGTAAACCAATGTTTTGTAATGGTTTAATTGTTTTTCCAAGATAATTCTGTAATACAATGACACACACACACACACACGTGTGTGTGTGTGTGTGTGTCTATCTACATATACATTTCATTCCATGTGAAATTATTAATCAAGCTATTATTTTATGCACAAAATTGCGTCTGTGTCCTCTAACATGTAATGCATTGATAGGTATGGAAATCATTTAGAACATATGTGACATTATAAGCATCATGATATCATGCATGCACTTGTTACATTTTTTATAGAATTATGGTTTTTAAATAGTAATGATTACTGCATATATGAGAATATCGTACATGGTTTTAGAAAACACTTTTAAAGAAAGAATTATTTCATGGTATACATAAAATTATATTCTAAAAAACAAAATAATTATATATATGTGATTTAGATATGTTTTTGGTTAGAAAAAAGAAAGGCATTTCAATCGAAAATTTTCTAGAAAATCAAACTACTATGAAAAATACTATGATATGGGGAGTGAACACCTAAGAATTAAGAGATATTTTATCTAAATGAATAATGTCTAGTGGCCTCACGTTATAGTTTTTAATTATGGTATTGCAAGTATCAGAAAATAATCCACTAGGAAATCATTATTTTTGAAGGACAATTCCCAACTATTTTCCAATTATAATTATTTTGATAAGTTAATTGTTTCATAAATATATTTATTCAGAATTCGATTTATATGAAAACATATTTTATGTATTTATATTTATTTTTAAGAAATGTTATAAAATAATTTATTTACTATTTTAAAACCCATTATAGGGAATAACTAATTCTCTCCCTACATATAATAATAATTTATACATGTCTTGAAATTTTACAACAATGTAAATTTATTTGTAGGGTGTACAGCTCGAGATGGTTCGTCTTCCGTAAAGATATGGTATGATTTTGTTTTGTTTTTTGAATTTGAATCGGTTGGTTTCCATGTTGGTGCTCATTTTTATTTTGGTATGACGTACGAACGGTTGTAGCTATGAGGTTCCCACTCAACCGTAAAAGTTGTTTTTTATTGAAAATGAAAAAACAGATTGGTGACTATGTAGTTTTTTTTAGAGGAAGTGTGTTGAACATTCAATTGTTTATATATTTCCTTATTGTATAGTTTTTTTTTTGAAATGTATAGTCTTATCTAATTCTCCAGAACCCAGTCCTTCAAATGGTCCTCCAGAGTAACTAATTTTGTGTATTTGTATATGTTTCTCTTATATTATAAAAATATAAATAGCATTTACAAGGCTGAGTCTACTAGATCGGGAAAGGGTGTTTATAAGAAAGTAATAGTATATAGATGTACATTAAAGAAGTTAACCTCGTTTTCAGGTAACTCTTATTGGTTTATTAAAAAATGTCTCTTTAGATGCCCTTCTACCCGCGTTGAGGATTCGTGGCTGATTTTAGGTGTTTGGGGATATTATTTGAGGAAATTTTGGTCATGTAATATGGATTTATAGGTGTAAATAACATTGATGGATGAGTTCCTTTTTATAGTGGAGAAGTAGTGACATTATTGTAAATATAAAAAGGTAAACACTATTTAAAGGACTTTCTTATGTCTATTTCCACAAATAATATCCCATATAATATAAAATAGAGTATATGGTTGAAATATGGCCATACAATTGATTTTTTACAAGTGTCTCTATCATTTAATCCCTTAAAATTAATTTTATTTCTTTGATATATTAAATTTTCTCTTAACCACTGTAATATATATCAATATTTATCCCTAATATTTTTTTCCAAAAATTTATTTGATTCTATTAGAAATTATAAATTCTCCAGATTCTAAATATGGAATCCTTTTTTCCATATTTGAGTCACATATATAGTAATAAATATTTTAAAATTAATACGATAGACGGGACAATAAATATGGTTTTTAAAGTAAAAAAGATTAAAGGATTGAGATGTGTTTATAACCAATTTTAATGAGAAAAATATTTTAATGAAGGTAATTATATGAAATTATGTATAATTGATATAATTTTACTTTAATACCAATTTAAAATATAATTTATCTTTATAAATAAATTACATGGAAATAAAACTTCAAATTAAAGTATAGTATATTTAACTATTTATCAATAAAAGAAACCTTACAAAAAAATCACACTAATAAAATTTTTACATATTTATTTAATAAATGAATATTTTTTTGGCATATAAATTTAAAAATGTTCGAAAAATTGATTTTAAAAATTGTTTATAATTAAATGGCATAAATATTTCGTTTTTATAAAAATGCATTTTTTATGAGTAAAACTAGATTTATTAATACTTAATACATACCAAATATATTGATAAATATGAAAAATAATTTTTTCAATATAAAAATTACATAATTTATTAATATCATTAAGTAATTATATTGAAGTTAATTTATTAATACAAAACTCCTTTTAGAGAAAAATATAAAAAATTTCATTTATATTCAATTAGTTTATATTTTTATTTCTAATTAATTGGTTATCAATGATAAAATATAATACTATTATAAACTATATGTTTTAATAAGTTAATTAATCTTACATATATCCACTAATTTAATGGATATGTTATATTTTATTATATTAAATAATAATATTTTTAAAATATATTTTTGTTCAGTAAAACTCGGTTTTGCGTGAAATGAAAACTATTAAAGAAACTTTTTGTTGCATTCAATGGAAGATAACTCAAGGTTAAATGTATTAATGTATATAAAATATATTAAATTTATTTAAAATATTATATGTACAATAAATTAATTATATGTTATATAACTTTCTACGTTTGGTGTTGCATGTTCTACACCCTATTGAATAAAAGTTACTCTTTTAGAATATTCGAGCTGTTAAATTATCCCAACCATAATTAGATTGTATCCATGAATTTCAATCTCAATATTTGTAGTCAAAGGATTAATATTTGGGAATAAATTTTTTTAAAAACCCACATCAGAAAATATTTTATAAAATATCCTCATAATAATAGAGAATGAGAAGTACAAATGTAACATGAAATAACATATAACAAGGTTTTTAAATATAATAACATTAATAGAATATGAAAATATAGAATTAATGAAATGGAATAAAAAAATATAGGGAGTTATTGCGGTAATCAATGGAAAAAAATTGAATGATCAATGGAAAGTTGAGGGCCTCAAATCCCTAAATCTATGACGATTTAAAAGACTATCAGTTAAAAAATTATGTTATTAGGATATAATTTTTATTTTATGATCCTTTTACTAATGTTGAAGAGTATTTTTATTGTAAAATATTTTACTTACTAAATACTTTTAAATTTCATATAGGAAATTATAGGTTTTTGTAATGATAAGATCAAATTATAGTTTATCCCCTTCTCGATGAAATGGATATCATAGGAGGAAAAACTTTCTTTTGATGGGATAAAATTTTCTTTTAAAGGATCATAATACCCATAAAATAAGTCTTTGTGTTTGTCTCTTAATATTTTCCAAAACGAATATGGTTAAGACATTATTATCTAAACATAAAAAGTGATACTACTATTTAATCCTTAATATTTATTCATCCATTTTTTTATATCTAAATTATGATAAATTAACTAGAACATCGTGTAGGCCAGTAGTAGGTGTGAAATCATTATCATCATTTAGTCATCTGTTCAAGCCCCAATACCTCACCAGATGCAATGGGTTGTAACCTTGCATGCATGCATTATTTTTTCAAAACTATATTATTATTATTCCTATGATGTTCCTATAAATGTAATGAACTTCCCTAAAATGTGTTCAATCCCTAAATATCATTTTGACTAAGGTTTTGAATAAATTCTCAATACATAAATACATCATCAATTTTATTTCAACAAAAGTCATTTTTTTATAAGGATTAACCTAGGTCCTCCATTATCATTATCTATTTAAATCATTCATAATGGTTTGAAAATAAAATGTGAATTATCCCTATCATTTCCACTATGAGTGACAATATATGTGCATAGTAAGGATCATTTTCATATACCATTCCATGCTTGGGGTAGGCACACATCATGATTTTTGACTTGTTACCCCTAGGTATATATGAGCTAGGACCACATAATCATATAGTATCTATATAGAGATATATTTCTTCGAAAATCACATAATAACAATCTAATCGGAACATTAAGATGTTCTTCTATACTTATCCTCAAATTATTCCTTAGTTTTATGTTCTCTAATATATGGCTTCCAAAATATATTTCCCATGGTTTCTACTAAACCTGCTCTAAAAAAATTGTACCAACCCAAACCTAGAAAACTGATGCCAGTTTCATTACACCATAACATTGGCATACAATATGAGTAAATCACATCCCAAAGATAAATGGTTATCATTATTTATAAACTAGATTCGTATTCGAGTCTTGTATTAAAAATTGATAAAAAAATTACAAAAAAAATCTTTCAAGGATAAATATATTCCATATAGTATATCTGGAAATATCCTGATTATTACGCTTCATAGAATAATGGGGAATGGAAATGAAATAACGGTGATAAAAAATTATTAGTAGGGGTGAATTATATTAGAAGAAAATATGAATCAATTAGAAAAGTCATTATATAAAGGTAATAATTGAAGATTAATTATATGTAATAAATGAAATAATAAGGATGTACATAAAAATATGTAACTGTAAATAAATTTAAACACATTCTGTTTAAATAAAGAGAAAATTAATAATCAATATAAAAAGGTAAGTAACTGGAAAACATTCCATTTAATAAATAAATTAATGAAACACATAAATATATTTTATTGTTGAAAATATCATTGATAATAATAAAAAATTAACTATCAATAAATAAAAATCTTAATTAATGTATTTCATTTATCTGGCACATGAACCACTATATTGTCAGGATATTTCCTTAAGACAGTTTAAGTATATGGGTAGAAAATTGTCTATTATTCATAGAATAAAACTATAAGGGTTTGTCACTAACATATTTTGTCTCATCATACTACCTATGAATTGTGGTGATTACTTTAAATGGCCCCAACCCTTACCTTCCTTACCTAAATCATTCCTCAAATATAAAATAATAAATTTAATTCAAAAAAATGTGCCTTATCAAATATATATATTCATGTAAAGGATATAGAATTGTAAATATATACATAGTAAATCAAATAACATTAAAAGAAAACGCATTATGTAAAAATGATATCTGTTTTAAAAAGTGAAAAAATCCTAGAAAAATGATATGGATAATAAGGAAAAATTCACTTGGAAATTGAATATATCAAGGGGAATAACAACGGAATGAAGGAAGTGAGTACTAATACTATCCCTGTCCAAATCAATCATAAACCATCAAGCATAAGAATGAGTATGATATCCATAAAACATATCCCATTTGAAGTAAAAATAAATTGTTTTTTTTGTTGATGAATAGAAATATTATTAAAAGACATTTTAAAAACATTCTTGGTGAAAATATACTCTTTATATTGAAAAATAATTTTAATATAATTTTACTTGAATATCACTTTTAAAAATGAATTTATTTTAAAATTATGCTTTTAAACCTTCAATGGAATCATTAATGTACTGATGGTGGGTAATCATGCACATGTCATATAGGGTAATTAGAACACTCCTTTTGAAAGGTAAAAATGATATAAAAACTCTTGTTTGGAATCTGAAATAAAAATTCTTTTGAAAACATTTGTAAATTAAAAAGGGTTGAAAATTTTTCCAATAAATAATATTAAAACGTTACAAACATTTTTGAAATCTTTATAATAAACCATTTCTTTTTAAAAGATAACATGTTCTTTAACTAAAGATAAAAATGAAGCTGGGATTTCATAAATAACTTTTCTAAAACATTTTTAGTTCCAATGACATTGAAAATGATACTATTACATGAAAATTCATAAATATCTATATTAGAATAGCGTGAATGATTTTATATTGAAAATTTTATATAATTTATTCTGGAGGAAATTCATGTGTAGACAATCCCAAAAAAATAATATTATGAAGTAAACCATTGAAAAATCCATAATATTGTTGTGAGAATCAATAAATGAAGAGATTATGTGTTTCAAATGTAAATCCACTAAATGTAATTTTAAATACAAAAATATATAGGAAACATTTATTAAACAAATAATCATTGAATATTAATTACAATGGGGAAGTAATTTTTACCCAATGAAAAAGAATCAGATTATGAAATTATTTTTCACTTTGTAACTTTTAATTAAAATCCCATTAAATGAAATATTTAACTTTTTAAAAATATACTTTGAAAATAAAATAATTCATGTATAATAAATAAAAATGGGTAGTAGATACACTACTAAAATTAAGTAAGTGGTGAATGTGACATTCATCTCACTCATGTAAGAAGTGAGATGAAAATCCCTTACCTTAAATTTTTTTTAGGTGAATTTATTTTATCCTCATGTTTAATAATTTAAAATATTTAAATAACTTATACTATAACAATACTCATATTTATAAAATCATTTACTAACTTTATATAATATCTTATTACACTTTTTTAAATAATCTTTCATTATTTTCATCATTTCAAGTGTTAATTGTCATGTTTTTTTGTATGATTTTACTTGTTTATTATTTTTCATAATAATAAAATAATTATTTAATAATATGTTGAATGTAAACCATCACTTAAATATAATATATATTAATTATAAATTTTTTTATAATAATCCCTAAAATTTTGATATTGAAAATGAAATACATTGTTCATATAGACGAAAGGTCGTTTGTAAGCATAAATGCTACTTCCATTTATGTAGCACATTAAAAGAATGAAATGTAAATTATATATATGTATATTATAATTAAAATATAATATTTTGGACATATATTTCTCATAGGATTATTAAATTCTTATTTTATATATTCTATGTATAGTGTGAACGAATCACATTGCTTTTAGGATGCGGTAGACCACATTTCCACAAAATATATTATCATATTCCTACAAAATGGAAATAATGAAGGTATGTGTGAAATCAAATTTATAAAAGATTAATTAAAACATAAATATAAAATATATCTCTCAAAAACATTTTTTACATCATAATTCCAACCATGAGAGGTGTTATAGGAAAAATGAATGACATCATTTCATAAGGTTGTAGTTCGCCTTACACGAAATGCATGTCTGTTACCAATTTGATGGAGGTGTGTAGGTGTATATATAAACCATCATATAAAATCCTCTCATTATATATAGTATAATGGTTTTTTTATATTACCATGGAATAATATGAACTTAATGGCTGGAGAAACAAATAGAACATAGATTCCCATTGAAGAACGTAACCTCATTTTCAGGTAACTCATTTTAATTAATACCAAAATATTTCCTTGGATGGATTTATTTACAAGGTAAGTATTATAAGAAGATATACGGGATTTTGGGATCATATTCTATCATATTTTGGGTGATGGAAATTGCATGAGAGGTGTGAATAAGTGTGAGGGGTGAATTCTTATTTATAGTAGGGAAGGAGTGGAATTCTTGTAAATATATAATGTCAAACACAATATTGTGGTATCCATTACATAATGTTCCTCCACTAATAATAAATATTATATAAATTGGGGTAAAGGTTCTATATATTGATGTACTAGGGATTTTGGACATTTTTCTAGGTCATATTTTCCCATAAGTTTAAGGTTTCATCCATTGTTAAGATTATTTTTCTCTTAAACATTATAATTAGTTATACTCATTTTTCACAAATATTTTTGTTCAAAAAGTATGTTGAAATTAGTAAAAATATTAAATTATTCTGATTTAAAATATTGAATCAATTTTTTCAAAATTAAAATCACATAATAGTTTTAAATTAATTTAAGTTATAATCTCATAGACAGGATGACAAAGAGGGTTTTTAAAGTAATAATATACAAAATATTGAGATGTGTTTATATCCAATTTCAACTAAAAATGGATTAAAATGAAATTAATTTGATGAAATTATTTATTATTTATTTAAATTTACTCCAAAATCAATTTAGAATATAATTTATCCTTAAAAATAAATTATAAGAAAAAATAAATTTGAATTCAAATACAGTATTTTTTATTATTCATAAAAACAAAACATCTTTGAAAAAATACCACAAATTCACCCTGAAGAAGTTTTAATGTTTTTATTATAAAAATAATACGTTTTGGACATATAAAATTTATAATTGTTCCAAAAATTTTATTTAAAATTAGTTCAAGATAAAAGGTGGAAAATTGCCTGTTTAGAAAAATACAATTTTTAAGCATCAAACTAGACTGAATAATATCTTATTCTTGTAAAATCAATTGTATAAAGATAAAAAAATTAATAAATATATAAAATATATATTTCATTAATTTATTTCACTAATTGTAATTAATTTTATTTATTAAGACAAAATTCTTTTTGGAGCATCATGTAAATATATTACCGTTATATTTAATTTTTTTTATATTTTGGATTCTAATTAATTGGTATGAAATGCATTAATATTATATTTTTTTTAAACATATATTTTAATATGTTAGTTTATTCTATTCATAACCCCTATTTTTTTGTCTTTGTTAAATTTTATTATTTGGAAGAATAAAATTTCAATAACATATTTTTGTTTGGGTAAACCTTGTCTTCTGTGATAAAAACAATATAGAAGAAACTCATTATTGTTTGTAATCCAAGATAAATTAGTGTTTCATAAATTTAAAGTAGTTGAATATGGTAAATTTATTTAAAATATTATATATATATATATAATAAAGTATCTACATGTTATATTCCTTTCTTTGTTTGGTGTTCTGTGTCAAACAGACTATGGAATTAAAGTTACTTTTTTAGAATTTTCGGGTTTTTAAAATAAGGATACCTGATACATATGATTTAATTATATCACATATTCACACATTCATATTTCATAGTACATCATTCAGAAAATATATTTCTTTATTATATTTTTCCTCCATAGATCACGCATTAGGGCCATGACTAAAAACTTTTTTAAAAGTGTAACCCTCCTAAAACCCTCTTACACTACCTGAGTGTTATGTATTTCATAAAAATTTGGAAATAATATACCTTATAACCTAAGGTATACAGGTTCCCTGTGTCATTTTCTAATGAAGGGAATCCTATGGTAATATTTTCAAGTATAATATTAGTGAGAAACATATAAAAAATATTAATATTAATGAAAAATAAAACGTCATTACATAAAAAGTTATCATATAAATCCTTTATCGGATTTGTAATATAATTACCCTTTTCATTCTTACCATTTTTTAATATATATGATGTAGTGGAGGTGATAAAGGGTAATGTGGAACATCATTGAAACTTTTACTTGACCTGGAACTTAATTCATTAAATATTTCAATTGTCACATGATTAACTAATAAATGATACCCTATGTGTGACAAAATATGAGTGTATAAATTATCAAATTCCATATCATAGTTGGTTTTCCTAGAGTACTATTATGCAAGAATAATAAATAAGATATAAATTAACATAAATTAATTAGATATATTATTTTACACTAAATGAACATTCTTTTAGACATATTTAATTATAATAAATATATCTATAAATAAATATTTATAAATATATTTTTAAAAAACAAAATGAAATAATGTATATAAAAAAATTATCCAATACTAAAATCATACTTTAAAGGCTTCCTCCATCCAATATTGATAAATATCTAACATGTATCGTTTTCTATAAACCCATACATATGTTATGGATAAGGATTTAATTTACTCAAAAATATATAAAATGAATCCAACTTTATCATTAACTTGATCTATCTTATTTCCAAAATGGATAGAAAAGTTTTATAATTTTTTCAATTTAAAGAAAAATTTAATATATAAATGAATATATAAAATATTAAGGAATGTATAATATTATTTTGGGACATGAATGAAAATACACTTTGTTGTATGCATCAAATATTGTTACACCTATATGCTATAGTAATTTTCTATCATCAATCAATTGTGATAGATAAGAATCAAAATAATTGTCATGTTTTTCAGTATAGAAATCATCAAAACCATTATCTCATATTTTATATTCATACATATCTATGGTGGAAATATGTAGATAACCAAAAAAGGGAATAAATAAAGTTGTCACACAATGAATATGATATGTATTAATTACATCTTTCAATATTCTCTAACATGTTTTTCAAAATCAATGTTTTTTAATTAATTATTTTCTAATGCAGTTAATAAGTGGGAAAGAGTATAGTTCAATCCAATAATCACTCAGCTTTATTTCATCATAATATCTTAACATCATTTGAATTTTCAGTGATTCACTTCAAATGATGAATTATCATAAAATCCCAAATTACTTTGGGGGGGGGGTTACACGATATTTTGAATAAATCATTGTTGGATTTTTCATAAATTTTATATTCTGATTCCCCATATTTAAAAAAATTGGATAAAGATTAAAATTCATTCATTTATCATACACAATTTTTATTGAAATAATGTATCCTTTTATAAAAAAGTCCCATTGTCCAAAATATTTTCTTTCCTCATAATTTAAACATGGAATATCATTACCTTTTGGATGTATGTCTTTAAAAATATTAAGTAATTATTTGATAGCTTTATCAATCCAAAATGGTATTTCATCCAAGTAAACTAATATCAACACATCCAATAAATCTATAAATTTAGTTAAAACTGAGTACATTTCTCTCTTGGCATATCTATATAGTTTTTCAACATTTTTCCATATGGTTTCATTACTTACATAATGAATTTATTCTTTAGTGTGATCCTCTATCTGATGTGGAATGTATTGATCATTAGTAGATCATGAATTATTCATTATTTTACCATGCTAGATCAAGTTTTTATAAATATAAAAATCCACATTGAAAATCATAGTTTCATTAATTTACTAATTACCAAATTTAATCATACTCAAACATTTCATGCTTGGATCAAAAATCACATCTCTATTTTAATGATTTAATTAACACAGTTATAAGAAAAAATCAACCCATTTCTCAAATTAATTGGTAGTTATTCATGTATTAATCCAATTATGATCCAAAAATATATGAAAAAATAAAAATATAATAGCGGAATATATTTATACATATTTAAATTTCATTATATATATATATATATATGAAACTTCTATGAAAATATATAAACAAAATATTTAAACATGCATAAATTTTTATCAAATAATTTAACTGTGAAAAAATATTAAAAATGCAAAAATTTAAAGAAAAAATGTTTTCAAATAACAAACAAATTATAACAATAACAAAAATATAAATACATAAATTTATGGAAAAAAATTCCCTTAACAATAAATTTAAATTTAAAATAAATTTATACATTAAAAATATTTTTACAAAAAAATTTCAATTTGGTAATAAAATACTTAAAAATAATAAATGGATTTGTGAAATTTAAATCACAAAAATAAATAATTTTAATATAAAAGTAAAAAAATTAATAAATACAGAAGTTTATTATAAGGAAAAGATAAAAAATCATGATGGAATAACTTAATGGTGGTGGAAATAGGGAAATTTTTTTAAGGATGAATATAAAAAATAACAAAAAAAACTAGAAATAGAACAAAAAAATATTGAACCCTATGTGTGGGTCAAACAGAATAGGGTATCAGTGGACTAAATAATATGGAGGTTTTTGAAATAATGATGAATGATGTAATATTAAAGATAAATAATGTGAAAATATGATGTAAATTAAATGAATTTTTTTATCAAACTTAATCGGATGTTATAGAGGATCGAGGGAATGAGGGATTTTGAAATATTGATCCAAACAAATGAGTGTTTTGGGGGGATTTTGTTTATTTTTATACACATTTGACATTGGTTTGAAAAAAATGATGTTAATGGATTTTCATTATCACCATTCACTTGAATTTTCTATGAAAACAATATTAAAGGTAAATTTGAAGATCTTTTAACATTAATTTATCAAAAATAGATGTTAAATTATTCCTATTTCACATTCAATATAGTTTTTTAAAAAATTAATTTTTAATCTAGGATTAAAAAAACATTTTTTAATATATTATGATCTATAAATTTGTATTATTATTATTTTATTTTTATCAAATCAATATTTATTTGTTTCATATTTTGTTGTTTTGTGACATTTTGAGGAAACTTTTGTCTTTAGGGTTATAATATGGTGACCCTAGATCCATGAAGTTATAGAAGGTATTTTATTAAACTATATGATTACAATGTTTATTTATATATGAATTCTGAGTGGTATTTCTCAATGTTCATTGATCTAATTGAATTAAATTTTCACAAAAAATTCACTTCTAATATTTCCCAAAATTTAGGTACTTTCCTTCTAATATCCCAAAATCACCTCATCAGACATTTATGACTTGCTCGGTGTAAACTGAGTTGATGTTTGTGAAGTTGATGATTCTAGGTGAATTTGATTTGAATGTATTCTTAATTTATATTCCATCATGTATATTTCTAAAAATGATTAACATTACTTTAAAATTATTTGTAAACTAGTTAATGTAAATAAAAAAATATTTGTTAAATGTTTTGAGTTTGGGTTGATTTTTATAGGTTAAAAACCTGGGTTTTCAAAAAAATTTCAAATAATCATAATTTAATATTCAAAAATTAAATGTTTATATTTTAATGAAGTTGAGTTATTTTTATAAAATTTTCTATTTTGGGAACTCCCATAGGTGATGTATTTTATATAAATAGTAAAATTTTGTGATGCATGATTGAACATTATTTAGAGAATTCCCCATGGGTTTTTATCTATAAAAAATCATTTTTTCATGAAAAAATTAGGATTTTGATATATTTTACAATTTAGTTTTTCTTTTTTCCATGGGTTTTAACAAATTTTTTAATTAAAAAAATTTCTGTATTTCTAAAAAATTCATTTTGGGTTTCCAAAATGTAATTTTAATTTTTTTCATCAATTGTAGAATTTTTGAAAGTATTGATCATACCATGTATGGTTTTATTTTACTATGCTATTTTTTCATTATTATTTACTCATGATTTTATATTATGATTAAATTATAGAGGTGTTTAATCATTTGAGACTTGATTTCATGTATTTTGATATTGGCTATTGTGTTCATTTTTCATTTTTTTAGGGATATGATTGAATTCTAAAACCCAAAAAATTCCAAATAAATACTATATAAATGAAATAATATTGGATATTATGAGGTAATAATCTATTTTATCATAGATAGTTTATATCGATCATCAATAATACTCAGGTTATGGGTGGTGTTCTGAGTCTTCAACAAACATAAGATATATATTGGAATCAAGTTTTTATGAAATGTAGTCCCCCTATTTTCGTAATAGATTAGTCTTCATTACATATTCAAGAGTAGATAAGGAAGAATGAAAATATATTCACTAAAATTGATATTCTCAATAATTTTCTGGTTATATTCCCATTATTCATGTTGTAATGTCCCATTTTTAAATTGTATAAGTACTTCATTTTTCATATTTCACTAAAGGAACGATCATGGGGGCATCTTCAAAGTGTCCCTAATTCAATGTTTTTACACAGATGCAATGATGGTGAATAAGGATATGGGGTTTTATTATATATAACTAGTTCCTAGAATATTTTGGTGATATAATGTTGATAAAATACTCTCAGAAGATATATTGAAGCCTCAATGATTCAGAAATGGTCTTTATTTTCACATCCAATTGGATATTTCAATTTATGAAAAAACCTATTATATAAAATGGTGTTGTGATATTTTGAGATAGAGGTCCTTGCATCTGCTTTCTTAGGAAGTGATGTAGTTCCCTAATTACCATTGAGGCATCCTAAAGGAACGAGTGGAGAAAAGGAGGATAAGGTTAATCCCTCTCATGTTTGTAGAGAAGTTATTAAAATATAATATAAAATTTCATTTTCATCAATCATCAATAGTGAACCCCTGGTCTACTATCAATGTTGAATTACAGACTATAATCATAATGCATGTTAGTATATTCTAAATAAATTTAGTTATTTTTGATAGGTGGGAAATCTATAATGATTTTATAGTGGTTTTCAAATGATATTTTGGAATATAACAATTCGAGATATTCTCTTGAAATTTTGTGTTTTTATATAAATTTTCAATGTTACATTCATTTGTGTAGTTTTCATTATGGGACTTTTGTGGTAATAAATTTATATTTTGGATCATGATGGTTATAAATTCATAAATAGACTCTTTCTTGTAATCCCATAGACATTTGGAATGACTTATATTTTTGGATGATTATTTTAGTAAATAGTGAAGGTGGTAGATGTGATTTGTGATTGTGAATCTTATTTTATCTTGTAATTGGAAATTAATCATGATTTATTCAACTTATAGTCATATTATATTTGATTTTTGATTTATGGATCCTATAATATTGTATGGGATTTCAAAATGGTGGGAAGACCACCAACTGATTGATCTTTTTAATTAGTGGTGGTCCATAACATTTAAAGCCGTTTCATTTTCACTAACGCCCATCATTAGAGAGATATATTGATGATATATAGGGTTTTATGGGGATTTATATATGTTTATTGGCCATTATTTTTTAAAGATATTGTGTTATATGATATCATGAGTATAGTTTTTATTTTCAAATTCACATCCTAAGTTAATAATTCATAAGGGAATCTAGCAAAAGAAAGTGGAATGCTGGAGAGAATTGCAACAACAATAAGTAACTATAATACATTTATTTTTGTTATTTCATTTGTCAATATCATTATTGAAACATTTAAGTCAAATATGATATGTTTTTGAAAAATTGTGGTATTAGTTCTGGGTGCATATTTAATACAGATTGTGCCCCCCAAAATGAGTGAGTGGAAAGAGTCTTCTAGAACATTTTGTATAATAAGTGAATGTTTTACTAAAATATGTTGTTATATATAAAATATGTGAAGACTTTATTAATATATAATGATATGAAAATAATTTTGGGTAGAAAATTCTTTGAAACTATGAGAAATACTCGAATGTTTGCTAATTTCATCCAGTTTCATCTACACAATTTATAGACAATATCCAAAACTATACATACAAACTATGAAGTCAAACCAATTTTTTAAACATTATAAATCATTAATTATTACCTATTAATTTTAAACCCATTTTTAATAATATTTCTACAGGATTTTGACATAAATAAATACCTTACATGGATCATTCTATTTTCAATCTCCATGGTAATTTCCTTGTGGTTTTACGTGAATTATTTTTGTGTAAACACTCATTCCTTCATGATTTTGCCCTCGCTTATAATTTCTAATTCTATTATCCTATGATTTTAAAACTATGATTAATGAGTAATTGCAACTTTGATTGAATTTTTTTAATCATATGATTACTTCAAGTTAGATAATATTTTGTTATTTTAGGGTAACATTCCTTCCCACTTTCTGGAATAAGTCCCCTTTTCTGTAGATTCATTTATTGATAGTTGGAAATTTTTAACATCTCTTTTTTCTAGAAAACTATAGACTTTTTTACCCTTGACAACACTTTTTTCTTAGTTTTTTTATTTATATTAATTTTATTCATATGTTTATCTATTGGTTCTCTTAGTTTTTTCTAAAATCCCATATGGAGTCATGTTTTTTTACTCTTGACGTTCGAATTATAGCTTATGTAAAAGTGTTTCACTCTATATATTTGATGAAATTCCTAGTTCTTTTTCAATGAAATATTTTCAATGAAATTTATATATTAATATTTCTTTTGTTTTAAATATTTTTTCTTAGTTTTTTAATCTTCAACCATATAAAAGAAGGATTTTATCAATCTTAAAGTATTATACAATTAGTTTTGTTGTATTTTTGCAGAAAGGGATCTTTTTATGTTTTAATAGACCATTTGGAAAATGTTGTAAATTTTTTCATTAGTTTTTTATAACATTTTTAAACCGTTAATAGGTCACAAGGATGTCTTCATGTATTATTGAATTAATAGTGATGTAATCTATGATTGGATTATTTGATTAGTGTGAATGGTTTCATTATTAGAAGTGTACTCGAAGGTAAGGTTTGAATTAATTCCATGACTATCATGGAAGGGGGTGATATCTCCAGGATGTGATTGTTTGAGGGTGTATTGACTCATTACATTAGGGTTTGGGGGAACATATTTTGGTTAACCTCATTCTCAGAGTTGGTGAATCATGCATTGATAATATAGGGGAACCTAACAAACATCACTTATATGAGTTATGATTTAGTGGAAGATGAAAAAAGAAGTTTTTTTTGGATAGAAGGATATAATTATATTAGCAATCTTAGTATGGATGTGGTTTCAGGGACATAGGTAGGACCCCAATGAATGGTTCATTGAAAATGTTCTTCAGGTGTGGGAAGCAAAGTCACATTCAAACACAATGTAAGTGTCCTCAAAAGGGTTGATTATCACGTAGATAGATGGGACATCTTAAGAGGTTCAATTAGAAGATGTACTATAGAGTTGTGAATCCCAAATAGGGTTATACATAGGGATCCATTTTGTGACTCTAAGAAATACCAACATTCATTAGGTGAGATTCTACTATACACATAGGTCTTGGTAGGAAAGAGGTACTATGTATTAGGGACAGTGGCCAGTAGTGGGTACACTTTTATGGAGAGGACATGTATCCAGAAATTGGGATTTAGGAAGGGATCCTTGGATCAAGCTATTAGATTCATTATAGGGCATAAAGATAAAAATGGTTAGAGATACTACATGAATAGGTTCACGTTTCATTTTTTTGGATTGAAAAAAATTGTTGTATGAGGTTTATGCATGGTAGGTGAACTGACCAGGTGATGGTAAATATGTGAGATTTGGAGTGATGCGTGAATACTATTGGATGAGTTGGAATAATTGTAAATATATGAAAATTCTATATTATAAAATATCTTTTCAGATTTATGTGTTATGTGGAACCACTATAGATTAGTTAGGATGCTAGACCATATAGGCTTCATTAGTAACATAACTATGAGAAGATAATCCAATAAGATGTAGGAATAATAGTATATCATATGTGAAAATGTGTTTTTAGAGGATGGTCTTGTTAGGACCACCAGGATGTTCATAAATTTTGGTTTGGAAAGTGTGCGTGTAGTCAATCTCAAACATGGGGAGTTCATAAGATGAATTAATCATTAGTGAGTGATTGGGTAGTTTTATGTGATGATTACGAGAAATGTAAGTTTGATATCATCCCATAATATGACCTAATATCTTGGAGATGAGGTATTGTAAGGTGGGGAGGTATTAACATCCTTTCTTTTGGGTGAAGGTGGAGATGTTTTTAATAAAATTTGAACTTTTAGTCAGTGGAGGTTCTAACATTCAATTCGAGCTTCGAAATGTAATTTAAAGGGTCACAACATGTGAATGTGACTTTTACAAATGGGTTTGAGCCATGGTAAGGGTATTAGGATTCTATTTGGTTTGGGAGACATCTAGATTTGAATACAAAACTTCAGGAGGTATAACAATGGGTTTATAGTTTCTTCAGATTTAGTGATAACCAAGAAAACCAAACTATGTGGCCCAATTATACAAGGACATTGCATGAGAATCTATGAACCAAGGAGATCATGGTCACATAAATCATCTTGTTTAAATCATAGTGGTGACCACTTAGGTTTCACATATTTTTTCAAACTGTATGCTTAGTCATGTGATGGGGGTATCCCATTGGACAGTGGCACCACATCATTCACACACTATTAGACAAACTTGGTAGCTGAACTATGTTCCCCTTTAAACATAGTGAAATTAATATTCTAAAAATCCCATATTTTAACCTTTTAGGTTATTTTTATTCTCTAAATTTAATAGTTCCTCATCACTTATGGATCACTATTCTTCCTCTTATAGGTTTCATTGAATCTCCTCCACTCGGGCTCTATTTTATTCATTTTTAATCACGATAGATTGTAATATATAATGTCGTTATTCCGATTTCTAGCATTATTATTTTCTTTCAAATTTTTCAATTATATTTCCACGCGAAAAATTATTCTTTATTTCATGGTTTATAATCTATATATTCCCATTTTTACTCATGAATGGTCAACATAGAGTCTTCTCTTCGATGAGCAGATGCATATGGGTATATGGTAGGTAGTTCATAGATTTATGTTAATTTATACATGTTCAATGAAATTCATAGTAAATAGGCTACTTTGGTGTTTTCATAGTGTGGAAATATCTTATTTGTTTTTATTTTTAATTATTAATTGGTTATACCTAAGGTAAATCTTGTGACTATTTAATTACATTTGAGACATGATTGGAATAAAAGGTATGAAATGGGGTTTTTGTGTTGGTTTAGTAGGATGTGATGGTTATGTAATATAATTTAATGGTGCCTATGACTATTTTAATTCCATGAGATTTTTTTGGACATGGACAATGTGATAATGGGTGATGGTAACCAATAGAATTAATGTGACATTGATTATCATATAGAGGAATTTGGTGGTATCCAACATCCTTGTTGGGAGACATAGTTCTCATGTGTCTGAGGGGGTTTCTTGGAGGTGTATCTTAGTTTGTTGATGAATTTCACTCACTATTGTTATCTAGAAATAAATTGGTAGTAGTGTGTACATAAAATTAGGTCTAGTGAGGCGGTTTCGACGACATTATATTGGTGTAGGACTCAATAAACATTGCAGTATAGGGAATGGTTATGACCATGGATTAGGGAAGATGTGATAACAATAAAAATCCATGGTATATGGTAAGATACCATCTGAAGGGTTGAATCCCATTATGATGTTTTTTATGGTTATAGATAAAAATTGAAGGAGGGACATTGCTCTACCTTGGGATGTCAAGATACCAAGATGATGATGATTTAAATTATAGATGTCTGATGGATGTTTCATATAGTCTTAGTGTGTTGATGAGACATAATTTTGAATGGATAGGTTTTGATAGTGTATTTGGTTGGAATATTGTTTTATGTAGTGTGGGAATGGGTGGAGAACCAAGGTTTATTTTTGTATGACTAACTAGGAATTCAACGTTCCAATCTAGCTTTGGCGGAAGAAAGAAAATTCCATTTTATTGTTGTTGAGCATAAGAATATTATCTTATGTGATATATAGGTATGTGTTATTTATATAAATTTTTCACATATTGGTATAAATATTTTTGTAAGATAGGAATGCACTAGTGGTGGCTGACTGAGTTCATACTCACACCCTATACGGGCCCCTTGGGATGCTTGCATGATTTATGTCCATGATTGTAGAAAAATGATCATGATTTTTGACCATAACTTAGTGATATATGATGTGTTATGTGTCACAATATAAATTTGTTTTAAATAGTTTTACTATGTGATTATTCATTTCCATGTTTGGGTTTAATTTGAAATTTAACATATGTTTTTATAAGATCAGCCCATGAGTAATATTCCATGTTTTTTCCTTACAATCATGACATGTATATAAATTATCAGGTGTATAATTGTCTCTTTTTTACCATTGTTTCCACTATTTTTCTATTTTTCCATAGATTATTGTGAGTGTTTCCATACCATTGATTATTATGAACTTTATTATTATTATTATTATTATTATTATTATTATTTCTAGAGAGTATAATATCCCCAATATCACTCAACATGTCATCGATTCTAGTTTTTATAATTTATTATATTAGCAGACACATGTAAGGTCCAGTGGCACTTAAGCTAAAAGAATAAGTCAAGTGGATCCTGGGTTAGGGTGTTATAGGGGGTGTGATGGAGTTTTAGTCAATTGGGAGGATCTTCTATGGAAAGGGGTGAAATTATTCCTCTTTTGGCCTTCACAATTCCATTTTTCTTATGATGACTTATGGCGAAATGTATGGAATGATCACATGATATTATCTTGAATCCAATTTCATTTTCACTTTTTATAACCATAGTAGATGGAATGCGAAGTATGGATAGTCTATTTGTTTCCTTTATCAATTATATGGGTTTAGTTAATCCATTTTCTCCATTCGGATTATTTTCTTTGTGGGAGTTCCATCGTTCTTATTAACTCTAAGAGGTGAAATTATTGAACTATTGACCACCAGGAAATTACTTCATGTGATTTATTGCTCTTATCACATAGCGTCTCTAAAACATTATCATTTTATTCATTATATGGATCAATCATAAGAAGAGATTATAATGTTCGATCCATGAAATTTCCATCTTTTTTATGATTGGATAAACTATAAGAATGAATATTCATGGTCGATCCATGCGCTTTTTAATATTTCATGGTCTGTATAGAAAATCATTTCTTAGTGTGGTATTAAATTCCATAATTATAAAAAAATCTTCTAAATTTTTTATAAAGAAATACTGAATTAATAAAATCGTTATCTTACTACATTTATAGAATATGTTCACCTAATAAAATAGAAAAAATATTACAATTCCCCTGGGGAATTGGATTAAATTATGGGTATTTTGAATGAATACCTAATAAAAATTCAACAATGTTTTCCTCCTATCAGAGTCAGTCAATAAAATTGAATTTTTAACTAAAGGTATAAGATAGTTTTCTCATAAACAAGTATAATATAAAACATATAGTGAACTAAAAGTAATTTTTTATTTAAAAAAATTAACACCATTTTATAAAAGAAGACATGGTAGACCAAACACATGGGATTATAAATTTTAAATAATGGAAAGAGGGATTTTGAAAATATATAAATAAATATATGTTCACAATTCATACTCTTTCCTAGAAGAATTCAAATAAATCCAATTTTAATCAACCACCATGATTTTATTATTAAAATTGTACTTTCCTAAACAAATTAAAAGTAAATTTTTTAGTGAAATAAAATAATTACTGAAATGGAACAAATCCACATTAGGAACTAAAACATAAATGAATCATAATAAATGTATCATTTCCAGTTTATGGTTCCATTTGATCAATAAAGATAACGTAATAGAAAGTATATATAAATTTTAATAAATTTTAACATAAAAAAGTACATAAGGGCCATAGAAAAATCCCTAAGAGTCATGTAAATCAATCTGAACATGATACATGATTCCTAGGTAGACATTAAAATAAATCAATCCTTGTACTCCTATCAAACTAATAGGGTCATAAATATGTTATATGTGTGTGAAGTTACTCTAGGCACATAATACATCCTGTGACCACCCAACATTCATCGGTAGTGACCCCATAGTAAGTGTACAATCCACACTATGGGTTTTAACATATCTTGACCTAAATGTAGTATCATAGGACTCCCATGACAAGTTAAATTGAGGCGACTAGTCAATAAATAATATGAATAAAGTAAAACTAAATCTAAATAAACTTCATATGATATCATACTTCCATTAAAATAGAAAACCATGCACATTCACACATAGAAAAACACACATATATATACATGAGTATAAAACAACCCCAAACTGGTCACAATCTACAATTGGTATAACAATCATATGGGGCTCAATTGAGGGTATCATGTGTTTTAGTAATAAATTCCATTAAAAATAATAATTGGGATTTCAAAATTGGAATGGTGTTCCATTCCATTACAAAATAATAGAAATCACATATCAAAAGGTCTTAAAATGTCCCTTTACAATTCACACTTATAATTCATTTGGAAAACCAACTATTTTCCACAACCCAGTTTTTAAAACATTTCAGAAAACCATTGAGATCAAATAGTATCAAAAGTATTAAAACGAAGTTAAACTCTATCCTTCAAAAAAAGTCATGAATTTAAATCTCTAGAAATTCCATTTAAAAAAATTAAACCATTATTGGACACCATTTCAAAACATTTCAACACTTTTTATAGAGACATTCATGCAAACCTAGGAAAATGTGGCATGTGACAATCCCATTCCATGTGTCGAAATCATTTAGACAAAAATTGAATTCCCACATTGGGTATACCATATAATATTAACCTCTTGAGAAAAATATTATAAATAAATAATAATTTGATATCACGATTTTCATTGTAATTTGAAAAAAACACTTACCTAGTCCAATAAAAAGTTGATCCAAAACATTTCACCTTCAAGGAAGAATGAATAATATTGTAAGAAGTCATCTTATAAAACCAAATCCAACCTAACCCCCCATCATTTATAATTATATTGAACCCTAATCCAAACTTAAAAAATGGTTAGGGTTCATGAAATAATTAAAATCAATGAGTACGAGTAAAGGAAAAGTATAAGAAAATGAAATTAGGATAAATGCCTATGTGATCCACTTGAAAATGCAGAATAAATCTACCAAAATGAAAAAATAATATATGGAAGACCCCCTTATAATTTCACTGGTTACCTCAAGAAAGAGGGAGATGAAGGAATAGACATGTTCTATAAATTGAATAATGGGAAAATGGAATTCCATGTTTTTATGAAACTATATTGCTTACATGATTAGACTTCATAGTTTGTGAAATTAGGAACCATTCATAAAGAATAAACTATGTAGACAAAACGTGATCACATGGATTAGAATCATAGTTTACAAATCATTCCAAAATTGTGAAAATGGATCAATTAAAACTAATAATCCCTCTATACACTTTTCATATGGTTCTACTAAACACGTTCAAGACATGATCCAACACCCCAAGCAACCAAGGAGTTACCATAATTTCTAATGGTTCTTAGATTGTTAAACCCAGATTTTGAATCATTCATGTGGAATGAACCATGTAATAAAAAATGAACTGACAAATGGATCTATGTTAATGGAACTAAAACTTTTATGTAATTCTAACCGTGGGTGGTCAACAAAAATGGTCACAAGAGGAAATCCCCATGTAAATTTTATTACCACAATTTATAAAACCTTGTAGTGACCATGTGTAAACTATAACAAGAGTAAAAATATCTAGAATTTTTCCATTAATATAAAATATATCCAAAAAAATTAAATAATTTGAAAATAAGATAAATTATTATAAAATAATAAGAATTGGTAGCTTTGTGGTGTCACTATTTTTCCCACCTTGTCAATTTATACCCTTAGAATGTATAATATCCAATTAGAAGTAGTTTCAAAAGGAAAACATTATAACATAGCCATGAGAGGTTTCTGGATTAGATAAAAGCTAAAAAAAATTACTATGATTGAGGAAATATAAAACAATATGTATTATTTAAAATTTATTTAAATAGATATCCAGAATATTAGAGTATGAATCCAAACTATTACCATCAAACAATAACTCACTGATGATGGAGACCCCACAAGAATCTCCCCACATTTTAAAATTAATCTAAATCTGTGAAGTGGTGAAGAATTCCTAAATAATGCATGTGTCACTCCAACAACTATAATTCTGAACACAAATTTAATAAAATAACTGACCATATACATTGACAAAGATAGATAAACTAAAATAAGGTATCACCATACTAAAACATCTAAATGACCACAAACCCATGAAAAATACAAGAACCTATGATCAGGTCACAAAATTAAATAAAAACTATACTTTAGTATGAAAAACATATTATGAACCAAGGAAAATCACACCTCAATAAGAACTAGAATGGAGTATAAATTTTGATTATATAAAAAAATGAATGTGGTGATTTTGGACATGATACAAGATTAAACCCTTCATAAATAAAATTTGATATGAACTAAATAAATATATATCATAATCTCAACTGGTGTTATGTCCATCATAGTCATCGGGGACACACACCCAAGGAAGTCCAACACCCAATTCATCAAACTAAATCCCTTGCATTACCCCCACCCCCAAACCAACATTACCAAAAAAACTATATAAGACATAAAAGAACAATGAGACATGAACATCCATATGAAAACACCACTATCCTTAGAGAATCCAAAATGGAATACCAAAATTACATATAAAAAGTCATCCTCATGGGTAAAAATTTCTCAAACTAAGAATACAAATTTATAAAATAAATCGTCCTCTCATACTAAACCAAATGATAACACACTAAACCAATAAAATGAAATGTATGTAATGTTCACTTCATTTTGATCCAATGAAAATCATATAATATTGAAGGAAGCACCACAGAATATGAATACCCGAGTTTCACATAATACCTATCTAGGAGGAATACGTAAAAAAAATTATCAAGAACCCAACCCAGCCATGTTTCTCAAATTACACTAAACTGTACTATTGTGAATCAATTTAAAATCCTTAAAATTTATATTTATAACCATTGATCCTTGAAAATGAGTCACAAACCCCATTTTAGAAACATTCTCATATTTTAAAATAAGTTAAAATTCTAATTTCATAAATTCAAAACATTCACATAAAATCAAATTTTTATCCCAAAACGATCAATAACTGTTTAAAATGTTTCAAAATAATTAACCACTTCAATTAAATATAAAAAAATAATTTTTAAAACACTTTATAATATGTTTAAAACACCTTTAAAATTTACCATAAATCCAGTATTAAAATCTAAACATTTTCTATGTGCTTAATGAAATCAACAAACTCAAAACAAATTGCATCACAAAAAAAATTTCGGAACCCAAATTAATTTTAAAAAATATTCCCAACATATTAATTTCAAACAAATTACATTTTGAATAAAACAAATTTTTAACAAAAACCAATCCCTATAATAATCATATAAAAAGAAGGCACACTAAAAATACAAAAAAAATTAAAAACATATCCTCAAAAAACTATAATACTAGCCTCGTTTCATTTTCCATTACAGCGATATACTTGATAGGATCCATGAATCACAGGGTATAAATAATAATACCAAATGAGATGTTGAACCATGCATGAATTGACCACATGGTTTGATTATTCAAATGAATGTCATTAAATATTCACTAAAAATATCAAATATCAATCATTCGTTAACTACCTAGATTATCAAGTAATGAAAACCAATATAACTCCAATAATCCTTTGTTTATTTTTCACACAAAAATTCAACCAAACCCCCATGTTAATGCATACCATACCATTAAGGATTAATGCCTCATAAATTATAACCAAAGAGAAATTTTTTATTTATAATTCAAATTCCAAAAATAAATGGAATCTTAGGATTTATCATGATTGGTGGTGATTTGGAACCCAATAATTACCAACCTCCAATGTCCTGAAGAAAATCCTAACTCCACCATACTAAGATGCAACCGAAATTGGAAGTGGGGTTTTCCAAGTGATTAGGATTCTTTGGAAAACCCCATACATGGATAACATTTGTAATGATCTATCCTAGAATTACCAAACACTTCACCTGACCCAGCTCTAAACTAGCCTAAAGGGCATTCCAAATCCCCATGGGATAGTAACTATTACCTGTGTATGAATAATACATATTTGGAATAGCATCACCCTCAATAATTATAAACCAACAATATAAGACTACAATGATTATATCATAAACTGTCAAAAGTATGATCATCTATTTATATCAGGAAATCATAAATAAAAAATAAAAAATAACAAATGTATAATGATTAAAAATACATTAACAATATACTAATATCAAAAATAAAACCAAAATATAAATGTGGGAAATAAAAAATCAGTAGGACAAAATGTTCGATAAAACACCCATGTAAAAAATAAATCGAACAGCTAAATCTTTACTACTTTTGACACATTTTCACTCACTACACTTCATTAATCAAATAATAGACCTACCCAAACCTAGAATAATGGAACATGAAATGGAAACCTCAAATTGGAAAAAGGAAACTACATACACACCTTCACAGTGATTCATAAGCATGATTTGTGAAAAAAATTACCCAATAAAATATCACTAATATTTATATTATGTTTCCATTGTATTTTAGTCCACATCATTATAGCTTGAACCATATATTTAAAATAGTATTTCCATATGTGACTATAAAAGAAACCATATAGAAATCCAAAATCACTATTTTAAAACAACAACCATATTTATATAAAAAAGGTGGAGGAATAGTTTGGTTTATCATTTTCAAAACATGAATTGAATATAACACCCAGAAATTTAATGTTATATTTTTCTGTAAATAATTTTTATTTCTTTGATGGGTTGTTTTACACACAACAACAAGTTTAAAAGAGTGGAAATATACAATATTGTTATATCCTAATAGATATATTAGCGATATGAATATGATTATCCACCTTATAAATCATATATTTAATAGTTTTAATTAAATAAAATGTATTCAAAAATTCATAATAAATAATTACCTAATTTTAAGTAATGTAATTTTAGGCTTGAAAATTGTAATTTAAAAAAAATATAGTTTTTTATGGGATGTATAATTAATTTAAACAATTTTTAAAAACATTATTTGATATAATGGATATCAATTTTGAAATTGTAATATAAAAATTCACATTGGATAATTTTTTTTATTTTTTTAAATGTTTATATTTGTAGTGAATATGAAAAAATAATTATTTTTATTCAAAACTGCCTTTTCTTTTCTTGAATTCACCCAATTAAATTTTTATAAATGGTTTCACTTTATTTTTATCAAATTTAAATTTTCAGTAATCCCATTAAGGTAATTATATTATTTTTTTTTATTTTAGTTGAAAAAATATTTATACTTAAGAAGGCATTATTTTGGAAAACCACTTTCTAATCATTTTACAGGTGTAATTATAAATTAAAATTTTCCACATATATCAATTTAATTTTATAAAATGAGTTCAATTTTGATAATAATCCAAATAAAATAATTCTATAGGGAAAATTTAATTATTTTTCATATGAATTGTGACCTTGGTAATGATTTTTCAACTTGGTAAAGTGAAAATAATGATAAAAAAATGGGAAGAACATTAATATCTCTCCAAAACCTTACATTATCATATTTTATTAGTGATTTTTGATACACAAAATGTTTTATGAGTTAAATAATGTATTTTAATAAATAATATTTTAATCTAGAAGCCCATTATTTACTTTTGGAAGATAATTTATATTTTATAAAAATTTAATTCCATTTTTGGGTATTTTCATTAATTTTCATGGTTGGAAGATAAAATTAGGTTTCATCTATATCCAAAGATATACAAACCTTCCCTTTTTATTATTTAACTAAAAACGCAATGAATACCAATTTATTTGTTTATTTGAATTTCAAAATATTTTTACATGTAAAATAATGTGTTTTAATAAAAACTGCTTTTCATGTGTTTCTGTGTTATTACATAAAAACTATTTTACCACACCTATAGAAATTGTGTTTAATAAAATGGATTTCAAATTTGTAATTATCATGTAGATATTTACATAGAGTTACACTAACATTATTTTAAATTATTTTATTTACAAATAGCCCCTAGTATTTATGTTTTTTTGTTTGGGTCATGTCTCAGGTTGTTTTCAATAATGTTTAATAACATTTAGAGGTTTTTGGAGGTCATTATTGTTTAAACATGGTAATGGAAAACCACAAGATTTATCTGAACTAACATTTCTCAATGATGAGAGCGTCTGTAGGGTAGCATGTGATTTTTTCACACCAAATTGATGCACTTCAAACCATGTTCCCTTAGATAGTGGTTGTTTTCTCGGTTAGTACATGATTAAACTAACTCTTTAGCCAAGCCATGTACCCCATCCAAATTCCCTATAGTAGTCTACATTTAAGGAACACAGTTAATCTTTACTATGTGTCGTGTACTGGAAACTATGATCATGTATTTTTAATCCATTGAAATTTTCATTTAAAATAATGAGACCCCAAATTTAGTCACTAATCACCCCCATTTAACACAAATATGATTTATTTTTCATTAGAGTGTCTTAAGAGGGAAATTGACTCAAACATCCTCTTCTCTTTGAATATATATGAACCATTGATTATTTTTTATTTCCATTCTATATGTAAATCCCCTTTAATTTTATTTCCCTTGATATTCTCTTCTCTTTTTATGAGTATTATATCATATTTTTGTTGATGGATCTAATATTTGGTTTGATCGATCTTTATTCATGGTTTTCCTCCTATATATAATACTCATTTATTATTCATTTTTGTTTCCCATTATGGAGGTGGATTATATCACGTGAATTAATGTAGGTTATTCCCCATGTTTTCTCTCTATAATTGTAATCCTAATTTCATCATTTCTTAGAAATGAGTTAATAACAGATTTAAAATCTGTTATTTAAGATGATTTTGTGTGTGATTTTAAATTCTAATCAACATTGTGAAAACCCCCAATTTTAATAGAATTTATTTTTTTGTGTATTTTGAAAAAAATGATGGATGAAATTTAAATTTTAATTAATGAAATGATTCTATTTTTATTCATGAGAATGTTGGCTTAAAATTAATGATTATTTAAAAATGATTGAATTTTATGAAAACCTATGATTTAATTTCGGAACTAAAAATACAATTTGAACATGAATTTGGGAAATTGAATTTTGGGTGATGAATTTTATTAGAAATGAGTGAATTTTCTAATAATAAAGGATTGATGATTGAGAAGATTTAGGATCATATATACAAAAACTAACGTACCTCATGTATTATGACTATGGTGCTTCATTTTTTTTGATATGATTATACATTCTATTATTTATTTATTTTTTTTATTCGTGATAGCTGTTTTATATAAATGTTTTATATAAAATGTTCACTTAATCATATTTCAATGTACATACTATAAAATTTATTTAAAAAATAAATTTTATTAAAAATATAAAAATTCCATCCCATGACTTATTTAATTTAAATTAAAATTAAAAATGTTATAACTTTGATGGAATCAATTATGGAATTATTGGGGAAACCAAACATGGATATTTATATCACACCATATATTTTTCCTTGGATGTTTTTATATATTTTTAGTCTATATACAGGTAAGGGGAATGTGACTCTTATAGGAGGTGAGTGTTCCTTAATTTTGGGACGTAGAGTGATGATGGTGACCGGTTGATCTATGATCCACTTATCACATAGGGTGTGTGAGACATAATCCTGATGGATGTTTTTTTTATTTTAACTGGTGTCTTCCATTGGGTTTTATATACCTTCTTGTGTTACTTTTCTCCTTGAAGTGTGTTTTTCATACTAATTTTATTATGTTAATCATCCACTATCTTTTGGAACACATTATTCACTTCAATTTTTGATATAATATCAGGTTCCAGTCCGAAAATCCTATGTATCAGGAATTCCCTCCATGAGGGATGGTTTTTTATCATTGTGTCAGGGTATTTGAGTTGGTTCATAAATAATGGTGTTAGAGAAGAGGATGAGTGTCTTTCCATGATGTCAGTATAGAGTCTCAGATATCCTAGTAAACAATAGGTAGTATTTTTCTACATAAGTGTCTATTATGAGGGTTTTCAGTTCAACTCTTGTCTTTGTAATCCTTTAGTCACCCGGGGATGGGAAAAGTTCCCTTAAGGAATAATTTGTTCTGGTATGCTTTTCCCATAGTTTTATTGTGGTATTATTTAATCCCATAAGTATAATTTCCATTTTTATAGAATATAATTTCTTATATATCTCAATTGATTTGATGATATAATTATCCTTTTTCATTTGATTAGTTTTAACAATATATTTTCTGTATCATCATACCACCGAGAAGAAATCTGAATCGGTAATAAGGGATATATTTTTGTGAACCCCACCAATTGAATCCTGTAGTTGGCTAGAATACTATTGAAATAGTTGTACGAGCTATAAAAATCTATGATATGTTACCACATCAATTACTATTTAGGGTCCCATATTGGAACCACAAAGGGATAATGATAGATATCATTTTAGTGAGTTTATTCAGAATTAAAATCATTTTCACATTAACATACTGATACTAAATAGGTTACTGATTGGTTTAAAATGATTTATCTTTTATATGAATTATTAAAAATGAAGTGTGAAACATTCAAGAAGGAATGATGTTGTGATAGATGGTGGTTTTAATTGGTAAATACAAAAATGAATGTGTGTTCAGAGAGGAATGATTATAAAGATACCTTTATGGAGTAGTTCTATCAAAATTATATTGTATTGGAAAATTACATAGAGTTTATTAGTATCCATTAGGGTGATAGGTCTTTAACATGGTGCAAAAACAATTTTTATTAAATAACTAGTCTTTTCAAAAGGCAGGGAAAATTAGAATTTGAGGTCATACAGATTCAATATAGGTCGTTTATCTGATATCTGATGTCAAATATTCATATTATAATTCACTTATTGAGAAAAATATGATGGATAGAGTATTCATGGATGAGATTTACCTAACTTGTATGTGAGGGTCTCCAAGAGTCCCTTTTTCTACTGGTGGATACTCTATTAGTTCCTTTAAAGGAAATAAGAACCATGATGAGTTTGATAGTATATCATGATTTATGTTTTATCCAGATGTCATATAGTTCTTGGAAGAGGACCTTTGACTACCTTTCATTATGGAAATGATGGGAATTCAATTCAGTTTTTACATGGGACGCAAATATCTATAATAATTTTTGTTGATCAAGACACCTATAGATGTTCTTCCATTACTTGTATTCCCTAAAAAGTTTAGTGGTCCCATGAGAACCTAAATGTACTATGTTAATGTCATATGATTTATGAACCACAATATTCCAACCTTAGGTGTCCACAATAATGTCTCTTTATGTAGTGGAAACATCTATAGAGGAATCTGGTGTTGGTCTAGTGACATTGATATGTACAATCACTATAGATTCATCTTTAGTGGCATCCGTTTTTTATAATAGTGTGTCTCATTCATTCATATTGTCTCGCATTGTGATTTTTGAAAACATTTATTTGGATATTTTTCATTATGTAATGGATATTACTTCTCCGCACAAGGTGAAGGTAGGGTATCTGATGTATCACTTTTATTTTTTCATTATTAAATATTGGACTTTGTGGGAATTTTCTAGTTCTTATCATGAATCCTATCAAAATAATTCTTTGGATGGATTGGATAATTTTTATAAGGCATTTTTTGACTGTTATCTTAGATGAGTCTCATTTGTTGTGATTGACAAGTGGTATGATTATATTTTATGGGTAATGAGATATGAGGTTGAGTAATATAGAACCTAAATTTATGGGTATGGGCTTGGTAACATACATGTATTTTTTGGGTCTAGATAAAAATTCATTGAGTGGTAATCTCCTTCTAGTTCTCATAGAATTTCCCAACATGATTTCGTTTGACATTATATTTTTTCACTAATAAGGGAGGTATATTTTTCTGTCAATTTATCACTTTTTACTTAACCCATCAGTATTACTTCTTACATATGGAACAACGTAAATCAAACTACCTAAAGAGTTAGTTATATGATCTATTTGATAAAGGATTTATACAATATAGTTTTTCATGTTGGGTGGGCATGTTATTTTTTCTAAGAAGGCAAATAGAGAACTTTTCCTTGGTGTTGATTACCTATAACTCAATTAGGATACTGTAAAAAAGTTATTTTCACCTTGGATAGATGATATTATTGACTATATTAATTTTTATAATTTTCTATCAATGATTGACCATTGATTTGGCAATAAATAGATGAGAATTAAAGAATCTAACATCTAAAAGACTGCCATTTAGAGTAGGTTTGGCCATTATGAATATCATGTTATTCCATTTGATCTGGCCAACGATCCTAAATATTTTATGGCATTGATTAAATGGATATTCAATGGGTAAATGAATTAATTCAGGGTATTCTATATAGAATATATTTTGGTATACCCCAAATCTCATAAATAAAATGAGCATTATTTGAGATAATTTTTTGAAATATTAGTAAATCAATGAATTTATTCCAAACTTTTTAAATGAAAATTTTGGATTTGAGAAGTAAAGTTCTTACAACATGAGGTCTCAAAACATTGTATTTTAGTAAATACTAAGAAGGTTAATTTTTTCATTACATGGGAGAAAATATATAATGTTTTCAAGTTTGGGATATTCCTGGGCATGGTAGGGTAATAATGCCAGTGTTTTAAGGATTTCTCAAAAATAGATTATTTGATGACTGGTAGCACTCAGAAAAGAGTAAAATTCATTTTGGACCTAACTATTAGAATTATTTTACTGATTTGAAGAATATTTTTATTTCTACAATAGTTTTCAAATTTCTAATGGTTGGGAAGGATATTGTTGTATTTTATGTCAATTTATGTTTGAGATAATGTCGTGTTGTTATGTAGGGTAATCACGTGGTAGCATATGGTTCAAGACAACATAGGCCACACAATACGAACTATACAACCATTTATCTTGATATCACATCCATGATGAATTTATCAATAGTTGGTGGAATTATCTTTTTTGGAGAAATGATTACATTTTATTCTAACCAGAAAATATTATTTTTTATATTCTCATAAAATGATTTGAGCATTTGGTTGATTTGTTTGGTGGATTATCTACAGTCCTTTAATATAGACATTCCATACACCCTTGTTAAGGGAAATGTCATTTTTGAGGATTTTTGTAGGAAACTTGTGACATATGTAATTATTTAATCATCAGAGGATTGGAATAAGTTGGCCTCATTACATAGTTGCATATAGAACATTTGGATGATGTGTTCGATATTTCTCAGAAAAAAATTTTTCTTATGTCCTCTCTTCTTGATATAATTATTTAGTATCATCATATTGATGATTAATCCTATTTCATTAGGGTCCATCTTTATTTTGGGAGTTTATTATTGAGTGTTTGTACTTCTCTAATGATGACATTTGTTTCTAGAACTAGTAAATTGTACCTTTCTTAGTGAGAAAAAAAATGGGATTGTGGATTTCTTTAATTGCGTATGGGCAGTGAAACTATGTACCACAATGATGTTCAATGATATGTGGTAATTATTCTGATGGCTAGTTATGAGATGAGACATTACTATCATTATTCCCCATTGTTATACCAACTATCAGGTCACGACCGAGTACCTAAAACCTTCTTCTTTTCTTCATATACGTCTTGTTCATAATGAAATGTGGTGTGATATTACTAAGGATTGTATGGATGGATTTCTACATACCCATAAAATGGATAATGTGTAATGACCTGATCTCAAAATCCCAGAGTCGGTGCATTATCTTAATACATTGGCTTGGTTACAAGGAATCATGTCGCAAAAGACTAATCTGTTTTGAAGTCATGGAAAATAAGTTACATATATGAATTTTACATTACACATTAGAAAATAAAACACAGAGATGTGATCTTTTGAGAACACCATTTATCCCCTATCTTAAAGCTACTTATTAATCAAAATACACTTCTTGGAATCTTGAAAAATAAAACATAATAAAGGGGTGGGTTGAAATGCTCAGTATGGATAACAATATAGTGGAAACTTTCAAAAATAGGCATAAACATTTAAGGCAATGTATAAAACTAAAAAAAAGTCATGTTAAACATAAAATTATACATAATATGGAAAAGATTAATCAACTAACTCCATTTACTTATTCACATGGAAATTCTACTAGTTGAATAATAACATCTAATATCAATAGATAATTTCATAATGATGGAATGCATAATTCTAGACTTCATAACCACATAGTCAAGGCCTTGTGCCCAGAATACAAATATAATTTTTTCAAGGCCTTCGGCCAAGACACTAGGTTTTCTCATGATACCTACCGATGCATCGAGGATCTATAGCGGGCTCCACCCATCACTTACTATCTCTAATTCATTCCTCATATGAAAAGGCTTAAACATAACAAAAAAATAAAATTAAAACTAGCATACAAAATGTAAATACTTTATCCATAGAACATGAATGGTTTAAAAATAAAAAATACAAAGACAAGCATATCACAAAACCATCAGTACGATATAGAATATTTTTATCATAATAAATCAACCTCGATCAAGAATAATATCCAGTAAAAGATGTTAACATAATTGAGAATGATCCGCTAAAAATATTGAGACGTATATTCTTTTTTCATGAAATCATTTTAAAAGTCACACAATTTATAATGGAATTTATATAAAATATATTTTTGAATCAAATTCTCCCATACTACTTTGAATTTTTTTAATGTAATTAACTTTTAAAAAGATTCATTTCCATATAAATAAATCTTTATAATCATTTTGATTACATGGACATTAATGAGAAAAGGTTTAGAAGAATAAATCTTTAAAAAATTTAAATTGATATTTTATTAAAAAGTCCTATAAAAAATCATTTTCAAACTCATTTATGAAACATGGACTTGGATAATAAATATGTCTCAGTATATACTTACGTAAAAAACCTTGGATAATAAAGAGATTGTGAAATTAACACTTACCATGAACTTTCATTTGTTCGGGGGTACGTTTAACCTCTTGTATAATGACAATAGTATGATATTAAATTATAACATAACAATATTCATATTTATAATATATTACATGATTCATTTTTGACATTATACTACCCATTTAATTATGATTTCCAAGTTAAATTATCATTTCGGGTAATAATCACTTTCTTTATCGTACGTGTCTTAACTTGTTGTTATTGATTGTATCATTTATATAATTATTTAAATAAATCCAGAATATAAACCATGATTTATATTTCATATATATTTAGAATATAAATGTTTATAATAGATAGATATATGAAATGGAAGGCACCGTTTATGGAGATGGTAGGTAATACATACACATAAACGTCGTTTCCGTTTTCATATCATATTGGATGGAAGAATGTGAATCATATATATGTAAGTACATATATATATCCAGTAGAATTATTATTTCATATATTACATACTTATTAATAATATAAATATTTATAATCATCGTTGAATGGTGAACGTGGGAATGAATCTCATCACATCGTGGAGACTGTAATCCGTATGTACGCACGAGCGACAATACCATTATATTGATGGTGAAATCGTATGTAATTGGATGGTATATAATATATATATATTCATTAACATTTATATTTATTATATATATTTGTTATATTCATTACTATACCCATCTAGATAATGAAGTGTTTGAATAACAAACTACACCACGACGTGGAGACGGTAAGTTGTATGTATGAACGTATGGTGACTTTGTCATTAATGTGATGGATAGAATAATGAATATGGTTCTAAAATTTTATAATAACATAATATTATATATAATATATTGGAGTTATTATTTAAGAATGGAAAAAAGAAATAGTATGTGGAATAATAAAAGAACTTGAAAGAGGTGATGAAATATTTACATCTTCTCCGAGTTCATCCTTTTGATTTGATCAAAAGGGGTCCTTAGGTTGTCTCTCGGACCAATTTAAGGCCTCTAGGATAATGGGAGAAAAGTTGGGAGTATATTTGGGTAGTTTTTGGCTGAGCCAAATGGATTTGGATATGTTAAATTAAGAGAAGTTGAAGTACCCTTTTATAAGAGAGGTGAGGGTCACACTAGGGAATGCTTGAAATATTGTTTTATAATAAAATCATTCTCGGATTCTAATGGATCAAAAATGATATATTTATAATATAATGTGGGGATGGGTTGAAAAAAAACACATCCAATAGGTTTTAGACATGTTTGGGTCACTATATTAACAACATATTTTAGATTTAACTCTTAGTTAAATAGTTTGACATTTACCATGTCTCTTTGTATTTTTATGTAATATAGTTAATAATCATACTATAAATATCCAAGATAACCTAAAGTGGTTAATTAATAACATATATAATATTATTTAAGACCTTTTTCTAAATGATAGATTTTTGAGAATATTATATCCATTAATAATATAGTATTTGTTTTAAAAACTCAATTATGTCAATTTTGACACTATTTAGTATTTGATTTTTGTGAAAATCATAACAACATGATTACTTGGAAAAAATATTTAATCAACCATAACATGTCATATTAATGTATAAATTTATTTTAATTCATCAATAGTCTAAAATTACATTTATTTTGATAGTTATAATATCAATTATTTTAAACTTTCTTTAATAAGGTAATTACTGCATCATCATTCTATCATAAATAATATAAATTAATTAATGTCTAAAAATTATAAATAAAATACCATTATGTAGGATATATTTTTAGATTTTTAATGATTATAGATAGTATAATTTATATTGTGTTTAACTCTATATTAAAAATAATTTAGTTATTAAAAATAGAATTTAACTCTTTTAACTCTTCTTTAAATAAAATAATAATAAATGTTCTAATATAATCCAAGTGGACCAAAGAGGAACATATTTTTTTCCTATGGTTTTTTATGGCCCAAATACACTTATCCAATATAATTAGGACTTGTGTTATGGTAATTATAATACCAATTTTACCTTTAATTACCCTATTTACATTCAACTGTGGTAAATAAAATTCAAAAGTTACTATTCACAAAAAATTATTTTCATCTTATTGAACCACATTTTACTTACTGATGTCAAATGTGTCTCATTGATTTTTGAAATTTAACTCACAAAAGAGGTAAAATTATGTATTATTCAAATTTTCAAATGCTCTTAGAAGGTGGTTAAAAAAATGATAAAAAGGTCAATACAATTTTATATGTATAATTTTATTATAAAATGACTCAAATGAATTAAATTGAACTTATTTAGGTATTATATATCTATTTTTACTTAAATTAAATTTAAATTAAATAAAAAATTAAATAAATAAAAATTCTGTTTTAAATAATGATGTAGTGTTTTAATTATTCATCAAAAATTTAAAGTTTTCAGAAAAATACCAAAAATATACCTAAAGCTAATTTTGATATTCGGAATTCAAAAATGATGTCCATTTTACCAAAGTAAATACATAGAATATTCATTTATTAATTTAAAATTATTTCTCATTGTCAAAACAAAAAAATGGGTTTTTAAGAAAGTAAAAACTATCAGATGATTGACAAGTGTTTATGTCCAATTTAAATGTGAAATTACTTATAATGACCTAAATTTTATTAAATATTAAAAATATAATGTAATTATTATTCAAATACATTCAAATGAATAATTTATCACTATAAATTATTTTGTTTTAAAAAGTTGTTTTCAATTAAAACATAGTATTTTTTTACTATTCATCAAAATATGAATGTTATCAAAAAAGTACAAGAAATTTGTCCAAACTAAAATATTTTGTCCCACTTCTAACGAAGAATTTAATTTCAATAAATTTAATATATAAAAGTGTCAAATATTGGTTTTAAAAAGAGTTCACCATTAAATGATGGTAAAATTGCATTTTTTTAAAAATACATCATTTATCTAAAAAAAGGAATTTGTTGTTATATTATATATATGAAACAGATAACATGGAGTTTATAAATATATAGAATACCTAAGATTTCACAATTCAGTTAATACATTTCATAACCGCTTTTTGAATATCTAGTCTGGTAAGTTATGATGCTCTCGAACTTTGTTTTGCGTGTAGTGTAAGATATTAAATTACTTTAATGAGATAATGTACTATAAAATATTGGGGTGTTACATTCTCCCCTGTTTCAATAAATTGTGTCCTCACAATTTGAAATTGTTCTTTGAAAATAAATGGTCAAAAATAGAAAAATAATTTTTTGGAAATCCCACATCAGACATTGGGTTAATAAAATTTAGTCTTAATTAGAGGGAAAGGGAAATGGAAAAGTCACCACCAAATTATGATCATAATTAACAGAATATTGGTGGAAATTAAGGAAACATAATTTTAGGAAAATGTAATTATTTATAGGGAGTAATTATGGTCATCAATCACAAACCAATGTAAAATTTAGGGCCTCAAAGCCATCAATCTATGATGATGTAAAATATCATCGGTTCAACAAAACATATGGTATTAGGGTAATACATTTTTGTTTTTAAGATACCTTCTGTATAGTGTATGAATTAATTTATTTATAAAATAAGAGGGAATATATATATATCAATAATTCACAAGTATATTTTCATCCTTCTACTAATTTTTACCACAAAATCATCTTTCACTCCAAAATATAATAGAATTAAAATATATTCTATTTAACCTAATTGTATAGGATTCTAAAAAAATAATTTATAATTTATCTTTCAGACCATTTAAAAAACTACATTTTATAAACTAGAACATCACGTAGTCCAGTTGTAGGTTATGCACCCTTGTTGCTCTTCAGTTGTAGGTTCATGTCTCGCGGCATTGCTGGACGTGACGGATTGTCACCCGACCTCCAGGTAGTCCTTTTTATGACAGTCCAAAAATAATATCAAGAAATCATTAAACCTTAAAAATAGTATAAAATTTCAAACTTAATCAATTACAACCTTTAGACTTATCCATAATACTTCTGTCCAAACCCACAATCTAATATTTATAATTAATTTAAACACAATGAAGATCCTTTTTTCCATGTAAGAACATGTGAATACCTTCATCATGTAATTTTTTAAAACACTATAACACCATGAATTACCATAAAACCTTATTGATTACATTCATGCTCCCTTATTCCTTATATAATTATTGATATACTCCTTCTATCAAAAAATGTTTTAAACACCAACAATGATGGAATAAACAAACCATTAATCAGTTTTAAGGATATATCCAATATCTAATATTATTTATCCAAATCAATCATCTCTTATTCAAAAATCACTATCTTAGTATTAGATCCATATTAATGTTTATCTATCCTTCAACCATGTATTTTCCAAAAATATTAACTTGCTATTGAGTCACTTTTTTTATAACCATATAATCTTAAATCCTTAATGAAATAGTATTGTAGTAAAATCCTTATATACTCCATAATTCGTATAACATGTACACCATTAACACCATACTAAAATGACATAATACATTAGTGACAACATAAAAACTATAATCATTCTTCTTCATCTTCAGTTGTATCATAATTTGATTATTATCCAATTGCTGCATTTGGGGTATACTCTGATGATCAGGGCATTCATTTGCATATTGTCCCAACTCTATGCAGATGATGCATTGTATATTTGGAACATTTTTCTTACCCTTGCAATCACGTAATTGGTGTCCTTTTTCTCTACACTTATAATAAACTCACATTCCCATTAAGCATTTACCAAGGAGATTTTTTCCACAGTTAACACATATGGGAAAATCCTTTTTCCCCTCTTCCCTTTATACATCATTCTCTCTTCCATATTTGTAATCTCTTTCTTCCCTTCAAAACCATAGGACTCTGATAATTCTTAACTTATCTAATTAACACGTGATAATATTTCTTCATATGATTAGAATACATGGGATACTATTTTCTTTTTAAATGTTGGCTTAATACTAGGAAATATATGATCCTTCTTAATCATTTGATCATGCGTATTTGTAGAATTATCATTCCTTCTACTAGGGGACATTTCTAAACAATGGCTTACACTAGGTTAGTTTATGAATCTCAATGCATAATTCAAAACTTGTAAAATACCAAACATAAATTGAAAAGATTATGTATTTAATATATAATAATAATAAAAATTCTTTGAGGAAGTATTTACTACAAAATCATTCATAATGGCTTGTAATGAAAATGTGAATTATCTTAAGTCTATCCCCCAAGATTGTTATAACCAAAAGTGTAGCAAGATCTATTTCTGTGCACCAGTTCATGTTTGAGTCTAGCTCAAATTGGTGTTTTTTGGTTTTAACCCTAGGTACATCTTTGCCAGAGCTTCCTCTATGTACTCGTATCCAGATAAGGAAGTATTGTTTGGAAAAATCACAAAATCTCTACAGTACTAAAATTCCAAAAAAAAATCAATACTAATCCTCAATGTCTATCTTAGTTTAATGTTCTCTAATAAGAGATTTTATAAATCTACCTTACATGGTTTGTACTAAACTTCCTCTGATACCGACTGTAATGCCCTGACCCTAGAAGACCAGAGTCTGTGAATTATTTTAATACTTTAGCATGATTAGAAGGAATCAAGTCTCGAATGACTAATCAATTTTTTAGTCTTGGGAAATAGATTACATACATAAACGTTACATTACACATTAAAAAATAAAACAAAACATAAATGATATTTTGATAATTCCATTAATCCCATAGCTTAACCCGGCTTATTAATCATAATACACTTCTTGGAATCCTGGGAAAATAAAACATAAGGGGTGAGATCAAATGCTCAGTAAGGAAAACAATATAGCGGAAACAATCACAAATAAGCATAAAAATTTGTGGAAAAGTATAAAAGTAAAACAAAATACCTTTAAACTAAAACATCTACATAATATGGAAAAGATAAATCAAATAATTCCATTTACTTATTCACATGGATATTATACTAGTTTTTTATTCACATGTAATATCAATAGCTAATTTCCTAATGATTGAATGTATAATGAAGGACATCATAAGTACATAGTTAAGGCCTAGTTCCAAGAATACAAATAATATCTTTTAAGGCCTTGTTCCAAGACACTATTTTGTCTAATTAGACCTAACGATGCATCGAGGAGCTATAGAGGGCTCCACCATCCACATACAATGTCCAATTCATTCCACATATGACAGGGCTTAAGAATAACATAAACATTAGTATTAAAACTAGCATAATAAATGTCAATAATTTATTTATAAACCATGAATTGTATAAAAATTACACATACACAGTAAAACATATCACAACACCTTCAATACAATATGAAATATTTTTAACATAATAAATCAACAAAGATCACGAATAATATCCTGTAAAGTATGTTGACATAGATGAAAATGATCAGTTAAAAACTTTGAGAGAAATATCCCTTTTTCATGAAATCATTTTAAAAGTAACACAATTTATAAAAGAACTAATTTAAAAGTTATTTTTGAATAAAAGTATCTCATACCACTTTGAAACTTTTCAATGTAATTAACATTTAAAAACATTCATGTCCATATAAATAAATCCTTAAAATCATTTTGAAAACATGGACATTAATGAGAAAGGTTTAGAAGAATAAATCGTTAAATAATTAAAAATTATTTTTTAGTAAAAAATTCCCTTAATAATATTCCCTTTGAAAAATCATTTGTGAAACATGGACATGTATAATAAATATGTCTGAGTAGATACTTACGTAAAAATAACCTCAGATAATAAAAATTTGGTCGAGGGTATGTTTAACCTCATTTATAATGAACATATTATGTTATTAAATTATACCAGAACCATATTATTATTTATTATATCATACATGATTAATTTATGTCTTTATACTACCCATTTAATTATGATTTCCATGTTAAATTAACATGTTCGGTAAAAATCACTTTCTTTATCATAAACATTTTAACTTGTTATTCTTAATCGTATCATTTAGATCATGATTTAAATAATTATATAATATAAACCTTGTCTTTTATATCATATATATTTAGAATATAAATATTTATAATATATAGATATATGAAATGTAAGGCATCGTTTATGGAGACGGTAGGTCGTACGTACGCATAAATGTTGTTTCTATTTTCATATCATATTGAACGGAAGTTAGTGAAAAAGATATATCTAAGTACATACATACATATATATATATATATCAAGTAGCATTATTATGTATTATATGACATACTTAATAATATATAATTTTTATAATCATCATTAAATGGTGAGCGTGGGAATGAATGTCATCGCTTCGTGGAGACGGTAATCCGTATGTACGCACGAGCGAAAATATCATTATATTGATGGTGAAATCATCTGTAATTGGATGTTATATCATATATAAAGAATAATTAACATGTTATATTTATTATGTACATTAGTTATATTCATTATTATACACATCCAAATAATGAAGTGTTTTAATAACAAAGTGCACCACGACATCGAGACGTTAAGTCGTACGTACGGACGTTCGGTGACTTTTTAATTCATGGGATGGATAGAATAATGAATATGGTTATAACATTTTTATAATAACATCACTGTATATAGAATATATTTTAGGTATTATTTTAGAGTGGAATCAAAAAAAATAAATAGGATGTTGAAAAACAAAAGAACTTGAAAGAGGTGATGAAATATTTATCTCTTCTTCGGGTTCTGCCTTTTGAATTGATCAAAGGGGATCCTTATGTTGGATTTTTGAAAAAAAGAAGGCCTATAGGATAAATGGTGGAATGTTTTGAGGATATTTGTGCAGTGGTTGTCAGAGCCATATGGCTTTGGAGTTGTGTAATTAAAAGAAGGGGAGTACCCTTTTATAAGTGAGGTGAGGGTCACTTTAAGAAACTCTTGAAATATTATTTTATAATAATCTCTTTTTTGTTTATAATGGATCAAAAATGTTTTATTTAGAGTCTGAGGTTGGGATGAGTCGAAAAACACTCAACCAATAGGTTTTATACTGGTTTGGGTGACTATATTAACCTTATATTTTAGACTTAACTCTTAGTTAAATAGTTTGACATTTACCATGTCTCTTTGTATTTTTATATTATATGGTTAATAAACCTACTATAATCTTCTAAGATAACATAAAGTGGTTAATAAATTAAATTTGTAATATTATTTAAGCCCTTTGGTCAAACCATATATTTTTAGGATAATTATATCCATTAATAATATAGTATTTGTTTTAAAAACTCAATTATGTCAATTTTGACACTGTTTAGAATTTGATTTTTTTGAAAATCATAACAGATTGATTACATCGAAACAAATTTATTTAATCAACGTAAACATTTGATATTATTCTAGAAAATTAGTTTAATTCATTGGAATTCTAAAATTACATTTATTTGGATATTTATAATATCCATTAGTTTAATCGTTCTTTAATAAGGTAATTACTACATCTTCATTGTGTCATAAAAAATTTAACTATTTAATGTATAAATTTTTTTTTAAAAAATAAAATTATGTAGGAAATTTTTTTAGATTTCTAATGAATATATATATATATATAAATTTATATTGTGTTTAACTCTATATTAAAAATGGTTTAGTTATTAAACATTGAATTTAACTCTTTTAACTCTTCTTTTAATAAAATAATAGTAAATGTCCTAATCTAATCCAAGTGGACCAAAGAGGGTCATATTTTATTACTAAGGTTTTTTATGGTCTAAATAAACTTATCCAATAGAATTAGGACATGTGTAAGGGTAATTATAATTCCATTTTTACCTTTAATTACCCAATTTGCTTTTAACTATGGTAACTAAAAGTCAAAAGTTACTATACACCAAAAATTATTCTCATATTATTGAACCACATTTTACATACTGTTATTAAAAATGTATCTCATATTTTTGACATTAAAATCATAGATGATGTAAAATTATTTATTATTTAAATTTGCAAATACTTCTATAAGGTGGGTAAAAAACGTTAAACAGTTTAATAAAATTGTATACATATAATTTTATTATAAAATGACTCCAATTAATTACATTGAACTTATATAGGTATTTTATATCTATTTTTATTTAAAAAATTATTTTAAATAAATAAATATTTAAATCAGAAGTTGGTTTTCAATAATAATGAGAAGTTTTTCACTATTCATGAAAAATTGAACATTTTCAGGAAAAAAAATTAACCTGAGCTAATTTTAATATTGTGTATTCAAAAATGAAGTCCATTTTACCAATTTCAATACCTATAAGTTCAATTCATTAATTTAATATTAATTTTTGTTTTCAAAAACAAAAGGCGAGTTTTTTAAAAAGTAAAAACTACCAAAATATTGACATGTGTTTATGTCAAATTTAAATGTGAAATTACTTATAATGATCTATGTTGTATTAAATTTTAAAAATATAATCTAATTATACATCATAACCCTTCAAATTCATAATTTAACAGTATAAATTTTTTTTATTAAAAAAGTTGTTTTCAATTAAAACATATTATTTTTCACTATTCATTAAAATATGAAAGTTATCAGAAAAGTACAATAAAATTTTCCAAACTAAATTTCTATGTCCCAATTTTAGAGAATAATATAATTTCATTGAATTTAATATATAAAACTATCAAATATTGGTTTTAAAAAGTTTTTTCTTTTTAAAGATGGAAAATTTTCATTTTTTGAGAAATACTTCTTTTATATAAAAAAATGAATTTGTTCTTATATTATGTCTAAGAAACACATAATATGGATGTTAAAAATATATAGAGTATATAAGATTTCAATATGATGTTAATATTATTCATAACTACTTTTTGAACAACTATTTAGGTAAGTTGTGATGCGCTCGAACTCGGTGTTGCGTTTAGCACAAGCAATTAAATTACTTTAATGAGATAACGTACTATAAAATTTATGGGTGTTATATAATTTAATATAGGAAGTGATCAATCGGAAGATCAAATAGTCTATCTTTATTCCCATTAGATATTCAACCAATTTTTAGAACATTATAGTCCTTTAAGTGAAAGAGATTGTTAGATTTCCTAGAGTTACATTAGTCAGAGTATCTGATATGGATCCCCAAGTTACTTCTCTTTTTTTGAGAGGTCTCTATGAGGTGATGGGATCCTAGGGTAGTTTGAGCATGGAATAACATCCATGGATATATGTTTAGATATAATGTGCTATACTGATCATGAAAGACATGTTTTGTACTTATGTACTTATTATTATCATAGATTGGGATTACCATTTGAGATTGGTTAATTTCTTATATAATAATTTTTACCCATCATAGATTTCAATAGATCAATTTTAGGCTTTTTACATAGGACCGTGTAGACCACCTCCTTATTGGCATAATATTGGTGAGGCTTCCATGGTTAGACTGATATTAGTCCAAGATATGATGAAATAAATTTAATTGACTTATCAAGAAATTGAAAGGATACATAGATAGTAAAAATCCTATATTTATCATCCACATAGACATTTTGACTATTTTTTGGTGACTAAGAGTTTATGAATGTTTTTCCTCGGTTGGGTCACCGACGGCTTGGAAAATTATAAAATATTCCACCAAGGTTTGTTAGTCTTTTTGAGATTTTTGAGTTGGTTTGTACGGTGTCTTATAGTTTAAAAGTTCCACCTCAGTTGACTTTTAACCACATCATGTATCATATATCATGGCTCAAGAAGTATCTTTCTTTCCCTTCTAATGTCCTGAGCTATAAAGATCATGATGGTTAATCTGCATTCTCAATGAATAAGCTTCCAATTTGAATTGTTTATTTTGTTGCAATGGTTATACATCATAAGACTATATATTTTATTTTTTCCTTATGGTAGCATGGTTATGATTCAAGTAAGATATAGGTGTGTAAAACACCGATGAGGGATAATTGGCCTTATCTCTTTGATATTGAATCTTTTTTTATGAACTGGAGACATGAATCGGTCACCCAATTCGTGCCCCAAATTAATTTATTAGAAAACAAAAATACCATTAAAAAATAAGTTTTAAAGATCTTATATAGAGACCCAATCCTTTTATATATAACATTACATGATTATAAGTATAATTATACATCATATTACAAGGCAAGGATCATTAAGTCTAGCGGCTTGGAAGGATAGGAGCAGAAAACATAAGACATGGGGCTAAAAAAATGTCTTTATTTATTCTCTGTAAAGAGATCAAAAGTTTCTTTGATCCCTTATATATGGATAGGGTACCCTGGGAACACATGAAGAAAGGGATGAGCTGAAAATCAAAGTATGGGAATGAACATAAGGATAGATCTTAAGCACGTGGAATAGGAGGCATGACCTAATGATTCACAAAGAATGGAACATATGAAATCATATCATTTAATCATGGGATCATATAATCATTGAATCATATATATGTGGCAAAATCATAAAACATGTCTTTAGTAAGGGTTAAGGCTAACTACCAATCCCATTTCCAATTTTAGAATGGGTTAAGGCTAACTACCAATCCCTTTTTCAATCACATCTCATGAGACATCACTTTACCCCATACATTGGACTGCTATCTGGGTACAACTAACTAATCATTTTCATGAATATTAATTCCACATAAATAATAATACATATTCAACCATACGTAAACATAATGACCCCCATTGAAATAATTGGGTACCAATATCATGACATAAAGCATAACCAACTAGCATATCATGAAAGTGTCTATGAAAGAAACTGATTAGAACATAAATGGTCATTCATAAGGTAAAATAGGAATATAACATGGTATTTGGTCTCAAACATAACTGACTACATATAATAAATGTATTTTTGAATCATTAGCATTAACACATTTTTGTGATGTTTTAATAAAAATACTATAGATATTTTAAAAAAGAAAAGAAGAAAATATTTTATATAAAAACAGAATTTAAACAATAAGGTTTAAATAATAAAATTATTATGTTATTAATACAATGATGTCTTCAAACAAGTGATAGATTTCTCTTGAAGTTTGGGAAAAAATTAGGGAATCCCTTAAAACTGTTTTTCTTATTAGAAATTTATAAGGAGGGAATCTTTTAAAAGCCCGTATATCCCTGAAAGAAAGTTATGAAACGGTCTTGATAAGTGAATTTTGTAAAAATAAAAAACATTTAGGATATTCACATAAACAGATAAGATAAATATATTTTGATATAATGAAAGATAATGAAACCCAAAAGAACAAAAAAGGTTTAGGTAGATTTGGTTATGGATTATCGGTATGATGTCCGGTGTACATAAGTGGGCTTGATGAGAAAGATTAGTGGTTTCTTAATCGGTTATAAAACATGAGGTAAGTATGGAGTTTTTGTGAAATCATACCCCATCATTTGGGATTACACATAAATGACATAGAATAGAGGGAAACTTGATTAAAAGTTAAATGGAGAGGATTCCATTCCTTAAATTTGTAGTTATTCCCAATAAGTTAATAAAGACCTGAATAGGCAAATTAGGTTTATTAATTAATAATTTCATAACATATTATATATTTAATTTTTTTTATTATAATAATAATATATTCATTTATAACTGTTTTGATTGTTTATGATGTTCAATTTCATTGTTCAAGTCTGTTTGCTTACTGGATTTTAATGATCAGTTCATGATCGGATAAACACATATATTGAAATTGATTGTCTATAATTGAAGTTGTTTTTTATTATTGAACATCCATGAGATTACATGGTTATAAAAATTCAGTTAGTTATTTGGAGTGAAGATGAGTTATTATATAAAACCTTAGTAATAACTTTTTGGTTTATCATGGGGTTTGATTACAAAGAACATGTTTTTCTTTATAACATATAACCATTTGTAAAAAAAGGATTGAAAAACTAAAAATAAGATATATTTCATATATAATAATTTAGTCCAACAATAACACAAATTCTTTCATGACCAGAATTAATGATGATAACAGAAATTGATAAACTATTGTCCTTGGATGTGCTAACTTAGCACATCTCAAACAGTGCTTTCATTTCTTTAAAAACATAGATTGGGAAAGGGGAGAAGGTAATTAAGTATCCCATTAGAATAATAGATTTCTAGTAAATTTATGTTATTGGAGTTATCATACTATCTGGGTTAAGGAAGGGGAGGAAAGAAACAAAAATAAAAGAACTTCAAATAAATCAAGGAATTGGAAAGTGGAATTTACCTCTTGAGACTTCCTCCTTCGAAAACCAATTAAGGGGAGACGTTTTTGTATTTTGAAGATGACAGGGTTGTTTATATGTGGGGGAGAATATTGGGGAGATATTTGGGAAGAATATGGGCAACTCACAAGGCTTGACAGTTGTGAAGAGAAGAGGGAGTTGGGGGGTATAGTGGAGACGAGGAGGGTTTTCATAATATTATAATCATTATTTTATTATTTCTTCACAAGAAAAAAAATAGTAAGTATTCCCTTACCAAAAATAGTAATAAATTCATGTGATTTCTAGATGTGGGTGCTTACATCACTTTTGATTTCAGGAATAGTGGATTTTCACTATAGTGTATTTATACGGTAAATTGATGTATTTTACTATTCACTAAAAATTCAAGTATTTCAGAAAACTCCCCAAAGTTCAAACTAACCATTTTTTGATGTGTAGAATCCAAAAATGAAATCCATTTTCAAAAATAATTTTTTAAATATGATAAATTTAATATTTAATAAAACTCACAATTTATTATTCAAAAACAAGGGTCAAAACATTCATTTACTTATTCTAAAATATATGTACATAATAATTTCAATTGAATATTATTTTTATACTATCATATGTTTAGTTACAATTCATTATGGTATATTACTATTCCTATGTTTATTGTACTATTCATAAGGGTGGGTTACTATTCACCAAAAATTATGTTTTTCTTATCGGACTACATATAACTTATGGATTGCAACCGTGAATGTCATATTTTTGAAATTCCAAACACGAAAGTGAAAAAATAATGTTTAAAGGCCACCTAGAATATAGTAGTTCATTATGTTGTTTTTTCATGTGATTTTCTGACATATTTATAAGAAGTGAATTTTCAATGAAAAAAATTGGGTCATTACATTCTTACCCCATTATGAAATTTCTCCCTCAAAATTATGTTTTACATTCTATGCCATTGTCAGGTGTGGGTATTTTTCCTTCACTGCTTCCTCCAGTTCTCATGCTTCCTCTTCATACCTATGGTTTCTCCGTAGTATCTTGACCCGAAGAGTAGTCTTGTTGCGTAGAACTTTTTCTCTATGATCCAAGATATTCACTGGATCCTCCTCATAGGAATGATCATCCTCCAACAGAACCAACTCTAAAGAGAGTACAAGATAATGGTCGAGTATGTACTTAGTTAAGTGGGATACATGAATGAAATCATGTATATTCAACATGTTAGGTGGAAGTGACAATCGATAGGCCACAACTCTTACTCGATCAAGGATCTTGAAGGGGCTGATGAACTAGGGATATGACATCCCTTTATATCAAAATCTCATGACCTTCTTCCATGGAGATATGCATAGGAATACCATGTCTCTAACTTTAAACACAAGGTCTCACCGATGATTGTCTGGATAACTTTTCTGTCGACTTTCGGATGCCTTGATAGGATGTTAATGGTTTTCACCTTCTCCATCATTTCTATGACCATTTTAGGTCCTAGAATCATACTCTCACATACTTCATCCCAACATGCCTATGTTCTTCAACTTTTCCCATAAAGGGATTCATTTGGTGACATTTAGATGCTTGAGTGGAAATTATTGTTGTAGGAGAATTCATCTAGTGGAATTTGTTGGTCACATCTTCCTTTTGAGTCTATATAACACGCTCTCAAAAAGCCATCCAGTGTTTGAATTGTTCTCTCATATTGGCCATCAGTTTGAGGATGATACGTCTTACTGATGTATAGTTTAGTGTTTAGAGAATGAAAGAGACTTGTCCAGAACATCGAGGTGAATCTCGGATCACGATCGGATACAATAGATAGTGGTACTCCATGCAGCCTTACCATATTTTTTATGTAAATATGTGCACGTTGATCCAATTAGAAGTACTCTCAAATTCTGACAAAGAGATATTTCTTTGTATGACGATACATAATGACCCATATAGCATAATTTCCATTGGATTTCATTGGATGTCTAGATACAATGTCCATGGTGATATTCTCCCCCATCCATGCTGGTATGGGTAGTGGTCGCATCATCCCTTTAGTTTTTTTCCTCTTAGCCTTCACTTTCAAACATTCAAGGCACATTGATGTATATCCAACAATCTCCCTTTTCATATTGTCCCACTAAAATATTTCTAATAGATTTCGATAAATATTTGTGCTCCCTGGTGGTCAGAGAAGGTAGAACTATGTGAATAATTCAATAGATCCTACTTTATCTCTGGATCGGATTGTACACATTATCATGTCCAAAATATGACAACTCCTTGCTCATCAATTTTAAAATAGGAGACTTTTTTAATTTTTAACATCATCCACCATTTTCAAAAGTTCCACATCCTTTCTTTGAGCTTCATTTATTTTCTCTAAGATTTATGGTTGACCAATCATTTGAGGAAGGATTTATTATGTTCTTACTTTAATTATTCACATGTCCATCCATTGTAAATCTATGAATATCGGTTCCTTTTCAATTCTCATCATTGATGAAGATGCAGGATCCTTTCTACTTGGAGAATCTACCTCCTTGATTGCCTTACCAGGATTGTAATAGATTAAGAATTCATAATTTTTTATGATATCTATCCATATATGATGGCCTATATTGATCAATTTCTATGTGAATATATATTTGAGACTCTTGTGGTCAGTATATATCTCACACTTTTCCCCATAAAGATAATACTGCCTGATTTTCAATTAAAATATCACATTTACCAACTCCAGATCATTCATATGATATTTTTTCACTTGGATTTTCTCCTTCCTTGAGGAATAGGCTATCAATTTATCATTTTGAATCATCACATAGCCTAATACCTTCATTGAATCATCTATGTACACCACAAAGAGTTCTCTACTTGTTGGGAGTGTCAGTACTGGTATCGTGATAAGCCTCCTTTTCTACTCCCTAAAATAGTCTTAACATTATTGAATCCAGAAAAACATTACTCCCTTCTATGGAAGCATCTTCATTGGGTTCGATAACCATGAAATGTTCTTCATGAATCATTGATAACACCTAGATAGACCCAAAAATATATGGATCTCTGTTAGAGAAGTTGGTCTGGGCCACTCTTAAATTACCATCATCTTGGGAGGGTCCACATATATCCCTTTGATAGTTATAACATTCCCCATGAATGATACATCCTCTATCCAAAACATATATTTAGTATACTTTTCATAAAAATTATCCCTTCACAAAGTATTTAACACGGTATTACAATTTTTCTCATGTTCCTCCTTGCTTTTGGAGTATATCATAATATCATCAATTAAGACTACAAAAAATTTGATGAGGTAACATTTAAAGACAATATTCATTAAATCCATGAAAATTTCTAGATCATTATTGAGTCAAAAGGGCATCACTATGAACTCATAGTGGCCATACCTCATTCAAAATGTAGTCTTGGGAATATCTTTGTTCCTCACATTTAATTGGTGAATCCTGACCGAAGGTCCACCTTAGAGAAGTAATTGACCCCACAATGCTGATCAAACAAGTCATATATCCCTGGTAGGGGATACTTGTTATTTATTTTGATTTTATTGAGCTTGTGATAATCAATTCAGAGGAGCATTGATCCATCCTTCTTCGTAATGAAGTTGACTGGCACACCCTGCATGGAAGCACTAGGGAATATAAAACCCTTCTCTATATTCTCTTGTAATTGCTTCGTCAGATCTTCCTTATATAATGTTCCATTATATAAGGTTTTTTTGAGATAGGAAGATATCCAGTGATAAGTTTAACTAAGAACTCAGCCTCTCAGTTAGGAGGAAGTCTTGGAAACTCATCGGGTACTAAATGAGTGTAATCCTTCACAATGGGCATGTCTTGAAGCATGATTCTATCCTTTGTCTCAATCATTTGAGCTAGATATTATTTCTCATAAGGTTGCAATATCCACACTTTAGATGATGATTTTAAAGGAGAATTGACTTCCTCCTTACACTTGTATACAATTGGAGGATGCTTTGAGATGTAAAGAGTGATCTCCCATTACTGACAGTGGATGTTGTCGTTGTATAATGATAGCTAATCCATTCCCAAGATAGCATCATACTCCAATAAAAGATGTATTAATATATTTTCTTGGAGTTTCATTCCACAAAAATTATCCTAGGAGGAGTTTTAAACCATGGACACAATGATTTCCCCATTCGTTGTTCTCATAGATAACCTTTCCTCCATTTTTTGAGCTGGTATTTGAATAGTTCCACTAAACATTAAAGATATGAAGGAATGCGTAGAACCAAAATGAAAAAGTATATCTGTTATTCTTGAATGAATAAAAAGTTTACCTATCACCACATTGTTTTTCAGCTCCACCTCATCAGTAGTGATTTCATAATCCCTTCATTTTTTTCTTGGGAGGTTGTCGTTGATTGCCTCCGTCAACCCTCGGCTTAAGGAAATTTTTAGCATAATGCCCATGATCCTTGTAGTTGTAACACTACCCTACAGGTTGAGTATTGATTTGAGCCTTCCTTTCATATTATGCATTGGTTGGATTCTTCATTTCCCAGCGGCAGTTCTTGGCCATATGACCAATCATTCCACATTTGAATCAATTCTTGTTTCCCTTCAGACAGTTTCTAGAATGCATCTTCCCACAACATTTACATGAGGAAAATTCAGGCTTCTTTCCATCATTAGATTTTTTTGATGAACCACCCATGGTGTTCATCATTTTACACCACATTTCATCTGTCCCATGAGACCTCTGAGAGTATCCAATCTCTATTCCATTATTAAGGGAACAACAGACAATATCCTCATAACTGTCAACGTCTCGAATCTCTAAGGATTTTCATAGACTCATCTTTAGTTTTCTAAATAAGTGATCCACCGTTCTTTTTTCGGTCATGAAAATTTCAGTGGAGTACCTTTCAATCCTTGTAAAATTTTTCTCATATGACCAGATGGAATCATCTTCGTTTTTCTTGAGTTAGAGGAACTCTAGTTCTATCTTGAGATGAATGGTTTGAGGAAAATATTTCTTGAAAAACTTCCTCTTTAAATCCTCCCAATCCATGAAATTAAATTCCTTTTCAAACATTGTACTCTTGATTAGTGTCCACCACTGATTATCTTCCAAATCAAAACGATAGACCACCAGTACAGCTTTCTCTTCTTCTGAGCACTAGATGATGGATAATATCTTTTCGATGGAGTTAATCTATTGTTCCGAGTTGATTGGATCAGAAGATCTTTTAAACATGGGAGGCCATTTACACATGAAGGATTATACAAAAACTTGTTCTTTCCTTGGAGGAGGAGGGAATTATCATGATTCATGTTATTATTCATAACTTGAGACAGATGAGCAAGTGCTGTCATGATGTTTTTAGAAACCACTCCTGTCATATCAGGAATATCATTTGGGAAATCCTCACATTTCATATCATATTGGCTTTGGATGGTGTTATTCAATATCCCACAATTAACATAGAAAAAGAACATATAATTTGAGGTCATAAATACTTATCATTTGAGCATAAAAAGGAAACATTGAATATAAAAGGATAAACTTTGTAAATGAATGTATATCCTAACTTGTGATCCATTAGGTTTATATCTAGGTTATGCTAGATATATTTCCTAACTTATATTCTTATGGTATTTTTTATTTTTTCCCTTAATAATTGTTTGTACTATTCTCTTAAAACAACCAAATCATTTCCCCCAAGAGTGTCGAAACCAACAGTGTAGCAAGGCCCATTGTCCTGTACTCGGATTCCTCGGGTTAGGCTCGAAACTTCATGTTGAATTTTTCACTCCTGGGTAAATCTATGCTAGATCCTCCTCTACCTACTCGTATCCAAATAGGTATGTAATTTATTGATAAACCACATACACAATACTCACCAAAATATAGAAATGTTTCTTATAATTATTCTCATCCTTAAGGTTCCCACTAAGTTTATATATTCTTAATCTACAAAAATATCTAGGCCACCCTCCGATACCAACTATAGTTACCCAAGGCTTTTCCATATAAAATTTCATGATTATGAGAATAATTATACATCAAAGTACAATCCATGGATTGTTGATTCTAGTGACTTGGAAGACTAGGAACATAAAACCTAAAACATGGGGCCAAAAAAACTTCTTTGGTTGATCTCCATAAAGAGATCCTAACTTCCTTTGAGCCCTTATACCTGTATAGGGTACCCTAGGAAACACATCGATAAAGGGATTAGCTGAAAAGCCTCATAAGGGAATGAACCTGTGGATATATCATTAAGACATGAGTTAAGAGGCATGGAATAATGATATCCAAAGAATAGAACATATGAAACCATATCATATAAGCATGGGATCATATAAAAATGGAATCATATAAAATTTTCAGAATCATAAAACATGTCTTTAGTACTGGTTGAGTCTAACTGCTAATCTCATTTCCCATTTTAGTACGATTCAAGCCTAACCACCAGTCATGTTTCCCATCACGTCTCCTGAGACTTCACTTTACCCCATGCATTAGATCACTATCCTGGAGCACCCATCTCAAATTATTCATGAATATTATTTCGACATAAATAATCATACGTAATCAACCATACCTAATCAACCATACATAAACAAAAGTATTCCCATTGAATGAATTGGGTATGAATATCATCACGTAAAGAATAACCATTCAGTGTATCGTGAATGTTTCCATTAAAGAAATGGGTTATAACATACATTTACATTCATAAGGTAAAATAGGCATATAAAATGGTTGGTGGTGCCAAACATAAGTGACAACATATAAGAAATTTACTTTAGAAACAATAGCTTGAAAATATTTTTGTGCATTTTTAAAGGGAAATACTATTGAGATTTTTAAATAGAAAAGTGGAAATTCATTAATAAAAAACCATAATTTAATGAATAAGTTTTTCATAAAAAAATAGTGATTTTATAAATAAAAAGGTATCTTAAAAATATGGATAGATTTCACTTTAAATTTGGGTAAAAAATTCGGATGTTCCCTTAAAACAGGTTTTCTTATCAGAAAGTTCTAAGGTGGGAATCTTTTAAAGACCTATATATCCCCAAATGAAAGTGATGGAAGGGTCTTGATAAATGAATTTTGTAAAACTAAAAGAAAATTGGATATGCATATAAAAATATAAGATAACTCTAGTTTGATATAAATAAAGATAAGGTAACCTGAAAGAACAAAGGAGGTTTGGGTAGATATCATTACATATTATCATCACGATGTCAGGGGTAGGTAAGAGGGATTGATGAGAGATAGAATTGGTTTATCATTACATATATCACAATAGGACAGTATGGGGATGTTGGAAAACATACCCCATAATTTGATATCACATAAAAATGGCCTAGCATAGAGAGAAATCTTGTTTAAGAGTGAAATAAAGAGGATCCCAGTCCTTAAATCCGTTTTTGTTCTCCACATTTTATTAAAGAACATAACTAACAAATTATATTTGTTAATTAATAATTCTACAACCTCTTATATATGTATTTTTTCATTATAATCATTTTAATTTCACTTATAACCGTTTTGATCGGTTATCATGTTCAATTTCATTGTTCTGGTCTGTTAACTTACTTGGATTTCAATTTCATTCTAGAACCTCTTATATATGTAGTTTTTTTATAATAATTTTAGTAAATTTATGTTACTGGGGTTATCAAACTATTTGGGTGAAGGAAGTTTAGGAAATAAACAAAAATAAAGGAACATAAAAGTAATGAATGAATTGGAAAGAGGAATTTATCTCTTGAGACTTCCTCTTTTGAGAACCTCTTAAGGGGAGAGGTTTTGGAATTTTGAAGAGGCTAGGGTATATTGGACATGGGGTAGGATTTTGGTGAGAGAAGTGGGAAGAATATTTTCAAGGAATAAGGCTTGATAGTAGTGAATAAAAGAGGGAATTAGGGAGGGTTATAGTGGAGGAGAGGAGGGTTTTCATAACATTATAAAAATTAATTTATTATTTCTTCACATGACAAGTATTAGTAAGTATTACATGACCAAGAATAGTAATAAATGAAATTGAGTTATAGATTTTGGTTCTTACATCACTTGGGATGTCAAGAATAGTTTATTTTCACTATAGTGTATTTATACAGTAAATTAATGTATTTTACTATTCACTGAAAATTTAAGTATTTCAGAAAAATCTCAAAAATTCATCCTACCTATTATTCAATGTGTAAAATCCAAAAATTAAGTACATTTTTCCAAAATAATTTTCTAAATAAGATTAAGTTAATAATTATTAAAATCCATAATTTATTATTAAAAAATTAGTTTCAAAACATTCAATTATTTATTCTGAAATATACGTACATCATAAATTCACTTGAATATTATTTTTATACTATCATATGTATGGTTACTAATAATTATGGTATCTCACTATTCATAAGGGTATGTTACTATTCATAAGGGTTGGTAACTATTCATCAAAAAATATGTTTCCCTTATCAGACTCCAAATAACTTACTAATTTCAACTTTGAATGTCAGAATTTAGAAATTCCAAAAATAGAAGTCACAAAATTATGTTTAAAGGTCATATAGCACATGGTAGTTCATTATGTTGTGTTTTCATTTGATTTTATGATATATTTATAAGAAGGGAATTTCCATTGAAAAATATTTGGTCATTACAGCTTACAATGGTTGAGAATAATGGGAATTCAAACCAAGAAAAAAATTCAGGTAACCTATCATCATCTATAAGGTATCTTTAGATCGGTAATGAATCTTGATAGTTATACTTTGTGTTATATCTCATCCCATTAAGCTCCATACTGAATGATGCACTGTCCATAAAAAAGATGAAAACACCATCACAAAACCCAACACAATATATATAGTACTCAAAATAACAAAATTGATGGTCGAATGCCATATCCTAATAGTATAAAAACACTCACAAATAGAGAAGAGTTCATAAAGAAATTGATAAAGATCTGTTGTAAGAGATGCAATCATAATTTACCAGGGAGACACCCAAAACAAGCATTGGGGAAAACATATATAGAATCAAGTCCATGCATAATATAAAAAAGAACTTGTCACTGGGAAACCAATAGCAAGCCATCAGGTCTGCTCAACATCACTAAAAGACTCAAATCAGATGTACAACAAGTTCAAATACACCCAACTTCACAAACCACAATTGAAGAAAAAATCATCTAATAACAGAATGAGGTATGTCTGGGGATCATTTACATGGAACATTATTGAAAATGAAGTATGTAGCCTTATAAAACTCTTATACCTCCTTGATTAACACTCTATTTCAGAGATCAATATTTGTATTAGTTGAATTATGAAAAAGTAAGGAGTTTATATTACTGAAAATAGTTGTAAGTAGGTTAGGGAAAACTATTTAATTTATCCTAGAAATTTTTTTGCCAAATTTATGTGGTATTTAGGGTTGAAAAGATTAAATAAAATTTTGAAAAAATCTTACAACCACCCATTAAAACCATGGACCCCTATATAGTGGGTGTTTTATATATTTTGGTATGGTTAAATTAACTATATGGAAAAATATACACCCAATCTAAAAGCCCAATAAGACTGTAATATTAAGGCACATGGTTACTTCAATCCTTGTTTCCCATATAAGAAACTGTGCATACGGATTTATAATCCCCGAAATTTAATTTTGAAAATTTTAGGACACTTGTTTTAAATCCTAATAACCTACATTAGACCCTAATATGAATCATTATCTTTATATTTTGTCAAGAGGAGAAATTGACACTACCGACTTATTTTCTTTATAGATATAACCACAAGTGATTGTGGTTGATATCCTTCTTTTATGTAAATCCCCACTCATTGTGTTTATCCAAATATAATCTTATACCCTTCATAGAGAGTGACATATCATCATTTTATTGATGGATATAAACATTTATTTTATGGATTTTGATTCTAGGTTTTCTTCCTTTACCTCATTCACTATTATTCTTCTTTTTCCATTCTTTTAGTTGGTATAAATTTAACCACATTATTATGGTTGGACGTTCTATAAGGCATTATCCAATAATTGAAATAAGAATTTATTTGATTAATTTGAAATTATTTTTTTATTTTTTTTAAACTCATGGATTTTAGATAATTTTATATATGATTTTAAAAGAGAATATAAATTGTAAAATAAATAAATCTCAATGGAATTAGGATTATTGGGTGGATTTTCAGAGAAAAAATGATGCCTTGACTTCAAATTATATTTGATGAAATTATTTAATGATTATTATACAGAAAACTGACATCATATTAATGATGATTTGAAAGGGGAATAATTAAATAATAGCCTATGATTTTGTTTTGAAACTGAAGAGGTGCGTTGAACCTAAAATTGGGAAATTGAATAATGATTGCTAATTTTTTTTGGAATAAAATAATTTCCCTTGAATGAATGAAATATTGAGTGATTGAAGCACATGTGATCTTGAGTACTTTTTAGAAAATAAAAATTGGATTTCTTGGACATATAATCTATAGAAACGCATTGACGATGAAAACATTAATGACACAATGCTTTAAATTAATTTATAGTAATGGTAACCAAATGGGTTTTGATTTATTATTATGATGGATTAAGATGTAAGGAGTCTACAAAAATATGTGGGACATGATGATGATTGACATGTGTGATGATACTCTATCTAGAAACAAACATAACTCATGGATTATTACCACGGTGCTTTTTTGGTTTAATTATGAATTCCATTGTTTATAGAATTATTTCATTCATTCACTCATTTTTTTATAAATTATTTCTTTAAAATGTTGATTTAAGACTATTTTTAGGTTCCATTTATGTTATTTATTTTAAATCTTGTTTCTCATAGAAATATATAAATTACATTCCATGTAATTTTTTATTTTATTTGAGATAATAAATGACTTAATTGTTAAGGAATTGATTATAGAATGCTCAGTGAGACCCTACTGGGATACTTATCTCAAACTATACCTTTTCAATTTATTTTTTATATATTTTATTATGCTAGTTCCATTTAAAGTGAATGAACCTCTTAGAGGTGGCAAGTGTGCTTGACTCATTTTAAAATGATTACATCACTTGTGGGTACATGTGGACTACCACATCCACCAAGAAATGTGATTCATTTTATGTTCACTACTACAAATAGAGCTTTTAAATTTTCTAGAAAACCCATTTAATAGTGTAAGAAAATATTTTCTAATCTCAGTGATGTTAAGGGGGTTCCCTTTAACATGGTTAAAAAAACTGAGGAAGGGTGTCCCTTATCTACACTAAAAAAGCATTAAAAAAGCCACTCCTTTATCTGTTTTATTTTTGCACAGATAAAAGATAATTTTTATCAAAGATATTTTTAGAGCTAATAATTGACCACTTTACAAGTGCTCTAAATAGAAATGATAATGGTGGAATTTGTCTTCACATAAAATAGAGCTGATAAAGGCCTAGATTCTTTTGGTGTGATATTTATATAAAAACACACCCATTAGCAGCACATTCACATATAAACAGGACACCCACCAGCATCATCGAAACATCACACACACCACCTACAAGAAACAACACATACCTAAAACACACAAGAATAAAGCAACACACACAACAGCACACAAAAGAAAAAAATATTGCGCAAGAGGGTTTGGAAAACATTACTATAAACATTTAAAGTATTGTTTTATATAGTTACAGAAACTGTTATCCAAAAAAAGGTTAAAAAAATTATTTTTTCATCCTTTGAAATCTGTGATACCCTCTCAAAATTATCTTCACATGGTAATAGTTGCTAAAAAATCATCCCAACTACAAAAAAAAAGATCCACCTATAAAAGAGAAAAAAATAATCAGTTGGTATTACTATAAATAAATAAATTAAACATGAATGTAAAAGTACAAATTAAAAAAATTCATCTTTTTAATAAAAAGTCACATTTGGAGTTATACAGGTCACACTGTGTGTCGTAGTCAGGTGGTGTTGATTCCTAAATGCCACAAATGAATTATGGATTGTTTTTTCTAAAATATCAAAATAATAGAATAGTTTTATTGGTTTTGAGTTTTTCCATTGTATTCTTACTAAAATTAATATTAAATTTAAATGAAATATTTAGATTTATAACGGTCAACTAGTTGATCATAATGTAGTGTGGTTGATTTATACATGTTAAAAATGACTCATAGATTATTGTTCTAAAGTATAGAAAATTTCCAAATGGGTTTTCTCTGTTTTAAGTATGACAGTTGTGTTTTTTTTACTAAAATGGAATTTCAAACTAGAAACACCCATTTTGATAAATACTTGTTACATAATTCATTGGTTTTAGGTGAGACAACTTCAAAAATTCAAAAAAGGACTTATGAATCCCACTCTTAAATTATGAACATAATCAGAGGAAATTTTCTTGGTTTTCAGTGTGTGAAACATTTTGAGCTAAAATATCAATTTTAAGCAAATAAAAGACACTTTTAGTCCTACTATTCACATCATGCATCAGATTGATGTGAAGTTGATTCTTATACACCATAAATGACTCATGGATCAAATTCATAATCTATCAAAACAATCCATATGTTTTTCATGGTTTTAAGTATGTCACTTTTTTTAACTTAAATTAATATTAATTTACAATAAGAACACATTGGTATTTATACTGGTCACATCATTCATCGAATTGAGGTTTTGATGATTCCTACATGTCAAAAATTTCTCAGCGATCATTGTTCAAATGTATCAAAAGAATATGAATGGTTATTCTAGGTTTTCAGTATGATAGTTGTGTTTTTTAATAAAATAACCTTTCAAACCAGAAACACCCATTTTGAGTCATAATAGTTACATCATGCGTTAGTTTGTGGGGAGACTACATCATACACATCACAATTCGTAACACCCCATGATTTCATAGTATGTTATTTCATTAATGTAATTCAATAACTTGTCCTACACGCAACACTGATTTCAAGCGCACCACGACATACAAAACTAGCTGTTCAAAAGCGGTTTTGAGTAGTATTAACTAAATTTTGAATTTTATATTATCATTATAATATTATAATCCATATAATGAGTGTATTAGATATAATATAAGAACAAATTTATTTTTTCAGATAAAAAAGTATTTTTTTTAATGTAATATTACACCCTTTTAATGGAGAACCCTTTTTGAATCCAATATTTGAAACTTGTATATATTAAATTTGATAAAATAAACTTATTCTTTATAGTAAAAACATAAAAATTTAGTTTTGCTAAATTTTTGGGGTTTTTTTGATAACTTTCATATTTGGGTGAATAGTGAAAAATACTAAATTTAACCTGAAAACAACTATTTTAATCAAAATAATTTATAGTGTTCAATATATAAATTTTAATGGTTTATAAGTAAAATTATATTACAATTTTACCATTTAATCCAATTTTGGTCATCGGAAGTAATTTCACTTAGAAATTGGACAAAAACAAGTGTCAATGAATTGGTAGTTATTATTTCTTAAAATATGCTTTTTGGTTTTGACAATGAGAATAAATTTTAAATTAATAAATTAAATTTCTATGTTTTCAATTTGGTAAAATAGACTTTATTTTTGAATTTCGAATATCAAAATTATCTTAGGGTGAATTTTTGGTATGTTTCTGAAAACATTCAATTTTTTATGAATAGTGAAAAACACTCCGTTATTGGTTAAAACTGACTTTTCATTTTAATAATTATTTATTTTATTTAAATTTATTTTATGTCAAAATAGAAACATAATACCTATATAATTTCAATTAAATTCATTTGATTCATTTTATAATAATTTTTTATATATAAAAATTTTATTGAAATTTTACCGTCTTTTACCCACCTCCTAGGAGCATTTGCAAATTTGAATAAAACGTAATTTTACTGCTTATTTGAATTGAATATAAAAAATCTAAGAGACAAAATTGATATAATTAAGTAAAATTTGGTTCAATAAGATAAAAATAATTTTTGGTGAATAATAACTTTTGACTTTTATTTACCACGGTTAAAATTAAATATGGTAATTAAATGTAAAAATGATATTATTATTACCCTAAAAAAATTTCCTAATTCTATTGGATAAGTGTAAACAAACATAAAACAACCTTCGGAATAAAATATGATCCTTTAGGTCAACATGGATTAGATTAGGACATTCATTATTATTTAATTCAAAGAAGAGTTAAAAGTGTTAAAATCAAAGTGTAATAACTAAACCATTTTTAATATAGGGTTATACATAAGATAAATTCAACAATAAATATTACATAGAAATCCAAAACAATTTATTTCTTAATGGTATTTTATTTATAATTTTTAAAAATTAAATAATTTAACTTATTTATGACACAATGATGATGCAGTGATTACCTTATTAATGAAATATTAAAATAATTGATATTATAAATACCCAAATAAATGTAATGTGAGAGTTTTTATGAATTAAAATAATTTTATAGGTTAATATAAAATATTAAGGTTGATTAAATTAATTTTTTTTGAAATAATAATTCTTTCATGAATTTACAAAAATCAAAATACCAAATAGTTTCAAAATTGACATAAAAGAGTTTTTAAAACAAATATTATATTATTAATTTGTATTTTATTCCTAAGAATATAAAGCTCGGCCAAAGGGCATAAATACTATTATATATTTCATTAATGAACCATTTTGGGTTCTCTTGGAAGTTTATAGTATGTTTATTAACCATATAACAAAAAACAATACAAAGAGACATTTTAAATGTCAAACTATTTAACTAAGAGTTAAATCTAAGTGAATTGTTAATATAGTGACCCAAACCAATATAAATAATATTGGTTTAGTGGATTTCAACCCATTAACACCTTATCCTTTAAATAATTCTTTTTTGGAGCCGTTAGATACCGAAATTGAATTTATTGGTAAATAATATTTTAGGTTTTTCCTAAGATGCCTCTCACCCCTCTTATAAAATGGCACTTCCCCTTCTCTCAAATTCACACCTCCAAAGCAATTTGTATCTTCCAAACCCTTCCAAAATATCCTACCAACAATCCTAACTTCATCCTAGAGGACTTTGTTTGGTCATAATGTCAACCTATGGATCCCTTTTGATCAAATCAAAAGGAAGAACCCGAAGAAGAGGTAATGATTTCACCACCATCTTTCAAGTTCTTTTCTACTTCCACATACTCTATCTTTTTTATTACCATACCAAGAAAATAACTATAGTACCTTATATGTACTTTGATGTTATTATAAATATGGAACAACCATACTCATTATTCTATCCATCTTATGAATGATAATTTCACTATGCATGCATACGTACGACTCACCATCTCCACGTCGTGGTGTAATTTATTATTCAACACTATGTTATTTGGATTGATATAATAATGAGTAATATATATAGACATAATGAAAATAACATGATAATTACTCTATAAATTTAATATACCATCCAATTCCAGAAATTTAGGTAAATGAAATTGTCGCTCGTGCGTACGTATAGATTACCGTCTCCATGATGCGATGAGATTCATTTCCCCATTCCCCATCAATCGATGATTATAAATACATATTACTAAAAAGTATGTAATATATGGAATAATAATGCTACCATAGAAATATATACATATATATATATATCTATGTATTTATGTATTTATGTATGTATTTATTTACTTACATATACCCTATTCATTTACTTCTGTTCAATGCGATATGAAATCAAAAACAACGTTTATGCGTACGTATGGCCTACCATCTCCATAAACGATGTTTTCCATTTCATATATCTATCCATTATAAATATTTCTATTCAAAATATATGTGATATATAAATCAAGGTTTATATTCTAGATTTATTTAAATAATGGTCTAAATGATATGTTCATCAATAACAAGTTAAAATATGTACGATTAAGAAAGTGATTATTACCCTAAATGTTAATTTAACATGAAAATAATTGTTAAATGGGTAGTATAAATCCATATATGAATCATTTATGATATAGTAAATATTAATATGGTTATGTTATAATCTAATAACATACAATGGTCATTATACAAGGGGTTAAACATACCCTCGACCAATGGAAAGTTCAAGGTAAGGGTTAATTCCTCAATCTCATTATTTTCTGAGGATGTTTATGTGTAAGTATTTTATGGTACATGTTTATTATCCATGTCCATGTTTCATAAAAGAAATTTCAAAAAGATTATTTTAAGGTAATATTTAACTAAAAAATAATTTTAAATGTTTTAAATATTTATTCTTCTAAATCATTCTCATTAATGTCCATGTTTTCAAAATGGGTTTTAAGGATTTATTTATATATATATGAATGTTTTTTTAAATGGAAATTCCTTTAAAATGTTTCGAAGTGTTATAGGGCACATTTATTCCAAAATGTTTTTAAATGTATTCTTCTCAAAATTGTTTTACTTATAAATGTTTTCATGAAAAAGGGGTATTTCTCTCATTTCATTTTACTGATCATTTTCATCTATGTCAACATCTATTGAGGGATTTTAAAAATGTTTGAATTTGATTTGTTATAGATACAGAATTACCTTTTTTATTGAAGGTATTGTGATATGATTGACTATGGATGTGATATTTTTATACCATTCATGGCTTATGGTTAAAGTATTGAAATTTTTTATGATAGTTTTAATAAGAATGTTTATGTTATATTTCAACATTTTCATAAGATGAATGTATTGGACAAGTAAGTTCTAGGTTGGGGACTGGAAAAAGTAAGCCATCCGGTTTGGGGTCTAGTTACAATAGACTCTCTGGGTTGGAGTCCGGTTACAGTAGACTCTCCTAGTTGGAGTCCGATTAAGAGGCTCTCCAGGTTGGAGTCCAGTTACTGAGGCTCTCTGGATTGGAGTACGGTTAGAGAGGCTCTATGGGTTGGGGTGCGGTTACAGTTATCCCCTAGGTCATGGCACGAGGCCGTGAAATAGAAATTAATGTCTGGCACTATACATTCCCTCATTATGAAATTAGTTATTACATGTGATTATTATTCTATTATAATATCCATTTCCTTGATTATATGGTAATATATGATTTATTTTTTCCATAACATGTTCATGTTTATGATTTAAAGGATTTTGTTTTTATTACACATCTTGCCAAAAAAGTTTATAGATTCTTCTAAATTATTTACCCTTACTGAGCATCTGAGCTCACCCATTTCTTATGTTTTATTTTCCTAGGATATGAAGAAGTTAGTTATGAGTGACTTTTAAGAATAATCTTGGGGATTGGAAATTTCTAATGGAATAAATTACTATTTTCATTTCATTTCAAGTTGTAATGTTGAACTTCATGTATGTAATCTATTTTCCATTTCTACTAAACTAATCGGTCCTTCGGGACTTGATTCCTTGTAATCATTCCTATGTATTAAAATAATGCACTGACACTGGGTAACTAGGGTCGGGTCATTACAGTTGGTGTCAGAGGAAGTTTAGTACAAACCATGGAAACCATATTTATATAAACTCTGACTAGAGAACACTACTCTAAGATAGAATTTGAGGATTATCATAGAAAAGATTCCTATAATTTTGGAAATGTAGATATTTTGATAATTTTCTAAGAAATACATCATTGTCTGGATACGATCTGGTAGAGGCGGCTTTGGCATAGATGTACCTAGGAGTGAAAACATTGACAAGGAGTTTTGGGATTGACTTGGGGTATCCTAGTACACGACAATGGGCCTTGCTGAACTCTTTGTTTTGACACTCCCGGTGGATATGCTCGGGATAATTGAAAATTTTTTTACAAACCATTTTGAAGGATTTAGGAGTAAATACTTCTTAAATGAAAAGATTATTATGATTATGGATTATAACACTAAACTGTTCAATTTACGTTTGGTATTTTACAAGTTTGGCATTATGAATTGCAATTCAAAAACTGACCTAGTGTATGAAATTGTTTAGAAATGGTGCCCAATAGATGGAATGAGAACTCCAACAATACGTATGATCCTAAGAGTAAGAAGGATCATATCATTCTTTTTATTAATCCAACATTTATAAAGGAAATAATCTCCCATGTATTATCTTCATTTGAAAAAACAGTATCATGTGATAATAAGATAAGTAAATAATTCTTTGAGTCCTATGGCTTTGAAGAGAATCTATAGAAGAAAAGGATGGTAAAAGAAATATGGATAAAGGGAATAAGGGAAAGAAGGATTTTCTCATATGTGATAAATGTATAAATATTCACGTTGGTAAATTCATTAAGGAAATGAGAGTTTGTTATAAGTGAGGAGAAAAAGGACACCAAGTTCGTGATTGCAAGGGTAAGAAAAAGGTTTCAAATGTACAATGCTTCATCTGTAAGGAGCTGGGACACTACGTGAATCTATGTCCAAATCATCAGTGTCTACTCCAAATACTGCTATTTGATAATAATCAAAAAATGATACTACCGAAGATGATGAAGAATGATTAGAGTTCTTATGTTGTTATTAATGTATTGCATTATTTGAGTACTGTATTAATGATGTACATGTTATAATAATTATAGAGTATATAAGGATTGTACTTTAGAACTATTTCAATAAGTATTTGATATTGTGTAGAACCAAGAGAAGTGATTCAATGGGAGGTTAAATTTTTGGAAAATATATGGTTGAGAGAAAGATAAAACTTAATATGATTTTGATACTGAGGTACTAATTTTGGAATAATATTTGATTGATTTGGATAAATTATATTGGATATTCTTGACTACATTGAAACTGATTAATGATTTGTATATTCCTTCAATGATTGAATTTACAAAATTTTTGGATATAAGGAGTATATCCAGTATTCTATAAGGAATAAGGGAGCATGAACGTAATCAATATGGTTATATGAATATTTATGGTTTTAACAAGTTTTTAAAGAATACATGATGAAGTTATTCACTTGTTATTACATGGAAAAAAGGATCTTCATTATGTTTACCTTCTTTATAAATTTTGGACTGTGAGTTTGGAAGGAAGTATTTTGGATAAGTCTAATGATTGGAATGTATTAAGATTGACATTGGATTCATTTGTTAAGGTAAAAGAATTTCATAAGATTGTTTTTTTTTTGACTTTTTAAAAGGACAACCCAAAGGTCGGGTGGCAACCAGTCGTGTCCAGCAATGCCGCGAGACATGAACCCACAACTGAAGGGAGAAAAGGGTGCATCACTTACCACTATCCAACGTGATGTCTGAGATTGTACAATTTAGTTTTATTTAAAGGTCTGATAGATGAATTATAAATTCATATTTTTGGGAACCAAATAGAATTAGGATAAATAGATTATTTTTATGTTATATTATCTTTTACAGTGAAAGATGAGTTTGTGGTAGAAATTAGTTAAAGGACGGAACTCTACTTGTCAAGTATATTTTATTTATTCTATGAAGAAATTAATTCTTAATCTTTAGTTAAGGAATTCTAAAATCAAAAATGTGTTATCCTAATACCTTATGTTTTTTTTGGCACCAAAATATTGGACGAAAAGAATAAATAAATGAAGGCCCCATGGCCTGCCTCGCGAAGCTACGGCACAGAGTCCCCCCAAGCAACACGACCGCCGCGAAGCAAGGGAGGTGGTACCCTCTGCGAATGCCGCTGACGTTCGCGAACCCACCCTGAAGCAAAGGAGGTGGTAACCTCCGCAAATTCCCCTGACATTTATGAACCCACTGCGAAGCAAAGGGGGTGGTCACCTCTGTGAAATCCCCTGACGTTCGCAAACCCGCCGCGAAGCAACGCATGTGGTACCCCTCCGTGATCCCGGTTCACATTCATGACTCGCTACGAAACAACCAAATCCCCTTTCGTGCCCCATGAGAACTACTCTATGGTGCCCCTTTCTTATAAATACCGGGCTCCCCCTGAGCCTTCCGAATGGAAAATACAACATTTCGACTTCCAATATCCCGAATCGCGAAGCCCCCCTTTTCTCTGTGAATCATGAGCTACGCGAGGTATTTTTGCTTCATGAGGTGCCTCTGCAATGTCTTGTTTTGATCCCCTCTTCTGAGAGAGATGACTTTCATGAAGGCCAAGGGATTCCGCAAAGGAAGGGGATCCCAAAGGGGACCTGGGTTGTTGCAGAGCGTTTTTTTTTTCGCGAAACACCCCTCTTGTACACGTGATCCACATACCGAGGCAGGGTTATTGTACTTCATGAAGCATACTGCTTCGAGGAACTTTTCTTTGTGAGTAACCTATGTTCTGTGAGGTAGTGCTCCGCGAACACCCTTCCACTTTGAGAATCACCCTTCACTTGCACCTCCACACCATGCTAAGGCTAAGGCACCCCAGTTCGCGAAACACACCCCATCGCAGCTGCCCTTCACCACACAGAGCAACCGAGCTCCACAAGGCCTCTGCCTATGGACCCCTCTACTTGGAAATTTCTTTTCCTGTGCAACCCTCCAAGTTTGCGCGATGAGACTTCAAAGTCCCCTGGAAGATATAGCCCATGGCATTGCTTCAGCTAATGCTTCTTCACATAGGCACGCTAACGGCTATTTATTCTTCACATACCCACGCTAAAGTGGACTCTTCGATAGTTCGCTCTGCGACCCCCATTCACCACAGCATTGTCGGTACCTTCCCTCCCACAAGGAGTAGAGGGTACCAGTTATGTCAGTCCTATGGGGTGTGGAATAAACCCACCTAGTCCGAGCTACTGGATGTTAAACTGCCAAGCACCTCATCCTCAAAACATGACATTAAAATATGATTTGGCCACGTTCCTTGCACATAGGGTCCCCCTGGCTCGGACATTCGTTATGCTGCTCGTCTCCACAATGATGGAATCACCCCCCCCCCCACCACCACATGGGATGATATACTCCTTCTCGAAGTGGCGTTTGTCTGTGGGGAAGGTCATCCTACTTGGTGTAAGACCCTAGCCCCTCTTGCGGAAGGTATCACCCATGCACCTCCATACTTCCCCACTACAAGGGCCAACGACGAGCATGATAGGAGATGAGGCACCACGTTTCTTCAGTCCCAAACCCCTCTCCCTTTGCGCTTTGTCACACACGGGCCTCCATCCTAGAGTAAGTCCAAGCACCATGGTCCACCTAACACGTAATCCCCTCTTCGCTTCCCACAGATGCACCCTTCAAAACTTGATCGTTAGGTCCCTGCAACCTCTTGTTTCTCACACCGATCATGACTCTCGTGGGCATAGAGTGAGTATTAACCATGACACACCATGGGCCGCCACAGTGTGTAAGCCCCAACACCCCCGTCCCGGATGATGTTAAACTACACACCCAAACTACGGGGACATTGATCCATTCCAAGGCATGTTTTGTAGAAAGCCTCCATGAGTTTCAAGTCCTCCACCAGTGGACCGCCAGGTTCATCTTCACGTCGGTTCGATAATGAAACCCTACCCGAAATACAAGGACTTTGATCCATGTCAAGGCATGGTACGTAGGAACCCTCCACGAGGTTCAAGAGCACCGCCCGACTGTTTATTCACGTCAGGTTCACCCCAGTCCTGCATGATGTTAAACTGCACACCCAAACTACGTGGACTTTGATCCATGTTAAGGAATGGTACACATGAAGCCTCCACAAGGTTCAATCCCACCACCCAATGTGTAACGACCCAAAGTTTCATTAATGGAAATCCCACATGATCTAATTAAATGTCTCATTATGTAAAATTTTTATATAATATGTCAACTTCTTTGGTTTTATGTTAAGAATTGTGACTATTGCTTTTATAGAAGTTGAACAGTGATCACATGATTTGTATAAATATAAGGCTTTAACAAATCCAATTTTCATAGACAAAAGAAGTGATGGCCTCATCCAGTAGAATTGCTCCTTACAAAGCCCATTTGTAGGAGCATGGAAAAGTGGTGGCGTCCTTGGGTTTCGCTCTTGAGCAAGCCCAAGCTGAGCTTCATCATTTCACGCTCGAATAGGACCATCTACGGGAATAGTGGAAGTTGATAGAGATTACCACTCGAGCGATGTTATCTGAGCCACCCCAACAGTCTATCACCATCGCACACCTTACCCTTAGGTCTTATGCTATTGTTTTAAGGGGTTATGTAACAAATCTCTAGTAATATGTTCATGTATACAATTTTTTGTATATAATAATGAATATACATTCTTTTCATTATTGATAATTTGTAAATAGTTTTTTTAAGCACAAATAGTATTTTTTTAGTTAATATTCAGATAAGAAATCTATTTTGATGAATTAATGGATTTTTGAATTAAATAATATTTTAATAAAATATTATTATTATTATTAAATTAATTTTTATTAAATATAAATGATCTTATAATTTTATGAATGCAATTATAATTTTTATTATGGTTTGAAAGCCATATTTTTCAAAACTCGTGAATTTTCGATAAATGTCAGTTTTTATATTAAAAGTAAAAATTAACATATTTAGAAAATTATTTAGATAAAATAAATGTTATTTCTAGAATCAAGACATTGAAATTATCCAATGGTGAATTTTTCATAATATTCTGAGACAGGGAAATTTTTGGGTAAAAATTAAATACTATTTAAATATATAATGTGTTTTATGACATCATAATGACCCAATAGTGATGTAATAAAATACCATAAGATTTAATTTATGCCAATATATGATTTAACATTAAAATAATGTGATTTTGGGTTTTTTGACTTATTTTACAAAGCATTAATGGACACCTCAAGACTTATTAAACATCTTCTCTTTTTAAATTATTTTCCATGGGAGTGAGACTCACCTCCACATAAGCAACCCCATTATATTAAGAATTTCAGACTTTGTCCTTATAAAATATTTTTTTCCTAATCCCTTTTCCAAAAATCATGGGCAAAAACCATGAGCTGATTTGTGGTTTGAATTAGTTTAATGTAAGGGGTCCCAAAACTAAATAATAAAGAATTCACTCACCTTTCCTATATAAACCCACCCAATCTCCCACTTCCTCCTCACTCAAATCCTTTGGAGTTCATACAAACTCTTCCCTACTCTTTCTAGAATCCTCCCAAGGTGCTCCAAGATCCCACGAAGCCTCTCTTAAGCCTCTCTCAAGCCTTTGGAAGCACACTTCCAAGTAAGGGTTTTTCTTCCCTTCACTTTTTTGTCCAATTTTCTTAATAATGTTATGCCCTTTTAATTTCAATTATAAAATCTGGGGTATGGTTTCAAACCTCCTCGATACTTCCCTATTATTTTTTGAATTATGGGAGACCCATTTCTATCCCATTAAATGCCTTACATGTACACCCGTTACTATGCCAAAATTCCGAAAGGAACTTCTCTCTCTTCATTTACATTCAAGCAATACTTATGTATCATGAATCTGAATTCCATTACAATTGTTTGGGCATGTATCTATATGAACCCATTACTGTACATTTCGTGTAAATATTATGAGACACCCCTTTTCTCTCTCATCAACCATTTTTATGAAATCTTATGTCACGCCGTTACGCAACCGAAATTGCACCAATTTTCTAAGCCAATGCCTTTGTGTAGTGAATACCATTCCCATTTCTCCATCAAGGGTATTCACCATTATACACATTTACTTATTTATTATATAGTTTCATGTATGAATTCCACATTCCTTTATCGTGGAATAAATGATCATGTTTAATGAATCCATGTTTTATGATCCATTTGGCACACTTCTGCATGAAATGAAATGTTTAAGAAGGGTGCACCCTTATAGCGCTCCAATGCATTGGGTAAAGTATAGTATCATGATAAGTCATGTGAAATTAGTGTTGACTCGTGAAAATTAATGTTAAAAGTGGGTTTACTCGTGCTTCATGTGAAATGAGGATTTACTCATGCTTCATGTGCAATGGGCCTTGCCTCATGCTAATTCTATGTTAAGTGTTGTTGCCACACTTCCATTTTATGATTATCATGCTATATCATGCCTTTATATACATGTTTCTCTTGTGATATGTTGATATGATTATTGTCTAACATGTATTTTTTCCCTCATGTATTCCATTTTTATTCTCTTACTGGTCATTATACCTGACCCTTTTCTTTTTTATGTTCTCATGTTATCCCGTGCAATGCTAAGTATGAGGGAATGTAGTGGTCATGTAAATGATTTTTTTGAAAAAGAAATTTTATTTCATGTTTTAAGTTGTTATGTAATAATCATAAGCCCCAAAGACACTAGACCACTATATCTTCCAGGTTTTATCATGTGAATAGTTTATGTAGTAAATCATGTTAAGGTTTGTAATAAAAGAATGGTTGTCATAGTTGGTATCAAAGGTAGGTTTAGTTTTTTATTCAGATTAGGATTAGAAACCCCTAGTAAAACCTTAGATACATGACTAAGTAGAATAAAAACTTCCCTATGATTTGGTGAGTATTGAGTAAGTGGGTTATCAAGAAAATGCATCCATGTCTGGATACAAATAGGTAGAAGTGGCACTGGCACAGATGTATCCTATGGGTAAACCCCGAAAACACCGCTTTGAGATACGCTCGAACGGGAAATGGTGCACGACAACAGGGCTTGATACACTCATGGTTATGACACTCCTAGGAAATATGCTTTGATAAACTAACAATCTTAGTATGAACCCTTATTAAGGGAATTAAAAAAATTCCCCTAAGAATATATGTTAGAATGTAGATCATGAAAAGCCTAGATTAAAGCCTATAGACTTATGAGTTAAGGAAAATAAAATTTTATTTATAAGTCATAAACTTTTGTCATTGGATTAACCTTTATGTGTTACCCCTAACTTTCCTTTTATTTTAGCCAATGGCCGGTAATAGGAGTATTCGAGCTAACAACCTATGTGATGATCAATGTGATGACTGTACTAATAAGATGCCCAATCCAATGGGAGCTGGAATCGCAAACTTTTTCACACTTCTCTCTCGGCAAACTCAAGCCTTGAATAGAAACATGGGTCAAGAGGTATGTTCAAACCCTATTAAGAAATAACAAGTCACTATCAAGATCTTCATGAGACAAAGGCCTCCTACTATTAGTGTATCATCTGATCCCACGATCGCTGAATAATGGATCAACTCCATTGAAAAGATCTTCTCCATCCATCAATGTTCTGAACAAGAGAAGGTCCTCCTGGTGGCTTATCATATGGAGGGTGAAACTGATCAATGGTGGACGTTGATAAAAAAATACGAAGCCTAAGGAGGACATCGAGGCGTTGGAATGGAAGTATTTTCGGAAGATGTTTTTCGATAAATATTTTCCACGCACCCTCTGGCTTAAGATGGAAAGGGACTTACTTTCCCTCAAGAAAAAATACGAAGAATCTATTAGAGCGTATGAGGAAAACTTCACAAGGATTTCACAATACACTTTCGGCTTTGTCATTACCCCCAAATGAAAAGCTTACTACTTCTTTGGTGGGCTGAATCCTAGACTGCAGAAATCATTAGCGATCCGTGACTTCGACAGCTATGAGGAAATTGTCTGATGTGCCCTCAAGGTCGAAATAGAGATCGGGGAATCATAGCAGTATCATGGGGACAAGAAGCATAAGGTCGACTTCAATGATGGCGGTATAATCGATAAATCCAATGGTTATAAGATTATCCATCACCCCACTTGCCAAAAGTGTGGAAAGAAGCACCCTAGAAATTTCCTTAAGGGGACGAGGAAATGATTTAGGTGTGGAAGAGAAGGGCACCTTTCTGTTAACTATCGGCAAGAATGACCCGTGGCAGTGACAGAGGAGAGGAACACCCTGTTCGAACCTCAATTCATTGTTCATTGCTACAACTGCAATGGACCAAGGCATTTTTCAAATCAGTTCCCTAATCCAAGGGTTTTTAGAGGTAACCAACAACCTCCAAGGCAGCAAGGAAGATATTTTTCCATCACTTCTGCCGAAGTGAACCCCAACAATGATGTGGTGATAGTTACACTAGTTATTCATTAATGAATAGAAAAATTTCTTTTTGATTCAGGTTCTACGCATTCTTTTATATCTTGAAAGTTTATTAGAATAATCCCAGCACCACCACAAATCATGGATGTGAAGATGTCATTGAGTACAGAAAATGGGGAAACCATTGAATCCCATGAATATAAGTCCTCCCCTGCTATAATCTGTGGATTGAATTTCCCTGAGAACCTCATCATACTCCCTCTGGTGGTATTTGATGCAATTCTTGGCATTGATTGGATTTCCTTATATAAATCCAACATAAATTATTGGGAAAGAGAAATCACACTCCATATGGAGAATCGACCCCCGATTCTTTACAAGTGTAAGGAGGAAGATGAATATTTTTTAGCTCCATCATCTAAAGCATTGATATTACTGCCCTATGAGCACGCATATCTAGCTCAGATGATTGTGTCTAAGGAAGAAACCATCCATCAAGAAATTCCTATTATGAGGGAATTCACTAAAGTGTTTCCGGAGGAACTGCCTGGCCTTCCTCCTAGAAGTGATTTTAAATTCTCAATTGAACTTTTACCAGGGGCCCTACCAATATCCTAGACTCCATATAGAATGGTTGTCGTGGAGCTTGAAGAGTTGAAGAAACAATTATAGGAGAATCTGGATAAAGGGTTTATACACCCAAGTGCTTCATCATGGGGTGCACTAGTCCACTTCGTCAAGAAGAAGGATGCCTCAATGAGGCTTTGCATCGATTATCATGGACTTAACAAAATCACGATAAAGAACAAGTATCCTCTTCCACGGATCGATGACTTATTCAATCAACTCTGTGGAGCACATTACTTTTCCAAGGGATATTAGTGGTCGGGATATTATCAAGTAAGGGTGAAGAAGGAAGATGTCCCCAAGACTGCTTTTCGTACAAGATATAGGCACAATGAATTCATAGTAATGCCTTTTGAACTCACTAATGATCCATAAATATTCATGGACTTGATGAATATAGTCTTTATAGATTACCTCGGAAAACTTGTGTTAGTATTTATAGATTATATTCCAATATACTCTAAAACCAAGGAGGGTCATGTGGAGCATTTACAAATTGTACTAGATACATTGCACAAGGAGATGCCCTATGAAAGGTACAGCAAGTGTGAGTTCTTGTTGAAGGAGGTCTCATTTTCGGGCCATATCATCACAAGCAATCAGATATCTGTGGATCCCTCCAAAACATATGCAATTGAGGGTTGGTTGAGGCCAACTTCGGTAACAGATATCCATAACTTCTTGGGGTTAGATGGATATTATCGACTATTTGTGAGAAATTTTTCACGATTGTCCAACCCTCTTACCAAGCTAACTCTAAAGGGCATTATGTTTTGTTGGAGTGATGAATGTGAAGAGAGCATCATGGAGTTGAAAAGGTGGCTTATCACTACGCCCAGCCTCACTTTACCCACAAGTGGGGAACGTTTTGTGGTATTCATTGATGTTTTGAAGAAGGGCATAGGATGTGTGCTGATGCAGAATGATAAAGTGATATCCTATGCCTCAAGGCAGTTGAAAATCTATGAGTGAAATAATCCAAATCATGATATGGAGTTGGTGGAGGTAATATTTTCCTTGAAAATATGGCGACATTATCTCTATGGGGAGAAATGTGCGATATATACTGACCACAAGAGTCTTAAATATATTTTCACACAGAAAGAGTTCAATATGGGCAAGTGAAGATAGATAGAGCTCATCAAGGAATATGACTGTTCAATACATTACCACCCTACAAAAGCGATTAAGGTGGAAGATTCCCTAAGTAGAAAGGACCCAGTGATTCTATCAATGATGAGAATTGAGAAGGATCCAATCTTCTTAGACTTGATGAAGATGGACATGGGAATCATAAAAAAGGAAACATCATAAATCCCTTCACAAATGATTTCTCAACCATCTCTTTTGGAAGGGTTAAAGGATGCTCAAAAGGATGATGTGGGAATTTATGAAAATTAGAAACTATCGAAAAAGGGAAATCCTCGGAGTTTGATGTTAATGAAGAATGAATTGTGCGATTTGGGAAAAGGCTATGTGTTCCATCAAGTCCGGAGCTAAAGAAGGAACTTTTGGATAATGCACATAGTTCAGATTTCTCTATTCACCTAGGGAGCACAAAGATGTATCGAGATCTCCGAGAAAACTTTTTGTGGGATAATATGATGAAGGATATCATTGTATATACATCAAAGTGTCTGGTGTGCTAGCAAGTGAAGGCAGAGAGGGAGAATTCTAAGTGGATGATGCAACCATTTCCCATACAAAAATAGAAATGGGGAACATCACCATGGACTTTGTCACTGGACTTCCGAGGACATCCAAAGGAAACAATGCAATTTGGGTTATGGTGGATCGTCTTACAAAGAATGCACACTTCATTGTTATTCAGGAGGATTTCTCATTGGATCAACTAGCACAGATATATATCCGGGAAGTGTTAAGGCTACATGGAGTACCACTATCTATTGTGTTTGACTGAGATCCATGATTCACCTCTAGGTTTTTTAAGAGTCTTCAACATGCTCTGGATACTGAATTGAACTTCAGTACGACCTATCATCCTCAAACTGATGTCCAATTCGAGTAGACTATCCAAAAACATGAGGACATGTTGGGAGCATGCTCAATAGACTTTAATGGAGGATGGGATCAACATCTTCCTCTGGTTGAGTTCTCTTATAATAATAGTTTCCACTCGAGCATCCAAATGGAACCATATGAAGCCCATTATGGGAAAAGGTGCAGAACACTGGCGTATTGGGATGAGGTCAGTGAACGTAAGCTGCTTGGACTGGAAATGGTTGAGGAAATGGTGGAGAAGGTGAAAACCATTCTATAGCATATCAAGGAAGCCTAGAGTCGACAGAAGAGTTATATAGATAATCATCGACGAGAACCTGAGTTTAAAGTTTGATACAGGGTTGTTCTATGCATATTTCCATGGATGAAGTTCATGAGGTTTGGAAAGAAAGGTAAGTTAAGTCCATGGTACATCGGTACCTTTGATATTATTGATCATGTCGAGGCTGTGGCCTAAAAACTAGAACATCCACTGACCATGGCCAAATTACATGATGTATTTCATGTATCCCTCTCAAGGAAGTACATACCAGACCCTTCACATGTACTCTCTTCTGAGGTGGTATAGTTGGAAGATGATCTTTCTTCTGAGGAGCAACCAGTGAAGATCTTAGATTGTAGAGAAAAAGTTCTATGAAATAAGACAATGCCCTTCATCAAGGTGTTTTGGAGAAACCACAAGTTTGATAAAGTGATATGGGAATCAGAGGAAATGATGAATCTCAGTTACCCACATCTATTTTTGTGGGGGAAAAGGAAATTTCGAGGGCGAAATTTTTGAAGGGGGAATATTGTAACGACCAAAAGTTTTATTAATGAAAATCCCACTTGATCTAATTAAATGTATCATTATATAAAATGTTTATATAAAATGTTAACTTCATTGGTTTTATGTTATGAATTGTGACATTTTCTTTTATAGTCATTGAACAGTGATCACAGGATTAGTATAAATATAGGGATTAAACAAATCCAATTTACTCAGACAAAAGAAGCAATGGCCTCATCCAGTAGAATTACTCCATACGAAGCCCATTTGTTAGAGCTCAGAAAAGAGGTGGCATCCTTGGATTTCGCGCTTGACCAATCCCAAGCTGATCTTCATCATGTCAAGCTCGAACGGGACCATCAATGGGAAAAGTGGAAGTTGACAGAGATTACCACTCGATCGATGTTATCCGAGCCACCCCAAGAGTCTGTCACCATCAAACACCTTACTCTTAGGTCTTATGTGGCTGTTTTAAGGGGTTGTGTAACAAATATCTAGTACTATGTTCATGTATATTATTTTTTGTATATAATAATGAATATACCTTCTTGTCATTATTGACACTTTGTAAATAGTTTTTTAAAGCACAAATAGTATTTTTTTAGTTAATATTCAGATAAGAAATCTATTTTCATGAATTAATGGATTTTCAAATTAAATAATATTTTAATAAAATATTATTATTATTATTAAATTAATTTTTATTAAATATAAATGATCTTATAATTTTATGAATGCAATTGTAATTTTTATTAAGGTTTGAAATCCATTTTTTTCAAAACCCGTGAATTTTTTATAAATATAGGTTTTTATTTTAAAAGTAAAAATTAACATATTTAGAAAATTATTTAGATAAAATAAATGTTATTTCTGGAATCAAGACGTCAAAATTAACCAACAGTGAATTTTTCATAATTTTCTGAGACAATCAAATTTTTGGATAAAATTTAAATACCTTTTAAATATATAATGTGTTTTATGAGATCATAATGACCCAATAGTGATGTAATAAAATACTATAAGCTTTATGTTCGGCCAATATATGTTTTACCATTAAAATAATGTGATTTTGGGTTTGATTGACCTATTTTACAAAGCATTGATGGACCCCTCAAGACTTATTAAACATCTTGTCTTTTTAAATTATTTTCCATGGGAGTGGGACTCACCTCCACATAATCAACCCCATTATTTTAAGAAGTTAGGACTTTGGACTTATAAAATATTTTTTTCCTCTTCCCTTTTCTAAAAAACAATGGGAAAACCATGAGCTGATTTGTGGTTTTGATTAGTTTAATGTAAGGGGTCACAAACCTAAATAATAAAGAATTCACTCACCTTTCCTATATAAACCCACCCAAGCTCCCACTTCCTCCTCACTCAATGACTTTGGAGTTCTTCCAAACTCTTCCCTACTCTCTCTAGAATCCTCCCAAGGTGCCCCGAGCTCCCAATAATCCTCTCTCAATCCTCTCTCAAGCCTTTGGATGCACACTTCCAAGTAAGGGTTTTTCTTCCCTTCACTTTTTTTGTCCAATTTTCTTAATAATGTTATGCTGTTTTAATTTCAATTATAAATGATTGGGTATTGTTTCTAACCTACCCATTACTGACTTCTTATTGTTTTAATGGAGGGATACCCCTTTCTCTCTCATTAAATGCCTCCCATGTTCACCCGTTACTATGCCAAAATTCTGAAAGGAACTTCTCTCTCTTCATTTACATTCAAGCAATACTTTTGTATCATGAATCTAAATTCCATTACAATTTTTTGGACTTGTATCTATATGACCCCCTTACTGTCCATTTCATGTAAATATGATGAGACACCCTTTCTCTCTCTCATCAACCATTTTTATGAATTCTTATGTTACGTCCTTACGCTGCTGAAATTGCACTGATTATATAAGCCAATGCATTTGTGTAATGAATACCATGCCCATTTCTCCAACAAGGGTATTCACCATTATGCACATTTACTTATTGATTATAAAGATTTATTTATGAATTCCACATTCCTTTATCTTGGAATAAATTATTATGTTTAATGAATCCATGTTTTATGATCCATGTGGCACACTTATGCATGAAATGAAATGTTTAAGAAGGGTGCGCCCTTATAGTGCTCCAATGCATTGGGTATAGTATAGTATCATGATAATTCATGTGCAATGAGTGTCGACTAATTCTAATTCAAGTGCAAAGAGGGTTTACTCGTTCTTCATGTGCAATGAGGATTTACTCATGCTTCATGTGCAATGCGTCTTGGCTCATGCTAATTCCATGTTAAGTGTTGTTGCCACATTTCCATGTTATGATTATCATGCTATATCATGCCTTTATGTCCATGTTTCTATTGTGATCTATTGATATTCCTATTGTCTAAGATGTATTTTACTCCTCATGTATTCCATGATTATTCCCTTACTAGGCTTTATAGCACACCCTTTTCTTATGCATGTCCTCAGGTTATCCCATTCAATGCTAAGTACGGGGGAATGTAGTGGTCATGTAAAAAAAGTTTTCAATAAAGATGTTGTATTTCATGTTTTAAGTTGTTATGTTAGGATCCTAGGCCCAAAAGACACTAGACCTCTCGATCTTCCAAGTTGTATCAAGTGAATAGTTTATGTAGTAAATCATGTTTAGGTTTGTAATAAAAGATGTGTTGTCATACAATAGCCCCGACCATATTCGTGTCGGTGCGCCAATCCCCCAACATCACACTTTTGAACTACAGGGACTTTGATCCATGTCATGGCATGGTATGTAGGAAGCCTCCATGAGGTTTATGCCCACCACCCAATGGACCAATGTCCCCCTTCACGTCGGTTCTCTGACACGCCCTCATCCCGCATGACACTAAACTGTATCCCAATCTATCAGTAAGCCTTTGTGATCCCACCACCCAGTTGTTCTGACATGCCTTCATGTTAGTTCAATAGCCCCGTTTCAACCAGAACTATGAGTACATTGATCTATGTCATGTCATGGTATGTAGGAATCCTCCCAGAGGCTCAATCCCGATACCCACTGGACAAAGGTCTTTCTTCACGTCGGCTCACCGGCATCTTTTATGAACTATGGGGTCTTTGATTCTTGTCAAGGCATGGTATGTAGGAAGCCTCCCTGAGGTTCAATCCCCACCATTTATCTGGACCAAGGTCCTTCTTCACGTCGGTTCACCGGCTCCCCACCCAGAACTACGTGGACTTTGATCCATGTTAAGTCATGGTACATAGGAAGCCTCTACCACCAATTGGTCGCTCCAACCCCCAATCACATGGGTTCTCACCATGATTCCCTACCACGGGGATACGTAGGAGGTCTCTTCGAGGATCAATCCCATCTTTACCATAATCTCCATGATGGTCCCATCTCATTCCTCCTCCACTCCATTCAATTTTCCATCACCCATCCTAATTCTTACCCAGGACACCACATCCCGGTGAGATCATGCCACCTCATCCCCCCACAGTATTTGGGAAACAGCCCATGTGATGGCCACAAAATCAGCAATCCCTCAAGGGGGATCTTCAATATGATCCACAACGGCTAGTGTTCTGATCAGTCTGATCTATCTTCGTTGGATGCTAAACTTGTGGCAAACCCCGTGTTAAACACATGAAGCTGAGGAAAACCTTTGATACATGCCAATGGAATATGATTCCCCGCGATCGATGTGGGATTCCTCAGGCTTAGACACCCTCCATAAGCGCTATAATAAGTGACAAAATACAGACATGCCAATTCCCCAGCGTACAGACACGTCAGTGATGTCTCAACATCACTACTCCCCCAACTGAAGGTTTCTTTCCTAACCAGACCCCTTGGAATGTCCAAACATAAGCAGTCTAGTTAACCAGCGTCCATGGAAACATGGAATTGGGAAGAGTTTCACGAACAATATATCAAATCTATGAGGGAGACCCAAAATAGGTGACGAGTTTCGAGGAGGAATCCATGGAAGGAAGAATAGACATCTCATCATCCCGTTTCGACCAAAGAACAACGTCCCTAAATAAGGAACAGATGTCGCCCGCCTTTGGAAAGCAGGAATGTGGGGTAACCAAAAGCCACGCCTGTCGCGCCCAAGCAGACGGACGTGCGCGCCCCAGTGAAGGAATTGGATAGAGAAATGGTGAACCCGACATGATGTTCTTCTCCTCAATATGAAGATTAGTAGTTCTTGAGACATCAGTAGATTGATGTGTCACCCGATCCAGCTATCCAGCACTGGATCCCGCCAAGAAAATAGAGAGCCTAGAGTGAAACTCACAAGAAGTTGGGGCAGAAAAATGTTGGGAATTCTGTTCTGCAACGTTGTGGGTGTAGATCCCTCTTAATGACCACAGAAGACAGGATGGTGTTGGGGCACTGGTTGTCTATTTCTTTTCATTGCAGTGCTAATGAGTTAATCTCCCTGCTTCCCAGGAATGAGGTTGCTGCTATAGAGACACGATCACCACCCACCCGCCTACACTAGGGTAGGGGAAACACCAGCACAACAGCTTTTCCTAGCTCCATTACTGCTACAACGGTGTCTGCATCCTTGAATGTGGGGTGCCCACGCCTCATCTCCCCATCAAAAGTCATCCAATGAAGGGTGATTAACAACCTCGTACACCTTTACGAGGAGGAGGGAATAATCCCAACCTGGGATATGGCCCACCTAGACCTGGAGGCATCCAAACCTCACCGTCAATGCTACCCTTGAGGGCCGCGCAGGGAGCCCCTGCTCCCCACCCCAACATTCAATCGTTTCGGGGGACTGTCCCCGGAACGCCTTGATGACTCACTGCCTTATGCTGATGAGGTGGGTGATGTTCGGCTTAGCCCGATCAGAGTCCCGATTCAAGGGCTCTAAAAAGGGCCCCCACCGGTTGTGTTAGCACTGCCACCTAGTCTTGCCAGAGGAGCAGGTAGGATATGCACCTACACCACTCGCACCGGTTCGCCTAACCCGACGCCAACATTGGGCCCGAGCTAAGGACGTCGGCCAAGGGGCATTAAAGTCAGTAGCTACTATGGCCCGAGCCACCGCTGGTGCATATCATAAAGTCCCTTCCCACACTGAGCAGAGGCGCTCCTATTCCCAACTGGGATCGAGGCCCCGACCGCCCCACGAGCAAGCCGGGTTGACTCCCCGGGTCACAGGCATGAGTAGTGATCATCGAGAATCTACCCACGTCGATGTCACCCTGGACAGAGGTACTCCCCATACCAGTACTCCACAGATCGTAGGCCTTCCCCGCTCTGAAGCATGTCGTGGAGGTATGCCATGTGCTACCCCAAATCCGAATGAAGCTTTGCACCACGGCAGTGACACTCGGCGCGAAAGCCTCTCCCGTGCCCACCAAACTGGGTATGGAATTATGCCTCCTACCCCTAACCATCGATTTGAAGGCATTTCCCATCCAGTCCCTCTCCAATGTGGGGATCCTCCCTAAATTCTTTCCGTAGTTGGAAAAGGTCCTCCTTGCCCTGGAAACCAATGGGGTGATGGTTAGCCTCGCTCCACCAACACCATGCATGGAGGTCCTCCCCATGTTGCCGCCAGTTCCGATGGAGGTTATGCCTGATCTGGTGCTATTCATGGTTGTCCTCCCCATGTCCCCCTCCACATTTGTCCTGATGCTCCTCACACCCCATATTTATCAAGTGGAATTTTTCTCCGCCCTAACACTGGCGCGACCCCATGAATACATGTCGGGAATCATCCTTTTCATGAGGAGCCACCTAGGGGTAGGAAGGTGGGTCGTCACTACCAAAAGAATCCTAGGAAGGCCCGGACAGAGATCAACCCGGCCTGTTTCTTGGATTCAGAAGTAGAATACGACTCGGCAGTGGAACCCTCCCCTCGGTCCTCCATGACAAGGACAGGGGTAGGAACAAGACGTGCAAGCCTCATCCTCCTAGAATGTGAAGTCCACAGGATTCCCACCTCTATTCGTATGTACATCTAGGAGGAAAAAATTTTGGGTGTCTCATAGGTTCCGACCATGCAGTCACATCCGTCGTCACCAGAAGTGCCCTCTTCCTTGACCAGAGATCACATAGAGCTATTTTGGGGGAACCATAGTGGTTGAGCAATAGCGTGACCCATTTCCGGTAACTACAATCCCCGAAACAGAAGCTGTGGCGGTCAGCCCGTCGTATCCTGACGTTGTGGTCAGGTCATCACATTCTTCGGAGGATGGCCCAGAGCTCGGCGGCCAGTCGGCTCGTTCACTGTATTCTCCACCACCCGGTTTACTATCCCAGCGGTCCGCCTCAGTACTGCTAATGGTTCATCATCCACCTTTGGTTGAAGAGTAGGGAAATATGGGGACATACCCTGAATTAGATCCTAGGAGCTTCTGGAAAATTCTCGTGGCGGACCATTTCCCGGAGATGTTCTGGAAGGCGGCAGCATCGAACTTTCGTGCGCCGGAATCCCTCACCCTAGAGGAAGTCGAGTGCTTCCGTCAAAACCTATGGGAAACGCACTAACATCTTCGTTATAATTGGGTGGTGTACCCTAGGAGCCAAGTGAAATTTGAGGAAATCGGCGACCAATTCCATCTGGTCAATTTAGCCGCACTCCCCATGGCCTAATGCCCTGAGTCACTAGGTCGCCAAACGACCCTCCTACAAAAATGCATTCAGAGTTTCAAGGTAATCCACAAAATCTTCAAAGAGGATACCCCCCCCCCCACATGTATGTACATGGCTGGGGGAAGTACGTCACCATCCTCTTCATCCTTATTCGATGGCAACCTGACTCACTATGCAATATCGAGGACATGCCCCCGGGAAGGGTCATGGTCCACATGGCTGACATAGAGGAAAAGGAGGATGACCTTGAATTTCATGACAGAGACTTACCACCTGAGGTTGTGCCACCATTATTCGACCCATCATGGAGGATTACCCGCTAGAAGAGGAACCTCATTGGTCTCCCTACACCCACTGAGTCATTGGTGCTCAGCCGGAATGTCGGTATGGTTACAGAGCATGTCAGAGCTGTCAAGCACTCCGAACCATACGCTATAGTGCAGAAGATGGAGGAAGACCCCGAGAAGGTTGTGTTGCACCAGGAACTTTCTGAGCAGAAGAGGCTATTCAACTAACTCCTAGACGAGGGCGCTATAGAGCGATGACCCGACTATGTTGATTCTAGGACGAGGTAGCAGGGGCAGGAACAAATCCCCTCCACGGTGAGATGCCTCCGAGAAACCCCAATCATACTGCTCCCGCAGGCAGGGCTAAAGCCAAAACGCATGCCACGAGAGAGCGATACGTCTCAACAAACCCTCCTGAACAGCGTGGAAATCCGAGGAATCTGGTCCGGGTTCCTCCAGCCGCCCCGTAGGTCACTCCACCAGTCGCTCCATAAGCCACTGAAGCCATCTACCGTGTCGAAGAGCCCGGCAATGCACTGGTGGTTAGGTATCCCCACCAAGACAGGGACCCCCACCCATATGATCCTATAGTACCACTCTTTGCCCGCCTCAAGGTATTGGAAACGCGGAAGGTGGTAGTACCACCAGATGGAAAGCCATATCCCACGTGGGTGGATGATATGTCTGCACCTCCGGGTTTTGGAAATCCCACTTTCTCACCTTTTAACGGGACAGGGGACCCACCGCAGCACCTGGCCCATTTTTCATCCAGGTGTGGCCCCATATTAGGGACCCTATCACAACAGGAAGCTGCCAATCTCTAATGTTTTGTACAAACATTAGAGGGCCCTGCATTCGTCTGGAACAGTGAGCTCCCTATTGGATCAGTGACTGGCTGGGGGGATCCTATCCATCCATTACTATACCAATTCGGCTCCACCACGTGAATGACCAATATCGAAGACCTCTTCATGTTCAAACAAAGGCCTGATGAGAGATTTGCGGACATCATCGCCCATTGGAAGGGGCTCACTTACTCCCTCAATATGCCACTTACTCAAGAGAAACTACTGAAGATGTCCATAGGGAATTTCAAAGCAGAACTGGTTCCTTCCCCGATCACATAGAACAACCCTGGAGGGTTCTGAGATTTCTAAAATAAGGCTCAGCCCCTAGAGGAAGCTCTGCAGTAGGATAGTCTGGTGCATCCTCTACCCCCTGTGGTCCCAGCAAGGAGGGCTTCCAGAGCTGAGCCTGCCGCAGTGGCCCAAATAGAGGCCCCCAGGCAGCTAGAATTGCCGCCGGTGGCACTAGCCCCGCAACCTCGTAGAGGCCCTCCACCTTAGGCACATCCTCCTTCCCAACAACGACCACCTCAGAATCAGCTGGTTCCCCTGCACAACACGCCACCACCACCTAGCCGGGACAATCAGGCTCCGCCTCCTCGGTAGGCCCCTCCATCCCCTCATTAAGGCCAGGCTCCCAGAGCCCCCTATCCGAAAAGAAGGCTCCAAACTTACTCTTTCAATGAGAATCAGGTCCCCGGTTACTTACATCGTGCCCTAGAGTAGGGGATTGTGCGCTTACCCAAGTGAAAAAGGCCGACAAAGGCGAATCTCACAAATCACCCCAACTACTGCCCCTATCATCAGATATTGGGGCTCACCCTCCAGAAGTGTTGTGTATTTAACGACTAGATCTAAGACCAGGTCGATAACTACATAGTTAGGTTGGGCTCAGCCCTGACATAGGTGGCGGGTGTCTTTGTGAAGCCAAAAAGCGGTATTGAAGACGAAGGCAAGTGGAAACAGGATCCCAGCCACAGATCCCAGAAGTACAAAGATTGGATGGCTCGTAAAACAGTCACCTGCTCCCATGGTATTATTTAAGCATGCCCGAATCATCCATAGCCTTCAGAAGATGCGACCAGTACCTCTGTGTCATCATCTTTGTCAGCCTCTTCTCAGAAGGGCAAGCAGTAGCGGTGCAAGAAGAAGCAATGCGCTCCCCCACCCTCATTGTCATCCCGCACTCTCAGTGACTTCATGCGCCCAGAGATGGGGATTCCTCCCAGAATCTGCCCATTGATGGTTAACTCAACAAGAAACAGTTATGGGTACACTTTGGTTTATACCGTGGAGTTGGTAAATCCATATATAACTCCTGACAAGGGGGAACTCTAGGAGAACCTCCCCAATGTCCCCGGTCTACGTCAACGTCAGAACATCCGTGACTACATGGGTTGTCAGGGGGCATCAGTTGGCACCTCCAGCTTGTACGTGCACACCACTAAGACCAGATAGCAGGCCCAACATAGGGCCTGGCATGCACAACCTTCTCCTCTAGTTCCCTCAGACTTATCTCCATTGCCGTTTGTGCAACTAGATCAGGCAGAGCTGCCTCTTCTGTACCAAGTATAGTATCTCCCTACTACAGGACAATCTCAGATGCCCAAACCACATTCAGAAGCCACTCTTCAGGCCTCAACTAGTGAGCAACGGGGCGTACCTACCTCTAGCCAGACACCGGTCCAGCCGGCAGGGCCCTTCGTGCCTCCAATTGCAGAGTAGCCTCCTATAAGCAGAGGCTTGCATCTACCTTGGAAGTATTATGTTATGAATCACCTTGATGGAGTTCCAGTGAGGATTTCTATCCTTAAGGCTCTTCGCCTATCATCTGAAATGCGTGAGACACTTACTGAGGCCCTAAGGAGCCCCCTCCAGTTTGAGACGGAGGTAGTAGCTGCAGAAGCCTTCCCCGCTGAGGTAATTGAGAACGTCGAATGCTAGACAGTTATCTCATTATCTGGTGAAGACAATGATGCTCCAATACATGGGAACATGATTCCACTATACATCACTGGCATGTTCAACGGCATGGAGATCCACCACTGTCTTGTTCACACGAGTTCTGGGATCAACCTAATCCTGACCCAGACATTGCGGAAGCTGGGGTTGTCTGAGGATAATCTAACTCCCTCTAGCCTCAGAATCTTGGGATATGACAGGACAAAGCAGACCCTGGTCGGCAATATCCATTTGAAGACCCGGTTTGGTGGCCTAATTTCCAGTACCGAATTCATGGTTGTCTCCCAGGACACTCTGTATAATGCATTGATGGGAAGGCCATGGCTCCACATGCATGTATGAGTCCCTTCGTCGTACCACCAATTCCTCAAATACTTCCTCAATGGTCGAGTAGGCATGCTCCAAGGATATGTGTCTCCTTTTTCCTCTTGTGAATTCCTGTACATGGACGCTGACTACTATAAGAGCAAGGATAAGAAGATTCTAGCATGTGAGGTTGAACCTTCCCCGGTCACAAGTGATCCCTAGGCTGGTCTGGATGACACCTATGTCTTCCTAATCCATCGGTTGGAGGCCACGACCCCTGACATGGGGAAATGCATTGTCATTTCAGGTACAAGAAGAAAAAATAGTCCCAGGTCTAAGTGACAGTAGGAAATCGCCTCGTACTCCTACACCAACCAGGCTCGGGTGATCCCAGAACCCTCTACCCCTATACGATATCAGGATGTCAGGCTCATGGCAATGGAGGTACATCATACGTGTCTATTTTTTCAGGCTGGAATTAATCGGCTCAAGCCGACGCACCACTACTAATTTGATGTTATGAAGCGCGGCCCCATGTGCAAAAGATCGGATGAGATTGGATCGACTGCCTTCATCGATGTGGTCTCAGTGGCACATGAATCTTCTGACATGATGAACACTATCGCTCAAGCCGACACCGGCCTCCCATCGGAGTCTGGTGGCTCAGAGACAACTCCCCCAGTGGAAGATCCCTCCATAATTGGAGAAGAGGACCTAGTGGATGCTCTCCCCCCCACCTTTGAAGAAGGTGTCTCTACCACGGTCGATGAACTAGTACAGGTGAACCATTGTAGCAAGGCAGATCTGAGACCCACATTGATCAGTGCCACCATGTCCCTCGATGAGCTCAGTAGTACGTGAACATCAATAAGTAGAACCGAGATGTGTTATCCTGGAGTTATGGTGAGATTCCAGGACTAGATCCACAGGTATCCGTCCACCATCTTGGTCTCCTGAAAAACCATCGCGGGTTCAAGAAGCCTCCCAGAAAGATGCACCCTTCTCATTATACCATGGTTGAGGATGAAGTTTACATGATTATCAAAGCCAACTTTGTCAAGGATGTCCAGTACCCCAAGTGGCTAGCCATCATTGTGCCAATCCAGAAGAAGAACAGGCATATCAGAGTCTATATCGACTTCCGCGTTCTCAACCACCACTGCATGAAAGATGATTATCCCCTCCCAGTGACAGAGTTATTGATTGATGCCATGGCCGGGTTCCAATCCCTCTCCTTAATGGATTGTTATTTTGGGTACAACCAGATCCGGATGGCCTTCGAAGATGAGGATTCCACCACATTTAGGGCACCAAGGTACTTTCGGTTACCGGGTTTTGCCCTTCGGCTTGAAAAATGCAGGTTCCACCTATCAACGAGGCATACATCGTATATTCAAGATAATTCTGGGATCATTTGTGGAATTCTATGTGGACGATCTGGTGGTCAAATCCCACCAGCACCCGTACCATTTCAAGGACCTTGAGAAAGTGTTCAGTTTCCTCCATTCCTACCAACTAAAGATGAACCCGTTGAAGTGTACCTTTGGGGTAACCTCTGGGAAGTTTCTTGGATTTGTTTTCAGATACAGAGGCATCGAGATCAACCCATAGAAGATCAAAGACATCATCCAGATGCCTCCCCCGAGTAACATTCTGGATATTTGAGGTCTTTAAGGCCACATAGCCTACATACACCGATACATTGCAAATCTGGCTGGCAAGTGTAATCCCTTTTCCCAGCTCAAAAAGAAAGGCTCCGCCTATGAACGGGGTGAAGACTGTCAGGACACCTTTGATGAAATCAAGAAGTATCTACTCCAGCCTCTGTTCTTGCTGCCACCCATTACCGAAAATCCATGGGTCCTTTTTGTGATCTCTCTGGAACGGTCTCTCTACACCCTGCTCTCCTAGAAGAATAATGAGGGGACAGAGAAAATCCTCTATTACCTCATCTGCATGCTCCATGATACGAAGACCAGATACTCCCCCATTGAAAAGTGATTCCTCTACGCTTGTGTTTGTTGTACATAAATTGCCAAATTATCTACTGCACCTTGAGGTAAAGTTGGTCTCTCGGGTAGACCCGCTGAAGAACATTCTGAACCGCCCCATGTTGACTGGACGACTAGAACGGTGGGCGGTGATCCTCCAGCAGTTTGACATCAGGTTCATGCCCCAGAAGGCTATCAAGGGGCAAGCATTTGAAGACTTCCTAGCTGCCTATCCAACCTCCACAGATCAATCCTTGGACCTAAATTTTCCTGATGAGGAAATCCTCTCAGTCGATCATGCTATCTCATTTTGGAAAATGCACTTCGACAGTGCCTCTCGGAGCCCCACTGGTAGGAGGCTCAATGATCCTAAGCTCAATAGAGTGGCCCTAGGTATCTTCTTCAACACCACGACAAAAACTGTTCTGTTATACTCATTCCTGTTGTCATAAGGCTACACCAACAACAAGGCAGAGTATTAGGCTCCCATAACTAGCCTCAAGCTGGCCCTTGAGATCGATATACCCCATTTTCATATGAAAAGGGATTCTGAACTAGTCATCAAGATGGTAAATAGTGACTATGTTGTTAGAAATCCAGAGATCATGTCATTATTGGAGTGCACCGTCCGTCTAATGCCCCAGTTCCCTTATCGACTAGAGGTTACCCATGTCCCTCGGTCACATAATGGTCAAGCGGACGCTTTGGCCAGCCTAGCCGTGTCACTTTTGGAACCTGAGCAGGATGATCTGATTATACATGTGGCACATTGTAGAGTCATCGCCCCCATCTCCCCTGAGGATGAAGACGGCCTGCGGGTAAGCCATATTACCTCCGGATCCTCCACGCTAGGAGCCCCAGGTTCTTCAGATGCAGAAGTGGAGGCCACTCCCAACTGGATGGATCCTTTTGTTGAGTACCTCCAAAATGATTGCCTCACAGATGATCGGGCTGAGCGCGAGAAAATCTGACGCTGCGCACTACAGTTTACCCTCAAGAGTGGTCCCAGTATTGAAAGGATCCCCTATAAGTGTGGATTCGATGGTGTTCTCCTCCATTGAATTCAAGGGGACGATATTTCTCAGGTCTTTCAAGAGGTTAATGATGGTTCCTATGGTGCCCACTAGGCTGGGCCAAAGTTGTCCCATCAGATCTAGAGACTGGGGTACTTATGGACCTCTATAATCCATGATTATATTGAGTTTTCCACGAGATTCCACAAATTCCAAGTTCATTCTATCATCCTACATCGGCTGCCAGAGCCTCTCCACTCCACCAAGTACTCTTGGCCATTTGCAGTGTGGGCACTCGATGTCGTGGGACCATATCCACCGGCGACATCTCATCAGTGTATGTTCATCCTGACCGCTACAGATTTCTTCTCCAAGTGGGCAGAGTCAGCTCCACTCAAAGACCTCAAGGCCTGTTCCATCGTTGACTTCATGAGATCCAACATCATCCACCATTTTGGAGTCCCTCACATAGTTTTCACCGATAACAACACCAACTACTGAGTAGCCGAGCTGATGATATTTTATGCCAAGTACAATATCAGTTCGAACCATACCTCTCACTATCACACACATGAAAATGAACATATCGAGGCATTCAACAAAACCATTTATAACATTTTGCATAAAATGGTTGGTTAGAATAAGAAAATTTTTCCAGAAAAGCTGCCCAATGACCTCTGGGCATATTGGACGACGACTCACAATTCCACCTAGGTGACTACATATTCCCTGGTGTATGGGGATGAGGCCTTCCGGCCCATCGATACCCAACTTCCATCATTACGCACTGCAGTCTATGACCAGCAGGTGCCAGATAAGGTGGCCAAAATCTGTCTGGATGAAATGGAAGCACTGGATGAGAACAGGATCTGTGCCCCACACAATATGGAAAGGCATCAGAACAAAATACCAAGAGCCTTCAACAAGAAGGTCTGCCTTCGCTCTATTCTTCAAGGCGACCTGGTATTGGCCTTCCGAGCGCCAATGATCCCCTGCAAGAAACCACCCAAGATGGAGCCCAAATGGGAAGGACCTTACATCATTCATAAGGTCTACCCAAATGTAGCATACTCCTTTGTAACCATGGATGGTGAGCATAGAACTCCTCCCACAAATTCCATGTTCCTCAAAAAAATACTTTCCTTGAGCCTCGTGGTCCCGCATGACCCTAAACTACAGCCTGGTCCCGCACAACCTTAGACTGTATGGTCCAACATGACCCTAAACTGTTTGGTCCTGCATGACTTTAAACTGCAACATCATCCTGCGGGATGTTAAACTACATCATCGTCCATCATGACGTTAAAATTCTCATTATCATCATGCATGCCAATAAAATGCAAAATGGTCCTATCTCTATTACTGTAATCTAAGATCTCCCCCATCCTCACTGCAAGACATTAAACTGCAAGCTGGTCAGGCCTTCTTGAATGAGGCCCAGCCTCAGGCCCCATGGCCTTTCCCCGATCCAGGCTCTCTTGTGGGATTGTATGGTGTGGTATAAGATTTTGTTCTCATCCACATCGGGTTACTCATCGTGCCGTACACATACCCAGATGAGATTTGTTTCATCATCCAACATGATGTTAAACTGTGCTTCATGAACTATGTATGGCTTGATTCACATCCTCATGGGATACATAGGAATGCTCAGACGCTTCATTTTGAGCCCAGCCCCAAACTCTTCTCTTTGACTATCCCCCCCTGGGTATAGATTCATTGGAGGGTCCTCGCATGATTTAGAGTAGCCTTCCTTTTCCCCACTCATACGAGGATTATAATGGATGCACCATGTGCCCACTCTTGTTCTTCTATCCTCCCCCGTCTTCACCGCACGACGTTAAACTGCATGGCCTTCAAGAACTATGTATGGCTTGATTCTCATCCTCATGAGATATGTACGAACGCCCAGAAATTCTGTTTGTTGACCATCCCAAAGGCCAAAATCTTCCCCTCGAGTCAAGACATAGGGCAGGGGGCATACTTTTCCCCCAATTCATGTCATGCTAGCGTCGATCCGACTGCACGTCCCCCTCCCTGGAGATGTTCACCTCTTTTGTAGATGGGTAAAACTATGATTTACCCACTCCTTGACTGGGATTCCATCACCTTCCCCATCCAGAAGGTCCCCTGAACAGTATGGATACCAGGACTAAGGGCCCTCTTACCATTTCAGGCCAACACCCTCGGGGGTGCTGAGCAACAAGCTTATACAAGTCCCGCATTTCGAATGTGGTCAGTGGTCGATGCTCATTTCTTTCTCCCATATCATGTCACCATAAGGATTCTCTATTTCGAACATGGTAAATAGCTGCCCTGGATCTTTTTTTCCACCCCAAGATGTCCCAAACATCGAGTGTAGTGATTCATTCTGCCGCATCCCGAAGCGACGAACTCTTTCTGGGTAGGGCCAACTGTCGGGCCCCTGGACCTGGTTCTCTATGATGGGATTGTGCAGTATGGTATGGGATTATGTTCCCATTCACGTCGGGATACTCATCGTACCATACACATCCCTGTAAAAGACACCTTATCCAACCCCCGTCCTCACTACACGACGATAAACTGCAAGTTGGTCAAGCCTTCCTGACCGAGGCCCAACCTCAGGCCCCTTGGCCTTTTTGGGCCCCCAGCCCCCATTCTCACTACTCGACGATAAACTGTAATCTAGTCAAGCCTTCCTGAATGAGGTCCGACCTCATGCTCCTTGGCCTTTCCGAGCCCCCGAACCTTGTCCTCACTGCATGACGATAAACTGCAAGTTGGTCAGGCCTTCCTGCCCAAGGCCAAGCCTCAGGCCCATTGGCCTTCTTGGGAACCATAGACCAAGTTCATACCTAGAGTGTACGGTGTGGTGTTAGATTATGTCCTCATTCACATCGGGTTACTCATCGGGTCGTGCACCTCCCCTGTCCAGGGAATCCTATTCCTTAACCCTTGTCTTCACTGAAAGACGTTAAACTGCAAGCTGGACAGGCCTTCCTGATCGAGGCCCAGCCTTAGGCCCCTTGGTCTTCGCAAGCCCCTTAGCCCAAGTTCATACCCTGAGTGTGTGGTGTGGTGTGGGATTATGTCCTCATTCACATCAGGTTACTCTTCGTGCCGTACACCTCCCCTTTCATGGGAATCATATTCCCCGACCCTCTTCCTCGCTGCAAGACTTTAAACTATGAGTAGGCCAGGCCTTCCTGACCAAAGCCCAGCTATTAGGCCCCTTGGCCTTTTCGGGCCCCTGGCCCAGGTTCTCTCTAATGGGACTATGTGGCGTGGTATAGGATTATGTCCTTATTCACATCAGGTAACTCGCCACGCCGTACACGTCCTCGTCTGGGTATCCTGCCCCCTGGGTGTCTTCGAGAACTACATGTGGCTTGATTCCTATTCATATGGGATATGTAGGACCACCCGAACGTCTATACTTCGGTCCAACCCCATCTCTCGGATATCTCCATCCCACCTAGGCCCCTTGGCCTTCCACATCCGAGCCGTTTTGTCGGCCCTTTTTGGCGGTCCACCAATGTGCCTAAGGGTACTCTAGTTTATTACCTAGAGTATCGGACTCTACTTGGACATGTTTCCACCCGCTATTCAGGATTATTTTTTCTCTTCATTAGGGATTTCATCTCTATTCACACCCGAAGGGACCCCCAAGAATGTCCTGGATACTACGTTTAAGGGCTCTCCTACCATTACGGGCCAACGCCCCTGAGGGTTTTGGACAACAAATTGATACAAATCTCGCATTACGAATATGGTCAGCGGTTGATGCTCTTTTGTTGTTCCCACTTCAGGCTAACGCGATATGGATACTATTTTTCTACCATGGTTAACAGTTATCCTCCATCGCCACACCAACCCTATTAAGCCCAAAATTTCGGTTAAACAATTCACATCCTTCTCCACCTTCTCATGTCCAAGTAGATCTTTGACACTCTTGATGCTATTATTCAGTGCACATTTGCGCGTTAGAAGGGAAATTCCATTGTGAGATTGTCCTACAGGGCTATGCACCGATTTCCCTCTAATGGAAATTCCACGTATTGCAATAAAGACCTTCCTCCCGTGTTTCCCACACCGAGCTTGACTCACACGGGCTTAGGGATCGGGTCGAGGTCTGCGCTTACTTGGAAGGATGCCATCCCTCCTTGGTCTGAGCTCTAAGACCCTAAACAAAGATAATTTCAGAGCTACCTTTAGCTTGAGTTAGGATAATTTTCCTTCTCTACCCTGCCTTTGGGACTTTGATTACAGGACAGAGTGATATGGTATAGGATTATGTCCTCATTCACATCGGGTTTGGGATAACCGCACAATGCGCACCCCATTTTGAAAATTAGCCCTCCTATTTCCTGTCCTACACGACATTAAAAGACACCTTTCTAGAACTACGTGTGGCTTGATTAGCATCCATATGGGATACATAGGATCATCCGAACATCTAGACATCGGGTCCAACCCCACCTCTTAGAGATCTACCGATCTATCTGTCACCTAGGCCCCTTGGCATGTTCCTCTCCATGAGAGGGATAAATATGTGTGGTATAGGGTTATTGGCACCATTCCCCCCTTCTCCCAGGAATCTGCCATCTCTGGGAAACCCTCAAGGTGAGTCCCTCCACCCCTTGCAGTGGTTCTCCCAAGTGTTAATTGTAACACCCAGAGATTTTATGAAAAATATTCTTTATAATTTCATTAATGTCTTGTGTTGTACGCTACACCAAAAGGAGCTTTCTCAACACGCATCCCTGACTTGCCTTGTATTACACACAATCACGACCTTCCTCGATAGCGTGTGTAGTACGCAATACCGAGTTTCACTAAACAACGATATGCTATTAAAATATTATTAAAACTAGCTGTTATGAATAGTAATAACCACTTTTTGAAATTTTTTTAAATTTTAATTTTCAAAATGGACTTCATTTTTGGATTCAGAATATCGAAATTAGCTTAGGGTGAAATTTTGGTAATTTTCGGAAAACTTTCATATATTGATGAATAGTGGAAATTACTAAATTTTAATTAAAAACAACTTTTTCAATCGAAATAATTAATAGTGATAAATTATTAATTTTAGTGGTTTTAAATTATATTTAGAATATATTTTTACAATTTAATACAATGTTGGTCATTGGATGTAATTTCACATTTAAACCAGTTATAAACAAGTGTCAATCATTTGATAGTTATTATCTCTTAAAAACACGCCTTTTGATTTGACGACGGGAATTAATTTTTAAATTAATTAATGCAACTGATATGTTTTGAATTTGGTAAAATAGAAATTATTTTTGAGTTCATAATATCAAATATATCTTAGGCCTAATTTTTGGTATTTTTCTGAAAACTTTAAATTTTTGATGAATAGTGAAACCACTAGGTGGTAGTTAAAAAAAACTAAATTTTTCATAAAACTTAATTTTACCGCTTCTGTGAGTGGAATTTCAAAAATACGAGAGACACGGTTGATGTTAGTATGTAAAATGTGGTTCAATGAGATGAAAATAATTTTTGGTGAATAGTAACTTTTTACTTTTATTTACCACGGTTAAAAGTAAATAGGGTAATTAAGGGTAGAAATGATATTATTATTACCCTAACACATGTCCTAATTCTATTGGACAAGATTAATTCGACCAAAAACAAACTTAGGAATAAAATATGACCATTTAGGCCCACTTGGATTAGATTAGGACATTTATTATTAATTTATATAAAGAAGGGTTAAAAGAGTTAATATCAAAGTTTATTTACTACAAAATTTTTAATATGGGGTTATACATAAGATAAATTCGACTATAAATATTAATTAGAAAGATAAAATTCTTTCCTACATAATGGTATTTTATTTGTAATTTTTAGACATTAAATAATTTAATTTATTTATGACACAATGATGATGCAGTAATTATTTTTTAATGAAATATTGACATAATTGATGTTATAAATACTCAAATAAATATAATTTGAGACTTTTAATGAATTCCACTAATTTTATAGGTTAATATGACATGTTAATATTGATTTAATTAACCTTTTTTGAACTTATCATTCTGTTATGATTTTTACAAAAATCAATTACTAAATAGTGTCAAAATTGACATAAAATAGTTTTTAAAACAAATATTATATTATTAATTTTTATTTTATTCCTAAAAATCTAAGGTTCAGACAAATGACTTAGATAAGGTTATATATATTAATAATAATCAACTTGGGGTTCGTTTGGCTTCTTACAGTAAGTTTATTAACCTTATAGTGTAAGAACACAAGAAGACACGGTAAAAGTAAAATTATTTAACTTAATGTTAAATCTAAATGATAAGGTTAAAATAGGAACCTAAACTTGTCTAAATTCTATTGGATGAGATTATTTCGACCCATCCCCACCTTAGACTCGAAATAAATCAATTTGGAGCTATTTAAAACCGAACATGATTTTATAATAAAATAATTATTTTAGTTATTCCAAAGGTGTCCCTCTCCTCCCTTATAAAAGGGAACCTCCTCCCTCTCTTCCTCACACAACATTGAGCCTTCAAGATCGGCCAAACCCTGCCAAATTCTCTTCTCCACTTCCCTAGAAACATCCTAGAGGTTCTGGTCTTCTTAAAAGACCCATTTTAGTTCCCTAAAAGGAGGTCTCAAAGAAGCACTTCAAAGAAGAGGTAATGTCCGTTACCGATTCTTTCATCTTTATTTCTTCTTCCACTTCTTCTTCTTAGGTTGTTTCATTATGAAGTAATAACATCAGTATCACTCATATACTGATATGTCATTATAAGTATTAAACAACCCTATTTCACCATCTATCCATCCTACGGAAAAAGAAATCACCGCGCGTGCGTACGTACGGAATACCGTCTCCACGCCGTGGTGTAATCGATTTTCCACCACCACCTTACATGGATGGGTATAATGGTGTAAATAATAACTATACATAGTTATTAGAACATCATATTGATTATGATATATTGTATCATCCACTCCAATTCAATTCAATAATTATGGAAATGATATCATCGCTCGTACGTACGTACGGACTACCGTCTCCACGACGCGATGAGATTCATTCTCCATGTTAACCATTTAAGAATGATTATAAAGTATATATAAGAAATAATAATTAAATATATGACATTATAAAGCTACTGTATTTATTTATATATGTATGTCATCTACTTACTTCCATTCAAGATAATAAGGACAGGAAAACAGCGTTCATGCGTACGTACGGACTACCGTCTCCATGAACGGTGTGTTTCATTTCATTTATCTATCTATTATATATATATATATATATTGAATATATATGATATATAAATCATGTTTTATATTCTGGAAGTATGTAAATCATGAAATAAGTAATAATAATGTCAAGAATAACAAGTCCAAACACCTACGATAAATGAAACGATTTTACCCAAAACGCTTCTTTAACATGGAATTTACAAAAGAACGGGTAATATAAAGTCATAAGTGAACCATATATGATATCATAACAATGAATATGATTCTGTAATAAGTTAATGAAATTATTTAAATCATTATACAGGAGGTTCGGATATGTACAAAGCATATCGGACCTAAGGTAAGGGAAAATATCACAATCTCATTTTTATCCGAGATTGTTTATACTTTGGTATTTACTGGGGTGTATTTTATCATCCATATCCATGTTTCCTCAATATTTAATATTATTTCCATCCACCTACAATTGTTTAAATCCAAGTTTACCCTTCAGTGAGTTTTTAGTAAAAGATATGAAAGGAATATTTTGTCATTTTTCGTACGAGGTACTTTTTGACTTTTCTGACAAAAGTACGAAGAATGATTTTTTTTTAACTTATACAGCATGAATGGATTTTTAAAACATTATTTCCAAGAAGCTATCTTTACAATTTTTCAAGTTTATTTTTAATAAAATTCTTTTAGTCTATAATTGTATGACATATTAAGAAAGGAAAAGTGTTTTTGAAATAGAAAGGATATTTTCCTCAAGAATGGAGTTCAAGTGTTTTATCAAAATTATTTTCCATCTAAGATAATAAAGGGTTCTATTTTTATCCCTATTATTACATTGATTTGATTATGTTGTGATGGAATTATTTTTATGAATTCCTTTATCTTATATGAATTGTTTTATGATGTCATGTTGTTTAAGAATCCCATTTTTATTACATGGGTTATGTAATGATGTATGATTTATGATTTTGTGGCACACATAAGAATGGTATCATTATGAGATGGGTGGGACCTATATCTCCCTCCAATGCATTGGGTAAAGATTTTATATCTCATGAGATAGACATGGCTGGAATGGTAGGTTATACCGGTTCAGTGAAATACTCAAACGAGGGTGACTCGGTTCAGAAGGGGACTTTGTCCACTAAGATAGTCCTGGAAATGAGTCTTGACTAACAAGAAATGATTCTCTAAGATTATGTGTGTATGCCACAAAGTTTAATGTTTTTTTTTATGATTATTGTGATTTCATTTCACTACTATGATTTATCCCATGTTATGAAATTATGCTCTCTTTTGCAGGTTAAGATTTCCAAAATGTTATGTTCTTATGAAAATGATGTGATTGATATTTCTTTTGTTTACCCTTACTGAGCATTTGAGCTCACCCTTTTATGTTTTCTTTTCCCCAGGATATAAATAAAGGGTTTAGTTAAAAAAATGATTATCTTTATGGGAGATGTTGAAGAGATTTCACCACGATTAGAAGATTATATTCCGAGTTTCCAAAGAGACTAAACTATTACGATCCTTGTGTGTGTGTTTTTGTTATGTACTAAGTATTCCACAAAATTAATGTAATGTCCATGTACGTCAGGCTTCGGGTCTTTACAGTTGGTATCAGAGGAAAGTTTTAGTCAACCTTTGGAAACTAGGATGCGAAAGAATTAGTGAGATCCCTATAGATATTTCTAAGGTATGTCTAGGGATGTCCCTAAGGATAATTATACATATAAGATACAGTCCTAGAACTGCGGTAACGATCAAAGAATTTAACCTAAGAAGTTAGATATTGAGGATACTCCCCCTTTATAATTTTGTTTTCCCTAGCATGATTTTTTCCTCTCACACTATTCTTTTTGGGTTTTAGACGGTGGCTGGAACCCGAAGGAACCGTGTCGATCAATGAAATGGACAATGCAATGATTGTCCTACTGAACAAACAAATGTTATGGGAGATGGAGTGAAAAATCTTATTGTTATACTTACACAAGCTATGAATCATTCTGGACTTCCAAATGAGCAGAGAAGGGAACAATATTCTATTGAGTCCTTCATGAGGCAACGTCCACATTCATTCAGTGGGTCTTCTGATCCACTTGTTGCTGAACAATGGATCAGTACCACTGAAAGGATATTTTTAGTTCTTCAATGTTCTGAACATGATAAAGTCATCTTAGAAGTATATCGTTTGGAAGGTGAAGCTGATCAGTGGTGGAATCTTATCAAGAATACGAGGCCAAGAGATGAAATTGAGTCCATGGAATGGGACGAGTTCAAGAACTTTTTTTTAGTAAGTACTTCCCTCGTATTCTTCGAACAAAGATGGAAAAGGAGTTTCTTGAGCTGAAGCAGAAGGATGATGAATCTGTTGGTATATACGAAGCGAATTTTACAAGAATTGCAAGGGATGCATCTGGCATTATCATCCAACCTGAAAGTAAAGTTGATCGATTTTTCAGTGGCTTAAAACCAAGTCTTTGAAGGGAATTAGCTATAAGAGACTTCAGTAGCTATGAAGAAATTGTTCGTTGTGCTATCAAGGTAGAAATGGAAGTTGGTGTTACATATCCATCTCATGTTTTTGAAATGAAACGAAAGATGGACTTCAAGGAGAAATCTCAGAATAATGGTGAAAAGAAGATGAGTGTTACCTTATGCACAAAGTGTGGAATGAAGCATGGTGGAGATTGTCTTAAAGGGACTAGAAAATATTTTAAGTGTGGAAAAGAAGGTCATCGAGCAGCTAAGTGTCGAAGTAATGGAAAAACGGTTTCTAATGATGTGAACAAAGAAAACACTGCAGAGAACGCACCGCCAACACTTCAATGCTTCAAGTGCAAGGAAATGGGGAATTATGCTAATAAATTCCCTAATCCAAGGGTTAGTGATGATCGACATGAGAAACCGCTTAAGGAAAAGGAAAAAGGGAAGTCACATGCGATCACTATTGGCGATGTTGAATATGACAACGATGTGGTGGAATGATTAAGTATTTATGTAATGGAATTCCAAAATAATGTTGTATCATGGAGTATTGGAATATTTATGTATTGGTCTAATGTGGTATTAAAAGTGATTGAGATATTTTTGGAAATAAGATGATATGTGCATAATGAAGGGAAAACGAGAAAATGAAATGTTTAACAGTATTCATGAGCTCATGATTGATATAAGGACTAAGTGATATCATGGTTTGAGTATATAGAATTTTGAGGATTTTGGTATGTGGAAAGTGTTAAATTTTAACTGCATTCATGTTTTCACTAAGGTTCAAAGGGTAATCATTCTTCAAGGGAATACATGATTAAGGTATTCACATGTTTGTAATTTTACCAGCAAGATATATCTTATGATATATGGGGGATAAATGATGGCATTCACGTGATTGTTCTGTGACATTTCAAGTAATCATTTTCTTTATACTATGAGCTTGGACCGAAGTATTTTAGATAAGCCTAAAGATTAGAATGGATTATGTTGGACATAAGTTAGGATAAAACGTTTTTCGATATTATTGATGGGATGTTATAGTAATATAGCTTTAGAAAAAGGACAACCTGCAGGATGGGAGACAACCCATCGCGTCGGACAAGGCTATGGGAATCGAACCCACAACCGAAGTGCGACTGGCCTTTATCGCCTACCACTGGCCTACAGGAAGTCCCTGTTTAGTAGAAACTAGTTTTATTATATTAAGAAGTATGATATATGAAGTATAAGTCCATTTTAGGAACCATATATGATTAATCTCACTATAGAATGACTTATGTATATTTAATACCTTTTGCTAACCTTTTGTTTGAGACAGATGGAATGACCCGTCATTCTATCACATGATCTGATAACACTTCACGAATAACAAATTCAACTTCATTTATTTAAGAGATGAAGTGGAAATTGTTCAAGGCACGAACAACAATGAGATTGTACCAAAATAAAGTAAGTATTTATTCTAATTCAAATTCTTCAACTTTAGGGAAACGATCTTGAAAACCAAAAATGTTGTCCTCGTGCTCTTATATCTGATTAATCAGATGGTACCTTAGATCGTCACAAATTTATGGATTTGTGATTGTTGACTTTTCCATAGCCATGTTATCTACCACTCTCCATCAGAACATGATGGTTATATTTTTCTTCCATATCCATATTTTCACCTATGTGGAAACCCAGTGATTAGTTTATTTGGGTAACCATTACGTTTCATAATTTTGTTTTTAAAGATTAGTTTTGGTATTCCTTTTTATGATGTGGGTTTCCATCAAACAAATTTTCGAATAGTAAACCATTTATAACCCCGACGAATTTCGACGGCGAAATTCATTTTAAGGGGGGTAGAATGTAACACCCCGAGATTTTATGAAAAATATTCTTTTTAATTTCATTAATGTCTTGTGTTGTACGCTACACCAAAAGGAGCTTGCTCAAAACGCATCCTTGACTTTCCTTGTATTACACGCAATCGCGACCTTCCTCGAGAGCGTGTGTAGTACGCAAAACCGAGTTTCACTAAACAACGATATGCTATTAAAATATTATTAAAACTAGCCGTTATGAAGAGTAATAACCACTTTTTAAATTTTTTTTAAATTTTAATTTTCAAAATGGACTTCATTTTTGGATTCGAAATATCTAAATTAGCTTAGGGTGAAATTTTGGTAATTTTTGGAAAACTTTCATATTTTGATGAATAGTGGAAATTACTAAATTTTAATTAAAAACAACTTTTTCAATCGAAATAATTAATAGTGATAAATTATTAATTTTAGTGGTTTTAAAGTATATTTAGAATATATTTTTACAATTTAATACAATGTTGGTCATTGGATTTAATTTCACATTTAAACCAGTTATAAACAAGTGTCAATCTTTTGATAGTTATTATATCTTAAAAACACGCCTTTTGTTTTGACGACGAGAATTAATTTTTAAATTAATTAATTCAACTGATATGTTTTGAATTTGGTAAAATACAAATCATTTTTGAGTTCATAATATCAAATATAGCTTAGGCCTAATATTTTGTATTTTTCTGAAAACATTAAATTTTTGATGAATAGTGAAACCACTAAGTGGTAGTTAAAAAAACTGAATTTTTCATAAAACTTAATTTTATCGCTTCTGTGAGTGGAATTTCATAAATCCTAGAGACACGGTTGATGTCAGTAAGTAAAATGTGGTTCAATGAGATGAAAATAATTTTTGGTAAATAGTAACTTTTTACTTTTATTTACCACGGTTAAAGGTAAACAGGATAATTAAGGGTAGAAATGATATTATTATTACCCTAACACATGTCCTAATTATATTGGACAAGTTTAATTCGACCAAAAACAAACTTAGGAATAAAATATGACCATTTAGTCCCACTTGGATTAGATTAGGACATTTATTATTAATTTATTTAAAGAAGGGTTAAAAGAGTTAAAATCAAAGTTTATTTATGAAAACATTTTTAATATGGGGATATAAATAAGATAAATTCGACTATAAATATTAATTAGAAATCTAAAAATATTTCCTAAATAATGGTATTTTATTTGTAATTTTTAGACATTAAATAATTTAATTTATTTATGACACAACAATGATGCAGTAATTATCTTATTAATGAAATATTGACATAATTAATGTTATAAATACTCAAATAAATATAATTTGAGACTTTTTATGAATTCCACTAATTTTATAGGTTAATATGAAATGTTAGTATTTATTTAATTAACTTTGTTCGAACTTATAATTCTGTTATGATTTTCACAAAAATCAATTACTAAATAGTGTCAAAATTGACATAAAATAGTTTTTTCAAACAAATATTATATTATTAATTGTTATTTTATTCCTAAAAATCTAAGGTTCGGCCCAATTACTTAGATAAGGCTATATATATTAATAATAAACAACTTTGAGTTCGTTTGGCTTCTTATTTTATGTTTATTAACCTTATAGTGTAAGAACACAAGAAGACACGGTAAAAGTAAAATTATTTATCTTAATGTTAAATATAATGATAAGGTTAAAATAGGAACCTAAACTTGTCTAAATTATATTGAATGAGATTATTTCGACCCATGCCCACCTTAGCCTCGAAATAAATAAATTTGGAGCTATTTAAAACCGAACTTGACTTTATAATAAAATAATTATTTTAGTTATTCCAAAGGTGCCCCTCTCCTCCCTTATAAAAGGGCACCTCCTCCCTCTCTTCCTCACACAACTTTGAGCCTTCAGTCTCGGCCAAACCCTGCCAAATTCTCTTCTCCACTTCCCTAGAAACATCCTAGAGGTTCTGGTCTTCTTAAAATACCCATTTTAGTGCCCTAAAAGGAGGTCTCAAAGAAGCACTTCAAAGAAGAGGTAATGTCCGTTACCGATTCTTTCAACTTTATTTTTTCTTCCACTTCTTCATCTTAGGTTGTTTCATTATGAAGTAATAACATCAGTATCACTCATATACTGATATGTTATTATAAGTATGAAACAACCCTATTTCACCATCTATCCATCCTACGGAAAAAGAAATCGCCGCGCGTGCGTACGTACGGAATACCGTCTCCACGCCGTGGTGTAATCTATTTTCCACCACCACCTTACATGGATGGGTATAATGGTGTAAAGAATAACTATACATAGTTATTAGAACATCATATTTATTCTGATATATTGTATCATCCACTCCAATTCAATTCAATAATTATGGAAATGATATCATCGCTTGTGCGTACGTACGGACTACCGTCTCCACGACGCGATGAGATTCATTCTCCATGTTAACCATTTAAGAATGATTATAAAGTATATATAAGAAATAATAATGAAATATATTACATTATAAAGCTACTGGATTTATGTATATATGTATGTCATCTACTTACTTCCATTCAAGATAATAAGGAAAGGAAAACAGCGTTCATGCGTACGTACGGACTACCGTCTCCATGAACGGTGTGTTTCATTTCATTTATCTATCTATTATATATATATATACTGAATATATATGATATATAAATAATGTTTTATATTCTGGAAGTAAGTAAATCATGATATAAGTAATAATAATGTCAAGAATGACAAGTCCAAACACCTACGATAAATGAAACGATTTTACCCAAAACGCTTCTTTAACATGGAATTTACAAAAGAACGGGTAATATAAAGTAATAAGTGAACCATTTATAATATCATAACAATGAATATGATTCTGTAATAAGTTAATGACATTAGTTAAATCATTATACAGGAGGTTCGGATACGTACAAAGCATATCGGACCTAAGGTAAGGGAAAATATCACAATCTCATTTTTATCTGATATTGTTTATACTTTGGTATTTACTGGGGTGTATTTTATCATCCATATCCATGTTTCCTCAATATTTAACATTATTTCCATCCACCTACAATTGTTTAAATCCAATTTTACCCTTCAGTGAGTTTTTAGTAAAAGATATGAAAGGAATCTTTTGTCGTTTTTCGTACGAGGTACTTTTTGACTTTTCTGAAAAAAGTACGAAGAATGTTTTTTTAACGTATACAGCATGAATGGATTTTTAAAACATTATTTCCAAGAAGCTTCCTTTACAAGTTTTCAAGTTTATTTTTAATCAAATTCTTTTAGTCTATAATTGTATGACATATTAAGAAAGGAAAAGTGTTTTTTAAATAGAAAGGATATTTTCCTCAAGAATGGAGTTCAAGTGTATTATCAAAATTATTTTCCATCTAAGATAATAAAGGGTACTGTTTTTATCCCTATTATTACATTGATTTGATTATGTTTTTATGGAATTTTTTTTATGAATTTTTTTATCTTATATGAATTGTTTTATGATGTCATGTTGTTTAAGAATCCCATTTTTATTACATGGGTTATGTAATGATGTATGATTTATGATTTTGTGGCACACATAAGAATGGTATCATTATGAGATGGGTGGGACCTATATCTCCCTCCAATGCATTGGGTAAAGATTTTATATCTCATGAGTTAGACATGGCTGGAATGGTAGGTTATACCGGTTCAATGAAACAGGACTGAAACAAGGGTGACTCGGTTCAGAAGGGGACTTTGTCCACTAAGATAGTCTTGGCAATGAGTCTTGACTAACAAGAAATGAATCTCTAAGATTATGTGTGTATGCCACAAGGTTTAATGTTTTAAGTTATGACTATTGTGATTTCATTTCACTACTATGATTTATTCCATGTTATGAAATTATTATCTCTTTTGCAGGTTAAGATTTCCAAAATGTTATGTTCTTATGAAAATGATGTGATTGATATTTCTTTTGTTTACCCTTAATGAGCATTTGAGCTCACCCTTTTATGTTTTCATTTCCACAGGATATAAAGAAAGATTTTAGGTAAAAAAAGGAATATCTTTATGGGAGATGTTGAAGAGATTTCACCACGATTAGAAGATTATATTCCGAGTTTCCAAAGACACTAAACTATTACGATCCTTGTGTGTGTGTTTTTGTTATGTACTAAGTATTCCGCAAAAGTAATGTAATGTCCATGTATGTCAAGTTTCAGGTCTCTACATTAATAGTACTCTGGTCTAGGACCAAGAGTGTCAGATTCATCTTAGGCAAGTTCCTTCCACTTGTCAAGCTTCGTGTTCCCCCTTCATTCAGGATTTCATTATCTTTCCCACCCGAAGGGTCCCCCAAGAATGTCATGGATACTACGCTTAAGGGCTCTACTAACATTACGGGTCAACTCCCAAGAGGGTTTCAAATAAAAAATTGATTAAAATCCCACGTTGCGAACATGGTCAACAGTCGATGTTCATTTGTGTGTCCACATTTTTGGCTAACGTGATAGTTTATTATGTTGTGAACATGGTCAGCAGTAATCCCCTGTCTTCACGCCAGCCCTTTTAGACCTTGAATGTTGGTTTCATGATTCACATTATGTTCCACCCCACCGTGTCCAAGTAGAATCACAACACTCTTTGGAGATATCCCTCAGTGCACCTCTGCACGTCAGGCAGACAAAGCTACAATATGGCGTCCTTCGGGGCTCCCACAGTCCGAGCTCTAAAACCATAAACTAAGATCTTCTTTAAGGGATATGTGCATCTCAATTCTCATCCCCATGGGATGTGATGGGTCACCCGAATGTCTTGTTTCCAAGTCCATCTCAGCTGGGAGCTAGTTCCTCATGCCCCTTTCACTCTCACCCCTATTTGGGCCCCTAGGCCTGAGTTTACTATCTCAGAATTGTGTATGGTGTGATGAGGGATCATATCCCCATCCATATCGGTTATGTTTCATGGCACCGTACCCATTCCCTTCCTATCATCGTCTCTGGTACGTCTGCGCTGCATGATGTTAAAATGCATGCTTGGTCCTATCACATGACCCTATACTATGATATTATCATCCTGGCCACATGACAAAAAACGACATTGCATTGTGATGACCTCATCATAGAGGAAGTCACGTTTGGTATTGGTCATACACCATGTCATATGTCAATGCCTACTACGGCTTGATTCGTGTGACGATGCCAGGGCCTGCTACCCTAGGTCGGTCACTTCACCAAAAAAACCAATCACCTTAAAGGACAAACAAGAATTACCAAATACTGCTTCTCTTGGTGTGAGGGCTAGACCCACGCGCCCCTTTAATTTTATAGAACCATGTGTGGCTTGATTCTCATCCTTATGAGATACGTAGGAGCGCCTGGGCACTTCCACATGGGCCCTAACTAGATTTTTTGTTCAGTCCCTCGACTTGAACACATCCCCAGCGAACACATGGTAAGTAGGGCTTATGTTCTCATTCAAGTTGTGTTTTGTAATCACATTACCATGTGTCCCCTGCTCTCCTTAACCATTCATGGTCTGAGTTCTAAGACCTTAAACTAAGACCCTCTCAAGAACTACATGCAGCATGATCCCCATCCGCATTGGGTATATAGGAATGACTTTTCATTTTTCTTTAGGCCCAGCTCAACTCTTGTTTTTGGTCCCTTGACCGAAATCTTTCCGAGAAGCACATGGTTGTCGGAACCTTCCGGTTCTTATTCACGTCGGGTATTTGAGTTACCCCACCACATGCCTCCTATGTTTCCTCCCATCCATGGTCCAAACTCTACGACCCTAAACTAAGATCTCCCTATGGGAAGGGACTCGACTCCCTCTATCTAATACTTCCCATTAACATATTCAGATTCACTTTGACAAAGAGCCCTATGTGTGGAATCTTAATGGAGACATACCTCCCATTCCATTTCCAGGCTTTGTGATATCACTATTTGGATTCTCATCCTCTTCCACATCCAAAAGGACACTCGGAAGGCATTGATTCTAGGCTTAAGGTATCTCCATGGATTCTGGGCCTAAGGGCTCTACTATCATTTTGGTCCAACGCCCTTAAGGATCTCTGACGACTTTTGTGACATGGTTCCTTGTTTCGAACATGGTCAACACTCCACCCTCATTTGTTTATCCCCATTCCAGGCTAACACAATGTGGATACTGTGTTTCTTCAACGTTCAACAGTTATCCTGCATCATCACACCACCGTCAATGTGGTACAAATTTCGAGCTTCATGATTCACATATTTCCACTCTCTCATGTTCAAGTGGAATTCCAACAAACTCGGCACTATCTCTTCTCGCGTCTAGGTGCGCTTCATGGACGAGTTAGCATCATTGGGACGGTATTCACTGAGCATACCTTCGTCCTATCATGCCCCTTACTGTGTTGGGAAAGTCTCACCATTACTTCTTGCTTCACACACCGAGCACGACTCACGTGGGCTTAGTAGTTTTGGTAGGATGTGTACCAATGCGGTCAGGCTTCTCATCGTCCAACATGACATTAAACTGCACTTCCGGAACTATTTATGGCTTGATTACCATCCTCATGGGGTACGTAGGAATTCCTGACCACTCTGCTTCGGGCCCAGCCTAATTCGTACTCTTGTTCCCTTGACCTGAAGAGTTTCCTCTGGGGGGTACGTTGTGTGATTTGGACTTTAAGTCCTCATTCATTTAGGTTTCAAAGCTACTACACCACATGCTCCCAAGGCTCTTTCCTTTCACGTCTTATTGTATGACGTTAAACTGCAGGAGGTTATATGTCCTCAACACATGACACTAAACTGTTGTTCTACCCTGAACAAGTTCAGGATGCCCCATGTTGATCATTGGGAAGCGACAGCTCCCTAACTAGAGAGGTCCTGTCTAAAAGAAGGAATGATCCATGATCAAACTGATGCACCCATCTAGTATGTTTGCTCCACAGTGGCGTAATTTCAAGATTGTTGTATTCTGCTCAAACAAACCCTCACTTCACATTTCACGCTTTGTGTGCCACTTATTTGGACCCTCGTCCTCTTTCATGTCTGGAGAAACCCCCTAATAGTATGGATGTTCGGATTATGGCCCACCTACTGTCCTAGGACAATGTTCCGTAAGACTAACATATTACATTTGGAGTCTAGTACAATGTTTCGGACATGGTCAATGGTCGAACCTCATTTGTTATCTCCATTTCAGGAAAATGAAATGTGGATACTATGTTTTGAACATGGTCAATAGTTATCCTTCATTGTCATGCCACCCACATAGCATTCCAAATTTTGGGTATCACGATTCACACCTCCCACTTCCCTATTTTGGACTATTCCCAACGCCCCTGGCGTTACCCTGTTCATGCATCAGAGCACACCGAAAGAACAACTCGTCTATTGTTCTAAATCCTACCTCGATAACTGAACTCATGTATTCAAAAATCAAAACATGAAAGTAAGTTAGAGAGTTTATGATCCGTACAACACTTCGGGTTTTATTTCTCCCATGGACGGGTTGACCCCGTCAAAAGACCGTTGCAGCTCCTCCACCCTCTGACATGTGGAGTCGAGGAGTTTCTGCAGATGGCTCAGCTCCCGCTCCTCCTCAGCAGCGATAGGGCGCAATTCCTCGGCCTCAGTTTGGGTCCATTCTATGTCAGCCTGAATGATGACCATTTCTTCGAAAGATTGCCTCAGACGCTCTTCTGCCTCTGCCAACTGGCCCTTCAATTGAAAGATCAGCTCTGATTGTGAATTAAGAGAAGATGAGTGCTCATCCACCCAGATCCGTAGCCGTTGGATCTCATCTTCAGCCTCCCAGAGCTTCATGATGTTCATCGCCTTCCTCCGCTGCCAGCCCACGCTGAGGCCGCGATCATACTCCCAGATCTCCTCCAACATAAGATCTCGGATGAGAAGGTGAGGACGCTGGGCATCCACACCCCCAGCACACAGATTGCACAGCCTCAAGCAAAGTTTGTACATCTCTTCCTGCCGTAGTGTCTGGCGGGTCTTTTCGATAAAGTGCACGATCAGCTTCCATGATCAACAGTGGTCTATTTCTATTTCCTATTCGTCAGAGGTAGTATCCTCCCAATCCACACAGTTGGAAGGCTCGTATGTGGGGTACGCCCTCAAGAAGTCTTCATCAGGATCTGCATCTGGCATGGGATCAGGTGTGGTGTCTTGCGTTGGATCAGACGCGGCGGGACATGGGTTGACCGGCAGATCCTCATCATCGGACCCCACCACAATGACCCCAAGCATGACCCTACTGGTTGTCCCTCTAGTGATGGGGGAAGTTGCAGCTCGGGTGGGCGGGGTAACTATTTCCATGAATAGTACATGCCTCTAGGAGGGGCGCCCCCAGAAATCCCAACCAGCATCGCTGCAGCGGCCCATGCTAGTTGAAGAACTGTACGTAACAGAGATGGGTATAGATGTTAGTTGGCACAATCAATGTATAGAAGTGATGAATTCAGTGGAGAGGACTTACAGAAATTGAACTCCTAGTACTGCTCCTTAGTTGATGCTAACAGGACCCTAGAGCGTGGCCCTCCGTATATTGTCGGAAGGTCCAGAGATTCTGGAGGAGCCTCCTCTGGTGCCCTAACCCCGCCAGACACAGAACTGGACGCGACCATAGGTGCGGGTTCCGAGGGTCCTGCATCACCACCCACCAAAGGGCTAGAGCGAGATATATGTACCAGGTCCTCCTGCACGGTTCAGATGATGGTAAGAGGTCCACAATGAACTGAAAGCAGTCCCCGAGGGATGATACTTGGAATGTTACCTCAATAACCTCCGCGAAATCGTCGAGATCCGAGTCTTGATCACCGACTTAGCCTTCATCCAACGAGCTCTCTCCACCAGCCTCGTCGCCCCGAGAGGATTTTCCAGAATCATCCGATAGGGGGAAGTGCTCCCTCAACTCGGCGGACGATAGTTGTGGGGGAACCGACTGATCTAGCAGTACCCTCACGTGGTCTGTCATTGGACGCAGGGCACCACTGGAATGTACGTATTCCTCCAGATCATCCATATTTTTCTCTGCATATGCCGGAGACACCAAAAAACTATCCTGGACAGGGCCTATACCCAGTAAATCTATTCCGAGGCAGTTCTGGTGTTCCCAAATCTCGGATGGACTGAGGTGTTGCTGTTTGTCGTCCCAAATGTCTTATACCTTTGAGAAAATAGAATTCTATGGAATGTCGATATGGCGCAACTACTTCCCCAGAGCCTGAGTGGATATCCTGTAGAATCCCCTTAGTGGTCGCCCCTCTGGATGGATTTGCTTTTCTAGGACCATCGGATCCGCTACAGCTACTGGATCTGCCACCACAACCTCACCCTCAGCCGGTGTAGGTCTCTCCATCATGGTAGCCCCACCACCATGAGAATCCCTTTCTTCCCTCTGACCCTGACCTCAGGATAGGGGAGATCCGCCATCACCAGCTCAAGCGGTTCGCTGGTTTTGCATTTCCAGTGGATAAGCCACCTCCCAGCATATGGCATACTCCTTCAGCAGTCCAAAGGTGGCAGTAGGCAGAGGAAATGAATTTTTCATTTTCCCATATTCCCGTTTGAACATGAGACACAATTGCCTCATTACACACGGGTTCTTCTCATGGCACACCTTCCAGCAGACCTGTGGGGTCAGCTGCTCCAGGCACCGAAACATCCTTGAAAACCGGTACGGGGTGTACGGCTCGCAAAGAGGCTCGCGGTCCACCCGTTCCACCAAGACACCTCATTCGAAGGCCAGGAGATAGTCCTGATGCTCTTTCGTCCCCCCTACCATCATCAGTGAGTACCCCAGTCGGCAATGGAAATAGGTGGAAATTATACTCGTCCGCCTTCCACACCCGGTTCAGCACCAAGGGAATTGTCAATTTGACTAGAAGGATATCAGTAGAATTCAGGATGGATGGACAGAAGTTTGACCCCAGAGGCAAGATGGTGTTCATATATTCATTAACCCCCTTGATGTGCGCCGCGATCCACCCATACAGGATATGGAAGGCCCCGCATATCCTCGATAGTTTTTTCCCTCGCTAACATGTCGTAGCATCCTGTACAATCTAGCGAGCATCGGAATCCCCAGATTGACCCGCCTTCCTGTGGCTAGCGTGGATGCCATGATAAAAGATCTAGGTCGCACCCCCCATGTTGGTATCCCTCACAGTTAGTATCCAACCGTATATAAGGGTCGTAATAAACGCTGCCAGTCTGACTATTGGCCATTGTTCAGTGCTGACACATAAACCCCAGGTCATCTATTGGTTTTCCTCCAACAGCCACCAATACGAGTGATCCTTGCCCCGTTGAGCCCCCCTTCAGGAAAGTTCAAGGCCTCGAGGGAAACTTTCAATTCTCAAGGATGTTCAGGAACTTATTAAACCACTTCTTGAAGTGGACATCCTTCAACGCTACTTTGTCTTTTCTAGGGACCATTCCCATCAATGCCAGCACCAGCCACGACATTTGCTCTAGATTCTCCCATGCACTCATGAAGGGGAGGAACTCGTCATACATAGCCCCCAAGATCAGGACCCTCGAAATCTGATGGACATCCCACAGACTGATGCCAACCTCCCCATGGTGCAGGTGAAAAGTGTTGGTCCTATACGACCATCTACTCAACAGCTCTAGCATCAGCTGTTTCGGTTGATAAATGTGGAATTGGGAGGTCCATGTCACCTCAAACAATCCCACTCTCCTCAGGTCGGCTATAAATTTCTCACATGAGGTGCCTACCTAATAGGCCCATGCCCAATCATTAGTGATGTTGCATCCCTAGCATAGGTCCCACTCATCGAACCACCCTTTCTTTGAATCCCTCAAGGACGCCTTCAGTATTGTGCGGTACATGGGATGGAAATTTCCGGTTACAATGGATTCCCATCAATATTGTTCATATGGTTTTATAGACAGTCGGCGGTGACAGGTGTGAAGTCCTCCTGAGCATGAGCATTAGCCTCCCTGAACCATTGATGCTGGTATGGCGTGCTTCTGAAACTGCTATTTGGTTCGTCCCTACTCGCCTCACGAATGAAGACGTCATCCCTCATCCTGAATCCATACATGGAAAACATCTTGCACAATGGATAGTTATTCTGGCTCTATGATATCATTTCTATCAAATAATTATGGTTTGAGTGGCTTCGGACTAGCTCCCCCAAGCCTAGATAGTTGGCCATCTCATCCATCTGTGTGGTGTCTGTAAGCACCCCATGGGCAGCTTCTTGATGGGCCATTTGTTTTTAAAGGCTTTGGAAATTTTAAAGCCCGGGTCGCGAAGCCTATTCACGAAGCTCCTTCACGAAGCAGAATTGCAGAGCCTGGCCTTTTCCTGAAAGCACACATTTGATTGGCATAGTCACGGAGTCAAAGACTCACAGTTCTCCATGAAATTTGATTCGCAAAGAGTAGACGCGGAGCTTCACGAATAGAGAGCGCAAAAGGAAAAAAAGTTGCGGAGAAAGGAAAGGAAAAAAGAGAGTTAGCCCCCCCGATTAATAGTCAACAGCCCTCAGAGCTTCGTGGCGCGTCCATCCCGTGAGGAGCTTTGCGACAGTTCCGGCCTGCATGGCCCCTATCCGCCTCATGCGTCCTCTTCGAGAGTCATCACCCGAATGGTCGATGATTTTGGTGATTTCCCTCAGCCTTCAACACTTGACCCCTCCGCGGCTCCATGTATGAGGTGGGAAATTTGTTGGCGCCAAAATATTGGATGAAAAGAATGAAGAAAAGAAGGCCTCATGGCCTGCCTCGCAAAGCTATGCCACATATCCCCCCCAAGAAACATGGCTGCCGCGAATAAAGGGAGGTGGTACCCTTCGCGAACGCCCCTAACATTCACGAACCCTCCGTGAAGAAAAGGAGGTGGTAACCTCCACAAATGCCCCTAACATTTTAGAACCCGCCATGAAGCAAAGGAGGTGGTCACCTCCATGAACGCCCCTGACGTTCGCGAACCCGTCATGAAGCAACAAAGGTGGTACCTGTCTGCCAACCAGGTTGACGTTCGCGACCTGCTGCGAAGCAACCAAATCCCACTTCGCGCTGATTTATCTCTACTCCGCGGTGCCCATTCCTATAAATACCGGGCTCCCACTGAGCCTCCTAGATGGAAAATATGACCTTTTTCCTTCCTAGCTCCTGAATAATGATGCAACCTTTGCTCTGCGAATCCTTAGCTACATGAGGTATTTTTACTTCACGAGGTGCCACTACATTGTATCATTTTGATCCCCTCTTTCGAGAGGGATGCCTTTCGCAAATCCCAATGGATTTCATGAAGGAAAGGGATCCCCAAGGGGACATGGGTTGTCGCAGAGAATTTGTGCTTTGTGAAACACCCCTCCTGTACACGTGATCCACATGCCAAGGCAGGGTCACTGTACTTCACGAAGCATACTGCTTCGCGGAACTTTACTTCATGAGGCACCTATGCTCTGCGAGTCAGTGCTCTAAAAATACCCTTATTCACGAAGCACCTCCCACTTGAACCTCCACCCCATGATAAGGCTAATAAACCCCACTTCGCGAAGCACACCCCTTCGCAAGTTCCCTTCACCACACGGAGCAACCAAGCTCCACAATTCCAATGCCTATGGATACATCTTCTTGCCAATTACTTTTCCTGTGAGACCCTCCAAGTTTGCACGATGTGACTTGAATTTCCCATGGACGATACCGCCCATGGAATTACTTCACCTAATGCTTCTTTGCATAGGCACGCTAACGACTATTTCTTCTTTGCATATCCACGCTAATGTGCACCCTTCGATGGTTCGCTATGCGACCCCACCTCTCCACGACATTGCCGGAACCTTCCCTCCCACAAGGATTAGAGGGTATTAGTTATGTCTGTCCTTGGGATGTGGAGTAAACACACCTCATCCGAGCTGCAGGACGTTAAACTTCCAAGCACCTCGTCCTGAACACATGACGTTAAACTGTTATCTGGCCTTATGCCTCGCACGTAGGGTCCCCCCAGCTCAGACATTCTTTACGTTGCTCATCCCCATGGGGATGGAATCACCCCCCCCCCCCGCATGGGATGATATCCTCCTTCTCGGAGTGTAATTTGTCCATAGGGAAGTGAAACATCCTTGTTCTAATCCCCTAGCCCCTCTTGTGGAAGGTAGCACCCATGAACCTCCATATTTCCCCACCGCCAGGGCCAGCAAGGATCATGATAGGGGACGAGGCACCCTGTTTCATCAGTCCCAAACCCCTCTCCCATTTCACATTGTCAACCTCGGGCCTCCATCATGGAGTAAGTCCCAACACCATGGGCCGCCTAATACGTAAGCCCCTCTTCGCTTCCGACGGATGCACCCCTCACGACATGATCGTCAGGTCCCTGCAATCTCTTTTTTCTCACAGCAAGCATGACTCCCGTGGGCTTAGAGTGAGCATCGACCATGACACGCCCTGGCCCGCCTCAGAGTGTAAGCCCCAACACCCCTGTCCCGCATGATGTTAAACTACAAACCCAAACTACGGGGACTTTGATCCATGCCATGGCATGGTACATAAGAAGCCTCCACGAGGCTCAAGCCCACCACCAGTGGATCCCCAGGTTCACCTTCACGTCGGTTCACTGACGAAACCCTGCACTAACTACGAGGACTTTGATCCATATCAAGGTATGGTACATAGGAAGCCTCCACAAGGTTCAAGCCCACCTCCCGGTTGTTTATTAATGTCAGTTTCACCCCCGTCCCACATGACGTTAAATTGCACACCTACACTACATGGACTTTTATCCATGTTAAGGCATGTTATCTAGGAAGCCTCCACGAGGTTCAATCCCACCACCCAATGGCCCCGACCATCTTCGTGTCAGTGTGCCAAGCCCCCACTATCACCCTTTTGAACTATGGGGACTTCGATCCATGTCAAGGCATGGTACGTATGAAACCTCCATGAGGTTCAAGCCCACCACCCAATGGACCAATGTCCCCCTTCATTTCTGTTATCCGACACGCCCTCATCCCACATGATGATAAATTGTATCCCAATCCAGTAGTAATCCCTTGTGATCCTGCCTCCCAATTGTTCTGACATCCCTTCATGTCAGTTCAACATCCCCTTTTCAACCCAAACTATGAGGACTTTGATCCATATCATGGCATGGTACGTAGGAAGCCTCCCTGAGGCTCAAGCCTATTACCCACTGGACCAAGGTCCTTCTTCATGTCGGCTCACTGGTGTCTATTATGAACTACATCGTCTTTTATCCATGTTAAGGCATGGTACATAGGAAGCCTCCCTGAGGTTCAATCCCCACCATTCATCTGGAGCAAGGTCCTTCTTCTCGTCAGTACACCGGCACCCCACCCTGGACTACTTGGACTTGGATCCATGTTAAGCATGGTACGTAGGAAGCCTCCATGAGGTTCAAGCCCACCACCCATTGGTCACTCCAACCCCCATCACATGGGTTCTCACCAACCAAACTATGAGGACTTTGATTCCCTTCCATGGGGATACATAGGAGGTCTCTTCGAGGCTCAAGCCCATCTTTACCTTCATCTCCATAATGGTCCCATCTCATTCCTCCTCCACTCCATTCAATTTTCCATCACCCATTCTGATTCTTACCCAGGCCACCACATCCCGATGAGATCATGGAACCTCATCCCCCCTACAGTATTAAGAACATCGCCCATGTGCTGGCCCCAATATCAGTGATCCCTCATGGGGGTTCTTCAATCTGATCCACTCTGGCTAGTGTTATGATCAGTCCGATCCTTCTCCATTGGACGTTTAACATACGACATACCCCGTTTTAAACACAAGAAGCTTAGGAAAGCCATAGATACATTCTAATGGAATATGATTCCCCGTGCTCAATGTGGGATTCCTCGGGCATCCGCACCCTCGAGTTGCCCTATAATACGGAAAAAAAGACAGACATTCCAATTCCCCAGCGTCCAGACACATCAGTGATGTCTCAACGTGACTACTCCCCCTACTAAATGTTGCTGCCCTGACCAGACCCCTTGGAATGTCCTGACAGAAGCAGCGTAATTAACTGGTGTCTATGTAAACATGGCACAAGGAAGAGTTTCACGAACAATATATTAAATCTAAGAGGGAGACCCAGACTAGGTGACGAGTTTTGAGGAGTAATCCACAAATGGAAGAACCAACATCCCATCATCCTATTTCGACCAAGGAGAAAATTCCCTTGAATAAGGAATGGATGGTGCTCGCCTTTGGAAGGAGGCAATGAAAGGTAACAAAAATTTGTGCATGTCACGCCCAAGCGAATAGGCGCGCGCGCCCCGGCGAAAGCGTGGGAAACAATTTTTTTTTGAACCGATGATATATTAAATCATCATTGGTTGATGGTTTTGAGGACCTCAATTTTAAACTTGTTTTTAATTGATGACCTCAATTGCACCAAATAAATATTTACGTTTTTCCTCCAATTCTGTGTCTCTATTTTCCACCAATGTGCTCTTATTCGAGATCATAATTTGGTGGTGAATTTTTCATTTCCCTTTCCCGCTTATTAAGACTAAATTTTATTCACCGAATTTCCGATATGGGTTCTCCACGAAGGTATTTTTCTATTTTTAACCTATTATTTCCAAAGAACAATTTAAAATTTCAAGGACGCAATTTATTTAATAAGGGTTGAATGTTACACCCCCTGATTTAATAGTACGCTATTTCTTCAGTGTAATTCAACAACATGAACTACATGCAACACTAAGTTCAAGCGCACCACGACTTACCAAACTAACCGTTTAAAAGAGGTTATGAATAGTATTAACTGAATTTTGAATATTATATTATCCTTATAATTTTAGAATCTATATTATGAGTTTTTTAGACATAATATAATAACAATTTTATTTTTTCAGATAAAAATTTATATTTATATAAAAAGCAATTTTACCGCATTTTAATGGAGAACCCTATTTAAATCCAATATTTATAACTTTTATATATTAAATTTGACAAAATAAACTTCTTATTTATAATTGGGACAAAAAAATTTAGTTTTGATACTTTTTTAGTGTTTTTCGGATAACTTTCATATTTTGGTGAATAGAGAAAAATAATAAATCTTAACTGAAAACAATTTTAAAAAAAAATTATAGTGTTCGAACTATATATTTTAATGTTTTGAAAGTATAATTAGATTTTATTTTTACCATTTAATCTATGTTTGGTCATTGGAAGTAATTTCACAATGAAATTGGACATAAACAAGTGTCAATCTTTTGGTATTTTTATTTCTTAAAATACACTTTTTGGTTCTGACAACAGGAATTAATTTTAAATAAATAAATTCAATTTCAATGTTTTTAATTTGGTAAAAAAGACTTCATTTTTTAATTTTTAATATTAAAATTATCTTAGGGTAAATTTTTGATAAGTTTCTGAAAACATTCAATTTTTTATGAATAGTGAAAAACACTGCGTTATTGGTTAAAACCGAATTTTCATTTAAATAAATAGTTATTTTATTTAAATATATTTTAGGTCAAAATCAATATATAATACATATATAAGTTCAATTTAATTCATTGAATTAATTTTATAGTAAGTTTTGATATATAAAATTTATATTAAAATTTTACCTTCTTTTACCCACCTCTTAGGAGCATTTGCAAATTTGCATAAAACATGATTTTACTACTTGTGTGAATTGAATTTCAATAATCTGAGAGACAAGGTTGATGTCACTAAGTAAATTTTGGTTCAATAAGATAAAAATAATTTTTTGTGTATAGTACCTTTTGACTTTTATTTAATGCAGTTAAAAGTAAATACAGTAATTAAAGGTAAAAAAGTTATTATTATTACCCTAACACATGTATTCATTCTATTGGATATGAGTAATTCAACAGGAAAAACCTTAGGAATAAAATATGACCCTTTAGGTCCACTTGGATTAGATTAGGACATTTATTATAATTTAATTCAAAGAAGAGTTAAAAGTTTTAAAATCAATGTTTAATAACTAAACCATTTTTAATATATGTTTATACAAAAGATAAATTCAAATATAAATATTCATTAGAAATATAAAATGATTTAAGACATAATCATATTTTATTTATAATTTTTAGACATTAAATATTCTAATTTATTTATAACACAATGATGATGTAGTAATTAACATATTAATAAAGTATTAAAATAATTGATATTATAAATACCCAAATAAATGTAATTTGAGACGTTTTATGAATTACACTAATTTTAAAGGTTAATATAACATATTGGGGTTGATTAAATGATTTTTTAGAATCAATAATTCTCTTATGAATTTTGAAAATTCAAAATACCAAATAGTGTTCAAATTGACATAAAAGAGTTTTTAGAACAAATATTATATTATTAATTGGTATTATATTCCTAAAAATATAAGTTTCGGCCAAAGGTCTTAAATACTATTATATATGTCGTTAATGAACCACTTGGGGATCTCTTAGAAGTTTATAGAATTTTTATTAACCATATAATATAAAAATACAAAGAGACATGGTAAATGTCAAACTATTTAACTATGAGTTAAATCTAAAAGATAAGATTGATATAATGACCCAGACATATCTAAAACCTATTGGTTTAGTGGTTTTCGACCCATACACTCCTAATACTTTATATAAATCATTTTTTAACCATTAGAATCTGAAAGTTAATTTATTATAAAATAATATTTTATTTTTTTCTTAAGGTTCCCCTCACCCCTCTTATAAAAGGAAACATCACCTTCTCTAAAATTCACATCTCCAATGCCATTTGTCTTGGCCAACCCCTACCAAAATATCCTCCCAACTATCCTACCTTCATCCTAGAGGACTTACTGTGGTCATAAATCCAACCTATAGAGCCCATTTTATCAAATCAAAAGGAAGAACCCGAAGAAGAGGTAATGATTCCACCACCCTCTTTCAAGTTCTTTTCTTCTTACACTTACTCTTTCTCTGTTATTACCATACCAAAATAGTAACTACAGTACCTTATATATTTTGTGATTTTATTATAAATGTGGTAAAACCATATTCATTATTCTATCCATCCTATAAATGATAATGTCACCATGCATGCGTACGTACGGCCTACCATCTCTATGCCATGCTGCAATTTGTTATTCAACACTATGTTATTTGGATGGATATAATGATGAGTAATATGTATATAAATAATGAAAATAACATGATAATTTCTCTGTAAAATTAATATACCATTGAATTCCACATGTTTATGGAAATTATATTGTCGCTCGTGCGTATGTACAGATTATCATCGCCATAACGTGATGAGATTCATTTCCACATTCACCATTCATCGATGATTATAAAAATATATATTACTAATAATTTTGTAATATATGACATAATAATTATACTGGAGATATATATATTTATATATACATGTAATTATTTACTTACATATACCTCATTCATGTACTTTTGTTCAATACGGCGTGAAAAGAGAAACAACGTTTATGCGTACGTACGACATACCATCAACATAAACGTTGTTTTCCATTTCATATATCTATCTATTATAAATATTTATATTCATAATATATAAGATATATGAATCAATTTTTATATTCTATAAGTACACAAATCATGATCTAAATGATATGGTCAAGAATAACAAGTTAAAATATGTACGATAAAAAGAGATTATTAGCCAAATTGTTAATTTAACATGAAAATGATTATTAAATGGGTAATATAAAGTCATAAATGAATAATTTATGATATAATAAATATTAATATGGTTCTGGTATAATCTAATAAAATACAATGGTCATTATATATAGGGTTAAATATACCCTCAACCAAAGGAAAGTGCAAGGTAAGGGATAATTCCTCAATCTCATTACTATCTAAGATTGTTTATGTGTAAGTATTTTCTGGGACATGTTTATTATCCATGTCCATGTTTCATAAAATACATTTAAAAATTATTCTTTTAAGATAATATTTATGTAAAACATAATTTTAAATGTTTTAAATATTTATTCTTCTAAATCATTCTCATTAAAGTCCATGTTTTAAAATTTGTTTTTAAGGATTTATTTATATAGACATGAATGTTTTTTTAAATGTTAATTCCTTTCAAAATTTTCAATGTGGTGTGGGAAACTTTGAATCAAAAAGGTATTTAAATGTATTCTTTTAAAAAATTTGTGACTTTTATATGTTTTCATGAAAAAGTTGTATTTCTATCATTTCATTTTACTGATAATTTTCATCTATGTCAACATCCTTTGATGGATTTTAAACTACTTTGAAGTTGATTTATTATTGATAAAATCTTCCATATTGTATTGAATGTTTGGTGATATTTTTTACAGTGGATGTGATATTTTTATACCATTCATGGATTATGGTCAAATTATTGAAATTTAATATGCTAGTTTTAATACGACTGTTTATGTCATTGTTCAACCATTTATTAAGATGAATGTGTTGGACTAGTATGTTCAGGGTTAGGGACCGGTTAATGTAATAACTTTGGGTTGGGGTCTGGTTATAGCAGACTCTCTGGGTTGGAGTCTGGTTAAAACATACTCTCTGGGTTAGACTTTGATTTTAGAGGATCTCCGGGTTGGAGTCCAGTTACAGAGGCTCTCTGGGTTGGAGTCCGGTTACAGAGGCTCTCCAGGTTGGGTCTAGTTACAGATAGACCCTATGTTATGGCACAAGGTTGTGACAAAGAAATAAAAGTTTGGAACTATACATTCCCTCATTATGAAATTAGTTATTACATATGATTATTCGACTATTAGAATATCCATGTGCATGTTTATATGGTAATGTTTTATTTATTTTATCCATATTATGTTTAAGTTTATGTTTGAAGGGTTGTTGTTTTTATAACACATCTTGCCAAAAAAGTTTATAGCTTCTGCTAAATTATTTACCCATACTGAGCATCTGATCTCAACCCTTTGTATTGTTTTATTTTCATCGAATATGAAGAAGTTAGTTAATAGTGACTTGAAGTCTTAATCTAGGTGGATTGGACATTTCTAATTGAATAAATTACTATTTTTTCAAGTTATAATGTTTAACTTCATGTTTATAATCTATTTTAAAAGTCTACTAAACTGATCGGTCCTTCGGGGCTTGATTCCTTGTAATCATGTCAATGTTTTAAAATAATTCACCGACTCTGGGTAACTGGGGTCGGGTTGTTACACAAATGACTTAGGAACCCCTCTCCAAAAATTATGAAGACAATCAGAGGGTGTTTTCTTGGTTTTTAGTGAGTGAATGTTTTTGAGCTATAATGTTAATTTTTAAATTATAATAGATACTTTTAGTCCTACTGGTAACACCATGCATTGGATCAAGGTGAGGTTGATTCCTACACATCAAAATGACTCATAAATCATTTTATTAATGTATAAAAACAATATGAATACGTTTTCTCAGTTTTTAGTATGTCATTTATTATTTTTTTCATAAATTAATGCCAATTTTAAATAAAAATACTTTTGGATTTATACAGGTCACATCATTTGTCTGATTGATGTGTTCATTTTTCCTATATTTCAAAAAATCACTTATTGATCATTTTGTTAAAGTATCCAAATAATCCAAATGGGTTTTCTCATTTTTTTAGTATGGAAATTGTGTTTTTTTACTAAGATATCATTTCAAAACAAATACACCCATTTTAACTAATACCAGTCATATCATGCATCAGTTTGATGTGATATATCTTCATATATGTCACAAATGAGTTAATAATAAGGCTTCCAAATTATGAATACAATACAAGGGATTTTTCTTGGTTTTTATTGAGTGAAATTTTTTTTGGAAAAATTCCAATTTTAGACTGATAATAGACACATTTAGTAATATTTTCACACTGTGCATCAGATTGAGATGCGGTTGATTCCAAAACATCAAAAGGACTCATGGATAATTTTCTTGAAGTATCAAAACAATCCAAATGCATTTTATTGGTTATATGTATCATATATTTTCATTTTACTTAAATAAATGACAATTTTAAATAAAAACACATTTATATTTATTCTGGAAACATCGTTGGTCGGATTAAGGTGTGGTTGATACCTACAGGTAAAAAATTCCTATTGGATCATTATTTTAAAATATCAAGACAGTTTGATTGGGTTGTATTGGTTTTCAATATGACAGTTGTGTTTTTTTACCAAAATATCATTTCACACTAAAAACCCCCATTTTGATTCATACTAGTCACGTTGTTCATCAGTTTGAGGTGATACTGCTTCATACACATCAAAAAGGAAATACAAATCACCCTCCAAAATTATGAATAAAATTAGAGTGCATTTTTTTGGTTTTAGTGACTGAAATGTTCTGAGTGAAAATATCAATTTTAAATAGATAAAGACCAATTTTAGTTTTACTGGTCACACTGTGGGTTGGATTGAGGTGTGGTTGATCAATCAACATAAAAAATGAATCCTTGATCATTTTCTTAAAGTATCAAAATAATCTGAATGAAATTTTTCAGTTTTCAGCATGTCACTTGTTATTTAATAATTAAATTAAAGTCTGTATAAAATAAAATCCAATTTGGATTTATTCTGTTCATATCAGTCAGCAGATAGTGGTATGGTTGATTCCTACTTGTCTAAAATCACTCATGGATCATTTTTCTAAGGTATAAAAACAATTCCAATTCATTTTCATGGTTTTTAGTAAATCAATTGTGTTTTTTTACTAAAATAAAATTTCAACCCATAAATATTCGTTTTGAGTCATACCATCCACATCATGCATCAATTTTGATGTGAGATTACTTCATATGCATCTGAATGGACATAAGAATCATTGTTCTAAATTATAATGTCATTCATAACGCATTTTATTGTTTTTGGTTAGTGAAACATTTTGAGCTAAATTTTAAATTGTAAATAGATAATAGAAACATTTAGACATATTAGTCACACCATGCATCATATTGATGCATGGTTGATTCTTACAAGTCAAAATGACTTATGTATAACATTACAAATGTATCAAAATAATCTAAATGTGTTTTCTCAGTGTTCAATATGTTGGGTGTTCTTTTTATAAAATTTAATTTCAATTTCAAATAAAAAGACACAATTGGATTTATACCAGTCACATCATGGGTTCTATTGAGGTGGGGATGATTCCTACTTGTAAAAAATGACTCATGTATCATTATCTTAAATTATTAAAACAATATGAAATAGTTTTCTCAATTTTAATACTCTGATTGTATTTTTTTACTAAAATTAATGTCAATTTTAAATAAAAAGAGTCACTTGGAGTTACATCAGTCATACTATGAATCAAATTGAGGTGATGTGGATTCTTACATGTCACAAATGAAATATACATTATTATCCTAAAGTATCAAAACAATCGGAATGTGATTTCTCAGTTTTTAGGATGTCATTTGTGTTATTTCACAAAAATATCAATTCAAAATAGGAACAAAACTTTTCAGTCATACTGGTCTTATTTTTCATTTGTTTGACATGTGACTGCTTTATATACATCAAAAAGAACATATGAATGGTTTTCATAAATTATAAAGAATATTAGAGCATGTTTTCTTGGTTTCCTATGAATGACACATTTTTGAGCTAAAATGTATATTTTAAACTGATAAAAGACACTTTTATTTGTTTTGGACACACCATTCATTGAGTTGAGGTGTGGTTGATTCCTACACCTCAAAAATAAATGATGGATATGTAGGAACTTGGGACACCCTGGGAGGGGAGTGGTGAATCAGGGTGTCATATTTTTCTTTTAAAACAAGGATCTTGTTCCCACATTGGTACGAACTCGTTAAACTTGTAAGACTGATGAGATTAGAAAGAAAATAATCACATGCAAAGAGACCACTAAACCCTTTTACATGGATCACCACTAAGGGATACATTAAAATAACATATGACAATAGTGATTTAGTCATTCCTAAATCAACTAATCTCCACTAGTTTGCGGATTACAAGGTTCATACACATTCACTTTGTGATAGGCTCACTACATTTACAATGGTTTAGGAATTTCTCACTGCTTCCCTTGGAACACTTCCATCGACTCCCACAATAACATTACTTTGAGAGAATTCTAAATCAGTTTATATACATGAAGGTTGATTAAATGATTTGGCATTAATGACTTTGTCCTGGACTTAGCACAAGACTCTTCTTACACCATAGACTAGAGTTGATGCTCTTTGAATTGCCTATTTACTAAAAACAGATGTTAAAAAATACTCTTCACAATGCCTATTTAGAAGTCATAATCCTTCTCAAACCACCCATGCCTTTGCATAACAACCTTTCCTTCACAAAAGAAATTATCTTCGTGAGACATCCGTGCCTTTGTATAATAGTCATTGCAAAACTGACAAAGTCGATGCAGAATACCTCATCACTGCAAAGTACACTTTTGAAAAAAGAAAGGTTATCAGTTAAGACTAAAAGTCTCTACGTGATGCACCATATTTCATAGATATCCTGATTCTTTAATCTCTTGATAAACTCAAAGAATCTTCAGATTTTATTTCAAAACTACTATACAATGGAATATGGGTAGCCTCATATTTATAGGCTTGACCATTCTCAAAGCTCCACATCCACTTTGATGATTTTTGGACTATCAAACATGTCTTCGTTGTGCTCCACACTTCGTAGAGAACCTTAGAAATATTCTATTCATAAATATCTTTATCATCAAAAAGTCTTTTATAAATTCCCTTCATGTTTCCCATAAATTTTATAATGCTCTAAAACATGTAATCATTGGGAACACTGTCTCTGATATTGATGCTTGTCATAATCACAAAGCACACCAGCAGAACACTTTATGTCTTCACAAAACACAATTCCCAAATTCAATCTTCCAGAAACTCAGGTCATTTCCATATTTTAATATGTCCTCCATGAAAAACCACATTGAACATGGAAATCCAACATCCAAATTTTCCGACCCCAATAATTTGGAAAACACTAGGAAAATACTCCACTTTCAATACTACATTCATATTGAATTGTATGATACCTTTCCTTGAAATCTCCATGATAAACCTTATATGGATTGACAAAAAACCCAAACAATACTCAATTTCCTACATAAAATGGTCATGGTTCTAAAAATATGATTATCCTAAAGTATCAAAACAATCCAAATGTTTTTTTTCTCAGTTTTATGTATGTCACTTGTTCTTTTTTCCAAATTTATTTTTTATTTAACATTAAAATATACACTTAAAGTCATAACTTTCACACTATACATTTTATTTAGGTGTGGTTGATTCCTACAAATAACAAATGACAAATGGATCATTTTCCTAAGGTATCAAATCAATCATAACGTGTTTTCTTAGTTTTCAAAATGTTACATGTCATTTTTACTTGAAACACTACCAATTTTAAATAAAAACAGGCACATCAAGTCATACCAGTCACATCTTCATGCTATTTGAGAACATTCATCTACAAGGTATGATGCCTATTCATTTATAAAGAAATCTAAATAAACATTTAACTATGATAATTTTTTACAGTCACGGTAGTAATAAAAAGATATAAATACAAAAAGGATTAATAATTATTTTAATGAAATAATAATTATATTTTAAAATAAATCTTCAGAGATGCTGATTTTTTCATGGAACACGATCTCGTTTATAATTTTAAAAACATAATAAAAATTGTCATTTTTTTCTTCTTGTATCGAAAAATGCCGAAACATTAAAAAAAATATGTAATTTTTTATATGTGTTTGGACAGTGAATTCTTATTATATATACAATGATTTGTATATAGTTTTAGTACTTGTGATGTTCTTTTTCCTTTTCCCCTAACTTCATTCAATAATGTAGATGATATTTATGCCCATACCAATCATGACAGAATCCTCATCAAAAGATAATTTAAAATATATAACTAGATTTTTAGTTATAAAATGTTGGATTTAGTGTATTAAAAATTGAAAAACACCATCCTTTTTGGTCGTTTTGTTATATATCCATGCATTAAATCCATGAAATAAATATTTAGAGTATCCAATTTATCATATAGTGCACTTAATGCTGCCTAAAAACCCAAAAAGGAATAAGTAATGATTGAAATTAAAATATACATTATATGATTAAATTATAAAGTTTTACCCCTATAACAGTGGTATTAAAAAGAGTCAATCATCCTTAATTTTTTTGTTAAACAATGTGACGAGGCCTGATACTATTTCACCCTCATTGTCAAATTTTTTTGTTGAGGTGACATGAGGACTAACCTGTACAAATATTTGTTCCTGGGGAAATCCCTTAAATTAATTTTCATATTTACAGCTGTGAAAAATATGAAAGGTTTATATTAATAATTAACATATTATATGAGCTTATGGATCATTAAATCATGATATAATACAATGTGTATACATTTATAAATGATCTTCCAAGACAATAATACTCCAGGATATCACTTACATTGTCAAAACTATTAAAATATAAATCTTCCCATTTGTACATATTTTCAAAAACAAATATTTTGTGAACCCCAATATCTTTCAACTTATTATTCACTTGAACCTGTAATGATAGTAAATGATTAAATTGAAAGAAAGGGTTTTATATGCTTTTGGTAGATCATTTTGATTGGATGGTTGATACTTGATATGGTTTTGATCCATTAATTCTTTTCACCCCTTCCATGGTCCTTATATAATAACTTTAACCATTTTAGACCCTTTTCATTAAAATTTAAAAGTTTATCATGAAAAATAAATTGGAAATGAACACCTCTTTGTCGACATGTTTTCTTACAAGTTGTGATAGTCATGCGATGAATGATCCAAGAGAATATTCATCCTTATGAATATCTTCATCATTAGTTGGAATAGATAGCTCAGTACATTACTCAGGGGATATGTTAATCAATACATTGACATGACATGTTGGGTGTGGTTGGTTGTGTAGCTTGGCGTTCTGGATATTGAACATCGTAGCCCTCAATACATGGTGATTGGGGTGTGTAGATAGTTCTAAATCACAATCATTTTCACCATGTATAATATTAGTACAAGAATGATATTAGTCTCTATCAGATTTAAAATTAATAGAAACAATTATTAGAACATTTATTAACTCATATAAGACAGATTTTGGAGTGGAATGGATTGCCTCAAAGCTAGTGGGGGGTGGGGTGGGATCTTCATGTGCTAGTTGTTCTTGAGTTGTATCTTCTCTCTTCCTCTCCCCCATCATATTTTCAATGAACTATCTATTCTATTTCACTTTTTCTTCATGTCTATATATTATTTTTATCCTTATTTTTATTTCTTCACTTTGATCCACCTCATATTTTTCTCTCAAAAATTATTCTGGGTGTCACCAGAAAACCTTCACATCTAACGTGGCCATACTTTTCTATCTACTTCAAGGCCAATGAAAGTATGTCTACATTGGGTCTGGGTGTTGGTGATTCATTTGAATATGTTAGATTTAAAATATTGTAAATTAAGTAATCATTGCTATGAAGTATAAATTTAATGAAAAATAAATATTAATTATGTCATTCTAACATATATTTCCCAAAACTTATGTGTGTTTTCATATATTAGTATCGAATATTTATTTACACACACCTCCTTCAATTTATCATTGTGTGGAATATAAGTGAATTTGGATTTGGATTCATCTATATAAATATAAACATAAGAAAATAGTTATGGAGTTATTTTATTTCACCAAAATTTATTATGGTATATTTTAAAAGTGTACAGATTTTTGTAAAGTGAAGCATAACCATTATTACCTTATGGTAGGTGTATGCTAGTTTTGATTCTTGTTCCTTATTTTCATCACTCATATTTTATTTCATAAATAAAAAAATTCAATCAAATAGATGAATACATATATCATCAAACAACCTATTACCAAACACAATGTACCTAAAAAGACTACTCCGCCAGATGGATAGTAAATGAATTCCATGATAATTGGGATATCAGGTGTGCATAAGTAGGAGGTGGGTGTAGGGTTATATTCCCTTTAGTATCATGAAGATAAAATTTTGTAAAAAATGTGTGAAATACATTGTGAATCCTTCCATAAACCTTTAATACATAGTCCTTGTATAAGTCATCCACTATAAATACACTCTACAAGTGATGATAAATAGTAAGTCAATGTTTCATTATATTATTTTTTAGTAAATTATATATATGATATCATAATGTTACTGTAATATATCCCCACATAATTTAATTATGCTGAGTGAAAACACGGTGCCACTACTATACATCCATTGACATGCATTGACAAGTTACAATTCCAATGTAACTAATGAACATGGCCTTGTTGGTGTTAACATGATTTCCCCACTTATTCTATCTGACATCATATTTGATGCCTATCATTTTTTCATTAAATACATTTTCAAAAACTATAAATCTACGATTCTCCTTTTTTTTCTTCAATTGTTTTATTTTCTACCATTTCCTTAGTTTCAACATCATCAATATGTTTTTCCTGAGTGCTATCATTGGCATGTGAAGACAGTAGATGAACCTCTACATTGGTAAAAGCATCAACAATAGGTTGAGAAAATTGTTGGTCCTCTCCACTGTGAGTAGTAGCCGGTTGATAAACCTATTGTGCCTCAGGATTGGGAAAATCATCATGCATAGAAGTCATTATCTACATATATGTTTTAACAATTAAATTAGATTACATAAATTAAGTAGCGAATAGATAATAACCTAAGGTAACACAATGTATATTAAAAAAACTAAAACATATTTATTGAACTCTATGTTTTTAAGGATGAATGGATTTGAACCCTCTATCTACTATCCAAATCCCTTCATTGTGTTATCCTCTAAACTAAAAATTGTTGTCTATATTAGGACCAACTAAAAATTACTGTGATGTTCCAATGAATGGTTCATTCACCATTGAATTTTCAACGAACCCTTCAGTGGATTTGGTCGATAACAATACAATTGACCACTTTTGGATTGCGTGATCTGCAACATAAAATACATGTACATCCTACGATTCCATTACAAATGGTTCTTCTTTGTACCCTCCCTTTCTGAAATCAACATTAACGAATCCCAACTCATCTATTTTAACAGAACTCATATTATCAACTCACTTCCATTGAAAAATAGGCACATGGATGTTCAAATAATCTGCCTCCTATATTTTTTAGATGATGAAAAAGTATGACATATTATAAGGCCCCGGCCTTAAACATTACTTAATCTTGAGTTATTACAAGATTACACATTGAGGATATTTTCTGGTTTAGAGTTTTAGAGAATTAGATCATAAAACTTGCATTACATTCCATATATAAACAAAGTGGTTACATAAAGATAGTATTATTCTTTCCCATCAATGGAAACATATTTAAAATAAACCATGGATTCTTTCTTGACACTTCCTTGACACTATCATCATATCATGTACCTTTCCCTTGACCTGTGAAAAAAATTTCAAAAAAACTTGGGATGAGCATAAAAAGCTCAGTAAGGGATATAAAAATATGGAAAGGAAACATGGGTATATGTATACATAAGAATGAAATCATACATTAACCATAAAACATAAGCACTTTAACATACCTCATCAAATCATGAATAAATCATAGAAATCATAAGGAATAAAGGTAACTTGAGGCATTCATGACATTCTTACGTAGGGAGTAACCCTCTTGGTTACGTTTGGAATACCCATCACAGTATATTACCTTAATCCCTTCGGAGAAACCTTAACGTTTCACTCCTTCACGTTACCCAATGCATTGTAGAGCTATATCAGGCTCACCCGCCCTTAGTTTATCACGAAACCACCCGTCTTCATAATGATGCCCAAGAACCATAACATAATCGTATCACATAAAACATTCATAAAGGAAACATAACATTTCCACATTTCAATCACAAGATATCAATACAACACATTGATATAATAAAAACATTATGAACACCATTTTCAATACCAAAATAAAAGAAATGTAAAACATGGTATTTATTTTTCTTTTAAAAAGAAGGTATGGCTTGTAGAGGAAGCCAAAACTCAAATAATGGTCACGGCGGCGGAGAAGTCATTGTCACCGCATACGTATGACAAAACATTCCCTTTTGTCATTTAGTAAAACACTTCGTATAAAAATGATTCATTTTGGATAAACATAAAACTCAAAGGGGTTTATACACCGTATAAAAGAAGGCTGAGTATAAAACAAAATATGCCTCAATGAAAGGCGATTGAGACGAAGTCCCATACCTCGGGTCCGACTTGACTTGAGCGTTCTTTAATGTCCTGAATAATAAACATGAGTTAATTAGTAATTTCTTAAGAACTTTCTTTTAAGTTCATTATTCCTTTTATATCACTTATTTCCATGTCATGAACACTATGTAATTATTTAAGTTAATAACGGTCATTTTAACGATCATTGGTACTTGAGTCAAAAATAAACCCTTTAAAATTACATGTTGTTCATGTATCCATTATATCCAGAATTATAATCATGATGTATATATCATATATATCCAGTATATACATGCATTTATAATATTACATAATCATTTAGAGGTATGAAATGAAATGCACCGTTCATGGAGACGGTAAGCCGTACGTACGCATGATCACTACTTTAATATCTATTTCGTATTTTATAGAATGGAATCATAATGATATAAAGGTATATTATAATTCCAGTATAATATAATATATAATATCATAGTTCCATCCTTTATATGTCCCACATATGTTATTTAACGAATCAAATCACTTTGAGGGGGCGGTAGTCCGCACTTCCTTGAATGAAGATATCGCGTTTACCCATAATGGAAACCATAAAGGTATGCCCAAAATGAAAAATACAGAAGCTAAATGAAAAAATAAACATATTATATATCATATATAAATATAGTGACATCTTAATTCCCACCTTTGAAGGTGTTAAAAGAATTTTATAACAATCATCGATTCGGGAGGCATAAATTCACCATCCACGGAAACAGAATGTTCATTAACCAATAGATGTAGGTCTGTGTAAGTGTAGCTAGAATAATTCTTATAACAACATACTAGTATATTTAATATAATGTAGTTGTTACAAAATAAATGAATAAAAAGAGTTTAGGGGGTTGGAGAAGCAAAATAAAACAAAAGGACTCAAGTGAATACATTACCTTAAAATCGGGTAACTCCCTTTGGTTTGAGCTCAAAGGCTTCCTTGGGAAGACTTATGCCCAAATTTAGGCTTCAAGGAGTAAGAGAGAGATGTGGATAGAGAAAATGGGTAGGGTTTGGCCGAGCCAAAGGCTTTGGAAGTGTGGGTAAGGAGGTAGAGGTGGGGGCCTTTTATAAGAATAGAGGATGGGTACTCTTGGAAAGTAAAGAAATGTTACTTTATATTAAAATGAGTTTCGGATTAAAAAGTTACCACATTGAGGCTAAGGTGATAAGGGTTCTAAATATACCCACACAATAGGTTTTGGACATGTGTAGGTCTTAGATTTTACATTATCTTTCCATTTTATTTAAATCGTCAAATAATGAGGTCATCGCTACATCATTATGATGTCATAAATAATTTAATTTATTTAATGTCTAAAAATTATAAAAAATACTATGATGTAGAAAATATTTTTTTCTTTCCAATGACTCTTTATAGTCCAAAATATCATTTATGTTGACAAAATTAATGATATTTTACTTAGGTGATACATTCTTTGTTACATTTAACATTCTTTAAAAAATAAAAAGATAAAAAGTCACTTTCTCACAAAATTGATTTCATGGGGCCCCCAAGTTTGGCACAAGGCATCCCATGGTCGGACATGAGACAACCAGTAGCCTTAGGACATATTTTGGTGTCATTTTTTATTATTATGATATTATTTTATTTTCCTTAACTACCCGATTACTCATTAATCAAGATAATTAAAGATAATTACCGTCGTTACTATTCATAATGTCCAAAAACAAAAGAGTCTTGATTACATAATTTGGAACTTATGATTCCAAATACGTAATCCATTTTACCAAATTCAAAACACATAAATTGCAATAATTTATTTAAGAATAATTCATGTTGTTAAAACAAATAGCGGGTTTTTTGAAACAATATCTATGAAAAGTTTGGCATTAGTTTATGCCCAATTCCAAAGTGAAATTAATCCTAATGACCACCATTTGATTAAATGGTAAAAATATATTCTAATTTAACTTTAAAAACAATTCAAATAATAATCTAATCATATAAATAAATTAGATTAAAAAGCAGTTTTGATGTAAAATGCAGTATTTTTCACTATTCATTAAAAAATGAACATTGTCAGAAAAATACCTAAAATTCACACAAAGTAAATTTTGATTTTCCAATCATAAAGAATAAGTTTATTTTGACAAACATAACTTATAAAATTGTCAAAATATACATTTAAAAATGGTTTTCCATCAAAAGGCAGTAAAAAAATCTTTTAAAAAATATTAGTGTATTCCATGCTTAAGATTAGATTTATTTTCATTTTACGCCTCTAAAACACTATCTAATTCATTAATAGACATAGATAATAATATCTATTATTCATTAATTACTTGAGATGTTACACATATTCAAATAAATTGGATTACTATCCTTAGCACCAGAAACATGCATCACTTCTTCCACAAGTGTAACTCCTCTATTCTCCATGGAACTATCTTCATCATGTTCATTAACATACAATGTATAAAAATTAATTACATAAGTATTATACAATAATACATTCACTCTTGGTTCTCCAGCTATCCATTGAAGTCATTCTGAATTTGAGTCCAGATTTTAATATGACTCCTTAAATATATGGTCCATAAACCATCCTATAAACTTCTGATTATACATATTTTTGATATACATTTTTCATCCCTTGATGGATTAAAATGTCTAATAATTTCATTGTGGATTTTGAAAAATTGGTCAACCTTCAAACTATTATAAAGAACATAAAGGTGGGTCTTTTCTCGATCTTTAATATATATTGTGACAACCTCTATTCCATTAATTATATCACCCACAAGCCACCTAGTGTAATGAGATTTTGGTAGATCAATTATTTTCTATATGGGACAAGTATTCAGTATAGAATTCAATGGCTTCCCCATAATATGTCACTCTACAATACATTCCTCTGATCAACTTCAATTTTTGACACACCCATTCAAAATAGTCATATACCATTCAATGGGTTACATCCATCTATAGTATACCAGACCACATAGTCAAATCACTCTCACCATGTGAACCATCAAATGAGCCCTCATATAAAAGAATTTCGGTGGGAACAACATTTCAAAATCACATAATATTATAGAAATTTCTCTTACCACACTCAGAAATTTCATAAGGCCTATAACGTTGATGCATTTTGATTTGAAGAAGAAAAAGAGCTTCATTAATGTATAATGGACATTCTTTGGAAAAATTCAACATAAAGATATAGTAATTCGATCATTCATCAAGACATGGAAGTCATGTTATTTCAGACCCTTTAACTTTAAATTGGTCATATAAATGATGTTCTTGATATATGATGAATACCACTCTGAAAGATTTATGTTATTCAAGAAGTTTCATAAATGATATATCTCCTACTTGGAAATTGTTTATGTAACTAATGGAAGGAAAGTTCATTTTTCACAATTCAGTAGTGACAACTCTTCTCATATTCCCATGTCAACCTTGTCTAACCTAGCCTTACTTTTATCCATTGTTTTCTCAGGTTTATTTAGCAATGTTATTATCACACTATCAAAATCATTTTTTATCAACATGAATAACATCAAGAAAGTGACCGACATACAAAAATTTCTAGTGTGGTAATTAAAAGAACAGATCCCTTCTTCCAACTAGTTTTTATAATTTTTTTCAAGAATGGTTTACCAATTACAGTGTTGTGGGAACTGGAAAATGCATCCATATAATTCATTAAATGACTCCATACTTGATCATGGAGCATATCTCATTCTCCATGAATTCATTTGACTGGTCGTGGAGTGAAAATAGAGTTACGGATCAGAAGTTATGGTTGTTCGAAGTCAGGCAGCTGGAAATGGCCATCCAAAATGAATTTGGGGAAATATATGGATTTGCGCACAGGAATTGAAATCTTGTATGTAGAAATAGATGTTTTTCATGCTATAATGGGTTCTTGTGCACAACTATAAAATAATTCATGCAACATGTTGTGGAAACCTTTTACACATCCAATGAGATGTCATCTTCCACCCAGGAAACCCGAAAAATGACTAAGGAAGGTGCATGCATGTTTTGATATGTGCGCGCAAGATTATTATCTGTGTGCAATATTCTTCTGCACCCAATGCGATGTTAAATGAGCCTTTTCACACGTACTTTCCAAAAGGTGTATGTAAGATCATGTCTGCACTTGGAATCATTTGCAGAAGTTCTCTCAGGTTCTCCTATGAATTAAAGTGTAGCACCACCCCTCAGGAGAGGACTTCAGAGATCTGCCACTGCTCTACTATGCGTACGACCACCTCTTCCACGCCGTCATGGAAGAATAGAATCCTTTATGTGAGATCTTTCACGATATGTCTCATATGGGTCCTCTTTCACGTGGGCCCACAGTGGTTTGATCCTTGCCAGAAAAATTTTCTACCTAAGTCATGTGCGCGCAAGATTCCATGCATGCATGGAAAACGTCCAATATTGCACATAAGACTCAATCTTATGCCCAAAACTACCAATCTTGCACTAAAAACATATAATCTTGCGTGCAATACTTCAATCTTGCATGATATAGTACCAAAGTGATAAATCTTGCATGAACCTATACTGCATAGTCCAATATTTCACGTAGCACCTCCGGGTAGGTCGCTTTGCTACCGTCCATGACCCCCATGAAAAATGGGGAGTCGTATCGAAAACCTTTCAGCCCAAGATGCCAGCAATTTCCATTGCACCCTTATGCGTTGCCTCCTTCCACGTATGGGATACCATGATTTGGGATACTCCTATGCACACCATGGAACACCTTGAGTGAGCATATTTATCTTGGTCTATTTCCCATGTCGTGAGTTGAGATTCTCCTAATCAATCCCCCCAAGTACCTTGAGTTGGGCCATTTATCATGTTACTCATCCACACCCCATCACCTGGCTTCTATACCAGGTTGAACCAGAAAGGGCCACCCTTGCGTATGTCCCAACACCATCCATTTCTTGTCACCTTATGGCTAACAGTACTCTATACATGACTATGTACTATAGTACACCCTATGTTCCCAACATATGATTCCTTTTTCTCCATACGAGAGATGCCTTATCCTTTGAGCATAAGATACCAACAGTCCTCTCTACATGACAATAAACTGTAGTACACCCTATGTTCCAAACATAGGATGCCTCTTTCTATATATGAGAGATGCCTTATGCTCCAAGAATAATATTCCAATATTCCTATCTACATGACTATAAACTGTAGTACTCGATATGTTCCAAACATTGGATACCTCTTGCTCCAAACAAGATATTCCAAATGCTCTAAGCTTAAGATGACAATAGTCCTCTCTACATGACTGTAAACTATAGCATGCCCTATCATTAAATAATAGGACAAATCATATTCCAAATAAGAGATTCCTTATGTTCCAATCATAATATGTATTATTCCTTGATCAAAGAGGCATAACCTCAAGTGCCTTTGAATCTGTTCAAACATTCTATCACACCACCTCATGATTTTTGTGTCCTTCATTTAGATGTACATCCTCTTCCATGTCTGATGGGACCCATTAATGGCCTCATCCCATGCCGCCTTAGATCACCAACCATTTTGGGACAACGTCCCATACCACCTCAGCTTCCATGCATAAGCCCCGTCCACCATTGCCTCTCTAGAGCGGCACCCGAGTAGCTTCCTTGCGTAATCCCCATTCACCATTTCCGCTTCACAGAGGCACCAGGGAAACATTCTTCCGTAATCCCCAATCACTATTGTCGCTCCACAGCGGCACATGGGAATATTCCTTGTGTAAGCCCCATTCACCATTGTCGCTCCACAGCAGCACCCGAGAAACTTCCTTGCATAAGCCCAATTCACTATTGCCACTCCAGAGTGGCACCTGGGAAGCTCCATTATGTAAGCCCCATCCACCATTACTTCTCCACAGTGGCACCCGTGCAGCTTCCTGGCATAAGCCCCATCCACCATTATCGCTCCATAGCGGCACCCAATCATCTTGTTTGTGTAAACCCCATCCACCATTGCCGCTCTAGAGCGGCACCCAGGAAGCTTCCTTGTGTAATCTCCATTCACCATTGTCACTCCACAACAACACCTAGGTAGCTCCCTTATGTAAGCCAAATTCACCATTTCCACTCCATAGCGGCACCTGTGTAGCTCCCCTACGTAAGCACCATTTACCACACTTCCTGGACGCACCATTACTCCATGATCATCATGTCCTCACAACCTCTTATTTCTCACACTGTACATGACTCACATGGGCCTAGAGTGACCATAGACCATGACATCCTCTTTTTTCAGCCTAGAGTGTAAGCCTCAAACACCCCACCGGAACTACGTGGACATTGATCTTTGCCAAGGCAAGGTACATAGGAAGCCTCCCTAAGGATCATGCTCACCATCCATTGGTCTCGACCATCTTCACATCGTTTCACCGCACCCACCTGAACTATGTAGACTTTGAAACATTCCAAGGAACGGTATGTAGGAAGCCTTTTTGAGGTTCAAGCCCACCATCCATTGGTTCCAACCCACTTCATGTCAGTTCCCACTCTACCTAAACTTTGTGGACTTTGATCCTTTCCATGGAAAGGTACATAGGAAGACTCTCGGAGTTTCAAGCCTGACACCCATTGGTTTTGACCATTTCACGTCAGTCCATGACCCTCATGAACTATGAAGACTTTGATCCTTTCCAGGAAAGGTATGTAGGAAGCCTCCATGAGGTTCAATACCAACATCCATTGGTCCCGACCGTTTCACATCGACTCACCAAACACACTCATCATGAACTATGTGGACTTTTATCCTTGCCATGGTAAGATACGTTGTAACCCTCCATGAGGTTTAAGCCCATAACCCATGTCTCATCATGATCTATCCCTCATTCCTATGTGTTCTAGGAAGATCACACCCCAATATGAAGGTTCTATTTCCTCCGGATCCCATCCATGTGTCCATTATCATGGGTCACCTATTCAGGTGTCCCATCATCCGACCAAACTATGAGGACATTGATTCCCTGCCACTGGGATATGTTGGAAGTCACTTCGAGGCTCAAGGCCAACACTACCGTCACCTTCATGACAACTCAATTTCTTTCCCCCTCCACTTCATTAATCTCTACAACATCCTTCTTGAATCTTGCCTAGACCTCCAAATCCCAGTGAGATCATGTCATTCATCCCAGCATCGCTCCTTCCAGCACATGGGATGTTAACCGTGCATAAGCCCCACAACATCCATAAGCATCCATACAAGAGTATCCTTCTTATGATGGGCCTCTTTCCCTGCATAAGCCCCAGCATGTATCCAGGTCATTGTCCTTTGTGTACATTCTTATTCATCACCCCTTCTATCTATGTGGGTTTTGATCTCTATCATCTACATAGAGTACGTAGGACACCTCCATGAGGTTTAATCCCAGGAAATGATAATCCTTGGTGATTCCCCCTTATGGGGCAGACTCCCTGATCCAAAATCAATGGTGTCCAGATAAGCCTTTATGGTGTGACATCTTCCCTTTTATGGAACACAACATCCTAGGTCTTCTCTTATTAAGTTTTCTAATTCATCTACAAGGTAAACACTCACGAAGCTCCCTCATAGGGATTTACCAATCTGATCTATCTCTATGGGATGTTCCAATCATCCTCATTCTCTCTCTATAAGACATTAATCTCATGGCCTACCTCATGTTAAAAATGATATTCCTAAGGAAAAACATGGAAGACAGAACTTTGGCATAACCATCTCCGCAAGACATTAAAATCGTGGCTTATCTCGTGTTAAACATGGGATGACTAAGGAAAACCTCAGAAGACACGCCTTTCGCATAATCGTCTCTGCTAGATGTTAAAATCATGACATACCTCATGTTAAACTTGGGATTTTGAGGAAAACCTCAAAGACATTCTTCCAGTATATGATACCCAGCGACTGACATGGGATGCCTCTGGTCATGCGCCCCTGAGATGCCCTCATATAAGGAAGATTACAGGTTCCCCAATGCCATAAATCCAGATATGCCCTGACATGCCTAATTTGTCATCTACGCCAACCGAAGGTTGCTACCATGTCATGACCCCATGGAATGTCCTAACAAATGTAGTGTAATTATCCAACGTCCACAAAGATATGGCACCAGGAATAAGAATCACGAACAATGACATAATCATTAACGGAGACCCAGACTAGGTAAATATTTTAGAGGATGAATCCATGAAATGAAGAACAAACTTCCCATTATTCCCTTTAGATCAAGGAGAAAACATCCCTATATAAGAGACTGATGATACCCACCTTTAGAATGCGAGAATGTGGGGTTACAACTACGCGTTCTCCACAAACGGATGTGGATTCCCCAACGAAAGTGTCGGAAACAAGTGTCTACATAATTTAATTTCTCAAACAGTTGATCACTTGTTAGTGGACACAGTGTTGTACATTCTTCTGAGATTCCATTGAATGATTTCATATAAGATTTGTACCTATGTCTTTGGGGTAGAAATATACAATGTCCTAGAAACAAGGTTTTCAATGAATGTTTCAACCTAATTAATTGTTTACCTAGTTTGTAGAACTTACACCCATGACTTCATTTAATATAATATCCTTACTAATTTACATAAGTTGGAAAGTCATTTATCACATTGTACAACATGGTTTTCAATGTGAAATCTTCATTTTTATAAGAATTATAAAACGTAACACCAAAATCCCAAAATAATTTCAAATCCTCGATCAATGGATCCAAATAAAGATCTATATCATTACCCGGTTGATTCAGTCCTAATATAATCATAGATATCATGACGTGTTTTAATTTCATGCATAACTACAATAACACCATATAATTTACCAACATAATCGCCCAAGTAATGTGACTTCTTCTTTGAAAAGAAAAAGGATTCACTCCATCTATGGATAACACAGGACAATGGTTTCTCAGACCATTTCCAAAATTTGGATACTCATGATTGACTCTCTTACACTGAGGATAGTCTTCTGGGTGACATTTTTTCCCATCATTACTTTTTCTCTCTACATGTTACATTAATTTCCATGCAGTCTCCTCACATCCATATAAGCGCCTAATCCTTGGAATGATTGGAAAATACCATACAAAATGCATAGGACCTAAGTCACATTTATTTTATCAAGAAGCACTAAACTTTGTGAATTCTCTATGTGATTTGTTGTCCTTACGATATAAAATACAGTCATTCAAGTAGGTGTGTAATCATTCATTGATCATAACCATCTAACATAGAATTAATTTGGCATCATATCTTCATCTCGTGATCAAATTATATTCTTAGAAAATGTCATCCAAAAGTGGAAGCAATTCTATAAAAGTGGTGTCACTCGATTCGTTTAATTATTTTAAATTATAGAGCTTCCGTATTGGTGACAATGTTGTATGTTTAGTGAAACCAATAAAAAAATGTGTCTTTTCACAAATCATTAGCTGGTCAAACAATTTTGGTCAATCAAGAAGTTCATCTTCAACTATCCATGTCATTATTTTAATATGAATTTCATCATCATTCACATCTATAATCACATCCTCGATACTTCCTTCTTTATCGTCCACACTTGTAATCATATTAGATGATCCCTAAAATGAAATGCTATCCCATCCACTAGCTACACTCTCTTTTTTCCCTATATTTATTAAAACATTTATAACATCCTTCTATTCCATGACTGATCAAGCATTCTTCCAACTCCTCTGGACTGACTTGTCTTGAATAACAACAATGTAATCATGAACAAAGGATTTGAGAATGATTGTATGCATGATCTTTTGAAAACATAATGAACTCTTTCACTCCATATTCACACTCTCTTATCAAACGATTGGAATCGATAAATTATTTATAGATATCCATACTATTTGATTCATTTATATTAATATTTAACAAAAAATATATAAAAGATATTGATATAATTTAATGGTTTTTCAAAAATATTTTAATATCTAAAAATAAAAGCGTATGAAAGAACTATAGTTGAAATGACCATTGAAAACTATTTAAAAAATAACACTTGAAATACCAATAAAATAACCAACAATTTAAAAAAATTCCTCTTTAAAATAACACATGCCAATTAAAATAAATCAATCAGTTCCATTCACTCTTTAAAAAAAATACAATTCTTTTTTTAATCATTCAAGGACACTTCATGACAAAATAATCTTAATCATTTAAAATGAGTCAAAACCCACTACAAAACACTTCAAAACACTTGAATAATTTTAAAAGAGTCACATAGGAATTTTCACAACGACATAGATCCCTAGAGAGAAATGTTATAAATGATATATAGAAAACACCGCGATTAATCACAAATCAATCGGTGTTGTATGATTCCATCACATTATTCTGAAGTTCAGTGTTATAATAATAATTTCTACAATCATTTGATATTGTGCTCCCTACAATTGGATATCACTTTCCCATGCTTCCATTGTCTAGTTATATCAATTATCCTTCACCAAAACACCAGATTACACTTGATATGTTTAATAGTCAATGTACACACTGAAAAACATGAAACACTAGTGTTCTAATTTACTACAAACACTGCATTATCCTTATCATCATTAGACCACACCAAAGAAATTGATTGTACACCACAAGAGAAATGAACATGTTTTTAATTGTACTTTTTGTTTCACATACTACACCCAAATATGACCCCCACATGCCATTTTTAAATTATAGATCTTCCTCATGGTCTCTAAATCTTTCCATCTATCTCCCTTAGATCCATAAACATTTGACCGACATGTTGGTTTTAGAGTAGTATGTTCTTATTTGATCCATGCTATTTTTTGATTTATTTATTTTTAAATGAGTATACATATATATTAGATTTATGATTTCCTTGATGATTTTATGTTGAATTCCTCCTTTCATTATAGATCTGTGGAGAATCAAGCATGTTGTCAAAATTTCTTGATCAAATTGGGATCTACCATTAAAACAGTTCATTAAATGGGTAAGTGTTATTGAATTATCATACAAGATATTTTATCATTAGATTAGTGTTGAAATAACCTTAAACCATTTATAATATTACCTTAATCCATTGATGGGGAGGTGAACATGAGTTCTTATGGATCTTCATATCGAACCTGATGGTTTGAGGTGAGGTGTTATGGATAACATAATTTTTAATATCCTTCCAAATAAAGAAATATCATGTAACATCCAAAATAAAAAAATAAACAAAATCTGCTAAACCCATAACTCAAAAGAAAAATTTAATCAACCAATGTGAAAGTACGACGAAATAGATAATCACTAATCCAAGATCATGTTAGAGAATCCTCAACAACCTAGAACCCAAAAATTTCTATCATCCATTCATCTCAATATTCTTTAAACCAACCAATTTCATTTTATCTCCCTTCTCTAGATGATGAACATAGTGGAAATATCATTTCAAATGGAATAATAAGGATGGTTTTAATTGAATGAGTCATTGTTCATATCAATGGGAACATTTACAACGATAGAATATACTTTCTATAATTTAGGGGAATGATGGAAATGTTGAATATTTTACCTACTTCAATTGCAATGAAAATCCTCTCAGTAATATACGAACCTAAGGGAACCATGAATGATATTGAAAAAAAATCATTAGGGCATTAATATAGGATGCTAACTGGGGGAGATTCCACTATGATTCGTTGAATAGAATGATGAATGTGATAAAGGATGGGTTATTAATTTAATGAGTGTTTTTTGGACATGAGGAGAATGTATGTGAGGATAGAATGGGACATTATAAATGAAAACTCTTTATATGTGATATTAATAAAGAATAGATATATAGATGAATGGAGTGTCTAGGTTGGTCAATCCCAGATGAGGTATAGCCATTCATGAATCATGATTGAGAAGATGAATTTTTTAAAGGTGAATGTGTGTTGTGTGCTATGTCGATACGATATTAGTTATTAGAATCATAAATAGGCAAGTAATAACCTCTATGTTTTATGGTTCCAAGTTAATACTATCTCCTTTATAGAATCCATCACAAAACCCAGATTCATAGACACAACACATTGGTAATAGGATAAGATCCTTCATTAGAAAATCAATAAAGTGGATATGGATGAAACCTATTTTTTGAGTCAGTGTCCAAATTCTTTACTGGGGAGGATTACGAGTTGATGATTCATTAAAACCATGAATATGACGAGTGGATTTAAATGATATCATTAAAATAGATACACAAGAAGAATTACTCCTTGAATTGGTGGTTAGGGAACTGGGTGATACCCAACAGTTGAAAATGTTTAGAAGAAGGGTATCTTTTAGGAGTTAAATTATAGGTGTTCTTACATATGTAGATATCAATCGTCATTGAATCTCCACATTAATGGATAATGGGAGAGTACCATTCTGAGATGTGTCAGGATAAGAAAAAAGAATATATTGAACAGGGACCCACCTTAAGAGTTTATTATGACCCTGTTATTGAGGGTGAGAGAGGATGGTACTAAGAAAAAAATATGTGATAAGGTTTATTATATGGTGTGTTGGGTTTTTTGGGAGGAAAGGAATAATATGGGAAAATGATGGCCTAAATCTCAAACACATATTCTGGTTTTCCAAAAATAATATTTAGTGAACTGAGGGTGTTTTCATCGCAAGAAGTGTTTATCAACCTCTTTTAAGAGGATGCTCTTGAGGTTTGATCTGGACCCTTAGGTAGAAGGTAATCCTAACAATGGGTGATGTGATAGATATAGAAAACCTAGTATAGGTTTAAAACTGATTGTGTAAGGATCTTTTATGCTTTGAAGGATCGTGGTCTTTATATAGGATGATAGGGGCTGGGTGATATTTTGATTCTTATCTTATAATGGCAAGGAATCTTTATTGGGCCATAGGAAACGGTGATGTCCCATTCTCTAAGGATTTTTTTGATTTAAAATATCTAGAATTATATAGTGGAGTGTGAAACCACTATTCTATTTGGCTTCCATCGAGGAATTTATATCAACCATTGGGATCATTCAAAAGATATCAATAAGAGTATAATAATCCTTTATTAGTGCATCATTGTCTGTCACACTTGATGGGAGGGGAATTCTAGGATATACATTTTAACAATAAAAGTGAGGTTGAGTGAATTTATCATTCTTTACCAAGGAACTAGTTCATTTCCAAATGATTTTTACCTCACCCTATGTGGTGATTTCCTAGACCACAACATCCACCCCTATCATCTGATGTCGTTGAATAAAAATATAATATTGAATGAGTAAATTAATATATGTAAATAGAAATTATGATTAGTTTTAACAATTTTATAATGTGAAATGTTAAAAATTATTTGAATTTAGTTTCATAGAATAGTGAAAATTTAAAGAGAAATGTTTTATACAAAATAAAGAAAATTATTCCCTCAATTATACTTTTTTATATTACTTATATTGGAATTTTAATAATTGAATTATGGTTATTTATTTTTGAATGAGTTGATATTTTGCACCTTATGATAAGAAATGTTTTAGGCTCTGGGGGATTTAATAGCTATAATTCATGCATTAAATTCATTATATTTCATATATTGATCATATTATTCAAGAATTGTTTCACGCCTAATTTCTAATTTTTTTTGTGTATTTCATGAAATGGTACACATTGTAAGAAATCAGAGAAAAATAATTGAAAATATAAAGGATGAATTGAAATAAGTTAAAATATTGTAAATGAGAAATTCATTAATTTAATAAAGAAATTATCCAACCCATATAACAGAATCGTATGGGATAAAAACCTCATGAGGTATCTAGACGCTCAATTGCAGCACCAATGAGGGTTGTAAGGGAAAAATAGTGCACTGAGGTCGTAATAAGGGTTAGAAATACACAGTGGGAGAGTATAAATATAGACTAGGTTGTTACAGGCTTGTACTGGGAAAGACGAATGATGTGGATGGTTATTAGTGTTTCTCATTGGATTACTGCAAGGAATATATTGCGTAATAAATTAAAACCCACAAACAAACCGTGTTGGGATTAAGGATATGAGTAACATTTAATTTTTAAAGGAAAACGATGTGTTAACCTTATATGATGTCACTCAAATAATTTTTCACATGGGCATTTAATAATTTTTTAACCTCTATCATAGCCTACATGACTACCCCAAGGACTTCCATGGATATTGGTGTATCTTGAGCTAACTCAAAACATGATGGAAGCCAACTTCACTATATATTAAAATATTTTCCCATAACACCTACATCATATACAAACATGTAAAATATAGTAACCAAAGTAGAATTGATACCATTTGTTCATGAAATAGAATTGGTTTACCTGAACTATCACACTATACAGTATGAGAAAAAACCTCTAAAAATATATGCATCCAACATGCAATTCATTTAGTGCACAAACAAGAACCACCAATGTCCACGATTTGTAGTAGGGTGTTTAGCCCATACAATTCAAAATGTCACAATCAATATCAAACAATAATAACACGTGAAATGGATGAGAAATAGGAGAAACAACACCTTGGAGGTATGGTTTACTGTGCGGCTGAGGTGTGTTCATGGTGGAGGAGAGGTGCACAGTGGAGGAGTCATCTGACGGAGGAGTGGCGCATGATAGAAGAGTAAGTGGTAGAGGAGAGTCACATGCCTTATGGGAGGCACTTTGGGAAGGAGGGTTCGCGGAGAAAGAGTCAGATAAAGGGGAGGAGGATGATAATGATGTAATGGCAATGACAGTGATCAGCTTTCGCATGACCTTGAGGGGTGCGAGGAAGGAGGATAAAGTTAGGGGTTTTGTTTATAAAACCCGGTGAAGCTTTTATAAGTGCTAGCTAAAAAGCATTGATAAAGGTATGTTTTAACAATGCTGAAATAAAATGTGCTGATAAAAAATGACTTAATCAACTATTTTTATTACTGATAAATATTGGAATTTATCAAATATAAAAAAAGAACTGATAAAAATATAATATTAACAATTTACTTCTACTATTTTGTATATTTATAAAATTATATAGAAGATAAATATATATTTATATTTATAAAATCTTAATTTTATTTCTAACAAAATTATGAGAAATATACATATTATAACTATAATATTAACAATATATATAATCGATAAATAAATTATATATATTTATAATATTATTGATATATATATAACTATATATATTTTAATTTTATAATTATTTATATGAATATATTTTTATTTATAAATATAATTATAAATAATTATATATTTATTTATTTAAATAGATAAAAAATTATAAAAAATTAGAATTAATAATATTTATAATCTTAATAATATTTATATTTAATGTATTTATTATAATTTTATTATTATTTAAATATATCTATATTTATTTATAATTAGAATTATAAATATTTGTATTTATTTCTCAATATTTCAATATATTTATTTAATTATATATCACATTATATATAAAAATAGTAAATTTTTTTATGAATTAATAATTATTTAAGAAAATAAATACTTATTTATATTTATAACTAATAAATAAATAGATTTTTATTTTTAAATAAAAATAATGATAAAAAATATATTTATAGTTTTAATTATATATATATATATATTATTATAAAAAATATATTTACAATTTTTTAAATATATATAAATAATATATTTATTATAATTTTTTAATTATTTAAATATAACTACATATACATAGAATTGTATTTATAAGTCTTTGTATTTATATATATATATTTTTATATAAATATATATAATTAATATATTTATTATAATTTTTTAATTATTAAAAAATATCTATATTTATTTATTAATTATAATTATATATATTTATATTTACTTATAAATATTAATATATAATTATAATTATATACATTTAATTACATAATTATAACTTTATATGTAGTATAATAAATATATTTATTATAATTTTATAATTTTTTACATATATATATATATACATATTAATATTTCAAATTTTAATTATAAATAAAAAAATTTATAAATTTTTTTATGTATTTATAAATAAATTTATTTATATTAATCAAATTATAATATATGAATTTATTGTAATTTTATAATTATATATATATATAGTTATAATTATAATTAGAAGTAAATATATTTAAAAAATATTTATATATACTTAAAATTTAATAATTATATATATAAAAAATATATTTTTTCTTTAAATATATTTAATTTAACATTATAAGTATTGAGAACATAATATAGTATATGGGTAACATGAATTAATCATATACACATATTAAAATATATATAATAAAAAATATCCATCAATGGAAAACACGAATAAAAAGAAAAGTGAAATCTATAAATGAATATTCATGATAATACATAACATATATGCATGCATGATAAAAATATTAATTGACCAAATTCATTGGAAACACATATGTATTAGATTATATTATTATAGTGTTTTTAAAACATTATATATATATATGTGTGTGTGTGTGTGAATTATTAAAAAATACGTATTAATTACAAAAACGTGTTTTTTAATATATAAAAATAAGCATTATTATTTAATATAAAAATAATAATTATATATAAATTATTATTAAAAACATTTATCAGTGCTAAAACTAGATCTGATAAATATACCCTTAATCAACACTAAAAAGGGGCTTATAAAGGGTACAACTTTATCAGTATTTTTGTTAGTGCGTATAAAGGGTAGATTTATCAGTGCTTTTTGTTTAGTGCTGATAAAATGAGGTGGTTCCTTTTCCTAGTTTGTGGTAGTGGTTCTCTATTTACATGGATTGTTATCTAGATTTATTTTATGAATATATATGATTTTTATGATATAATAATAATTTTAAAATGCTAATTATTATATATCAGTATTTCATTCCATCCATCTAGAAGTGGGAAAATCACCCATGCATGCGTATAGACTACCATCTCCACAAAGTGATGCAATTCATTTATCATCACCATATTATATGAATATTTTTAAAATTGTATATGAAGATTAAATATTATAAAACTTTAACTATAAATTTTTTGGATATTATGAAACCACGATCAATGTACAAGGATCGTGACTACCGAACACAAACATGCATGAAAAATGATACAGTTGTCACCCCGAAAAGGGGTTTTAAAAAAATAATTAGTAATAAATTTGTGATAAGATGTTATAAGTAAATAAAATGTGATGTGATACATATTATAATAGTTCTATAATATATTTATAATAATTATATATTTATATCATAGGATGTTAAGAATCATATAATAAAAAGAAATGCTTAATGTGATGGGATTTCCAATCCAACATTTATTTCTATGAGACATATGTCATATTCACCACTTGTTCATTTGGTGTTGTTTATAAAATTCTCATGAAATAACATTATTATTCTTATATAGAATATTTTATTTATTTCCATCTTCATCCATTCTAATTTATTTCACAAATTTTGAATTCAGATATTTCCAAAGGAGTATGATTTTATAATCTCAAATTGTATTCTTGGAGACATATGTTATGTTATGAACCTATGTTATTTAATGATGTGTGTATATATATATCCCCATTATTATTTTATATCATGAATATGAATATGTTAAATATATTTTATGTTTTATTTTATGTTATTTTTTTGCGGGGCTTACAATTCAAAATTCAGCAATATAGTAACAGATTTATGATTCAATATAATTTTAATTTGGATTGTTTACGCTAGAATTTCCATTGATAAAAATATATAATAAGTATTATATAAACATAATTAATATTTCTAATCCTATATATACACATTTAACATACAAGTAATAGTACATTTTTAATTTCTTATGTTCTTAAAATGATGGAAAAATATTTTTAGAAAAAATATACTTTATTTCCTCATTAGTAATGACTATTTTTTCATCCATTTCCATGGTTTCTTTAAAATATTTTCATGAATTTTTTTTAGAATTCGTATATTATTTTTAAATGAAATTTTTTTAATTCCATAAATTATATAAAAAAACAATGCAATATTATTGTAATTTTCTAAAAGTGGTGATTTAGTCAATATGCTAAAAATGTGTAGAGAATCATTATTTTATCATGAAAGGAATCAATGGAATTTCCCATCATCATGATCGAACAATTTTTTGAAGATTAATTTAAATGATTCCGTGAGTCCTTTCAAGGAAAATATTTCCTATTATATCAGGTAAATATTTGGATTTTAATAAGGGATTTAAAAATGAATAATTTATTTCCCTTAATAATTATTCCTATAATAATTCAATGGAATTTTCCATCAATGATAGTAGCATTTCCATATACTTTTTATTTATTGGGGATATGTTCTAATGATGTAAAACTTATTCTTTCCCTATATGGTTTATGATTATAACTATTGGATTTTTATTAAACGTAATTATTTTCTAGGGGTTTTTCAATGATGAAGTGTTTACGAAACTCAGTTATTTTCAATATTTTAGGATATGGTGATTTTTTTATGATATTATGGCACATATATAAATAGAGTATAATTATATTAATTGTGGTCCTAGAAAAATATTTTTCTCTAATGCGTTGTACAATGATGGATATATTTTGGGATAAAAATATATGGGATGGGGAGTGAACCTAATTTACTAACGAACTTTTTCCACTATGATAGTCTTGAGCATGATCCTTGGCTCAGTATATGATAAAATGGAGAGTGAAAAAAATACACTTTGATAGTCATGGGATTGAACCTTCAATATGGATATGATGTAATATGAAGTGATCCCAATCAACATTGATAGTCTTATCAGTGGGCCTTAACTATGTAAATGATTTTATTTTCTTATGTGTATTCAATAAACATATTTCATATAGTTATGATGTATTCACATAGATTCTGATTAATGATTAATGATTCTGATAACATATTCCTTTTCCTTCTTTTTATGATAAGGCCTTATTCCATGATTTATGACCAATGATCTTTAAAAGATTGGGTATGATTGTTATTTGCTATTTTTATGTTCACATAAACATATTCATATCCTATTCACACTTATGATCATTAATTGATATCACTTATAATTACCCTTACTAATAATTATAGAACACCCATTGCTATGTCTAATTTCCCCAGGTTATAAATAAAGGATTTAGGCAGTGTTTATTTTATATGTGTAATATGTGGGAAGATCATTTTGGGATACCTTGAATATAATTTATAAAAAATGATATGTTATGTATCTAATCTCTGAATACTCTAAAGATTTATGGTTATTTATTGGATCATAATGTAATATAAGGAATATTAATATAGTAAGGTGTAATATATATATATATATGGGAATATTATGTGTTGATATACAGATGTCCATTTAATGCATTTTACATATGTCCATGTTCCGTATTCACCTATCTTTCTAAAAAAAATTCATAAAAATTCCATTTTCATAGACCAGGTTTATTTCCTCTTAAAAATAGTAGGTTCCAAATTTTTTTATAAAACTATGTAAAATTGAACTATAACATTTATTCAAATTATATAAACCCACATCATGCACTATGTCATCAACAAATTAAAATAAATTTACCATAATCAAGTAAAATTGTTTTTTGATTAAGAAATCTTGGGAAATATAATAGACTTATTTTTTAAGACCTCTCAAAATATGCTTAGATAGACCTAGACATAATGGAAAAATACCTAGGACTCAGGTAACATGATTTAAATTAGATACATGAAACCTATTATAAAATCAAGAATCATATCTATCTTGCTAATCATGATAAAAGTTTTATACTATATAACAATATCATGATTTAAATGTCAAAATAGGAACATTATACGTCCTGGGAGTACTGAACTTCAATTAGTACCTAACCTATAGAAAGAAAAAACTCCACACTAAGTAGAGACACATATACAAACCTCTACATAGACTCGTATGACTCTAATGACATGTAAAATTAAAGTGAGATATAAATCATTAATGTTGAACAATCATAAATAATTTTAAATTAACTTCATTTTGCCTCCTACTCCCTTAAAAGAAATATCCACTTTCACAGTTATACATAGGCATAGTATATATATACATCAATATAAGATATGACCCATTGTGTCACAATCTATAATAGGAATAACATTCATATATGGTTTGATTGAGGATCTCAAATGTTTTTGAATGTAATTTCATTTGAAGTTAAATCTACTAATAAAAAAGAATATTGGGATTCAAATCCATTTGAAACTCCCCAATTAATTATTAAAAATTAATTTTTAAATCCATTTTTTTTTCAATTTATCACTTTTTTTGACATTTCAAAACACCACTAAAACCTGGTGGTCTAAAAAAATTACAACAACGAAAAAATCTATCCTTTTAATTAATCTACACGTTAATATGAAAAAAATAAAATTTTAAAAAATATAACTTTTTTTTAAACATCCTTTAAAACATTTCCATTATTTTAAATGAGAAAATAAATCATTTTCAAAAATAGTTGTCTTGTGAAACATCCATTTCATGTTTTGAAATCATTTGAAAATCAATTATATCACCACATTGGTTATACCATATAATTTAATTTTCATAATAAAATAATCATAAATATTTTAGAATTTTATAACATTCATTATAGGTGAATTCCAATGATACTCCTACCTCATCCAAGTGGAAACACATCCAAAACATATCTACTTCAATGATTAACACATAACTGGGCAAGAATACCTCTTCCAAAACCCCATCTAACAAAAAAATAGAATAATACTAAACCTAAATACCAACAAAAATAGTGTTTTTCATTAATGGAAAAGGAAAATAAACAAGTAATAGAAATAAAAGAAGAGAATAAAAGGAAATTAGTTGAAATAACTAGGTGGACCACATAGAAATTTGAGATAAGGCCACCGAAATAATGGATGACGGTGGGGAAGAACCCCATTCAAACATCCTTAGTTTATTAGGGAAGAGAGTGTGGAAAGAAAGGCCTTAAGAAAAAAGTATTAAAAGGGGAATAATGTAATTCTATGTTTTTACGAATCTAAGAAACTCACATGTCTAGGCCATATAGTTTTTGAAACCAGGAAACAACTATCTAGAATTCACTATGTTGAAAACATGAACTTGTACTATTTCTCCACATAGTTTAATACCATGAACTATAATAGGAAAAGTGGATCTTGTTATAATGACATGTACACCATATTGTTGTCCTATGTTTCTACTATTTTTTTGAAAGACATGCACCAACAACCTCAAGGTGTCAAATAGTTTTCACAAATTATACTAGCACCCACATGGTTCAACCCAAATTTTGTTTCGTCCATACAGAAAAACTATTCAAGAAGGAAATGAATTTAAAAAGGCCTTTGGGTAATGATAGTGATTCCATTTATATAATTGTTACCCCATGTTATTTATCAAATTATAAATATAAGTTAATACCCATGTAAATATCATCTACATAGTATAAAAAATAGCTCAGTGGAAGTGTGAAAACCACGTATAGAAAACAAGTATGTATAAATTTTAAATTTATAAAAAGTATCCAAAATTTTAAATGGACCCAAAAAATAGAAAATAATATTAAATAAAAAATGACATGAAAGAGTCAAATTTCCAATCATTTTTACATATCAATGATAGTATGGAAATTTTTAGATTATTTGTTAAAATATTTAGTGCATGGATAAGAGAATTTTTAATGGAAAAAATAAATATATAGAATATTCTCCACATTCCATGAATGTTTACAATTATTATCCTATGTTTGGGAAGTAGAAAGGAATAATTTATATTGAAATATCGAAGGATTTCATTAATCGAAATTATTTTGAAACAAACACTCATATAACATGGGTGATTATATTAGTAAATTATAATTTAATATCACAATTATGTATATATCTAGGATACCTTATGTTTTCAAATCATATTTTTTTTAAAAAAATAGCATAGTAATGATATTGAAATTTATTTGGAAATAATTACCGATGTTTTGAAATTTTTGTGGGATACATGTTTTATGTTGTATAATTCTCACAATAAAGAAATATTCAGGTAGAGAGACACATTGTTTTGTATGGTAAATGAATTGCCTGAATATTGTGAATTATTAATGAATTAAATTTGAGGAAGGTTCAGTTTCCCAAGTGTAAATAAGGCATCGATCCATTTAGATTAATAAACTATATTTAGATTTTATTTTTTTTAAATCAATTGTTTTTACATCCATGAAAAAATATATCAGTCATGGAGAAAAATATACAATGTAAAGTTAGAACAATAATTTTTTCCTACTCCATCAATATTAGAGAAACTAACTGACTTAGAAAATTGATTTTCCAATTTTATTCAAAATTTTCCTAAAAAATTCCAACACTGACGTGGAAAAAAAGACAAATTTTAATTGAAAATTTTTACTAGATGAGTTTCAATGTAATACATTTTTTAGATTTTATTCATACAGATAAAAAAATATTACATTATAATTGATATAAAACTAAATACCCAATAAAATACCTAATATTGAATGATAAAATGGTAATACATGATTTACATGGGAATCAGGTGAAAATTGAATCCTTTTATGTATGGGAGGACATCGTTTCTTACTTGAGTGAATAAAAATATTTCATGGAAAGAGAGATTTCATTTTATACCACATCTTAAATAAAATAATGGTCCCAGAAGTGGTATTAATCAAATTTTATGACTTTGATTATCAATGAAAGATATGTAATTCAATGGTTTAAAATAAAATAATTTTCTTTTTTTGATTAAATATTTTGATACCATAAATATAAATTTAATATTTTTCAAATAATTTAAATTCAAAAGAACTAATCTAAATTTATTATTAAAAATGATATCTGATAATGTTTTTGGACAGATTTGTTTTCTAATAATTGAAAATTTTATCTTTTTATGTGAATATAATATGTTCTTCCAAACCCCAATATTTTATATTATGATTCACTTGATAGATCACTTGATAAAGGGTATCTAACATTTTATGTAGAAAAAAATATACACCAATGTATGTATTTGATTTCGTTTTAGTTACTGAACATGTATTTTGTAGGATTTAGAATATTGGAGTAGTTGGTAGATGATATGGGTAAGAACATGTGAAACAACATATTGGTGGTCAAAAAGTTTTATGTGATAGATACCATCATGTAGTCGGTTGACTAGTATCGAGTACCTGGTGGATAAAATAGAGGGGTGGTTTTTCAAATATAGATCACCATCTTGATGGTAGCTCTTAACTTGTTTTCTAGTGTCTATCATGTCCTTATGGGAGTTTACTGGGTACTAGATATCCAACATGCCATATTTTTTAATTTAATATAATTATATTGTTATGTTAAAAGTTATAAAATATTGGTATCTTCCCTCAAGTTTTTTTCATGAGTTTAACATCCCTCCTCTATTTTATCTCCTAAAACTTCAATTTTTCATTTTTTTTCAATATTCAATTCATAAACCATTTGTCTAATTGGATCCCATGAGATATGTATAGAACTCTTATTCCATCAATTTTAGAAAATATTTTTTTATCTTGATAATCTTTTTGAATCCACTATTATGAATATTGATGTTAGGTTTCTTATTTAATATAGTTGATTTGGTTTTTCTAATGGTTTGGGATGAGAAGATTTATATTACCTCATTTTAGGTGGTCCTGAGATTCTCCCTCTACTTTATATGAGTTTTATGTGTCGTATGATTTGTGGGTGTAGGTGAGTAAGTTTTATAGACATAAAAATGATATAAATTTGGTTTCATAGTTTATTGAATTGTCACAACCCTTCCACGGGGCCCGTGACGTGACTACACTAAGCCCGCCTTCCATAGGCAAGGGGCTCGCGACTAGCACCGAAGGCGTAAATCCTGATAACTGGGAAGCCATTTCCTTTATAAAACATAAACACATCCAACCCAAGTAAAAGTGAAAGAAAACACTAAATACAAAAAGGAATTGCTGAAAAGTAAATGGGCCAGAATAAAAACCCAACTGAAAAGTACAACTATAACTGAACGAAAGTACAACAGAAAAGACAAATAGCTGGAAGATAGAAGCAGCTCCTGGGTCATCCACCTCGGATCCTACCTGAAGGGTAGGTACAAATATCCTCCTCAACGCTCTCGCCTGCCAACCTCCTCCGAGTACCGTCTCATCGTGAAGACCACCTTCGGGTACCATCTCGTCGTGAGGTCCACCTCCAGGTATCATCCAGTCCTCGTATACTCAGTCTCTGTCAGTGCTTTTCGTCGTCTGCATCCAACACAACGAGGTGCGGGAAAAGCCTGTGCAGGGGTGGGTATAACGATACACAGTAGGGACCCCGAGACCCTCAAGGTCTCACTAAATCCAACATGGATAACCACTAATGAGGATCTCAACATATAACCCTTACTTAAGTATAATCTCATACTTATACCCAAGTTATCAAGTAACCCATCTCAATCATGAGGAAACACAAAGGTTATGAAATCAATGGATAACCACTACTTAGGTATATGCCCATACATATACCTAAGTAAACAAGTGACCCATCTCAGACATGAGGTGAACATAAAGGTCATTGACTCCGCTCAAACCATGATTTTCATTAATGATACAAAAACCAAAAATGCTGGAGAACTCCTCCTATGTTGAGTATAGTAGCCCTGTCATGACTCTGAGGCGCTACTCACTAACCATAGACTACTGAGGTACTCCTCCTGTCGAGTATCACGGGTCCGCACCCAAACACAGTAGTGCCCCCCACCAAGGGTCTGCCACCCAAACACAGTAGTGGTTCCCCGAATAGCCTATAGAGGTACTTCTCCTATCAAGTACCGCAGGTATGTTTCCAACTACCAGGTGCTTCGTCCGTCATGGGTCTGCCGCCAAATATCGAGCACTCCGTCCACTGAGCTAATCAACTCACTCCAAGTCGAATCGGTCAAGCAATCCTCAGGTCCACAACTACTAGGTCTCCGAACTCTGTACGCTCGTCTCCGAGAGGATCCACTCCATGAGCTACTGGTAGATACTAAAATAATCACAAATTCCCACAATGAAGTATCACAAGGGACATCCTCGTCACAGGGGTCTCAACGCAACATACAGTGCGTCAATCGGATGCCCGGTCTTTGAGTTATTAGCCTTTTAGTCCCGGGGGCACGGTTGGTTTCGTGTACAAACCATCCTGGCCATATCTCAACAGTGTCCTGAACACTCATTGGGTATACTCAAAGGAACCGCTTCTCAACGTGATTACCAATGCCACTGACGGTTCAGCAAACAGACGTTCGGTCTGAGAGTTATCAACTTTTCTGTTCCATGGGCCTAGTTGGTTTATAATCTAATCCAACCCGACCGTACTCCAATTACATCCAAACCTCAAGTGGAGTATGCCAAAAGAACCATCTTATCATGATAAATCCAACATAGTTGACGACACATCAATCATCCATCCGGTCCTCAAGTTATAAGCATTTCCGCTCCGAGGGCCTGGTTGGTTTCAGGTTTGAACCAACCCGGCCGTACATCAGATGACACCAGTTAACCAAACCGGTCACACCATTGTGATCCGTATGAAAAAACACAAGATATGGACTACCCATTGGTCCAAAACATATAGCTGGTGAAAAAGTGTCATTTCACCACAACATGCGTGAATCGGGCCTCGTGGGGCCCATGCCTCAACCTCGACATAAATATCCAAAATTGGTCTTGAAACATCCGTCTTAATTCCAGGGTCACAACATCGTAGACGGTTCATCATTCTGACACCGTATGAGAGAGACGTGTCAGATACAAGATTCTGTATTAATAAAAATATTATTATTATTCGGTGTTTCTTGAGCCCGAGCCATGAACCATAATTTAGTATTGAACATTAGACTTGAATCTACCGTCTTAGAGACAGTATTACATCTCCACTAATGGCATGTCAATCGGACATCGCACACAGGAGTTATGGTGGGTCAATGTTTTAATAATAATATTAAATCAATTATTTTTCGAGCACATCGGGTACCCGATCCAAAAACCTGAAAAAAAACATTCAATATTGGACTCGGAATGTCCGTCTCAGAATCTGTGTCACACTTCTGTAGACTGTTCATGAAACCGAGGTCGAACGAATAAGTTGTGGTCGAAAAAGTGTTTTATCAACAAAAATAATAATATGATTATTTTATTATTTTTTTAAATGATTTTACCTCAAAAAAAACACAATGTCATGCACCACCACCCTCTCTCTCCAATTGGTGAGCCTCCCTCCATTTCTCGAATGGAAATCCCTAATTAAATGGTGTGCACCACATTCATTGGATTCTATTTCATTCATTAAGATTTAATTTATTTCCTTTAAACGTTTTCTCTCTCTAATCCCTTTCTCCATTCACTGTTTCATCTCCACCAAACCCTACCAGCTTGGCCTTCCCGCAGCTTCCTCTCACTCTAGAACAGTCACCTCCGGCATACCACCATTCTGGCCTCCCGCCACACCACCGCACCCACCCCGGCTACCCGCACCAGCGCGTCTCAAACCAGCTGCATCGCCTGGACCCCAGTCCGCTCCTCACGCCACCTCCCGTTACCACGCACTCGACCCCATGCCACCGCACATCAAGAAAAAGTTGGCAGTGGGTCCGTACTTGTTCGTAGTCCATACCCACCACGTTAGTAGTTTGAATAAACACCCAACATAATATACTTCCATGCTTGAGGGAAAGAATCACTTAAAAATAAACAAAAACCCTTTACCTCGAAAAGACGTCGCACGTCATCGAACCACGGAAAGAGGCAATCGTCGCGGTGGTCGGGCATCTCAGAAGAACAATGTCGAATCTGTTAACGTCGTGGTGTGTTCGAAGAAGAAGCGTCTTTGGAGAAATCCCCCGCATTCTTCGTGTGCAGAGTATTTCTCCGCTGACACAGAGGAAGAAGAAGAAGAACGGTGCTCCCCGTGGCGTCACCTCACGTTCTTGCCTCGGTTGAAGGAGATGCCCTCCGCCGAGGGGAAGATTGTGTTCTTCGTGGAATGAATGCTTTTCCTTCTAATCCTATAAATATTATCCATAGATTAATTTCCCAACAATAAAATGAAAGGCTTCCTCCTAATTTAATAATGCCATGAAATTCAAAACTAAGAGGAGACAATTCATTAATTGAAATCAAGTTGGAAAAACTAATGGGAGAGAGAGAAAAAGGTAAGGTGTTCACATAATTAATGGGAGAGTTGGAAAAGAAATAAATTAAGGGGAGATTAATGGGGTTTCATGGAGATTAAGAGGAGTTGAAAGGTTGGGGCTTGTGTGGGCCCCACCTCTCATTTATCCTCACATGGGTAGTTGGTGGTTATGGATATCACCGTTAACCCCCCTTTGTAGGGTATAACTCCCATAGATATAAATAAAATTGTTCTATAAATTTTATTTATTTAATTCTAAATCCCAAATTATTAACTTTCAACCCACATAAAACGAAACTGTGGTAAAGGACCCCTTAAGCGAATACTGGTGTTGCGAGTTCATCGATACCCTCAAATTTCAATTTCAAGCACCAGTTAAAATGTTAGAAAAACATGCTCATACGTTTACTAAATGTACCCGAAAAAAAAGTTCACAAAATTATTATCAGTCACCCTTAACCGACTACTGTCGAGGTTAGGCTCTACCTAGGTGAAACATGCCCCAACGAACCCAATGCTACTCTTGGATTTCCAATCCGTGTTACCATTTCAAATTTATGAATGTTACAATAAAATAATTATCTGTTAATTATTTTATTTCTTGCCAAATACTAACATTCTCTGGTGGCCCTCATCGACCCAAGTTAGTATCTTCTTCAAGAAAGAATACCCTCACGAGTTAAGCGTGGGTCTCAGATTTTTAATCCGAGTTACCGTTTGTGAGTTATAATATTTTGTAAAATAAAATAATTTATTTTATTATTTTATTTACGATTAAGACAAAATTGGGTTTTCTCAGAGGAGGCTCGCGCTGACTAAACTTATGTCACTCCTAGGGTAAACCCTCCATCTTGAGTGCAACGGTGCCCTCAGAATTCCAATCCGAGTTACTATTTATGATTTATTCCACTTTTCAAGAAAACTGCTTACGAGCATTAATTTAAGCTTAACAAAACTTTAGAAATTGATTTTGGGCACACCGGGCCTCAAAATCAAGTGCCGTCAGAAATCAAGGACTTGTAAAATTCCAAAGTATTTAAGAAAAAAATTTCCTTCAAATTTTCGGGTCTTCGCATTACTCCCATCTCAGGGCTTTACGTCCCCGTAAATCTACAACACACAATGAGGAAACAAAAGAGGGTATTGAGCATGCATCCGAGCCTCCCACTCCCATATCCTCTATTAAATGTTCCCATGCTACCAACAAACGTGCACCAGATAATCGACCGTCCATGAAAGACCTATTCTTTTCAATCTTCAGTCTCTGCTGGAACCTCTATGAATGTCATCCTGTAATCGATGATGATGGATAGGTCATGCATGAATGTCCTCACTGAGATACGTGGATGAATTTGTTCACTTGGTGCAACTGAAGTGGAAGGGCCAGGTGGTAAGCCACCTCACCTACACTATTGAGGACCTGGAAAGGTCCAAAGAATCATGCAGATAACTTGCTTCCCCGACCAAATCTACATAGAACTCATCGAGGTGAGACCCGTAAGAAAACGTGATCGCCATCCTCGAACTCCAGTGGTCTCTGTCTCCTATCAGTATAGGTCTTTCTTCTACTCAGTGCAGTCTTCATCTGCTCCTGGATGATCTGCACCTTCTCCACTAGCTTCAAAATGGGCGCACTAGTCAACCTCTTCCTCATCTCCTGAAAAGCTCTGCTGGGATCTCTCTGACCACATGAAGGGTTTCCCCTTCTTCGTCAATGATAAAAGTGGTGCAGAAACTCTGGGGAAGTCTGGTACAAATCTAAGTCTGGAGGACTCATGAGTGATCGACTGCACCCACTTATGCATGATTCCATCCTGTTCTGCCTGGGGTTTCCATTTCACCGACCAAGGAAAACCCATCCCAACGTTGTAGGTAAACCACACCCTTTTTTCCTAATACATTCAATATGTGTATGAACTGTGGTTGCCCAGTCCATACTCAAACAAACGTCGTAAGGCCTCGACACTGCCACCAAGAGGTTCCAAATGAAACTCTTGCCTCCAGGGTTAGATCAAACCGTATTTGTAATCGTGATTATCGAGTCTCCTCCCAAAGTTATCTCCAGACGTGATGGTCAAGTCAACGGCTTAACTGAAAACTCTAGGTCTGGGACCAGATTCGTGGATGGAAGGAATGATTCATATCAATGTATGTTGTTACGGAAGCTAGTAGTGGACACAGACCGTACCTCAAATTATTCCTAGAGCCCTTGGGTCACACTACTTGACCGCATGCAGCAACTCTCTTCCCCTTCACTCATACTCCCTGAGCCTTGTGGGGACTACAATGGCTGGTGGTTTGCAACATGTCAAAATGTTCACCGCCACATGATACTCTCCTAGCTCTATATCCACGTCTACTGCTCTGCTTATTCATATGTCCCTAACAATTCATCTTCATAAAACATTTTACATGCCCAAGTCTCTAAGACTGGTTTTAGTTTCCTGATTTCCCACTGCTAACATTCACTGGCTGTATCTACTCAGCCACAGAACATTTAACTACAAAGGTTCTCTCTAGAACCATAACATAAGTAAGAATACTTAGATGAAAAGTGTTGGCTAAAATTTCTTTAAAACACACATCGACCTGAGGTCTGAGATTTAAATAACTAATTATATTATAGTCATCTAGTACCAAGAATGATCGATACACCTCGATGAATTCTCAGCTACCAACATGTCGTCCTTCCAAAGCTGTATAAGCTCTAGAAAACTCTTAGCCGCCTCCTCTAGCTAGTCCTCAGCCGCCTGTAAGTCGGGCTCGCCTCAGAAACTGAGGGGTATATGATACTGAAACATGTGTAAAGAACTATGCCTACATGTGTCATCTACCGGTACCACCTGTTGTAACTACAAACCAACAGGTAGTGATATAACTGGTGCACTACCTGAAGGTACTATCTCAGGCATCGGTCCACAAACCAAAGCCTCATAACATTGCGGACCAATCTCATGGTCACTCACTGGGAAACACCAGTAGCTAAGACCACCATATGCTATAATAGTGTATTAAATAGGTTTATAACTCTAGCAATCGCTTCCATCCAGTCCACTGCTGCCTGGGAATCTACCTCGCCTCGTAACCTCAGAGGCCTCTGCTGCTGGAACTCATGCAATGTGCTTCGTCAGCGTGCATCATCACTTAGTACGACTGGTGGCATATATTTTCAAATGGGTGGTGGTTCTACTGGTACACCACCCAAAGGTGACCACATAGAAAGAGGGCCTTACACCAGAGCCTTATCGCCCGGTGGGCCGTCATCGTGTACTCAGTCGGAACTCCAACTAACTGTCTGCATGGAGACATCCTGAATAGTTGTGACGTGGTCAACAATTTATACCTGGTGAGATGAACTGCTTTGAGCCGACTTAAAAACTTTTTGGAAACACACACACAATCATATTTTTAATTCACTATGTTAGAAATCAGTAGTCAGGGTCCTGGTGTATGGATATGTCGACCGCCGCACCAACACTGGACTCCCTGAACTGAAGACCGCACTCGGTACCCTTAACACTATTTCTTTACAGAAACAGATGATTAGTGTTTTGATTTCTGTAGTAGAACGAACTCCTCTTATACCAATTTGTCACGACCAGTCCTTGGGGCCCATGCTGTGACTACCCCAAGTCCGCCTTCCATAGGCCAGGGGCTAGAGACTAGCACCAAAGGCACAAATCCCGATAACTGGGAAGACATTGCCTTTATAAAACATAAACACAACCAACTAGAGTACAAGAGGAAGCAATCAAAAAGTAAAAAAAGGAAGTGCTGAAAAGTAAATGGGCCAGAATACAAACCCAAATGAAAAGTACAACTACAACTAAATGAATGTACAACAAAAAAGGAAAATGGGTGGAAGATAGAAGAAGCTCCTGGGTCATCCACCTCGGATCCTACCTGAAGGGTATGTACAGATAGCCTCTTCAATTCTCTCACCCACCAACCTCCTTCGAGTATCGTCTCGTTGTGAAGTCAACCTCGAGGTACTGTATTTTCGTGAGGTCCACCTCCGGGTACCGTGTGGTCCTCGTATACTTGGTCTCTGTCAGTGCTATTCGTCGTCTGCATCCAACACAACAATGTGCGGTCATAGCCCGTGCAGTGGTGAGTATAACGATACTCAGTATGGACCAAGAGACCCTAAAGGTCTCACTAAATCCAACATGGATAACCAAAAAGAAGGATCTCAACAGATAACCCTTACTTAAGTATAAGCCCATACTTATACCTAAGTTATCAAGTAACCCATCTCAATCATGAGGAAACACAAAGGTTATGAAATTGACGGATAACCACTACCTAGGTATATGCCCATACATATACCTAAGTTAACAAGTGACACATTCCAATCATGAGGTAAACACAAAGGTCATTGACTCAACTCAAACCAAGATTTTCATTAATGATACCGAAACCCAAACTGCTAGAGAACTCTTACTCTGTCGAGTACAGTAGCCCTATCACGACTTCGAGGTGCTACTCACTAACCTTAGACTTCTGAGGTACTCTTCCTGTTGATTACCATGGGTCCGCACCCAAACACAGTAGTGCTCCCTGCCAGGGGTCTGCCGCCCAAACACAGTAGCGGTTCCCCTAACAGCCTACAGAGGTACTCCTCCTGTTGAGTACAACAAGTCTGCTTCCAACTACCAAGTGCTCCATCCGCTGTGTGTCTACCTCCAAAAACCGGGCGCTCCGTCCACTATGCTAGTCGACTGACTCCAAGTCGAATCGGTCAAGCTGTCGTCAGGTCCACAGCTACTAGGTCTCCGCACTCTGTACGCTCGTCGCTGGGAGTATCCGCTCCACGAGCTACTGGTCGATACTCTATGTATCACAAAGTCCCACAGAAAATTATCACAAGGGATCGTCTTATCACAGGGGTCTCAACGGAATAGACTGCGCAGCAATCAGATTCCTATTCTATGAGTTATTAGCCTTTTATTCCCAGGGGCCCGGATGGTTTCGTGTACGAACCAACCCAGTCATATCTTAATAGTGTCCCAAACACTCATGGGGTATACTCAAAGGAACCGCTTCTCAACAGGATTACCAATGTGCTGACGGTTCACCAAACGGACATCCGATCTGAGAGTTTTCGTCTTTTCCGTTCCAGGGGCCCGGTTGGATTATAAGTCAAACCAACCTGACCGTACACCAACTGCATCCAAACCTCAAGTGGAGTCTGCCAAAATAACTACCTCATCAAGAGGAATCAATCATAGTCTACGACACGTCAATCGGCCGTTCGGTCCTCAAGTTATAAGCATTTCCGCTCCGAGGGCCCGGTTGGTTTTGGGTTCGAACCAACCCGTCCATATATCAAATGACACTGATTAACCAAACCGGTCACACCATTATGATCCATACGGATAAACACATGAGATGGACTACCAATTGGTCCAAAATGGATAGCTGGTGAAAAAGTTGCATTTCACCGCAACATGTGCGAACCGGGCCTCATGGGGCCCGCACCTTGACCTTGACATAAATATCCAAAATTGGTCTTGAAACATATATCTTATTTCCAGGATCACAACGTCGTAGATGGTTATTCATTCTGACACCGTATGAGAGAGATATGTCAGATACAAGATTCTGTATTAATAATGATAATATTAGTATTCGGTGTTTCGTGGGCCTGAGCCACGAACCAGAATTTAGTATCGAACATTAGAATTGAATCGACCGTCATAGAGATAGGATTACATCTCCACTGACGGAAAGTCAATTGGTCGTCGCACGCAGGAGTTATGGTGGGTCAACAATTTAATAATAATATTAAATCAATTATTTTTCTAGCGCTTCAGGTACCCGATCCAAAAACCCGAAAAAAACATTCAATATTGGACTTGGAATGTCTTTCTCGGAATCTGGGTTGCAATTTCATATACGGTTCGTGAAACCGAGGTCACATGAATATGTTGCGGTCGAAAAAGTGTTTTATCAACAAAAATAATAATATGATTATTATAATATTATTTTTAATTGATTTTACAAAAAAAACACAATGTCACGCACCACCACCCTCTCTCTCTCTTTGTTGCGCATCCCTCCATTTCACTCATGGAAATCACTAATTAAATGGTGCGCATCACATTCATTGGATTCTCTTTCATTCATTAAGTTTTAATTTATTTCCTTCAAACTTTTTATCTCTCCAATATCCTTCTCCATTCACTGTTTCTTCTCCACCAACCCCTACCAGCCTGGCCTTCCCGTGGCTGCCTCTCACGCCCGATCTGCCACCTCCAGCTTACCACCATCCTGGCCTCCCGCTGCGCTGCCGCACCACCCCCGGCTACCCACACTGGCACGCCTCAACCAACCGCATCTCCTGGCCACCCGTCCGCTCCTCACGCCACCGCCCGTTACCACGCACCCGACCCCATGCCGCCGCACATCAAGAACAAGTTGGCGGTGGGTCCGGACTTGTTCGTAGTTCGTACCCACCGCGTTAGTAGTTCGAATAAACACCCAACATAATATTATTACATGATCGAGGGATATAATCATGTAAAAATAAACAAATAACCCCTACCTCAAAAAGATGTCGCACGTCGTCGAACCACAGAAAGAGGAAAATGATGCGGTGGTCGGGTATCGCAGAAGAACGATGTTGAATCCGTTGACAATGGGGTGCGTCCGATGTGGAATCATTGTTGGAGAAATCCCGCACATTCTTCATGGGAATATCCTTTCTCCCTTGATGTGGAGGAAAAAGAAGAAGAACAGTGCTCTTCGTGGCGTCACCTCACGTTCATGCCTCGTTTGAAGGATATGCCCTCCGCCGAGGGGAAGATTGCGTTCTTCGTGGAATGAAAGCTTTTCCTTCTAATCCTCCAAATCTTCTCTATAGATTAATTGCCCAAAAATAAAATTAAAGGCTTCCTCTTAATTAAATAACACCAAGAAATTCAAAACTAAGAGGATCCAATTCATTAATTGAAATCAAGTTGGAAAAACTTATGGGAGAGAGAGAGGGAGGTGAGGAGTTCACATAATTAATGGGAGAGTTGGCAATGAAATAAAAGAAGGGGAGATTAATGGGGTTTCAAGGAGTTTAAGAGGAGTTGAAAGGTTGGGGATCATGTGGTCCCCACCTCTCATTTATCCTCACATGGGTTGTTGGTGGTTATAGATCTCACCCTTAACTCCCCTTTGTAGGGTATAACTACTATAGATATAAATAAAATTATGCTAACAATTTTATTTATTTAATTCCAAATCCCTAATTATTAAATTTCAGCCCGCATAAAAAGAAATTGTGTTAAAGGACCCGTTAAGCGACTACCAGTACTACGAGTTCATCAGTGCCCTCAGATTTCGATTCGGAACACCGGTTCAAAAGTTAGAAAAACCCGCTTATACGTTTACTGAACGTACCCGAAAAAAAGTTTTCAAAATTATTATGAGTCACCCTTGACCCACCTCGGTCGATATTATACTCTTCCTAGGTGAAACATGCCCCAATGAACCCACCGGTACTCTCAAATTTCCAATCCGAGTTATAGTTTAAAAGTTATGAATTTTACTATAAAATAATTATCAGTTAATTATTTTATTTATGGCCAAAAACTAACTTTCTATGGTGGCCCTCACTGACCGAAGTTAGTATCTACTTAAAGAAAGCATACCCTCAAAAGTTCAGCATTGGTATCAGATTTTTAATCCAAGTTACCATTTGTGAGATATATGATTTTGGAAAATAAAATAATTTATTTAATTATTTTATTTATGATTAAGCCAAAATTGGTTTTTCTCAGAGGATGTCCGTGCTGACTAAACTTAAGTCACACCTAGCGTAAAACCGCCATCCTGAGCACCACGGTGCCCTCAGATTTCCAATCCGAGTTACCATTTAAGAGTTATTCCAATTTTTAGGAAAATTGATTAAGTGTGTTAATTTAAGCTTAACAAAATTTTTGAAATTGATTCTAGGAACACCGGGCCTCGGAATCAAGTGCCTTCAAAAACCACGAAGTTGTAAAAATCCAAAATATTTAAGAAAAATTTTTCCTTAAAATTTTGGGGTCTTTACATCAATAGTGATTTTGGATTACAAAGCTAGTGATTGGAGAATTCATCCTTATACCATGAACACATGGTCATCAATGACCATATCACCATTGAAAAGTGGAAATATTATTCTATAATAGATCCCTTAAGGGGAGTTTTTACCTATAACTTCAATTAGCATGCCTTCAAAAGAATCTTGGAGAATTTGTTCTTAAGAAGAGTATTTAATATGTGTTGTAAAAGGATCAGTTTTCAAATTATGGGAATTATTGGATAGTCGCTATTGAATGTGGCTTGAACCTTGTGATATTGGGTAATTATGTGGGCCTGAAATCCATACCATGGGAGGTTGGGATTGACCTATGAATAATTAGTATTAAAATGATTTTAGCATGGGACCAAAGTGTATTATTTTTTTTAGAAAAATTTATTCTATGGTAATTAACCATTCACACATCATTATTAATTTTTTATATTTATTATCCATTATTCCATATTTATAATTATTTTAATTGTGATAACCCATTCATCGATGTTTATTATTATGTTAATGCTGATCACTCATTCACCCATTATTATGATTTTGTTTATAGAGATTTCATAATCACCCATTTTCTTATTATGTTTAGGATAATGACTCATTAAACTTTTATTATTGTTATACGGACATGGCCTTAAACATTACATATTCTTGAATTAAATGGATAATTCACATTAAGGATCTTTTTTGGTATAGAGTATTAGAGAATTATGTCATAACATTTATATAACAACATGAATATTACATGTAGACAATTCTACTCAGTATCCATTTTTCCTAAAATAAAAATTCTTGAAAAAAGGGTCATGTGTAGATCCATGTTTTAGACATCAAGACTTTTCCTTGATCCCATCATTGACCCTATTAATCTTTAAGTCCTGTGAAAAACATTTCAAAACCTGGCATGAGAATAAAAAAATAAGTACGGGTTATAAAATAAGAAAGATATCATTAGTCCATCAATACATACAAAACATAAAATCTTTTACATACCTCATGAAAACATAAGATTTATAAATAACACATATTAATCACAAATCATAAAGGTACATATGGCATTCATATCATACTTACATTGTAGCTATCAAGACTATATATGGAGTTACATTAGAATACCCATCACAGTATATTCCCTAAATCTCTTAGGAGAAAAAATCATTTTTACCTCTGTCACATTACCCAATGCATTGGAGGGTTATCTCCGGCTCACCCACCCTAGGTTTATCACGGAACCACCCACATACGTAATAATTACCAAGAACCATAACATATTCGTAACACTTAAAACAAACATAAAGGAAAGATAAAATTTCCACATTTCAATCACAATATATTATTTAAATATATTTATATAAAAAATACAGTATCAAAACCATTTTCAATACCAAAATACGTAATGAGATTATATGGTATTTATTTTCCTTTTCAAAACATTATGCCATGTTAAGGAATCCAAAAGATCAAATAATTCTCGTGGTAGTGAAAAGGTCTTTGGTACCGCTTAGGCTAAGAAGAAACATTCTTTTTTTATCATTTAGTAAAACTCTTCATAGAGATAATATTTCATTTGAATAAAAGTATAATTCAATGGTGTTTATACAGTGTATAAAAGAAAATCATGTATTTAAAGAAAATATGCCTCAATGAAAGGAGATTGAGAAGAAGTCCCTTATATCGTTCCTAACTTGACTCATTCATTATTTAATCTCATGAATAAAAAACTAAAGTTAATTTCAACTCGTTTAAGTACCCTTTTCACGTTTATTATTCCTTTTATATCACTTAATACCATGTTTTAAACATTATGTAATCATTTATGTTAATAATGTGCGTTTTTTTCGATATTTGGTACTTGAGTAAAAGAATGGACCTATTATAATTAAAAGATGTTCACATGGTCAATAGATCATTATATTCAAAATGATATTCAGGATTTAGATATTATATATAACATATATATCCAGTATATACATGTATTTATAAAATTACATAACATTTGGAGGTATGAAATGAAATTCACCGTTCATGGAGACAATAAGCCGTACCTATGCATGAATGTTACTTTAATTTTTATTTTTTATTTTCATGGAATTAAAACATAATGATACATAGGTATATTATAATTATAGTATAATATCATATATAATATCATTAACTCTATCTTTTATACATCCCAAATATGGCATTAACCAGTCGTATCACTTTGAGGAGGCGGTAGTCCACACTTCTCAAATGAAATTATCATGTTTACCCATTATGGAAACCAGAAAGGTATGCTATAAATGAAAAATACAGAATCATAATGAGAACATAAACATAATATATATCATATATCAATACGGTTCTATCATAATGGTCACCATGACAGGTGGTAGGAGATAATCGAACAATCCTCATTTCGTGAGGCGTTAGTTTTCCATCCACAGAAACAATATGTTTTCACCCATTAGATAGCGATGTGTGTATGTTTAGTTTGAATAAATCACATAACTACATCCTAGTATATTGATATTACTGGTTTTGTTATAAAATAAAGGAATAAAATGAGTTTATGGGTTGGAGAAGTAAAATAAAAGAAAATAAGTTAAGAGGAATTGTTACCTTTAATTTGGGTAACTCACTTTGGTTTGAACCAAAATGTCTTCTTGAAGTGCCTTCTACCTAAGTTAACGCTTACTAGAGGAGTTGAGAGATATTTAGAGCTTATTTTTTCAGTGGTTGGCCAAGCTTAGGGGCTTGAGAGGTGTGAGGAAGGAGTAAGAATTGTGGGATTTTTATAAGGGGGATGAGGGGCTCTTTAGGAAAGTGTGAAAATATTATTCTGTTATAAAATGATATTCAATTTATAAAGGTCCAAACATAATTAAGTACAAATAAATGATGAGTCATGGTCTAAATAAAATCATCCTAAAATAATTGGATAAGTTTTGAATACTTTTTTAATATTTATAATCTTATATATTTAAATCATTTATTAATGAGGTAAATATTGCATCATTATTGTGTCATAAATAATTTAATTTATTTCATGTATAAAACTTATAAAAAAATATCATGATGTAGTAAATGCTTTTAGATTTATAATTAATATTTATATTCGAAAATATAGCTTATATAACCCCATGTAAAAATTTATTTACTGAAAGATATTTGTTTGTGTCATTTTTTATTTACTTTAAGTTAATTAATCTAAAGTGTCATTATCACTCCCAAGTGGGTCTATAGGGTCCCAAAATCGACCCAAAGATTCCCATGGTCGTAAATGACTAAAAAAATAAGGTCTGGACATGTGTTAATGTAATTTTGTATTATTATGATATTCATTTTACCTTGAATTACACTATTTACCTTTAACCGCGGTAAATAGAAGTCAAAATTTACTATTTATCGAAAATTATTCTCATCTCATTGAACTGAATTTTACTTATTAATAACAAAAATGTATATTTTATTTTATAAATTCAATTCATATAAGCGGTAAAATTTCATTTAAATAAAAAAGTCAATTTTTTATCTAGTACTAAGTGGTTTCACTATTCATCAATAATTGATGTTTTTCAGAATAATATCAAAAATTTAGTATAAGCTATTTTTGATATTCCAAATTTAAAAATGAATTCTATTTCTCCAAATTCAAAAAATAGTAGTTGTATTTATTAATTTAAAATTAATTTTTGTTGTCAAAATAAATAGCGTGTTTTTAAAAAACAATAACTGGCAAAATATCGACACTTGTTTATGTCCAATTTCAAAGTGAAATTAATTCCAATGACCAAAATAGGATTAATTGGTCAAATAATATTCTAATTACACTTTAAAACCAATTAAAAAGGTAATATTACAATATAAATAAATTATATTAAAAGGAAATTTTGAATTAAAATACATTATTTTCACTATTCATTAAAAATGAACTTTATCAGAAAAATACCAAAAATTTACCCAAAGATAATTTTGATGTCCCGAATCTAAAGGAAAATTTTATTTTTTCAAATAAAACATATAAAAATGAACAAAAATATATTTAAAGAGGGTTCACCATCAAAAGGTGATAAATCGACCTTTTAGTTAATATTAGATTATTTATGCTTAAAATTAGATTCATTCATATTTTAAGCCCATAAATTTTATTGGATAAATGTAAAAACATTTAAAAAACATGTATAATCATATTGTAGCTAGTTCTATTCATTCACACCAATACAAGGGCTAGGCATGAACTACCATTTAAAATAATAATATTATATTATTAGTGTGCAATGTAAGATTTCAAAGAAACATATTGTTGTGTATCAGGTAAGCCATCGAACATAGCAACCCCTTTAAAGTAAAATTAATATTTAAATAAAAAATATTAATAAATATGAAAATTTATTATTTCATTATTTATGTGGGATTTTACATCTTTCCCCCCTTTTTGAAATTGTGTCCTTGCAATTTTTTTCACTTATCAAAAAAAGGGGGTATTTATACCTTATAGAATTTTTAGATTCCAACATTTCCTCTTCAACCATATGGTTTTTTCACAAAACCATTACCTAGTGAATTACTTTATACCACAACACTTTCTCTGTACGGTCATGAATCTGGACTAGTTGTTCCTCATAAGAGAGATTCTCTTCCCACTGAACTACCTGTGGGATCAAAAAATGAGATGGATCTGGCGTATACATTCTCAACATTGAAAAATGAAAAAAATCATGTACCTAGGATAAACATGGAGGTAAACCCACTATTTATGCAACTGATCCAAATTTCTCCATGATTTCATAAGGCCGCATGATCCTCAGACTCAACTTTATTTTCTTACCAAAATGCATCACACGTTTCCATGGAGAAACATTGAGAAATACATGATCCCATACCTCAAAAGATAGATCATTCCTCTGGTTATCTGTATAACGTTTCTTCCTACTCTAAGCAGTTCTAATGTGCTTCTGAGTCAACTGTACCATTTTTTCCATCTCTTCTACCAATTCTGGTTCCATCAGCTTCATTTCACCATTTTATCACAAAATGGCGGAGTTTTACAACACTTTCCATATAATTCCTCGAATGGAGCCATCTATACACTGGAATGAAAATTTTTATTATAAAACAATTCAACCAAAAAAAGATGATGGTCCCACATTCCCTGGTATACAGTGAAAAATCACATAGAATATCCTCCAAGGTCTGAATTGTTTGTTCTGATAGCCTATCTGATTAAAGATGAAAAGTTGCACTAGAATTTAATTCAGTACACAAGAACTTCTGAATGCCCTTCCAAAAGTTATAAGTAAATCCGGGATCATGATTAGATACAATGGAGAGGGGAACTCCATGCATCCTAACTATCTCTTTAACAAACAACCATGAATGTTGATCTAGATACAAAGTATCTTGAATAGGAAGTAAATGAGAAGATTTAGTCAACCGATCAACAATAACTCGGATTGCACTAATACCTTGAGATATCTTTGGTAATCCCAGAATGAAGTCCATGGATATATTTTCCCATTACCACTCTGGCACCGGTAAAGACTGAAGCATCCCTTTCGGTAGCTGTCGCTCGGCTCTGACTAGCTGAGAAGTCAAACACTTCAATGTAAAATAATCAATATCTCTTTTCATTCCATCCCACCAGTAATACTTCTTATGATCTCTGTACATCATAATACTTCCAGGATGAACTGAAAACGGACAACTATAAGCCTCACATAACAACTCATTTTTCACCAGTGAATCACAAGGCACATATAATCTTTTTTCAAACCTCAAAACACAATCATTATCAATGTTAAAATCAAGCAACTAACCCTTCTAAACCAACTCTGCATTTTTCTGCAACTCCCTGTCTTCTTTATGTGCTTGCTTTATTCTGTCTGATAGAGATGATTTCACTGACACCTAAAATAAAACAGAAGAATTTATTTTTCCAATAACTTCTATGACAATGTTCATCAAATTAAAAACCAAAGGATATAGTTCCAATCATATCATGGTTAATGAAGCATTACTTTTTCAAATCAAAGAATCAGCCACTTTATTTTCCTTTCCTAAATGGTAATGAATCGTGAAATCATTATCCTTGATTAATTACAACCATCTACTTTTTCTCATGTTCAATTATTTTTGAGTGAATATATGTTTCAATAATTTTTGGTTATTATATATTTCACATTTTTCTCCATACAAATGATGCCTCTATGTTTTTAAAGAAAAAATAGCAGCTACTTCCAAATCATGTGTATGGTAACTTAACTCATGAGGTTTCAACTGACGTGAAGCGTAAGCAATTATTTGATCATCATGCATAAAGACACATCCAAGACCTTTCAACGAAGCATATTTGTAAATAACAAACTCACCATTTCTGAAAGGGAGTGCCAAAACTGGAGCAGTTAAAAATATTCTTTTCAATTCCTGAAAACAAACATCATATTTTTTTCCACATAAACATAACACCATTTTGAGTTTACTTAGTCAGTGGGATAGATAACCATGAAAAATTCCCAACAAACCTCTGGTAATAAGCTTTTAAACCAATAAAACTATAGATCATAGTTATTTTTGTGGGTCTTGGCCATTCTTCAACAACTTCTGTTTTAGCAGGATCAACCATTATGCCATTTTTTGAAACAATGTGACCTAGGAAATAACTTTTTTGTAACCAAAACTCACACTTGCTGAATTTCCCAAATAGTTTCTTTTCTTTTAAGTTTTACAATACAACCCATAAATGACTTTCATGTTTCTCTTTACTTTTGGAATAAACCAAAATATCATCAATGAACACAACCAAAAACATATCCAATAACTCAAAAAAAATTCTATTCATAAGATCCATGAATACAGTAGGTGCATTGGTTAAACCAAAAATGCATAACTAAAAATTCATAACGACCATATCTAGTACAAAATTTGGTCTTTGGAATGTTTTCTTCTTTTACTTTCAACTGATGGTACCCTGACCATAAATCAATCTTCGAAAAATATTGAGCTCCCAATAGCTGATCAAACATGTCATCGATATGAGGAAAATAATACTTGTCCTAAATAGTGATGTTATTAAATGCTCTATAATAAATTAAAAGTCTCATTGAACCATATTTGTTTTTAACATATAAGATAGAAGCACCCCATGGTGATGTACTTTGTCAAATGAAACCTTTATCTAATAACTCCTACAATATCTTCATTAACACTAAAAGTTTAATTTGAGCCATTCTATAAGAGGGTTTTTAAAATGGATTTGTATTAGAAACTAAGTCAACAGTAAATTCAACTTCCTGATTTGGTATAATACTAGGAAAATCATCAGCAAAAACCTCAATGTACTCATTTACCACTGGAACATCATTAATCTCATGACTTCCTTTATTTTCAACAATACTTGCAAGGCATCATTCATTTCTATATTTTACACGTTTCTCAGCTTCCTAATATGTTATCAAAATCGATGGATCATTCTTGTACACAAATTGAAAATATTTATAAAAATAAACCTCATTATATCTTTATTAAATCATAACATGATAAAAAAATCCAATTCATACCCAAAATAACATCAAACTCTTCCAGAGGAAAAACAATAAGCTTTGCAGGTAGATTCTTCCCACACACATGGATAAGAAGGTTATTATAATTTCTTTTTGTCTCAATATTTCCCCTAGTGTTTTTACAATAATTTCAGGATTCATATCATGAGATGGAATTCCCAATTTTCTAGAAAACATCTCAGAAATGAACAAATGTGTAAAACCTTAATCAAATAACACATTTTCATAATCTGAACAAATAAATAGTGTACCTGATACTACTTCATTTTATGGCCCAAAATCTGTTGAAGTAGTTGTATTGTATTTTACCACCCATTTCTGCTTGTAGCCTAGCATATTTCCCTTAGTTGAGTTCTTCGATGGACACTCATTTGCATAATGACACATTTCATTTCAATTAAAACATTTTACTGACTATAAATCGGATTTTTTCTTACTATTAACCTGATCTTTTTTACTGAAATATCGAGCCTTATGTACCATTTTACCACATCGGTAGACCTTAACAAAATTCAAAAGACATTCCCCAGCATTCTTTGTACCACAATTTTCACAAACTGTAATCTTATGTTTCATTCCATCTAACTTTTTTGAAGAGTTCTTCCCTTTCAACTGCACATCGACTTCTTATTCTGTTGTTGGTCAAAGAACACCTAATCATCAGAAAACTTCATTTCCATCGTCTCTACACAACGAAAACGTTTTTCATAACTTTTGAACTAACGAGATTCTAAAGAACAACAATTCTATGGCATTAATCTGGAGTAAAAACGGTTGATTTCATTATCAAGATCTGGTATGAAATTTGGAGCATACCTTTCCAGTGGAGTAAATTTTTCTTCATAATCATCCACTGATTCATCCTCCTACCTCAATTCCTAGAATTGTTTTTCCATTATAAGATGAACCACATTAGGAAAATGTTTCTCAAGAAATATACCTTTGAATTTATCCCAATAAAGAGCATAAATATACTCACTATCGATGATATTTTTCAGAATCGACCACCACTGATCAGATTCACCTTCATGACGGTAAACAACAAGACTAACCTTTTGATGTTCTAAACACCCCATGACATCAAAAAATTTCTTCAATGCCTTAATCCACCCTTCTGCTAGAACAGTGTTAGACGGTTCTCTAAATGATGGGGGATGTTGCCTCATTAAATGATCCACTACTAACATGTTCTTCTATGGTTGATCTGGTTGATCTCGTGCATTGATTCCACCACCATTTATAGCCTAAGTCCACTATTCTATCACTGCAACAGACTTTTCAGTTCTTATTCCGACCATCTCAGGTTATTGATTTGGAAGGTTTTCTTCCTCTTGATTTCATCCCAACATAGCTGCCTTGTTTCATCCACAAAAAACCATTATGAACACAAAAATATCTTAGGTGAAGCATCACAGTATTCTGTAAATTCTATAACATTTCAATCATATATTAAGGTAAAAATAATATATGTATCTTAATTTAACTATATTATAACTCCTACAGTTGTCTTAATAGACCTCTAATACCAACAATAAGGACCCAACCTTAAAAATTACATATTCATTAATTTAATGGATAATTCACATTGAGGATATTTTCAGGATTAGAGTTTTAGATAATTAGGTCATAACATTTACATAAAAACATAAATATTACATGTAGATAATTCTACTTAATATCCATTTTTCTTTCATAAAATAAAAACTCTTGAAAAAAAGTGTCATGTGTAGTTCTGTGTTTTAGACAGCAAGACTTTTCCTTGACCCCATCCATGATGCTATTCATCTTTAATTCCTATGAAAAACATTTCAATACTTGGTATGAGAATAAAAAAGCTTATTAAAGGCTATAAAATAAGAATGAAATCATATGTACATCAATACATACAAAACATAAAATCTTTTACTTACCTCATGAAAACATAAGATTTATGAAAGAAACATAGTAATCAGAAATCATAAAGGTACTTATGGAATTAATAACATATATACATTGTAGCTATCACAGCTACATAGGGAGTTATGTTGGAATACCCATCACTGTATATTCCCTAAATATCTTAGGAGAAACATTAACGATTACCTTCGTCATGTTACCCAATTCATTGGAGTGTTATCTTAGGCTCACCCGCCCAAGTTTTATCACAGAACCACCCATATCTGTAACAATTCCCAAGAACCATAACATATTCATAAAACATAAAACAAACATAAAGGAAAGATAACATTTTCACATTTCAATCACAAATAAATCATTTAAATATATTGACATAACAAATCCAGTATCAAAACCATTTTCAATACAAAAAATATATAAAAATATTATTTGTTATTTATTTTCCTTTTAAAACATTACGACTTGTTAAGGAAGACAAAATATCAAATAATACTCGTGGCAGAAAAAGGACGTTTTCACCACATATGCTAAAATGGAAAATTATTGTTTTTGTAATTTAGTAGAAATATTCATAGAGAAAATATTCCTTTTGAATAATAGTAAATGTCAAAGGTGTTTATATCATGTATAAAAAAATAGTGTATTAAAGCCAAATATGCCTCAATGAATAGAGATTGAGACGAAGTCCCTTACCTCATACCTGACTTGACTCGTTTATTATTTAATCTCATGAATAATAAACTAAAGTTAAGTTCTACTTGATTAAGAACCTTTTTAAAGTTTATTATTCTTTTTATATCACTTATTACCATGTTATAAACCTTATGTAATCATTAAATTAATAATGTTCCTTTTGTCGATATTTGTTACTTGAGTCAAAAATGGACTTATTATAATTAAAAGTTGTTCACATGGTCAAATGTTAATTATATTCAGAATGATATTCATGATTTAAATATCATATATATCATATATATACAGTATATACTTTTATTTATAATATTACGAAACATTTGGAGGTAAGAAATGAAATGCACCGTTCATGGAGACGGTAAGCCATACGTACGCATGAACGCTACTTCCATTTCTATTTCATATTTTAATGGAATTGAAACATAATGAAACATAGTTATATTATAATTACAGTATAATATCATATATAATATCATTAACTCCATCCTTTATACTTCCCACATATGGCATTAACAAGTCATAACACTTGGAGGGGGCGGTAGTCCGCACTTCCTCAAATGATATTATAGTGGTTACCCATTATGGAAACCATAATGGTAGGCTATAAATGGGAAATACATAAGAATAAAGAAAAATAAACATAATATATATAATATATATATACAGTTCTATCATAATGGCTACCATGTAAGGCGGTAGGAGATAATCGAACAATAATCATTTCGTGAGGTGTTAGTTTACCATCTATAAAAATAGTATGTTCTTCACCCATTAGATGGAGGTATGTATAAGTGTAGTTAGAATACGTATCATAACAACACCATAGTATATTGAGGATAATTTTTTTGTTATAAGAGAAAGTAATAAAAAGGTTTTAGGGGTTAGAGAAGTAAAATAAAAGACAAGAAGTTGAGAGGAATTGTTACCTTTAATTTGGGTAACTCCCTTTGGTTTGAACCAAAAGGACTTCTTAAAGTTACTTCGGCCTAAGGTAATTCTTCTATGAGGAGGAGAGGGATCTTGAGAGATTATTCGGTCTGGTTTTGGATGATACAAGGGGCCTGAGAGGTGTTATAAATGAGTATGAAGTGAGGGCTTTTTATAAGGGGGAGGAGGGGCTCTTTAGGAAAGTGTGAAAATATTATTTTATTATATAATGATATTCGGTTTATAAAATTAAAAAAATAATTAAAGTAGAAGATAAGATGACTAATTTTTTAAATAAAGTCATCCAATAAGAATTGGATTGGTTTTGTATGTTTTTTTAATATTTATAATCTTATTTATGTCAATAGTTTATTAATGAAGTAAATACTGCATCAGTACTATGTCACAAATAATTTAATTTATTTGATGTCTAAAAATTATAAAAAAATAACATGATGTAGGAAATATTTTTAGATTTCTAATTAATATTTATACTCTAAAATATAGCTTATATAACTCCATGTTTACAATATATTTTTAAAAATATATTTGCTTGTGTCATTTTTTTCATTACATTAAGATAATTAATCTAAAGTGTCATTATCATTCCCAAGTGGCTCCATGAGCTTCCAAAACCGACCCAAAGATGAACCTGGTCGAAAATTACTCATAAAATAAGGTTAGAACAAGTGTTAAGGTAATTTATTATTATTATGATATTCTTTTTACCTTGAATTACCATATTTTCCTTTAACCGTGGTAAATAAAAGTCAAAAGTTACTATTCACCAAAACATATTTTCATCTTATTGAACCACATTTTTCTTAATGATAACAACCATGTTTGTTGGATTTTCTAAATTTAATTCACAAAAGTGGTAAAATTTCATTTAATTGAAACAGTCAGTTTTTTAACTACTACTAAGTGGTTTCACTATTCATCAAAAATAGATGTTTTTTTAGAAAAATACAAAAAATTCAGCCTAAGATATTTTTGATATTAAAAATTCAAAAATGATCTCTAGTTTAACAAATTAAAAACATAGAATATATATTTATTAATTTAAAATTAATTCAGGTTGACAAAACAAATAGCGTGTTTTTAAGAAATAATAACTATTATATGATCGACAATTGTTTATGTCCAATTTCAAAGTAAATTAATTCCAATTAATAACATTGGATTAATTGGTAAAAATATATTCTAATTACAATACAAAAAAATTAAAAAGGTAATCTAACCATATAAATATATTATATTATAAGGCACTTTTGAATTAAAATATAGTATTTTTCACTATTCATTAAAAAAATGATCTTCATCAGAAAAATACGAAAAATTTACCCAATGTAAATTTTTTTCTCTTGAATATAAAGAAGAATTTTATTTGGTCATATAAAAAATATAAAAATGACCAAAACTATATTTAAAGAGTTTTCACCCTCAAAAGGCGGTAAATCGACCTTTTTGTGAATATTAGAGTATTTATGCTTAAAATTAGATTCATTCATATTTTAAACCCCTAACTTTTGTAGGATAAATTTAAAAACATTTAACAAACATGTATAATCATATTGTAGGTAGTTCTATTAATTCCCTACAATAAAATGGTTAGTCCTTAACTACCATTTAAAATAATATTATTATATTATTAGTGTGCAATGTAAGATTTCAAAGAAACTTGTTGTTACGTATCATGTAAGCCATAGAACATAAAAACCCATTTAATGTCAAATTAATATTTAGTTCAAAAATATTAATAAATATTAAAATTTATTATTTCTTTATTTACTTGGGATGTTACAATTTTTATATTATGTAATAACCCATTCATCAATGTTTAATTTTTTAGTTACAGTGATATCTCATTCACCTATAATTTTTTTTATTAGTGTTCATAATTTTTTCACCGATGTTATTATTTATTTGTGGTGATAATCCATTCACATATTTTTCTAAAGTGGTGATGAACCATTCACTTGACTTATTATTATTACTACTTGTGATATCATGATCAATATTTTTTGATTTAATATGTGATAACTAGTTCACCAACATATAATAATTAAACTATGTGAGTACCCATACCATTTAAACATTGTTCAATGTATTTATGTCCACTAAACTTTGTGGATTATAAGCACTCAGTGGTGTGTATGATTATTATGTTTATTTTGTTTTGTTTTCATATCATATTGTTCATCATCTAATATATACTAGATTTATTTAAGGATAGAATTTGTGGTGGCCCGCTATGTATATTTATCAAACCCAAGAGATAAAATATAGTGTGCTGAAAAATGTCATGGTTGGAAATACATTTATAAGAAATGGGCGGTGATTGACTATAACATAACATCCTGGAGTACCATCTCAATCAAAACCCAAACTGATTGTCACTAGCTTGAAGGGTGATCCTGATCCACATGCTAATTATACAAGAACCTGGGTACCCCAAAATATCCTTTCGGATCAATTTTTCCAAGAAAAATAAAAGGATAATATTGTCAAAGAAAATTATGGAATCAACATTAGATAAATATATAAAAAAACAAAATCTAGTATAATGAAACAAAATGATATGGAAAAAAATATAGCAACTCATCTCATGGTGTTCTATGTCTACCATATGTATCAAATGTTATCTACCCTTATCCAACAAAACATGAACCCAATAAATATGTTTAAGAAAACACAAGAACCTTCTCTAAGAAAGTTATGTTTTCATACACTAAACATTACAAGTATTGTGTGATCTAAATAACCCAGTAGGATTCTAAATAAGATTCTATAAATTTACATCCCAATGTAATTCAAATATGCTAAAAGGAGGTAAATTAAAGAGACTACACAGATTAAAATTTTAGAACCTGAAACTAAATCCATCATAATTGAATTATATCAATACTAAGATTACAAATAAATTCTTGAACATTTAAATATCATTTCAGAAACCAATGCTAAAAGTAATCCATTATTTCTTTTAAATACCAATATTTTTATTGGTAATCATTGAAAACCATTTCAAATGGTAAATACCAATAAATAATTTTATGTGAACATGCACCATAATGTAGGACCCTGGGACACCCTGAGAGGGGAGGGGTGAATTAGGGTATGAACTTTTTCTTTTAAAGTGATGGATCTTGTTCCCACGTTGTTAGGAACTTGTCAAACCTATATGATGTATATGAACAGAAAGAAAACATTCACATGCAGAGAGACGACACAACACTTTTTACATGGTTCACCACTAAGGGGTATGTACAAGGAGAATACACCGATAGGTTTTCGATCGTACCAAATTACACTAAACATCAATAGTTGTGGATTACAAAGGATTGGGCACAGTCACTCTGTCCCAAGCTCACTGCCTTTACAAAAGTTTTAGGTATAGCTCACAATGTCCCTCAGGTCACTCCAGTTGAATCCCCCTGGCTCACTGCCCTTGGTGTAGTCACACTCAGTTAATAGACGTGAAGGTCTCCTCATCGTGGAAAAATAATGCATCCTCTATTGTATGTAGATGCTCTGTTGAATTACAACATTCACTCGTAAACTAATCTCACTTTTAACTGAAGGTATTGGCAATATTCTAGCTTTTGTGTAGCTCCAAAAAGACCGGTGTACTTCAACCTCACCTGGAGCGCTTCTCCAATCCCGGTGCGTAATTTTAAATCTCGGCATTCAAGTCACTTGAGCAGAAAACATTCGGTGCGCATGTGACACCAACCCACTTGCATGACATTGCCTCCTTCAACTCCAAACTTGTGCGACTCTGCACCTTTAACTCCCAAACCACCTTGGATGCACAACCAACAACCGGCGCGCAGCCTCTGCTTGCACGGCCCAACTACCACTTGCGCGGCTCAACAACTTGTGTGACAAGAGCTAGAAAAATCTCTATGTCTTGAAATTCATTAAAAATGAGGATGTGTGGTCCTCTATTTATCGGTAAACTGGACCCCCTGTGTGGTGGCGTGAATGTGTCCTCACGGTGCGCAAGTCCCGACGCGCAACTCATACTGCCCTAGCCTCTATCGTGCTACTCACTTGTGTGAACACACCAATACTTGCATGAGCCTCTTTCCCATGCCATATTTTGAAGCTATGATATTGAAGAACAATAGGAGCACAACTTTCTATCCTCCTAGTCATTGGCACGCAAGTTCTTTCTCGGTGCGCAAGTCACTTGCACGACCAGCCCAAAACCTACGCGGCCCTTATCCCTTTTCCACTATTCCATGTTCTGATCATGAAAAACATATGAAGCGCATGTTTCCTCTCATTCAAGGACACATCGCACAAGTCTCAGCCAAAAACAATTTTATAGATTTGTCAATTTTCAGGCCCAAACATTTGTCAAACACCGGAGAATGGTGCGACCTTCAATACTGTAATATGCTTGACCTGTATAATCACTTTGCTGGAACACATTCAGAACATACTCTGAGGATTGACAACAAACACAAACCATATTCTAATTCATGTAAAGATGACCATGGTTCCAACAATATCCCCCTTTGGGTTTGTTGGAAATCATAAAATAAATTCAATAGATCCACGTCCACCTGTAAACCAAAACGCAAGAATATACTCAGCCAAAACTCTAAGTCTACGTGAGCAATTCATGATGTAGAAAACAAGAGAGAAAGCATTAATTAGGTTCCCGTGTTTTTGAATTCTCAATATCTCCCTAGAGTAATTACATGACCAATGTATTCCTTCTCATCCTTCCCATCATAAAATCATTACATGCCTGAACAAGCCTGAATTTATTCCTTTCTCCACCATTGACAAGAAACCCAAAGACCAGTAATGTATTCATTTTTCAACTCAAACCATACCCCCTGGATAGTATATACCCCACAAACCTACATCACATCCATAAATAGATAAAAATAGTTATCATAAATGGGGAGAAGGGAATTGTGTAACCTCCTTACGCAATGGGAGGTGGCTGAACATGGAGGTTCAACCGATGCTTCTCAAACACAGTCGCTAACAGTGGCTTGGTCAGGATATCAGCCACTTGCTCATCAGTTCCCACATGATCCATTCTAATCACTCCCTGCTCAACATTTTCTTTGATAAAGTGATACCTGATTTCAATATATTTTGTACGAGAATGCTGAACATGATTCTTTGTGAGATCAATTGCGCTCTTGTTATCACAGTAAATTACTATTGGTTGATTCACCTTATCCCCAAAATCTGTAAGTTGTTGCTTCATCCATAGTAGTTGAGTGCATGCATTTTTGGAGGATATATACTAATATTCAGCAGTACTATGTGAAGTAATTTCTTGTTTCTTTCTCAACCAGCCAACACATTTCTGTGCAATATAGAAGGCTTCACCACTGGCGGACTTTCTGTCTACTACATCACCAGCCCAGTCAGCATCAGAAAATACTAATAATTCATTATCCCCACCTATAGAAAAATATAACCCAAAGATATGGGTACCTTGAATGTACGTAATAATTCTTTCTACTGCCTCCATATGTTCCTCCTTTGGATTACACTGAAAGCAGGCCGTAAGATATGTGGGAAAGACAATATCTCGCCATGTCGCTGTCAGGTACAATAGACTCCCAATTATCCTCCTGTACATGGTGGGATCTACAAAGGTCACATCCTCATGCTTTCAAAGTTTAGTTCCAACTACAATTAGAGTTTACATTGGTTTGAAGTCTTTCATATTAAACTTCTTCAACAGCTCTCTTGCATACTTTTCCAAAGAAATGAAAGTGTAATCTTTCTTTTGAATCACCTGTAGCCCCATGAAATATGTGAGCTCCCCAATCATAGACATTTCAAATTCTGATTTCATGTGATTGGAAAATTCATCCACTGATTTCTACCTACTGCCACCAAATATGATATCATCAACATAGACTAAAACCATGAATTGATCTTTTGGAGAATTGTTCACATGTAGATTGTGATCCAATCCTCCTCTTATGAAAACCATCTTATTGAGATACGTGTCTAGGCGAGAATACCATGCTCGTGGTTCCTGATTCAAACCATATAGGACTTTCTTCATTTTTCATACCTTTGTCTCATCAGTACCAAGAACAAAACCCACTAGTTGATCAAGGTAGACTTCTTCTTCGAGTACACCATTCAGGAATGCTATCTTGACATTCATTTGATATAATTTATATCCTCTTTGGAGTTCCATGGCAAGGAAAAGTCTGATTGACTTTAGTCTAGCCATAGGAGAGAAGGTTTCTTCAACATCAACACCATCAATATTGGAATATCTTTTACATACCAGTCGAGCCTTGTTTCTAATAATACTTCCATGCTTATCAAACTTGTTATTGAAGATCCATTTTGTACCAATCACATTATAAAATTTGGGTCTCTAGACAAGATTCCATTTCTGATTCTTGTCAATCTGATCTAGCTCTTCATTCATGGCTTTTACCCAAGATTCATCCTTTGCAGCTTCTTCAAATGAGGATGGCTCTACAACTGACAGAAATGCAGATTGCGTGTTATTCCTCATCCTCCTTGTTCGAGTGGGTGCACTCTTGTCCCCAATAATGTTAGATGGGTCAATATCAGCTCTACGATTTCTTCTATGTGGTTCAGTTTCATTCTCTCCACCCACAATTTCTTCTTCAGATTCCTCTTCTAAGTCGACATCATGATGTGACTGCTGACTGTTTTGTACAGCTTCCTCTATTTTTTTATTCGTATTTTATCCATGTTCACTTTCTTCCGCACTTTTTATCACATCAGAATATGATTTTCTTGAAGCATTTTTGTTTTTCTATTCAATTATCATAACATCACTGCTTACCAAAATCCTTCCAAATTGCTTGTTGAAACACTTGTTGGCTTTTCTGTTTATTGGATTTCCATGAAAAATTCCTTCATCTTCACTGTCACCAAACGTCCCTTGATTTCCTTCTTTTTTTCCGAATGAAACATTTTCTTCCGAAAACACAAAAGTATTTCAACGAAGGCTTCATTCCATGCCACAATTCATATGGTTTCTTTGTTTCTCCCATATAAAGCCCTATTTGATTCTGAATGTGCACTGCAACTTCAACAGCTTCCTTCCAGTAATGGCGAGAGATACCACTCTCAATCAGTGTAGTCCTGGCCATGTTTTTGACCTGTTGATTTTGGAGTTCAACAACTCCATTTAGCTGTGGAGTTCTTATGACATCTACCTCATGCCGTATTCCATGTTTTTCAAGGTAATTCTCAAACTCAATAGACGTGTATTCCCCTCCATTATCATATCACAAATCCTATATTATTCATCCAGTATCATTCTCGGTGATTCACTGATATATTTTCATGCAGTCATGAAATTGTTGTTTCCTGTGAATGACCATAACACATGCCATTATACTATAATAATCAATGAAAAGGAAAAAGTACCTTTCTCCATGAGTTCTGACAACATTTATAATCTTGCATACATCTGTATGAATTAGATCAATCTGATGATATTCCCTTTTCTTCTTTGGCCAATATGAACTATAGACCAGATTTCCATGAATGCAGGCATCACAATATTTTTCACACTCACACTTCAGGTTAGGAATGTCCATGAAAATACTCAATTTTGATATTCTCTCCAGGTATTGTTGATTTATGTGACCTAGTCTCCTATGCCACAAATTTTTTTCTTCATCAACAGTTATGTAGAAAAAAATTTCTTTACTATCATCTGGATACATGTTGCCTTATGTTATACATCCCTTCATAAGTGAATTTTTTTTTCTTTCCCCTGATAGTGCAGCCTTTCTGATTAAAAGTAACAATAAGTCCTGAGTCACAGAGTTGACTCACGCTGGGTAAATTATGATGTAGGCCATCTACATAAAGGACTACAGTCTTCTTCAGCTCTCCATTAGATAATTTAGTACTTCCACCGCCTTTGATTTTTAGATGTCCATCATTACCAAATCTAACAGTTCCATCAACCGTATTTTTGATATCTATAAATAGGCCAGCATTACCTATCATTTGGGATGACCTAATGCTATCCAGAATCCAAGTACTGTTTCTTTTTGTAGCTTTGAGGGCCACCTCTACAAGGTTGGATTTTTCAATTTTCTTCCTTTCATTCCATGAGACATTGAACTGAGTATAGAGCACTAATATCCTTTCTATTATCCCATATGTGTAAATTGGTTCTTCATAGTTGAATTCTTCTTCGATAGGAGAAAACCTATTTGAAAGAGAAACATTATATTGTCAATGAGATCTGACATGTCTTGAATACTGGTATGAGGGGTCCATATCCCTTCACTACCTGCAATTAACTGCCTTATGACCAATGATTGAGCAATGAAAACAGTATCCATATAAAATATTTCTTCTATAAGTTTGAGGATATGAAGCCAGCCTCCTTTTTTGATGTCCCAGATCTTGCCCATTCAGATATCTCCTTTTCTATTCGCAAGATGACGTGGTATGTCCAGATAGCCACATAATTAACACTTAATGAGAGGAAATGTCTTCTCACTTGAATTTATCCTCATACTCTATTCCTTGGGAGATTAGATGGACTACTAGTCATTTCTGAATGTTTGCGGGTAATTTTCAGTTCTCCTTTTAGTTTGGATTGAGTGTTTCTTTTTCATCACTTTAGGAAACTTTTCATCATGTCCAACTTTCATCTTATCTTTCCTTTGGCTCACTTTACTTCCACAAGTTGATGTCTCAGCTTCATAGCTAATTCCACTCTTTCCCATGAAAGTGTGTCTTTGATCAGTAAAGATTTTTTCTACCCCATCTGAAACACTCTTGGCTCATGCTAGTAATTCTGCATCTAAGAATCTTCCAATCTATAATTTCTTCCTTGATTCTTTTGAAATTGATTCACTCTCGAGGTTACTCTTATGTGTAACAACTTCCTCTATAAGACCCTCAACAATCTGGGATTTTTCTTCTAGTCTGGAGGTGAGGTCATTGATGACCTTTCCCTGCTCTTCAATTCTCAGCTTCAGATCCACTACATCATCATTACTTTCAAGAATTTTAGACTATACTTTCACAAATTATTCCAGTCATTCAATTTCAGCTTCATGTTGATCAACATATTTAGTTGATTCTTTTACCATTGATTTACACTTATTTAAACTCTTAATTTTAATCTTATGCTTGCTAATAGAATCCTTAAGTTGTAACTTGGGATCTGTACTAGTTTTTAAATGATTTTCTCCACCAATATCTTCTGATTTATCAAAAGTGTCCATCATGGAAGCATGTTTCGCAGTTTTAAATTCTGGTTCTTCGTCATCACAGAATTGATTATCATCTTCTTCCTCTTCATAGACAAAACTCTTCTTCAAAACATTATTTCTAGATTTGAAGTCTCCTTTCTTTAAAAAACTTTTTTGAGGCTTATCAATGTTTTCAGAATCACTATCATCATCATCGATATTTCTTAATAATTAAGAAGTAATGTGCCAGAATTTTCCACAATGAAAGAAATCTAGAGGTATCTTCCCTTTGAATTTCACTATTCCCTTCTAGAACTTCTTGGTAATGAGAGAGAGAATTTATTTTTCCACATCATTTTAAACACTACTATGTTCTGATATTTGCAGTTTTTCTATGGATTTGAATGCCATTTCCATGCTTACTCGTGTAATAGCATATTCTGTTTTGACTCTCATTTCATATGCCACCAAACTGGCCAATAGATCATCCAAATAAAGTTTGGAAAGATCTCATTCCTCAAGGGCTGGAAAATTTGCATTTTACATTGGTGGTAGTCTTCTCATTATTTTCTTCACAATATCAATGTCTCTGATTTCTTCTCCTAGGCCCTGAATTGCTCCAACTACTTTAGTAATTTTATTGAAGAAGGAGTCTGTATTCTCATAAGGATGTATCTTTAGATCATCGAACCTATTGTGTAGAACATGTAGTTTTGCCTCCTTCACATTGTTGTCACCATCATAAATATTTTCATGTTTATCCCACATGGACTTTTCTGAGGTGCCACTCATCACTTTAAGATAAATCTGAATAGAAAGTACTATGGTGAGAGCATTCTGTGCTTTCGCATCTACACCAAGAATGTTTCTATCTGTATCAGTCATAGCCAGCCCTATTGAATCAGAAACATCAATACCTTGCACATTGGAAAACAGAACTTCCATTCCAAGGGATCATATATGAGATCTCATTCTATTCTTCCAGATCTAGAAATTACTTCCATCGAAGAGATGGACTCCCCTGACATTGACTGCATTCTCCATGACAAAAAACGACATATTCAACACCAGCAACCATTACCCTCTAATACCACTTATAGGACCCCGGGACACCCTGAGAGGGGAGGGGTGAATTAGGGTGTCAAATGTTTTCTTTAAAGTGTTGGATCTTGTTCCAACATTGGTAGGAACGTGTTAAACCTATTTGATGGATATGAATAGAAAGCCAAAATTGACATGCAGAGAGACAACAAAACACGTTTTACATGGTTCACCACTATCGGCTATATCCATGGAGCATATGCCGACAGGTTTTTGGTCGTACCAAATTACACTAAACTTTACTAGTTGTGGATTACAAAGGTATGGGCACAGTCACTCTATCCCAGGCTCACTTCCTTTAGAAAAGGTTCAGGGATAGCTCACAGTGTCCCTCAGGTCACTCCTGTTGACTCCCCCTGGCTCACTGCCCTTGTTGTAGTCACACTCAGTTTATAGACGTGAAGGTCTCATCATCGTTGAAAAAGAAGGCACCATCTGTTGTATGTAGATGATCTGTTGAAGATAAACTATCACTTGTAAACTAATATCACTTTTCACCAAAGGTATCAGGAAATCATCCAGATTTTGTGGAGCTCCAAAAAGATTGGTGTACTTCAACCTCACCTAGCGTGCTTCTCTAATCCCAAGACACAAGTTTCAATCCCGGTGCACAAGTCACTTGTGCAACACAAATTTGGCACGCAGGTGACACCAACCCACTTGCACGGCACTTCCTCCTTTAACTCCAAACCTGCGCGACTCTACACCTTTAACTCCCAAACCACCATGGATGCGCAGCCAACAACCGGCGCTCAGCCTCTACTTGCATGACCCAACTACCACTTGCGCGGCTCAACCACTTGTGCGAAGAGTGCTCAAAAAATCTATAATTCTTGAAATTTGTTACAAATGAGGATGGGTGGTCCTCTATTTATAGGAAATCTGGACCCCTTGCGCGGTGGCGTGCAACTGTCATCACAGCGCACAACTCCCAACGCGCAGCTCCTACCGCCCAAGCTTCTGTCACACTACTCACTTGCGTGACCACACCAATACTTGCACGAACCTCTTTCCTTTGCCATATTTTGAATCTATGATCTCGAAGAAAAATTGGCGCACAACATTCCAGCCTCCTAGGAATTGACACACAAGTACTTTCTTAGCACTCAAGTCACCTGCACGACCATCCCAAAACCTACGCGGCCCTTATCCCTTTTCCATTTTCCATGTTCTTATCTTGAAAAACATATGGCGTGCAAGTTACCTATCCTTCATGTACATGAAAAACAAGTCTCTTCCTAAAACAATTTTCTCCATTTATCGATTTTCAGGCCCAAAAATTTGTCAAACACTAGAGAATGGTGCCACCTTCAATACTGTAATATTCTTGACCTGTATGAGCACTTTGCTGGCACACATTCTTAACTTCCTCTGAGGATTGACAACAAACAGGAACCATACTCCAATTCATGAAAAGATGACCATGGTTCCTACACATATATAAAAGACCTAAATATTGTCAATAAGATGAAGTAATGTCACAATATACTAATGAAAAAACCAATCAATAATGGTAATTTATCCTGTCATGAAACTATAGTTCCATGTAGTGGATAAAATGTTATCATGCAATGATTATATTTAATAATTACGTAGTGGGTAGAATATATATTATAGGAATTCCTCTATTGAAAATATATTCAACAAAATATGATTAATCATTAGGCGTACATCGAGTCTAAACAGGTGTCATGAAAACCAATTCAATGCACACAATAACGGTCATACCATTTTACACACATTATTACATTATTTTAGGCATGACTAGACTTCAAATAAAATCATGTATCATATCGAATATTTTCATAGGAATATTATATAATAATTAGAAATCATTAAACCAAAATATGTACATCTTATATTTAATCTCTATAATTAGATCATAACATCCATTGAGATCTTATATATTCGCAGGATAACATAGTAAATGCATGAACAAAATAATGAGTTAAAATCCCAGTAAGGGAAATAAACATATAAATAAAGCATAGAACATGGGTTAGAAGGCATAACATGATGACCTAAAAAATCATAGAACATGAATAAACATATGGAATCATAACATATAGAACATGGTTTCATGTAGTAAGAGAATCATAGAAATTTGGAAACAATATACAACATGACATAAGCATGAGTCTAGGATAACCATAAAGACAATTGCACATGGAGGATCATGAGTCAAGGCTAGCCCTAAAGACAATTCCACAGAGATGAGAATGAGTCAATTCGAACCACCAAGACCATTGCATATGGAGGAGTATGAGTTAAGGATAACCACCAACAGCATTGAACATGGATGAGCATGAGTCGAGGATAACCACACAGACCATTTAATAAGAAATATCATGAGGCTAAACATTACTCAATGAATTAGATATCTATCTTGGAACACCCATCCTAAAATATTCTTGAATATGTGTCCCACCTGAATAATCAAGCATAAGGGTTACCCATAGTAATAATTGGGTATCATAATCCTGACATAAGTCAGAACAGATGGGAATATCATAATGGTGTCCATGAAAAGATAGATTTAAATCATACAAGAAAATCCATAAGGAAAAATATGAATATATCATGATAAGTTATGTAAAAGTGAAGGGAAAACTTGTTAAAATATCATTTAATAATATTTATAAATGATCCACTTTAGTGTGGTTTCAGGGAAAATTTTAATGATACTCAATAACAGAAATGGAATATTTGTTTATATAAAACCAAATATGAAGAAATATAGTTTTTCCTAATAAAATGAATGATTTTATAATAATATTCATGGTGTAAAATAAATTATGGAGTGCACATGAAAATTTGTAAGAAATCAGTAAGTTCCCCTTAATTAGGCTAGATTATGTGGAAGGTTTGAGAAGGGAACCTTTTTAAAACATGTATATCCCCATTCGTGAAGGATGAACTGATCTGGATACATGAATTTGAACATATAAAAAGATTTAATAATAACAATTTAAAAATAAATAATAATTACATTTTGTTAAATAATGATAATGTGTAACACGAAGGAAAATATGTAGGTTCATAAATAATCCCTTTTCTTATGTATGAAATCATTATTCACACGATCTTATTATCTTTGATAATCAAATTATAACCATTAATTAATTAGTTTAGAAAATTTTATATATTTATTTGATTTATTATAATTTTATTAAGTTATTTCATGTATATTTTTATTAGTTATAAGATAAAATTTTATCATTTTATATTGTTTGATTCACTGGTTTTCTAGATCGTTTCACTTGTATACATGTATGAAAAATAATTTAAAATGAGAATCGTAGTCTATAATGAGAATCATAGTATAAAATATAAATTATATGTTTTTAATATAAATATATCTATTTAAATGGTACAATATTAAATTTTTATCTAGATGTGAGGGTTATTCATTAGATAATTTGTTCATCATAATAGTTTAGATTATTTTGATGAATTTTAGATAAAGAAGAACTAGTTTTGATCTATTAATTAATATAATGTATATAAACTATTTAAAAAATTAAATAATCCATATTATATATATTATAATCTGTTTTAACCATAAAAATGGTTTTATGACAATACTTGAAAGTGGAAATGCAAATTAAAAAAGCATTGTCCTTGAATATGATAAATCAACACATCGCAGGCAGAGTTTTCTTGTATAGAACAAAAGTGGAGGGGAGGAGAAATGATGGTGGAATTTTTCCATTAAAAATAATATTATTATATTATATTTTAGATAATAGAGTTATCATGCTTCATGGATAAAGGGAGGTGAGGATAGAATAATAAAATTAAAGAAAATGGAACAAAATTAAAAGAAAAGGAACAAGGTTTTTACCTCTAGAATTCATCTCCTTGAGAACCTCTTAAGGGGAATTGGGTTTGATATTTTTTGGAACCAAAGGCTCATAGACATGGTTATGGGACTTGGGAAGATTATATGGTATAATTTGTGAAATATTCAAGGATTTTGGTGTTTTAGGAGAAGAGGTGTTGAGTGGTGGAATTTATAATGGAGGAGAGGGGTATTTTATTTACATCATTGATTTGTTTATTATTATGTATCAAGACTATGAATATTGTGGATTTATTTGATTAAATATAGTAAATAGTGCATGTGAGATCCAAAAAATGGTTCTTACATCTTCTATACATTATCCATGACACAATAATTCAAGTATTTAGATTATAACCTAAATTAATATATTTAACTATTGACCAAAAATTCAACTATTTTAGAAAAATACAAAACATTCACACTAACAAATTATTTATATTTAGAATTAAAAAATGGACTCTATATTATGAAAATAATTTTTTAATTATAAGATATTTAATTTTTGATTAAAATCTTCATATATTAGAAAAATTCCAATTTTAAAATTATAACTCAATTCTTAATAGTTTGAAAAATAATTTATGGTGCCGCAGAATTATCCTATAAATATAAGAGAAGATATAATTATTTATGAATTTATTTTAATTAATAATATTCCTTTTAAATCATTAAATTAATTATAAAATATTAAATAAATATTAATGTTTCAGAGAAATATCAATACTTAATTTTTCATTTTCTAAACATTTATTTACTTATTCCTTGTCATAAATTTATCGTATTTAAATTTATAATATTTTCTAAATATTATTTATACATTCATAGGTGAGGTTATTATTCCGTAGTCTATGTTACTATTCCTAACGGTCACTTTACTATTCTAAAAGACATTTCATTATTCTATTGGTTTATGTTTATTAATATTTTATAAATACTTATTATTTCATTTATTATTAATTTATAATGTTTTTATTGTGTTATGAACATGATTTCATTTCATTTATAAAATATTAAAAAAAAAATTAGAAGGGAAATTTCATTGATATAATTTTGGGGCGTTATATTATTTCCCCTTATGAAATTTTACCCTCTAAATTTCATTTTATTTTCTATGTTGAAAACTAGTGGGGGTACACCTCCTTCATTGAGTCCTCTGGTTCCCATGTTTCTTCTTCATACTAATATATTCTCCATGTAACACCCCAAGAATTCATAATGTGTTATTTCTTCAAAATAATTCAATAACTTGTACTACACGCAACACCGAGTTCAATCACACCATGACTTACAAAAAAAGGCCATTAAAAGAGGTCATGAATAGTATTAACTAAATTTTAAACTTTATATAATCCTTATAATTTTAGAATCCACATTATGAGTTTCTTAGTCATAATGCAAGAACATATTCATTTTCAGTATTGAACTTTTATCAACATTTAATAGTGAAACCTTTTTAAATACAATATTTTAAACTTTTTGACTAAATGGGGACATCAAAAAAAATTTAAAATGAAACATCCCAAGCTTCCACGGTACGCTTTCCTTTGAATAAAACAGTAGTGTGTGTTGTACGCAACTTCGTGTTTTAACACGTGCCACAACCGATCAAACTTGCCGTTATGAATAGTAATACCTAATTTTTGAAATTATATATATTTTATTTTTAAAAATGGACTTCATTTTTGGATTCGGAATATCAAATTTAGCCTAAGGTGAAATTTTGGTACTTTTCGGATAACTTTAATATTTTGATGAATAGTGAAAATTACTAAATTTTAATTAAAAACAACTTTTTTAATCAAAATAATTAATAGTGATAAATTATTTATTTGAGTGGTTTTAAAGTATATTTAGAATATATTTTTACCACTTAATATAATGTTGGTCATTGGACATAATTTTACAATTAAACCGAACATAAACAAGTGTCAATCTTTTGATAGTTATTATCTCTTAAAAACACGCTTTTTGTTTTGACAGCGGGAATTAATTTTAAATTAATTTCTGCCACTTCTGTGTTTTGAATTTAGAAAAATGGATTCCATATTTGGAATCAGGATGTTCAAATTTTGTAAATAGGTAACTTTTATTTTTAGACATTTTGAATAATTACTGCGGTAAATATTTTATTTACCATGGTTAAGGGTAAATCCGGTAAATAAGGGTAAAAAAAATAATATTATAATAATACTAAATTACCCTAAAACGTGTCTTAACCCTATTGGTTGATACATGGTCGACCATGGGCATCTTGGGGTCTATTTTGGGACCCCATGGATCCACTTGTGAGTGATAATGACACTTTATTTTAATTAAGTTAAAATGAATACAAAAATGGCATAAGCTTACATCTTTTAAAAGAACAATTTTTACATAGGGTTATACATGTTTTATTTTCGATTATAAATCTTCATTAGAAAGATAAAAAGATTTCCTACATGATGATATTTTATTTATAATTTTTAGACATCAAATAAGTTAAATTATTAATGACACAATGATGATGCAGTAATTAATATAATAGTGAAAAATTAAAATAAGTGATATTATAAATACCCAAATAAATATAATATGAAACTTTTAATGAATTAAACTAATTTTATAGGATAATATGATATATTAGGATTGATTTAATTGACTTTGTTTGAAGAAATCAATCTGTTATGAGTTTCACAAAAATCAACTAATGAATAGTGTCAAAATTGACATAAAATAGTTCTTAAAACAAATATTATATTATTAATTGATATTAAATTCCTAAAAATCTAAGGTTCGGCCAAGAGACTTATATCATGATAGTTTAATCATTAATGGACCACTTGGGGGTCTCTTGGATGTATATGGTAAGTTTATTAACCATATAATATAAAAATACAAAGAGACATTGTAAAAGTGAAACTAATTAACTTAGAGTTAATACTTAAAGATAAGGTTAATATAAGTACCCAAACCTGTCTAAATTCTATTGTATGAGTTGTTTTCGACCTATCCCCACCTAATCCTTTGAATAGTCAACTTTGGAGCCTTTGAAAACCGAATATGAATTTATTATAAATTAATATTTCTAGCTTTTCCAAAGATGCCCCTCACCCCTCTTATAAAAGGGCACTCCTCCTTCTCATTTCTTCACACCTCTCAAGCCACTTGGCTCGTCCAAACTCTGCCAAACTAAGCTCCCCACATCCCTCTCCTCCTCCTTGAAGCTTCCCCTTAGGCAGAAAGCATTTCAAGAAGTCCTTTGGTTCCAACCAAAGTGAGTTACCTAGATTAAAGGTAACGATTTCTCTTAAATTATTTTCATTTATTTTGCTTCTCCAACCCCCAAACTCTTTTTATTTCCTTTCTTTTGTAACAACACCAGTATCCACAATATACTAGGATGTTGTTATAAGAAGGATTCAAACTACACATACACACAACTCCATCTAATGGATGATGAACATAATGTTTCTGTGGATGGCAAACTAACGCCTCACGAAACGATGATTGTTCAAATACATCTTACCACCTCTCATGGTGGCCATTATGATGGCACTGTAATTAAATATGATATTAATGATATATATTTTATATATAAGCTTCTGTAATTCCATTTTATTTCATACCATTATTCGTTTCATGTTGTATATACATACGATAATTTCATTTGAGGAAGTGCGGACTACCGCCCCCTTAAAATGATATGACTCGTTCATACCACACATGGAACGTATAAAGGATGGTGTTAATGAACTTAAGTAACATATATAAAATATTATATTATACTGGAATAGTAATATACCTATGTATCATTTGGATTCGATTCTTTTAAAATAAAAATTAAATAGAAGTAGCGTTCGTGCGTACGTACGGACTACCGTCTCCACGAACGCGATGAGATTCATTCTCCATCGTATCCATTCAAGTATAATTATCATTTAATGATTTAAAAATGATGTTTAAGGACTTTATATCATTCTGGATATGAATAAGATACAACAAACATGACTTATGTAACAAAACATATAAAAGAAAATGAGTAAGTTAACACCCGAAACGACGATAATTCTAAGATATTATTAACAAATCAATGTTAAAAGATCATATATGATATCATATTAATATATATGATTCTTGAATAATTTAATAACAATTATTTCACCATTATACAGGAGGTTAACCTACCCCAACCAAGGAAAAGTACAAGGTAAGGGTTATTTCACAATCTCTTCATTATTCGAGGTTGTTTATACGTAATAATCTACTGGGATCTCTTTATCATCCACATCCATGTTTCTTCGAAATGTATTTCAAAACATTTTTACTATTTACAAGAATATGGGTTAAGGTCATTTATACCCTTGTTTGACTTTTTATAAGAGGTTTATAAAGGAATCTTTCCGTCGTTTTCAAAACAAGGTCCTTTTTAACCTTTTCGACGGAATTGAGGTAAGAATGTTTTTTTAACTTATACGGCGGGTGCGGTTATTTTCCACCGTTATAAAGTCGTTGAAGCTTTCCATACAAGCTTATAAGAATATTTTCAAAGAAAATGTTTTATTTTATATGCATCTTAAATGATTTCAAAATAAAAGGAGATACTTCATTAAAAAGAATTTTGATTTCATCTATGTCAACATCCTTTGATGGATTTTAAGATTATTTGAAGTTGATTTATTATGATACAAAACTTCTATATTGTATTGAAGGTTTTGTGATATGTTTGACTGTGGATGTGCTATTTTATACCATTCATAGTTTATGGTGAAACTATTGACATTTCGTATGCTAGTTTTAATCCGAATGTTTATGTTATATTTCAAACTTTTCTTCAGATGAATGTGCTAAACAAGTATGTTCCGGGTTGGGGACCGGTAAAAGTAAGCCCTCCAGGTTGGGGACTGGTTAAAGTAATCCCTCCAGGTTAGGGACTGGTAAAAGCATGCCCTCCGGGTTGGTGTCCGGTTATTAGAGGCACTCTGGGTTGGTGTCCGGTTATTAGAGGCACTCCGGGTTGGTGTCCGGTTATTAGAGGCACTCCGGGTTGGTGTCCGGTTATTAGAGGCACTCCGGGTTGGGTTCCGGTTAGAAGTAACCCCTAGGTCTTGGGATGAGGCCTAGACAAAGAAATTAACGTTTAGCATTATGCATTCCAACATTATGAAAGTGGTTATTGATTTTTGCATGTGATTATTCGATTAGTAGAATATCCATGTGAACAAGTAAATGGCATTATTTCATTTTATTTATGCCATACTATGTTGAAGTTCAATTTTAAAAGGCTTTTGTTTTAGTAATTCACTGCCTTAAATGTTTATGCTTATTTTGAATGTTCCGCTTTATTGTTATCCTTACTGGGCATTTGAGCTCACCCCTTTTCTATGTTTTATTTTTCCCAGGATGTGAAGAAGTAAGTTATGAATGACATGCAGGGATAGTATGTGGGGATATGAGTGTGAATTATGAAGACTTTGTTGTTTTAGTTGTTTTTCACTTTAAAATGTAATGTAAAACTTTATGAATATATCTAGTGTTTCCAAGGCTACTAAACCAATCGGTCTTTCGAGATTTGATCTTCTTGTGATCATGACAATGTTACGAAGTAATGCACCGACTCTGGGTAGCTGGGGTCGGGGCGTTACAGTTGGTATCAGAGGAAGTTTAGTACAAACCTTGGAAGCTAGATTTAGATAAACTCTGATTAGAGCACGTAGACCTAAGATGAACTTTGAGGATTAGTATAGAAGAACTTCCTAGAATTTTGGTATTGTAGAGACTTTGTGAGTTTTCCGAGCAATACATCCCTGTCTGGATACGAGCAGGTAGAGGTGGCTCTGGCACAGATGTACCTAGGGGTAAAACCCAAAAACACCGCTTTGAGCTAGACTCGAACAGGAACTGGTGCACGACAACGGGCCTTGCTTCACTCTTGGTTACGACACTCCCGGGGGATATGCTTAGGATAACTCTCACTTTCTTTACAAATCCTTATGAAGGGTTTATGAGTATATACTTCCTCAAAGAAAACATATTTATGATTATGGATTATATCCATAGATAGTTCAATTTATGTTTACTGTTTTATAAGTATGGGATTATGTATTTTGATGCATAAACTGATCTAGTTTATGCCATTTTTTTAGAAATGGCGCCCAGTAGAAGGAATGAGAACTCTAACAATGCACATGATCCAAAGAGAAGGAAGGATCATATCTTTCATGGTCTTAAGCTAGAATTTATAAGAGAAATAGTCTCCCATGTATTATCATCATATGAAGAAATAATATCATGTGTTGATAAGATAAGTAAAGAGTTTACTGAGTCCTATGGCTTTGAAGGGAAGCAAGAGAAGAAAAGGATGGAAGAGAGAAAAATGGATAAAGGGAAGAGGGAAAAGAAGAATTTTCCCATATGTGGTAACTGTGGGAAGAAACACCCTGGAACTTGCCTGAAAGGAATGGGAGTTTGTTATAAGTGTGGAGGAAAAGGGCACAAAGTACATGACTGCAAGGGTGATAAAATGGTTTCAAATGTACAATGCTTCATTTGCAAGGAGTTTGGACACTACGCGAACCTATGCCCCAGTCATCAGACTATGCCGCAAATGATGCTATTGGATAATAATCAAGTTATGATACTACCACAGATGAAGAGGAATGATTAGAGTTCTTATGTTGATTATGTCAATTGAGTGTTGTATCAACAATGTACTTGTTATAATAATTATGGAGTATATAAGGATTGTACTGTAGTACTATTTCATTAAGGACTTGAGATTGTGTGGAACAAAGAAAAGTGACTCAATAGCAGGATAAATTTTTGGAAAATATATGGTTGAGAGAATGATAAACCATAATATAGTTCTGATACCGAGTTAGTGATTTTGGAATAATACATGATTGTTTTGGATAAATTATATTGGATATTCTTGACTACCTTGGAACTGATTAATGATCTGTATATTCCATTATTGTTGGGGTTTAAAACATTTTTGGATTGATGAGGTATATCCAGCATTCTATATGGAATAAGGGAGCATGAATGTAATCAATAAGGAATATGGTAATTCAGGATGTTTCAGTGTATTAAAAGAATACATGATGAAGGTATTCATATGCTATTACGTGGTAAAAAGGATCTACATTATTTTTAACTTCCTTATAAATGTTGGACTGTGAGTTTGGTCAGAAATATTTTGGATAAATTCTAGTTTGAGATTAATTTTGGATGGCCATAAAAGGACAACCCGGAGGTCGGGCGGCAACCCGTCGCGTCCGGCAAGGCCGCGAGACTTGAACCCGCAACCGAAGGGCGACAAGGGTGTATCACCTACCACTGGACCACGAGATGTCCTGGATTAAATAATGCAGTTTTTATTAAAAGATCTTGTAGATGAATTATAAATTCGTTTATTTTGGAACCCTATATGAATAGTGTAAATAGATTTTTTTTTACATTCTATTATCTTTTAGAGTGAAAGATGAGTTTGTGGTAGAAATTTATTAATGGATAAAACTCTAATTATAAAGTATGTATACCTCCTTATGATCTTAGCCAATCTAATAAATAAATTCCACAACGTTAAGAAAAGGAACTTAGAACAAAAATGTTTTCCTAGATGGTACCTTAAATCATCACTAATTTATGGCTTTGGGATTGTTGGCCCTTTCATAGCCATGTTCTCTACCAATCTCCATCAGATAATTGATGGTTAGATTTCTCCTCCATATCCATATTTACCTACATGGAACCCTAGTATGTGTTATTTTCGGTAATCTTCATACTTTCCACTCTTTATTTTAAACAGAGGCCTCATTAATTCATTTTTCGATGTGGGATTTCAACTAAGATATTTTGAAACGTCAAAAATGTGTCATCCCAATATTCTATGTTTTGTTGAACCAAGGGTATTTCAAATCATCATAAATTGATGAGTTTAAGGACCTCAATTTTATACTTGTTTGTGATTGATGACCTCAATCACTACCTATAAATATTTACGTTTTTCCTCCAATTATATGTCTCTAATTTCCACCAATGTTCTCCTAATCGAGATCATAATTTGGTGGTGACCCTTTCATTTCTCTTTTCCTCATATTAAGACTAAATTTTAGTAACCCAATTTCCGATGTGGGTTTTCCCACAAATATATTTTCTATTTTCAACCTTTTATTTTCTAAGAACAATTTCAAATTGCGAGGACGCAATTTATTGAAGGAGGGGAGAATGTAACACCCCAAGAATTCATAATGTGTTATTTCTTCAAAATAATTCAATAACTTGTACTACACGCAACACCGAGTTCAATCACACCATGACTTACAAAAAAAGGCCATTAAAAGAGGTCATGAATAGTATTAACTAAATTTTAAACTTTATATAATCCTTATAATTTTAGAATCCACATTATGAGTTTCTTAGTCATAATGCAAGAACAGATTCATTTTCAGTATTGAACTTTTATCAACATTTAATAGTGAAACCTTTTTAAATACAATATTTTAAACTTTTTGACTAAATGGGGACATCAAAAAAAAATTTAAAATTAAACATCCCAAGCTTCCACGGTACGCTTTCCTTTGAATAAAACAGTAGCGTGTGTTGTACGCAACTTCGTGTTTTAACACGTGCCACAACCGATCAAACTTGCCGTTATGAATAGTAATACCTAATTTTTGAAATTATATATATTTTATTTTTAAAAATGGACTTCATTTTTGGATTCGGAATATCAAATTTAGCCTAAGGTGAAATTTTGGTACTTTTCGGATAACTTTAATATTTTGATGAATAGTGAAAATTACTAAATTTTAATTAAAAACAACTTTTTTAATCAAAATAATTAATAGTGATAAATTATTAATTTGAGTGGTTTTAAAGTATATTTAGAATATATTTTTACCACTTAATATAATGTTGGTCATTGGACATAATTTTACAATTAAACCGAACATAAACAAGTGTCAATCTTTTGATAGTTATTATCTCTTAAAAACACGCTTTTTGTTTTGACAGCGGGAATTAATTTTAAATTAATTTCTGCCACTTCTGTGTTTTGAATTTAGAAAAATGGATTCCATATTTGGAATCAGGATGTTCAAATTTTGTAAATAGGTAACTTTTATTTTTAGACATTTTGAATAATTACTGCGGTAAATATTTTATTTACCATGGTTAAGGGTAAATCCGGTAAATAAGGGTAAAAAAAATAATATTATAATAATACTAAATTACCCTAAAACGTGTCTTAACCCTATTGGTTGATACATGGTCGACCATGGGCATCTTGGGGTCTATTTTGGGACCCCATGGATCCACTTGTGAGTGATAATGACACTTTATTTTAATTAAGTTAAAATGAATACAAAAATGGCATAAGCTTACATCTTTTAAAATAACAATTTTTACATAGGGTTATACATGTTTTATTTTCGATTATAAATCTTCATTAGAAAGATAAAAAGATTTCATACATGATGATATTTTATTTATAATTTTTAGACATCAAATAAGTTAAATTATTAATGACACAATGATGATGCAGTAATTAATATAATAGTGAAAAATTAAAATAAGTGATATTATAAATACCCAAATAAATATAATATGAAACTTTTAATGAATTAAACTAATTTTATAGGATAATATGATATATTAGGATTGATTTAATTGACTTTGTTTGAAGAAATCAATCTGTTATGAGTTTCACAAAAATCAACTAATGAATAGTGTCAAAATTGACATAAAATAGTTCTTAAAACAAATATTATATTATTAATTGATATTAAATTCCTAAAAATCTAAGGTTCGGCCAAGAGACTTATATCATGATAGGTTAATCATTAATGGACCACTTGGGGGTCGCTTGGATGTATATGGTAAGTTTATTAACCATATAATATAAAAATACAAAGAGACATTGTAAAAGTGAAACTAATTAACTTAGAGTTAATACTTAAAGATAAGGTTAATATAAGTACCCAAACCTGTCTAAATTCTATTGTATGAGTTGTTTTCGACCTATCCCCACCTCATCCTTTGAATAGTCAACTTTGGAGCCTTTGAAAACCGAATATGAATTTATTATAAATTAATATTTCTAGCTTTTCCAAAGATGCCCCTCACCCCTCTTATAAAAGGGCACTCCTCCTTCTCATTTCTTCACACCTCTCAAGCCACTTGGCTCGTCCAAACTCTGCCAAACTAAGCTCCCCACATCCCTCTCCTCCTCCTTGAAGCTTCCCCTTAGGCAGAAAGCATTTCAAGAAGTCCTTTGGTTCCAACCAAAGTGAGTTACCTAGATTAAAGGTAACGATTTCTCTTAAATTATTTTCATTTATTTTGCTTCTCCAACCCCCAAACTCTTTTTATTTCCTTTCTTTTGTAACAACACCAGTATCCACAATATACTAGGATGTTGTTATAAGAAGGATTAAAACTACACATACACACAACTCCATCTAATGGATGATGAACATAATGTTTCTGTGGATGGCAAACTAACGCCTCACGAAACGATGATTGTTCAAATACATCTTACCACCTCTCATGGTGGCCATTATGATGGCACTGTAATTAAATATGATATTAATGATATATATTTTATATATAAGCTTCTGTAATTCCATTTTATTTCATACCATTATTCGTTTCATGTTGTATATACATACGATAATTTCATTTGAGGAAGTGCGGACTACCGCCCCCTTAAAATGATATGACTCGTTCATACCACACATGGAACGTATAAAGGATGGTGTTAATGAACTTAAGTAACATATATAAAATATTATATTATACTGGAATAGTAATATACCTATGTATCATTTGGATTCGATTCTTTTAAAATAAAAATTAAATAGAAGTAGCGTTCGTGCGTACGTACGGACTACCGTCTCCACGAACGCGATGAGATTCATTCTCCATCGTATCCATTCAAGTATAATTATCATTTAATGATTTAAAAATGATGTTTAAGGACTTTATATCATTCTGTATATGAATAAGATACAACAAACATGACTTATGTAACAAAACATATAAAAGAAAATGAGTAAGTTAACACCCGAAACGACGATAATTCTAAGATATTATTAACAAATCAATGTTAAAAGATCATATATGATATCATATTAATATATATGATTCTTGTATAATTTAATAACAATTATTTCACCATTATACAGGAGGTTAACCTACCCCAACCAAGGAAAAGTACAAGGTAAGGGTTATTTCACAATCTCTTCATTATTCGAGGTTGTTTATACGTAATAATCTACTGGGATCTCTTTATCATCCACATCCATGTTTCTTCGAAATGTATTTCAAAACATTTTTACTATTTACAAGAATATGGGTTAAGGTCATTTATACCCTTGTTTGACTTTTTATAAGAGGTTTATAAAGGAATCTTTCCGTCGTTTTCAAAACAAGGTCCTTTTTAACCTTTTCGACGGAATTGAGGTAAGAATGTTTTTTTTAACTTATACGGCGGGTGCGGTTATTTTCCACCGTTATAAAGTCGTTGAAGCTTTCCATACAAGCTTATAAGAATATTTTCAAAGAAAATGTTTTATTTTATATGCATCTTAAATGATTTCAAAATAAAAGGAGATACTTCATTAAAAATAATTTTGATTTCATCTATGTCAACATCCTTTGATGGATTTTAAGATTATTTGAAGTTGATTTATTATGATACAAAACTTCTATATTGTATTGAAGGTTTTGTGATATGTTTGACTGTGGATGTGCTATTTTATACCATTCATAGTTTATGGTGAAACTATTGACATTTCGTATGCTAGTTTTAATCCGAATGTTTATGTTATATTTCAAACTTTTCTTCAGATGAATGTGCTAAACAAGTATGTTCCGGGTTGGGGACCGGTAAAAGTAAGCCCTCCAGGTTGGGGACTGGTTAAAGTAAGCCCTCCAGGTTAGGGACTGGTAAAAGTATGCCCTCCGGGTTGGTGTCCGGTTATTAGAGGCACTCCGGGTTGGTGTCCGGTTATTAGAGGCACTCCGGGTTGGTGTCCGGTTATTAGAGGCACTCCGGGTTGGTGTCCGGTTATTAGAGGCACTCCGGGTTGGGTTCCGGTTAGAAGTAACCCCTAGGTCTTGGGATGAGGCCTAGACAAAGAAATTAACGTTTAGCATTATGCATTCCAACATTATGAAAGTGGTTATTGATTTTTGTATGTGATTATTCGATTAGTAGAATATCCATGTGAACAAGTAAATGGCATTATTTCATTTTATTTATGCCATACTATGTTGAACTTCAATTTTAAAAGGCTTTTGTTTTAGTAATTCATTGCCTTAAATGTTTATGCTTATTTTGAATGTTCCGCTTTATTGTTATCCTTACTGGGCATTTGAGCTCACCCCTTTTCTATGTTTTATTTTTCCCAGGATGTGAAGAAGTAAGTTATGAATGACATGCAGGGATAGTATGTGGGGATATGAGTGTGAATTATGAAGACTTTGTTGTTTTAGTAGTTTTTCACTTTAAAATGTAATGTAAAACTTTATGAATATATCTAGTGTTTCCAAGGCTACTAAACCAATCGGTCTTTCGAGATTTGATCTTCTTGTGATCATGACAATGTTACGAAGTAATGCACCGACTCTGGGTAGCTGGGGTCGGGGCGTTACACTCCATACCACAATGACTATGTGAGAAGCATTGTTGTGTAGAACATTATCTCTCTGGTCCAATATCTTCACATTATTCTCCTCACAAGAGATATCATATTCCAATTGTAATGACATTTAATTTAGTACATGTGAGGGATCAGGTATATACTTCCTCAAGTGGGATATGTAGAATACATCGGTCACTTGATACTTAGTATGTGGAAGTGCTATTCTATTGGCCATATCCTTGACATGATCAAGAATTTAGAAGAGACTGATGTACCTAAGAATTAGCATTTTATTTTTTTTCCAAATATCACTATCCTCTTCCATTGAGATATGTAAAGGAATAACATATACCCATCCTTAAACTCCATGTATCATTGATAATTTTGTGTATCTATATAATATCTAATTTGGACTTACTTGATTTGTTGCTGAATGGTTTTCACCTTTTCTACCATTTCATCAACAATTTCATGTCATATCATATTATGTTCACTGGCTTCTTCTAAAAATCTAGGTGTTATTCAACTTCTCCCATATAGGGATTCATATGGAGCCATTTTTTTGGTTTGAGTGTAAAATATTTATAAAGAAGAACTTGAAAAAATATATATGTTCATCCCATAATCCAATTAAGTCTTTAGAACATGATCATAACATGCCTTCCAGTTTCTTAATTATCCATTCAGATTGGAAATCGATTTGAGGTTTATAAAATGTACTAATATTCATATTACTGTTTGGATCATTTTTGAGACTTTTCCAAAACATGCAAGTCAAAATCTAATCACGATCCGATACAATCGATAGTGTTACTCTATGCAGCCTTATCAATTCACTAATGTATATCTGTTCAAGTTGGTTGTGTGAGAAGTGCTCATGAGTTGTGATAAAGTGAGTTGTCCATGTAAAATGATCCCCAACAACCCATATAGTATTGTTTCATCTGGATGTCTTGGGATTTCCAGTGACAATGTCTATGGTGACATTTTTTAACTTTAATGTTGGTATGGGTAATGGTTGCATCAAACCAGTAAAATTTTTCCTTTTATCCATAACTTGATAACATGCTATGAACATTTAATTATATTTAGTGACCTAATTCTTCTTATTTTCCCTCTAATACTTCTTTTAGAGAACATGATATATATTTTGGCTCCATATGTTTTTATAGAAGCATGATTTATTTGTGTTATTCATAATCACTTTATTTATCTTTCGAATGGATTGTACAAATTGTTGTGAATCAAATATTACGACTCCTTCCTTATAAATTTATAACTCAGTTGATTTCCCATTTCTAATACCTTACACCTTTTTATAAATTTTCATATCATTTCATTGAGAATCCTCCATTTTCTCTACAAGGAATGGTTGATAAATCCATTGATAGCGGGTTGATGATGTTCTTTTATTATCAATGTAAAACATACTAATAATTTGAATAATCAAGAATGGTAATCAAGCCGGGAAAGTCTTCTTCTATATTGTGAAAAAAAATCATGTATTGAGTATCATGTTTTCTTCATCTGTACGACCTATATATGAGAGTGAGTCCATTATAGAAATGATAATAAAAAAGGTCTGATCTTTGAGATTACATTGAATCTAAATAGGTCCTAACAAATCCATGTCTATGAACACCCATTTTCATATCCACACATTCATAGCAGGAATGTTTCTTATTCTATATGAATCCACATGTCAAGGTGTGATTACACCAATTAAACAAAAATCTATCCCAACTTATTTATCTATCCAAATTCACATAAATAGTGAAAATTGGTGAGTGAGATAATGAAGATACAAGGACCACAAATATAATGTCCATAATATTAAAAGAATCACAAATGGTGTCTTTATCAGTGTCAAAATGGTTTTATAACCTCAACATTTCATCACATTCTCAATTTATATCTTACTCCACTCCTAACTCCCTCTATCTAAATAAACCATTTTAGAACACCATCCAATGAGAATAAAAAGAATCATCTGAATCACAAAAAGTTATTTACAAAATATAGGATTATCACAAAGTGTAAATTAGTTTATAAGAAATCATCAATTTCAATTCAAATCATTTTCTTGAAACCAACACTCAAAATGGTGATCATAACATCTTCCATTTTCAAGACATCATCAATGTTCAAAATTTATATTCTAAAAAATAATTACATTAAAATCATAAATATTGTATTCAAAAAGATTATTCAAAATATAAATTATAGGTTTCATATAAAATGGTGTACCAACACCCATTCTCAATTTGAACAAATTACTGATTTCAAATCATCCATGAACTCCCATTTTAGAAACATGCTGAATATTATTATAAATTTTATTTTTTACATTTCATAAATTCATTCATTTGAAACCATGTGAAAACATTAAATAAATAAATAATTTCATTCAAATCACCTTCTATCACATTAGAAATAAAACAAATGATTAAGCTCTCACTTTTATAAAAAACCCATTAAATAATCTAGAAAAGAAAGCAAGACCAACATCGAATTCAAGAATATATAAATAGTTAAAGGGATCACTGTCATAATAATTTTTATCCATTTCATATTCAATTCATATAACATGGTATTAATTATTTTTTCATGAATATATTAAAAATAAAATTTTCATAGAAAATAGATTAGGTATAGTAAATATTTTTCTGTGATTCCTCAAGAAATAATGAATCACGTGAGAAGGGAAAACAATAGAAACACCTACTTGGAATATATATAATCCAACTATAATTAATATTTTATTTTCTTCCTTTGATTGTGATCATGGAATCTCTGAGGACCCACCTTCATCATTATAATGGAAGGGGAAGAAAAGTACAACACCCTTCTTTTTTCAAGATGAACAAGAGATAACAACCCCTAATTCTCGCCATCAATAGGCTCCGAAGTGGAGACTATAAGCAACGGTATAGGATCTCACAATATATGGAAGGAATTACCAATTTTTTTAAAACAATTTTAGGAGATAATATAGAAAAATCCAAAGCAATTACATGATTTTTTATAAAGGAAACCAAAACCATATCCATGGAATATATAAACATAAAATGGTACAACAGTATAACAAAAACATCCAAGTAATTTCCCAAAAGAATGATATTAAGAAACATCACAGAAACTCTATAAATTCCCAAGCCATTAAAGTTCAACACTATCATCAATTTCCTATAGGAAACTTGAAAAAAGTTTTACATTCATAGGGCGAGTTTAAAAGTATACCCAGTAGGAAGACTAATGTCACTCGTGCACAAGTGGGGCAACATACTAATGCCCCTATGAATACTACAGAAACCAACTACACCTACCAAAAAAAATCATAACCAACCGAACCTCACCATGGCATGATCAGACAATAAAGCAAGTCATGTAAGGAAATAATATTTGAACATCTATGATATGGGTATCCCACACAACTTTTACCAATGGTTGCCTGCTCATTCCTAATAGCTAACGTCTTGACCATAGTGCCCTTCCACAAATTTTTTCCCACCGCACATCTACCTATACACACCTAAGACACAAACCACACATACACTACTCAAAGACACCTGGGTCACAATAACAACCCCTTTAGATCGAAAATAGCTAGAATTTATCCTGAGGACACCAGGGAAACAAACTATGACCGCAAACACCTGGTCCTATCACCCACAACACATCCTTCCTGAAGGATCTTGGTCTGGAGTATACCTCAATCAATATAGCCTACCTAGATAAACTTTATTATTAAAAAATCAAAAGGGGTGTGAGGATGAAATTAAGTAACAAGCCATCCATCCTCCCACAAGGATGTTTGGAATGAAACCCTACCCCATGAAATGAGGGTGTTCAACATGTAATGATAAACAAGTGTGCTGTGCGTATTGAAAAACAAAAGGAACCACAATTTATACATATAGTTAAACAAACACTCATCCCAACCTATAGGTCCCGAAACAAAAAACTAGCCCACACAAAATTGCCCTTGTTGCTACTCCTACATGCATAACCACAAAACTAATACAACCAAATCATAAACTGTACCACTTTTTTCATTTAACTGCTTGAAATTACTTATCGAGGAGTAAAATTTAATTTATTCAAACACTACCCAGGAAATTACCATCCACAACCATTCCCTACATAACGAGAATAACCAAGCTGTTGTTCCTCTACACAAACAGCACATAACCACTTTGCAGTCCCACTATAAAAACAACACATAATTACATTACATTCCCACTGCACAAATAGAACAACAAAGAAAGTCCCACTACCTACATGTTAATCTATCCCAAAACAAATCATTCTCCTAATAAGAGTGTAGGAACCCGGACCTTCTTTCAGGTATTTTTTTCCATTTTTTTGGAGTTTTTAAGAAAAATGGTTTTTCTTGAAATTTTCAAAGTACACACCGTGTACTTTCTGAGTACATGTTGTGTACTCTGTTCCGGCTCGAAGCCATGTGATGGACGTGTCTGGGCCACACACACGGTGTGTAAGGATGAGGTGGAGGCTAGTTATTTCGGAGTACGGAAAATTTGAAGTACACGCCGTGTACTCCAAAAGTACACACCATGTAATTTCTTTTTTTTTCATTAAACGGACCGGGGACGCATCTAACCCCCATATTCATCTTCTGCTTCGGTTTTCGACCGTCCGGGAGCGACCGTACGGACAGATCTTCAACGGACGACCGCCTTGCCGTCCGTTCTCCGATTCGAGCATGGGAAGTTGCGTTGGAATTGCAGCGGTGAGTTCTTCCTTCTGTTTTAGCCTTGTTTCTTGATTCCTCCTCGTTTCCATGTTATCGTGGGATGAACGTTTTGTGCATTTTCTGAGATCTATGTCGTTCTAAGGGGAATATGTCATCGAGGTTCACGTATATCGATCTCCTTGGATCGATTTAGGTGGTTTGTTCCTTTCAGTTGAAAGTTGATGAATATTGTGTGCAAATTCCACCAATACCCTTGAACGGGGTATTACGTGTTTCCTGTTTTTCCCTTTCTGCTTGACTACTTTGCTTGAATGCTTTAGTAGAGGTTATTGCTTGTGATTAGAGTATTTTGTTTGTGATCAGTTTTCTTTTCCATGCCTAGTTGTAGGATTTTGGACTGTTGTTTTACTTTTTCTGTTGAGCCTTAGTTGATAGCCAAGTAGTTCTTGAGGTTTACTTGGATGATATACACGCGCTGAGCATGTTTAGTTACTTAGGACTGTGAGAACCTAGAGTTGAAGACCAAAGGGAGAATTGACAGAAGGGCTTCTCTAGAGTGTCTTTTAAATCAAGATGCGAGACCAAGTGGAGAATTTACCGAAGGGCTTCTCTAGAGAGTATTTTAACTACGACATGGGACAAAGGGGGAATTGATGTTGAGTGCTTCCCCAGAGAGCCTTTAGCATGATACGATACTATATGGGGAATTTACGGTTAGTGCTTTCCCAGAGAGTCTTCTTAATTACATAGCTGAACCAGAGGGATGAGACTGTGTGTGCCTCCCAGAGGGTTGCTAGTTCATAGAGGTTGAACCACAGGGGTTAGACTGTGAGAGCTACCCAGAGGGTTACCTGTTTACTTCTTGTTGTTGACTGCTCACTTGTGTGACTTACTTGTTAGAGCTGTGGATTGTAGCTGTTTGTGCTTTTCAATTTACTGCTTCTTGTTTTAGAACTGCCATGTATTCATTGACTGTTAGGCACAGATCTTTGGGTGGTTGCCTACTGGGATTGTATCTCATACCCTATTTGGGCCATGCTTTTGGGCCCAAGCAGACTATGTTACTGCAGGTATAGACATGGGCAAGTGCCCTTCTACTTCATGATCTTGACTGCACTAGGAGCATGGGAGCATGGGACCGAGCTGTGGCTCGCGATGCTGATGAGATTTATTTGTTTTTCTTTTTCACATGGTTTCATTTGTATTCCAGCACATTGTTGTGTTTACTATTTTCCATAGATACTTGTACGTGCTCCATTATTGTCATCATTGTTATATATCTTCATTGCTTCTGCTATTTGGTTTCTATTGTTATACATGTTGTTTACTACTTCCGCTGTTTATTGTTGTTTCTTACCTTTTATACCTTACCGAATGAGGGCATATTTTTCCCACCGACTCACCAAGGCCCCCACTGCTAGTCGGCAGCCTCTGGCGTTTGGGGAAACACGCTTGAGGTCATGTGGCGAACCGGGTACGGGGCACCAGTGGAGGGGCTCTGGACTCAGGACATTACAAAGAGATTCCATTATACCTCATGTACCATTCCATATGGAAAGACCACAAAAAGCAACTGGTGCACACAACACAGAGCCACACCTACCAAGAAATTTGTATTTAGATTAACCAAAATAAGATCTTCAGTTCCATTTGATAAACTGGGGTAATCACAAAATGGTTTTCATCCCGTGGTATCCATATATTAATCCACGTGTATATGGTTAACCATATCTCACATTATGGCCATCTAATATGAGATAAACATAAAGGAAGGGCATCATCTGTGCAGAATTAAATACCACCAACGACCCTGATTTTGAGGGAGACATAATCATAGAATTCACAGCAGCGATCCAGGATAAAAAATAAAACGGTTGATCATCATCATCATCATATTCTCTCACCATATTTATTACATGTTATGAAAAGAGAACATGACCATTATTCATGAAAAAACATTACTACACTCTCCCCATATTATATACAACTAAAGAGAGGTAGAATAATCCCTACTTGAAAAAACATGTGACCATGACTTCTCCTTGCAGAAAACAGGGGATCATGCGAGTTGTAGGAAACACAAAGAAAAACTAGATAAGAAAGGAATCTAGCATATGAACATGCCACATATAAGAAGGAAATGTTCTATGCACACCAAGAGAAAAGTGAAGTGATGCCCTCGACTTTAAAAAAATTCATATCCTATATCAACAAAAGGGAAACGGTTTCATAGTCTATTAATGTCGAATCGTAGTTAAAATTACATATCTTGACTAGTTCAATATCTGGGGAGCATTTGGATTTTAATGATATAATTAATATCATTTGAAACGCCTTCAGAAATGATCAAACAATCTTTTAAACTCAATTTAAATTAAATAAAATGTTTGAAGATTAATTTGGGAAAACCGGGAAAATTGGAAAAATGACGCTAATGCTGATACTAATGTTGATGCTGACGCTGACGCAGATGCTAACGCTGACATTGACACTAATTTCAATGCTGATAGTACAAAAAGACATTCTGACACCGATAGTTCAAAATGACACGCCGACCCCAATAGTCCAAAATGACACTCTGACACAGATAATTCAAAATAACATGTTGACACAAGCAATTCAAAATGACATGATAACGCAGGCATTTCAAAATGACTCAATGACACTGAAAAATCCAAATAACACACCAAAATCTACAGTTTAAAATGATACACCGACATTGATAGTTCAAAAGGACACACCGACACCGATTGTATAAAAAATGAAACGCTGACCCCAATAGTAGAAAATGAATCACTGACACTGATAGTAAAAAAAGGACTCCCAAACACTAATAATACAAAAAATGAATCACCGAAACCGACAGTATAAAATGACTTTTCAACTGAAAAGCTACTTTTTTTGAAAAAATCTACAAATGAGTCACTAACACCTCCACAAAGGATCCATACACTGGATTTTCACAATGTAATGGCATGGATAGGTCCAAGTCATTAATGAATAATGGATGATAGATCAATAGAGAAGTGATAAAATATCTTAGAACCAAAAATACACAAAATATATCAATAATTCATCAAACTTGAGGATGATAAAGCCTCTAGAAATGAATTAACCATGGATAAAATGGGGATTAAAATTCATTAAGGGAAGACTAAATAGAATAGGATCACTGATTGGATCATAAAATTGATATATCAATAGAATGGGTTATGATATATAATGTTCCTCTAAAAATATCTAAAAATACAAATGGTTAGATTAGGATTGAGTTGGAGAATTTTTAGTGTAAGAGGGGGTTTGTGATTTTAATTAAGAATTTTAGATAATTAAATTCTAAAAAAAATATTTCGCTACATTATTTTTTAAATCATTCTCCAACCATTCACTACGTACAAGACCACTAGAAGAGAGGCATTGATTTTATTCTGGTTTTTAAAAACCATTTGTCAACTACTCCCCCACTTGCTCTAATGAAAAAAATTTCATAGTTTTTTGAATCATGATCATTGCTCTGTTGCTTAAACAAAAGGTGTATAGTTTCCTAGGAAATGCTTAATATTATTCAGTATCCATCCCCCAATGATGTTACAGTCCAGAAGCCCCTAAAAACATTTAAATTTCATAAAAACTACTTTCCAATAGAAGATATAACCATCATTTGATCAATCAATTGAATAAATTTACCTATGAGCTGGTAACATGAGGTTTCATCAATTGTGAATCTAGATATATAGAGTATATTGGTATATGAGATCAATATAAGCCTTAAACCCACTTTTTTATTATATTTTATATATTTTTGGGTCATGTTTTTTATATGATATAATACATCAAGAGATTAAAAAAATAATTTAATATTTATGTGAAATTATAGTGGTTTCATAGTTGACTATAGAATGTGGTGTTTAATTCATTATTTAATTTTCACTATAATTTCTTTATTATGTTGTTTTTATGGATAATGATTTATTATAATGTCTCTATTATTTATGATTATTTAAGAGAGGTAATAGAACCCATAATTTATCCATAAACACTGTCCACTAAACTACTAACATAAACATATATGGAGTATTTCCAAAGGATATACATCTCTTGGAATCATGTGATATTTGTGATTAGTAGGTTAAGGACAATAAAATAATTTCGTAGTTTTTTATTATTTTTTTATAGTTTTTGAAAAGTTTCATGGAAATAATAATATTTGGTGATTTGTATAGACCCAATGCTTTTTCCACAATGGCACTTGTATAAAGAAATTTCCATGTCACCAGGGTATGTGACTTCAGTTATTAGTATTTGAATGTTATAAGTATGTAAATTTTCATTGAATATTGTGTGTAATTTACTAATTATTCTACTCATGTTTTTGGGTAACATGATATACTACATTCATGAATCCTATTAGATTTACGTGATTAAAATGTTATTGATATATTTGTGTTTTATTTATAAATTAGTTACTAAAAGTGTGTTTGTTACTGTGGAAGGCACTGTAGCGGGAACTATAGAAGATATTGTCTGGCACTGTAGCAGTCGGGAATATGCCCCCGTTAGGGACTTCGGGCCACCGATTTGGTGCCTAAGTCCTTTAAGACCTTCGGGCCACCCAGGCCTTCGGGTCAGTAAGGCCTTCTGGCAACCTCAGGGCCTTTGGGCCACCTTAAGTGCAGATGCAAACCAAACAACCTATAATGAAAAATATCTACAAGTAGGATGATAAAGGAGATTTCACCACAGTAGAAGCTAAACGGATTGAAATAATGAGAGGGTATGACACCTGCCATCGGGACAAGCATGTGCATGCATAAGAATGCCTAGCTGAATAGCCATGCGAAGTTGGAGAGTTGATTACACGATGAATATGCTGTGGAGGAGGAGTTCCAAGTAGTTACTATGGGTTGTATGTAATGTTTTAAGCCTACGGGAAAATGAATTCCTATAATTCCTACAGGCCATGTAATACATACGCCTACGGGCCTTGTAAGGGTTCCACCTCACCCCTAGAAAGGTGGATTATCAAAATAAATAAAAACATGAAGGCCTTCGGGCCATTGGAGGTTGACTGGATATATTAAAATCACATAATGATTTATTATATGAATCATGTTAGTATTTTGTACCAAACACTGAGTGTGGGTAAGTTAGGTTAGGGGATGCCTAAGTTGTATGCCACCATTATGTGATTAGGGTTGGTATAGAGTAAAATAAAACAATTCATAATAACAATTTTCCTATACTATAATATTTATATTAATGATAGTAATTATTAGATACATAACATTGTAACAATACTGATATGAAACCATAATAGAATATGGTAGAGTTCATGGAGGGTGGGGATGAGCATGTCTCACCAGTTCTGTTTGTAAAACCTCATGTGGATCAACAATAGTGAGTGACCTTGTTGTGGGTTATAAATTTAAAATATTATAGGGATTTGTAGTAAGATCCATGAATTTATACATATATAAGATAGTTACAAATTTATCTCCCACCCACATTCAAGACAAGGGGAATACATGCGAAACAAGGTCTTAGATAGAGTTATTGAATATTTTTTTTCTAGTTATAGACCCCCGTTATCTGAGGATGAAACGGAAAACCTATATGCTTTATAGGCCAGATATGTAATAGTGGGATGTATAGGTCTAGGCATTCAAAATGGAAGATATTTTAGAAAGTGTTTCATTCTTTTATATTTTAGTTGATTTTTCTAGATTCCTTGAAAAGCACGAGGGATAAAAAGTGTACTCTTATTGTATTGGTGTTATATCTACAGTGGACCTTGAAACACACATTAAATATTATTTTGTATTATATTAATATTTTATAGTTATTTAATAACTATGGTTAGGTTTTTTCATGATGTATTAAGGTACTTTGTACTATTTCAAGTGAATATATTCCATTTTTCTTCATTATAATAGCTTGTTCATCATTGAGAGGAACATATAAGAGTGTGTTGTTGTAGGGAAATCATATTCTTTTATTGGGTCTAGGAGTGAATATTGAGGTATTATGATTCAAATATTTATGATTCTTTATATGATGGTGATATTAATGTTTTTCAATGTGGGTGTTCATCTCATCCCTCATGTTTTAGACCAATAACTGCATATTTTTTCAGAGGACACCTCAGGATTTACACCCAAGATAAAGGATTAGTTTTCAATTGATCTAGTATCAAGTATGAAGAATATATATATTATATCACATATAATGGAAGCAGTAAATCTAAGATAACTTATGGTATAATTAGTATACCTTTTGGTATAGATATTTATACACCTGAGCACTTCACCTTGGAATTATAATGTTTTCTCTCAAAAAGGGTCTATGATAATTTACATCTAGTTATAGATCTTGACAGGATAAACTAGAATATGGTGACGAGATGAAGTACCCATAATCACATTTAAAACCTAATCAATCTGATGAGGAGAGGAATTTGTTTCTCACTTTTTAATTTTATGTTAAGTTATCATGAATTATTGATGGGAGTATAAGATACTTCATGAATTTATTTTATTAGATGGTATGTTTTTTTAAGTTCCATAGGATCCTTTTTGTTATAATGAAGAACCATTTATATTTATGGCCATGATGAATTGATTATTATCATACATCATTTATAGTAGTTTTTATGAATGTTATTCTAATATAATCCCACATATTGGATGAAAATGGTCCTTATTTGGAGATTATATTACTTTCATTGAGAATAAACCATGTTTATCAGAAATTCTTGACATGTCTACCCTAGAGAAGTAAAATTTTTAGGGAAAATGATATTAAATATGAGTATATAATTGAACCCTGAGAAGGAAATTTCTATGTTTTTTGGGGAGTAACATATGAACATGTTTGAGATATATAGCTTCCTATGTTATACATGATATTTATGGTAATTCATTTGATAGTTATCTAAATTATTAGTTATGATTATTTTCTTAAAAATTAACGGGGAGAGTTTTCAGTGATATAATTTTAGAAAGAGGGCATTCAAAGATCTAAAGGGGGATTGATGATATCTTTTATTATAACCTTACCTAAGCATGGTTGGGAGTGTACTCTATAATATGATAAATATTAACTAATATTAAGAGTAGTGATGATATAAAATGGATAGTTTTTCACCTATTAGTCTATGTATTAGGATTCACATACATATAACTACTATACACACAATCTATAATTATCAACGATTGTGTATGTACTGAAGTTTTGAAATCAATATATTTTAGGAAAGAAACTTGTATGGTACAATTATTAGAAGTTCCTAAAATACATATTCTCATAGTATCCCGTGAATCATTAATCATGAAGGTTTTTCTAATAATTGACATTCCACATTACCATGGTATAAAATTCAATGAAAGGGAGCGTTGTTTCATATTTTACTAGATGGAAGACCACAACTTAGGTGTTGTTGACAATAATTATGAGTGAAAATTGATGATCCTTTTTAAGTATTATCTTCAATCACAAGTTACATTTTATTTAAAAAAATGATGTCAAGGGTGTATATAGTTATGTATCTCCCGAGCATCACCGATGATAGTGAAATTATAATCATTTAGAATGATGATTATATGATTGTTATATAGTACCTTCAAATTCAACAATATCATGGAAACGATACACTAGTAAATATAATAATTAATTTTTTTATTGGAGGGGAAGTGATTTTATTTTCATACATAGATTTTTATAAGATAATTGATAACATATATAGTTGACATCCACCTAGAGACTATTGGAGTTTGTCTTCTAGAACCATGTTTTGTGTATTTTATGAAAACATATATTCATTTTTTTGAATATTAATAAACTCTTCATCACATAAAGATTATACTTATGTATAACATAATAGGTGATAACATCATAAGACTAGATTTCACATTAAGAGGTTAGAGCAGTTCAACACCATGATAAGAACCGAGAGGTGACACAATAGTATTCTTAAAAATATGTAATATATCCAGATGAAATAATTTAATAGAAAAAAATTATATATGATATCAGGGGTGGTGACTCATTAAACATATAGGAACCCTCTCATTGTGTACTCCCTTGGTAATATCTAGTGTATATATAATGAGAACAAGAAAATCCAATAAGAAATCCACATTTTTTATGTTTTATTGGATGTTATAATCCATATATATATATGTGTGTGTGTGTGTGTGTGTACTGAAATTTATACATTATGATAATTATCAGTGAGTAATAGAAGTAACATAATTTTATATATTGATAAAAACAATATTGACATACGTTCATCTTGAGGTATGATTTGTGGGTTGTTCCATGAGTAATATTTCATTAATTAATATTATCAGAAATAATTTTTCCATTTTGTTCATTAAAGGAATTTGATATCTCAGAACAGTTGGTAGAAATTATATTTCCTAAATAAGTACATGGATATGTATTTATATAGGAAAGTTTTATTTATTGAATATTAAAGAAAGAGATATCAAGCAGATAGGTTCATAGAGCCAGCATGAAACCTTATTGATTATAGATATCCTGGAAGGGGATTATATTATATAATATGAATCTTCATGATATATTATGTCAATATGTAATTAATTTCTTCTTCTATGGGTTCTATGGAATGATCTAGATGATAACATTGGCCTATCAAAAGCTTCACATTATGGCATTTAGAATGAGGCCTATATGATCACACACTAAGTGTATCAATAACCACAGTTAAATAACATATTATTATTATATATTTAATAATTTGAATAAATATTATTCCCACATGTGGTTTAAAAATTTTTTAATTTTGGTTGATCACATATAATTTTTCACTAGTTATTCAAGATAATGTTATGTGAGTAGAATAGTTAACAAATATTTATATAATATTTTGTGAATATAACATTTATTTTTTATTGGTGAATAATGTAGTGATATTTATTTATTTATTAATTATTTATATTCAATGACCAATAAATATTGTTGATCAACTTCATACAAATTTTAATGGTTCTATGATAAATAATAAATACCGAATATTATTTGAATAAATAATATTTAAATTTGTTATGAGTTTATCACCTATCATAAAATAGTATTATTATTATTAATGTTATGGACATTGTGTTCCACAGGGATTATTAATTTAATAAGGGATCATGTAAAATTATTATTTTCTTACCCTATGAGTATATAAACCAAATTATATTATTTTATTATGAGATAAAATTCACTTTTTTTACATAATGAGATTCTCAGAGAATCATCTCAAAGCCCTAGAAAGATTTTTCTCGAAAAAATGCTCAAAAAAATAGAGGGATGTCATTGCCCACTTCCACACTCAATTATATAGAGATCTAAGAGAACCCTTACATGAATTGATTCTTCGGGAGATCAAAGTTGAGTGATGAAATCATTAGGTTTTTTCATTCTTGTAACTAGATATTAATAAGGTGACATTTGAAGGTTTTGGAAACATTTGTGGATCAATAATATATGGAATATATTCTTAATTACCAAAAAAAAAAGGATTGTATGACATATAATATTTCTTAGGTCCCTCAATAAATAAAAAAATCTTTACATTGTATTTCATTAATTGCTTAAATTATTTATAAATAATATTTGATTATCATTTGATTTGGATCAAAAATTTTTTATTCTCAATGATCATTAATTAAATTTCATAAATGAAAAATTTATCTTCATGCAACTATCATATTATTCATTGATCATCAACAAAATATAAAATGGACGTGCCTAATAAACCACTTTTGTTATTCCTGAAACCATCCATCGATACCAAAGTTAGGTTATATAACTATTAATAATTATTGAAATTTTTTTGATTGATTTATGAATTTGTTGTTTTATTTAAATTCTATTTTAGAAGTTATTTGATATGAATTGCTTGATCAAATATCCATTTTCTTCTATATCAAAAATATAATCAAATCAAATAAATTTTCAAATTATATAAATTTAAAGTTCTCATCTGGAGAAGTTGTGGAGTATGGCTAGAAAATAAAAGAGTACTCATTGGGAAACCTCAAGGTACACACAATGTAACTATGTTTAATGAATGCTAAATTAATTTGGGATTAATTTTATTCATATAAATTTATTACACATGGTGAATTAATTTTTACTCCAGATGTTGACAAGGATAGCCTATCATATGGTCAGCCAGAGTATATATCATATAACATCCATAAATGATGTATAGTCTTACAGTCATGGATAGTTCATGTATCTTCTCACATGGCCTATGTGATTGGTGACTATGTAACTCGGATAACACATAACAATTATCTCGTGTACACACCGTGTACTCTAATATTTTTAATAGAATAGTTAAAAATTTAGTCCGTATGTGTGTACCGCAGATAGAATGTGAGAATAATACATGATATGTATCTTGAATGTACACAATAAGTACTTATAGAAAATTACACAAAATAAAAATTAATTTATTATACTCCATGAGCCATATCAATATTTGTTTCTTTATAGAAATGATGTTGATAATATCACATCATTTTGATGGATATATATGTATATATTAAATGTATAATTAATTTTCTACATAATGTTCCAGATTTTATACTTTGTATGAATCATTATATATTATTACTCTACAAAAATAGAAATATTACATTATACATAAATTCCATGAATTCTACGTGGTCATTAAGTTGATTGTACACTCAATGAAATTATGTGATAAGTAATGTATTTATATTTATCTTTAGTAAATAATATACAAATATAGTATAGATTGTGTAGTTCAAACATGTACTCACCATGCTTCCTCCAAGGTATATTATTTTACATTGTTAATTTAAATAATAACATTTTAAAAAAATTATGATGGATGAGAATCTTAGTAAGATTCAAATGATAATTAATATAAAATAATTGATAAAAAAAGAAGATAATTAATTTCTTTGATCATGATTTATAATTAATTAAAACTATTTTAATTGAATCCTATTTTTTTAAAATTCACAATTCATTACATGTATGTGGATCCTCATGTTCCAAGAAATGACCTTTTTAAATTATTGGATTAAATTTTGGATCCAAGGATAAAGAAATCGAATATTGAAGAAAAGGTGGATAAGGGGAAATTTATAAAATGAAACATATATGGTTCAAGGAGTTATTCACCTTGGTCAATAGTTAGTTTGTCATACTCTAGATAAGATAACCATTAGTAAAATCTCATGATCATGCCACTTTATTGTTTTATATCTACCATGTTTTATTTTTATTTCATTTTGGAGTTTATTTGTGATCATATGTATTAGTGAACTAACAAACATGCAAGATCAAACTAAAATAAAAGGGAATACGTGTAGACATTATATACGATTTGGTTAATCACCTACTAAAATCCACTTAATATTAAAAATCATTTAATAAAGATAATAATTGAATATTTATTCATAAAGATAAGATCCCATAAATTTATATATTTTGTTAGTATATCCTTCCACTAACTATGTTAAAATGGAACAATTTTTCAAAGTTCTTAACATGCCAATGATGGGTTGCTTTCACTTATTAGGGAATTCTAACATAATTATTTGGGTAGACATAACATTGTTCACATCAATGGTTCACTAAAAAATAATTACATAGTTCAACTAAAAGTAAAAGGTTGAGGTAATCCAATTTTAGGAGTTTAGGATTAGGGAGTCCACTCAACTGATCAAGGAACCATGAGTTAATGAATTTTTATTTTTAATTCATATATAAATCCCTTGAAATTTATTTACCTACCAAATTTGATGTGATAAGAAGAGGAATATGGATGATTGAAACTAAAATTCCCATGCAATGGGAAATTATGAAGAAAATGGTGAGACCTATTAGGTATCCATAAAATATTAAATGATTAATAAATATAATATTAATTTATTTGACTAATTTTATTAGACAATGAAATAAAATTATTATTTTCATATTTGTAGAAATAGTAATAAACATGACCCTAAACATGTCACCATAATCCTTACTTGAAATGGGTAACTATATCACCAACACAAATTTTCCAGAGTTGAAATAGTGATAATGTGTTATGGTACACCATGAAGGGAAATTGAATTTTTAGGAAAAACCTATTCTTGAAGTTCTTTTTAAAGGGTTTAGGGAGGAAGAGTTATCTCTCTAGGAGAAACATTTGAATGACTCTAAAAATTTTTAGTGTTTAATTGTACCATCCATGGACATGGATATTCTGAAGAAACATGAGGATATGGATTCCTACAGCTCGATGTCCCACCTTCTAAAAATATATCATGAGAAGGCGATATAATAGAGAAAAAGATCTCTAATTCTCTTTTTACAACAAATCATAGAGATTCAGCACCAAATAGACCACGTGTAGTTAATCTCGTTCGATACATTGAATAGTTATACATCATTAGGATTAAATTCGTAGATTATATGCACATAGATCTCTTAAATATCTCAATTCTCATTCCCTTGTCCATATCTATTGTCAATTATAACATGAAAAATAATGGGAATAGTCTTTTAGAACATCTTACAAGAACTCAGAATGTGGACAATGATATGTGGAAAAACAAACCCATAGTAGATATGTTGAATATGAAATGGAAGAACATAGTGAAGGGTCCCAAGAGAATAATCCTTTCATGAAAATAATGATCTATAGGAAGGGTAAGGGAAATTAAAAATTATGTTTTACATATGGAAAAATGCCCACTAGATTAGGAAATTTACCCTAAAGTAAGGAGAATCTAAAGGTGAGTTAATTTTCTAGTTTAATAATTAAATATATGCACATTGGGTATTAGATAATGCTTTTGATGCTCACATATATATCAAAATGTATGTACCAATTAAATTATGAGAGATTTCTATAGGATAAGAGGACTTTGAGCTACCAAATCTAAGAGGACGGCTGATCTATCAATTCAAGACCAATACCTTTTATTAAAAGTAATAATTATATTAGTTTTTGTAAATTCATATTATGTTCCATCTATTACCAAGAACATAATTTATGTATACTTCCTAGATACAATTTGTTTAAATTTCATATTTTAAACACATTTTTCATAAAGAAAACATATTTTATTTTATAGAACATTTAAATAAGCTTTTTATGAACTAATCTATGAAAACCATGTATTGGAAATAGATAATAAATCTTGTTCACTTGACTCATACAACACCCAACTATGGAATTACCATCTAGGTCATGTAAATGAGATCTGTTTCACAAAGATATATCAATATGTTTTTTAGAATCATTTGATATAAAATCACATGATTGATTTCATTCTTGTTTACAAGAAAAAATAAACAAAACACCATTCAGTGGATAGGGTGACAAGGATATATATATTTTAGTGTTGGTTTACACTGATGTGTGTGTTCCATATTTAGTATAAGATAGTGGTAGGTATTCTTTCTACATAACTTTTACTTGGGATTTGGGTACATATGGTTGTGTCTACATTATGGGTTATAAGTCCCAAACATTATAAAAATTCAAATAGGTAAAGAATTAAGTAGAGAATAAACATGTAAAGAAGATATAGAAGCATCGATCTGGTTGAGGTGGTAAATATCATAACCCATATTTTATCTAAATTTTATGGGATTTTGTGATTCTATCTCGACTCACACCAACATACACACTATAGTGTGATTGTGTTAGTTGAAGGAGGAACCACAAATTTATACACATGGTGAGGTAAATGAAGAGTCATATTAATATTACATTATCATTTTGAGGATTTTCATTATATAATACAACATATACATTTAAATGAGTAAAAAATAAAATGGTATATGGAGTTTTTTTTTTGAGTTATTGAGTGAAATGAAACCCATCATTTCATGTACACAATCATGGTGTTATGAGGAATTTCTTATGGCCTATGTAAAAAATAATCTAGAACCCTGAGGAACATACTGTATCATTATAGGGTATCCTATGGAAATAAAGGGATACTAGTAGTAAAAACTATCATATAAGAAATTGACTATCTCCATACAAGCCATATTTATTGAGAGGAAGCACATCCCTAAAATTTATAATGTGAAAGTGATTTACTTTAATGAATTTTATTATAAATATACAAACGTGTTGATACATGAATAGATTCCATAGGTCATCATTGAAATATATTGTCCTAGAATAATACATACTACATATATGCACTAGAGAGGTAAGAGAACTACAGAGATATGATTTTCTAGTCAATAAAGAAGGTGGATTATTACTAGTATAAAATGATGAACCTCTCTATTAAAAAAGGTAGTAAGAAGCTAAAAATATGAAATATGGAAAGAATATACGAAATTTTTAGAGGTCCCTTTACGGAATGATGTATGAATCCAAGTCATGGAAAATTATATTCAATTAATATATAACATAATTTAGTTTCATTATTAGATATTTTTATACATGTGTTTGCAAGTTGTTTAATGGTAATGTGGTCATTATCCTAGCAATATATTTTGATGACATATTACATATTGGAAAAAGAAAACCATTCTCAATGCCCATTAAGTAATGGATAATCAATTCTTTCTCCAAGAAGTAATTCGGTGATGCATCCTCTATTATAGGGATAAATAACAATCGTAATAGATCTAGTAGGATACATGGGCTATGTTATAGTACATACATTGACTAGATAAAAAATATATTTCGTATGGAAAAAATAGAGGGGATTTGTTCCTGTGTCACATGGAATGCATATTTATTTGAAAATGTATCCAAATAAAGAACATGAGAAATAACTAATGATTAATATCCCATATTATTTGAAAATATGATAAATCATGTATAAAATGAAATGTACTAGATTTGAAGTTGGATACACATTGAGCAAGGTAAAAAGATATCAAGATAATACTAGAGAAAAACATCGGTCTTCTATTAATTCTATCCATTAGTATCTAATAATAAATTGATATGATCATGGTATGTGGTGGAGATGAGGAGCTGGTCATCAAGGGTTAAATTGATTCCTATTTATCAATAGAACAGAATGATCTACAGTCACAGTTAAGATTTTTTTTTCTATATCAACAGTTGAATTGTGAGATAGAAGGGGACAAACCCTCATGTTATTTTAAGTCCAAGAGTGGATTTTGAGAATACTGAAGCATCTGATGTAGCTATGAATCCATTGAATATAAAACTATTTTCAAGAAAATTATTTGGAATCAAGTAATAATGAACCTATCACATTGTATTATGATAATACTAAAGTGGTGAATCTTGTAAAAGATCAATGTCCACACCAATAGAAAAAAACATGTTATGAATGTATCACTTCATGAAAGGGTTTTCTCAAAAGGCTTAAGTTGTAGTAAGAAGGGAATCTATGAAATAAACCATACAATACCCCATGAATAAAGCCTTATATTATAAGAATCATGGGTATTATGTGATAACTAGCGATTTGAAGGTTATTAGTAGTTTTCCCTAGTCAGTGTGGGAGTCTATTGAGGTTGGTCCCCTGTAACCAACATACGTTTACTTTATAATAACAGGTATTCATTTTATTTATTAATAAACTCTTTATCACATAATAATTTTTATTCTTAATAACATGGTATATTACAATTTTATATTATTAGTTGTCACACTAACAGGTCATAGCAGTTCCCCACTATGATGAGAACCTAAATGCAACACATGACTATTCTTAAATATTTTTTCTTTTGCCTTATTAAATAATATTTGGGACACAAATAATACAATCTATTTAGGGTGGAGACTCATAGGATTTTGAGTCACCTTCTCATAGTGTAATCCAATTGAAATATATTATGGATGATATTATGATAACAAGGCCCACCTGTAGGAAAACCACATTTATATGTGTCATTGGATGTTTCTATTCTCCAATGATCAAATTGAATCATAATCATAAATATTATTATTAATGAGTAATATAATTCATGTACTTTTAATTTTTGATAATGTTTGTGGTCACATATGTTCTCAGTACCGTTGGACATATTGGGTATGTCACAAGTAACATTTAATTAATAAATAACTCAAGAAATAATTTTTCTTTTCTGTTCATTAAGGGGAGTTGATATATCACGCCCTTTTATCAAAATGATATAGGATAAATAAATCTATGTCCATCGTGTTCTATAAGAATTTTTTATTTCTAGAAAGGCAAATAAATAGGCCTAGATAACATGGGTTGATGGAACTAGCATAAATCCAACATGATTAATGAAATAATGATAAATGGATTATATTACGCAGTAAGAATTCGTGTGAGGTGTTATTTTATTGAGTCATTAACTTCATTCTCTATGGGTTCCATGGAATTTTTCTATATTCTATCATTGGAATATAGACTACATTCCATGAATGAATTAAGAATGATTTATAGAGGTTCACAACATAAATGTATCGAGAACATCTGTTAAGTAATATATTTTAATATATTTTTTAAAAATATAATTAATTATTATTCCACCATGTGGTTTAATAAATTTTCTATTTTTCTAGATTTTATATATTATATCACCATTAATTTAAGAGAATATTATATGAGCATCATTTATAAAAAAATACTTATTTTTAATATAGTGAAAATAAGATTTATTTATTTATTGATGAATAACGTAGTGATATTTATTTAATAAATATATAGTAATCCCAAATGGGTTGATAAATATTTTAGAGTAATGGTGGTCCATATTTAATTGTATAGTGAGAAATAATATATATTTTGAATTATTTTAATAAAAAAAGTATTGAATTTAATTCATGAGTTTAAATAATGTTATGAGAAAATAATAATATTATTGTATATATGAGGTTCTGACATAATATGAAAACAATAAGGGAACATGTATAATTATTTTTTTCTAACACTATAAATATATAAACCCATTTATATTATTTTTCTAATAGGTACAATTCATTTTTTTGTAATCCTGAATGAGATCGAGAGTAAATCCTATCAAATTTCAATAGAGATCACTCTTAGAGAATTATCTCTAGAATATTGAGTGATCCTCCTCCACCATCACTCTAAAGTCTAGAGAGATCAAATATAACACTTATTTGAATAGATTCTAGAGGTGATCAAAAGAAAATGATTCAAGTGTTATGATATATTGTTATTGAATCCAGATACTCCAATTGCGATGTTCAGAGGTTTGTGGAATAAGTGTGGATCACCATTGGAAGGATTTTGTTCATGATTCCTAGAATGTGGATATGGTACGACATAAATATGTTGTCATATCTATTAAAAATAAAATAATATCTCATAAGGTAAATATTTAATTTCCTAAATTATTTATAAATAATATGTTAATATCTTCAACTTGGTGTCTATTATTTTTCTATTGTATATATTCCTTGTTTCAATTACATTGATCATCAGGTTTATATTGTAACATCCAAAGCTTTTCTTTTTTATTAAAAAAAGAAACATTATGTTTGATAACATATATGATATACCACTTTGACCTTAATCAAATAACTAATTATTATTATTTATTTTTTAGATTGGTGGGAATGAAAGGTATTAACTAAATTATAAAATTTGAGCTTACAAATTTTATATAATGATTCATTAGATACCAAATTAATTAGAAATGGAAATAAAAACCAATTTAAAATAAAGGATGTCTTTTTATGAAAAAACTATTTATGTTCAAATAATTACCATTATAAAATATTAAAATAATAATTTTTGGATTATATTAATTAAATATAAGTTAAATATAATATTTCAAATTTATCTTATATTTTATATAAATGATAAAATAAAAAATTCAATTTTACCCATAAAGGGAGTATTTTTCAAAAAAGAAATTTTTTACCTTTTGATGGAAAACCCATTTTAAATCAGGATTTTGTAAATTTTTTAAATTATATTTGAAAAAATAAGCTTATTTTTTAGAAGTACTATATATAATTTTACTTTGGTAATTTTTTTTATTTTTCTGATAAAATTCATTTTTTAATGAATAGTGAAAAATACTGCATTTTAATTCAAAAATAATTTTTCATCTAATTTATTTTTAAACATATATTATCTTATTAATTGGGTTTAGAGTATAATTAGTTATCATTTTGATCTTATAATACAATTTGTGGAATTTTAATCAATTTTAAATTTAAATTGGATATAAAAACCTTATCATATTTTGAATGTTTTACATTGGAAACATGTTTTCTCATTCTGAAGATAGGGTCAATTTTAAATTAAATTTATGAACTTATATGAATTAAATTTGGAAAAAATCTAAATACATTGATTTATTCATCATGAACATTTTGTTCTTATAAGATCAAATAAATTTTTGGTGAATATTAAATAGTATTTTGTTTACCACGATTAAGGATAAATCGGGTAATTAATGTTAAAAATAATATGATAATATTATGAAACTATCATAACACATGTACAAATATTATTGGATTAGTTATTTAGTGGGATTAAATGGTTTCATTTTTTAACCACATGGGTGTGATTATTACACTTATTACATTATATTTAATATAGATAGGAAGATGTCATAGTAATGTCTCTCATTACAATATTAATTGTAATATCTGGTTACATAAGTGATATCATAAACTATAAATAGTATATAGAAGATAAAATTAGTATATAAAGGATGGAAATTTATTCATAATTTTTATGAAATAAATAATTAAATTAAACGGTGACATAATGACGATGAAGTAATTTATTTATTAATGAAAGAATCAAATAAATAATGTTATTAATTATTAAATAATCATTATTTGACATAATTTAGGGCATATATAAATTTTAGAGATTCATCTGACATGTTGGTGATGATTTAAAGGATTTTTATTCAAATTATCTCACACTTAAGATATTTTTAATAAGTCTACTACATAATAGTGTCAAAATTAACACTATTAGAATTTTAAAATATAAAATATTATATTCAAGGATATAAAATTTCTAAAAATCAATGATTAGGACAAATATTTTGTAAATGTCCTAATATGTCATAAATGAGTATTTTAATGTTCGTTTTTTCAGGTTATGGTAATTATATTAACCCGTAAAATGTAAATAACAAGATAATAAGGTCTGATTAAAAAGGGTAAAATAAGTGTAAACACAAAAAGATAAGGTTTAAAAAATATTCAAAACATACATAATTATGATTGGATGAATATATTTTACAAAAAATATTATAATATTATAACTAATATAATTTTAATTCATTTTGTGTTAAAAATTAATTTATATTAATTTAATATGTAAGGTGTTTCCAAAGGTTCCTCATCTTCTATAAAAGGCTCACTCCCCTATATTAATAACACTTCAAAAAAAATTTGGTTCAGAGAAATATTTCCAAACACCATCCTAAAACCCATCCCCACATTATTGAGTCATTAGTTTAGGCATAACACCCTCCTTAGAGGTTATAATATTTTTATCAAAGGTGATTAACTAAAGAAGATGTCTCGTTTTTATTTAAGTTTTTCTATTTTATTTATTATTACACTTTCTTAAATTAATATTTAACCATGATGATATAATAACTCTACTATCTTTAATATATCGATATTATTTTAGGTTAAAATCATCACTGATATCTATCTCCTATTACATTAAATATGAAAGGAATTAATCATTCGTGCGTATGTGTGAACTATAACCTCCACGAACTGATATAATTTGTCTTCCAAAAGCATATATCATGACTGGTCATAATGATATCATTAATGTTGATATGTAGTATTACTGAAATATTATTCATTATAATATAATAATATATCAATTATGTTCTTACTTTCCATGATTATAAAAATGATAACCCCATTCGTGTGTACGTGTGAACTATCACCTCCATCAAGCGATGTGGTTCATTTTTATTCATTACATTACTTGTATAATATATATATATATATATATATAATTATGATTAAAGTATTAATATGGTATGAATTATTTTATTATAATTCTATAAAGTTAAAATAATACTTTCCTTATTTCTATAACGATCAGTGAAAAACTAAAAAGGTTAGTCATACGTACGTAAAACCAACCATTTATGTGATTATAATGTTGTTAATTTTTATTTACCATACATAAATGTTTTTATTTAAAATAATAATGAAGTTTAAAATTGAACATTATATCTTGAATATTATTCTAGAGATGATGGAATCATGTCCACTATGACTAATGATATCATACCAAAGTCATCAAGAACTTAAGTACGGAATATTGACAAAACTACCAGTCTGAGTTTAAATAATTTAATAATTATTATTACATTATAGTAAGTGATATAAAGTGAATAATAAAGATCAAAAATGTTCTTAGGAAATTATAAATTATCTTATGATTATTATTCAATAATATAAAGATTTTACATGACGAGTCAGAATCAAGGTAAGGGATTTCATCTCAATCTCTTTTTATTGTGAAATTTCTTGATGATATGCACCATTATTATATTATAAAATGTATATACCTCTAAAATTACATTTAATATCTATATTTAATCTATAATAAATTTAATTTATGTTTTTTAAAATATATTATTTTTTAGATTATGATTTTAATGTTCAATGTGGTATGAGACACCTATAATTTTTTATAGATTTAATTATCACATATTTTTCTCTATGTCAATATTCTTGATATTATTTTACAAAATTATTATATGGATATAAAAATATTGTAAAGGAAATATTTTTGTTTATTTTTAATTTAATTTAAATGTTTTCAAAAAGAATCTTTTTACATGTTTGATACAAAATTTTTTGACATATGACAAAAGGAATGTTATTTTTACTATATAAGGTGACAAAAACATATCTTCCACCATTACCATTATTTTATATCTAGATTCCTCTACAAAAATTCATGTTTTAAAAAAAATTAAACCTTTTTCTTCGTTCTGATTATTTTTTTATAATTGGGTTAGGTAAGATACTTTCTTTCAAAAACCTCTTTTAAAGTAACTCTTTCAACTATTTTTACAAATGAAGAAAATAATGTTTTTTACTTATAATTAAATAATATATTTTACCTATTTTATATTACTTTAATGTTTTTATGTTTCCTCTACAAGTTTAATCTTTTATTTTCAAACAAATTGTTTTCATTTTTTAGTGCATACCTTTGTAAAAATTATTTCAAAGTGTAAATGTTATTTTTTCCATTATGCATGTTTTATGTGTTATGATTATGTTATGGTTATTGAAATTTTTTTATTAATATGGGTGGTTCTGTGAAAAACATATTGCATTTGTTCCCATGATATATCTCTAATACATTTGTTAATGAGACAAAGTTACCTAGTTTGGTTTCTTCTAAGTGATTTAGGGTGTATATTATGATGGGTATTACAAATATAACCATGAAGGTTACTCCCAATGTAGTTTTGAAAGCTAAAATGTAATAATTTTATGGATTACACAAAATACCTTCATGATTTATGATATCTATAGTGTTTTACATGATTTTTTTATTCAATGAGGTAAGTTAAAGTGTTTATGTTTTATGGGTAAAAAATATGATTTTGTGAAAAAGTTTTCAAGAGATTAAAATATTCATAGACTAATGGTTACTTTCCTTTTTTATGCACCTTAATGAGTTTTTTTTATCATACCATGTCTTAAATTTTTTTCACAGGGTATAAAGAGAGTTTAGTGATGGGTGGATGTCAAGAAATTTTTTTTGAATATTTTTATCAACAAAAATAAATCGTGTTTTATTTTGAAAAAATGTTTTATTTTTTGAAAAGAATTGATTGTGAGTAGAAGTGTCTACCTTGTAATATATGAATCTTTATATAATTTTATGGCCCAATTCTCTAACACTATAAACTTGAAATGATCATCAATTTGAAAGAAAATATATTCTTGAAAGAACTCAATATCACGTAACATATAAGGCTGAGGTCTTATATATAGTCATGTAAATCCCAGATTAATGATCCACCATCACAACAAAAAGAGTTGGTAATTTATCATCTCATGATTATGTTATAACTAAAACCTTCAATGGATGGACTATGTATGATTATATTATTTTATATGTTTGATGTAGATTATTTATTCTTATTCGCATGCATGAAAAGAACTTTTTTGGATTCACATGACTTGAGATAGATGATTAACCCATGATTGACAAAGATATTCCATGATATTAATTTTTGAATCTTGTTTACTAGATTGAAGAATTAAATTATAGTCTTCGTATCAAAATTTCATACTTATCATTAGGTACATGAAAATCTCCCATGAAATATAAATCTTATTTATCCACTTCCCATTCTAGTATTGAAATGGGATGAGGTTTGTAACACCTTATGATTTTAGTATATATTTTCCTCTAAAATAAATTAAATGCATTCAAGAGATTTTGATACAAGAAACACTATAATTAAGAAATAAAAACATTATAATAATAATAAAAATTAAATACATTACTTAATAGTTAAATGAATGTAATAAAAATAAATTACATTATATTATATATTTTGTAGAAACATTTTTAAAGTATTTCAACAAATAATGTATTTTTATTAGAATTAATTCCTTTGAGTAATTATATCAACAAAATTTATTAATAAATATTCATTTTAATCTATTTATAACTACCGTGAAATAATTATTTATTTATTCGGAATACTGATCTAATAAGACATCACTAAAAAAAATCTTTTGATGAAAAACATTGTTCTCAGGTTTTTATTTAAATTTTAATTTTACCTTTTTATAGTATAAAATTTATTGAAAATTATAATTTATTGATCACAAATATATGGAAATTAATTTTTAATATTATTAAAATTTTCTTAGAAGGTGATTTTAAATAAATTTAGGTGAATTGATATATTTTCAAAAAACTATTTTTTAGGTGTGCAGTGTATTTTTATCCCAAAAAATTAAATTTTAATCAAATTATGAATGATTTTAATGAAATTTAAATTTTATTTATTATTTTAAACTAATTAATTTTCATATAATGGTTGTTACAAGTAAATGGTCACAATAAAATCATTTTTTTTCTTCTTAATGATATGTTCATTCAAAAAATGTTTTTATGAATTTTATCGTGTAGATAATATAATTATTTCTGGAAAATAATAGAAATTATATCTAATGAAATGGTTTCCATATTTTTAATAAAAAAATTAAACATAGTTAACAAGTTCCACTTTATTTTAAGTCAAAATGCAATTTTCCATTGAAAAAATGTTGTTGTTGATGTTTTGGTTAAACGTGGTAATTTGTGAAACTAATAAATATAGACACATATATTAATAAAACAATTCTACATTTGATTGTATGAGTGTATTTCATTTTTAAAATATACAATCATAAAAAATCTATATTTTATAGATTTTTTAGAATAAAATTTATTTTATTTTAAAGATAGGGTATTTATCGTGGCTTCACACCTCACAAATATAAAAGAGAACCCTCACACCCTCACTTATCCAAAAACAATGGGAATGTTATCATAACTAAGATCTATACAAATCAATTCCCAAAATCATTTTTTTCCATATATATTATTGTATTCCAAAAATACCAATCTAATGGTGTTTAATATGTTTATCAAAGGAGGTTATCCAAGGATAAGGTATGTGTTTTAACTAGGTTATTCCAAGAATATTCCATCCTAAAGCTTCTATAATTCATCAATAATTATATTAGAAAAATTAAATTAGTAAAATTTTATTACATAAATTATATTATATTTATATAACGGTAATTATTCACATTCTATCCACCAATGAAAATGAAAGTGTCGCTTGTGTGTATATAGAGACTACCACCTCTATAAAGTGACACATTTAATTTTTCATCGCCACCTCATATGGATGGTTGTAATGATTGATTTAATTAATTAATGTGTAATATATTTTATAATTATTATTCTAGAAATATTATTCCTTATTTACCTCTTTTCATTCCTATCTAGTCACAAATTAAAACACCACTTGTGCATATGTGTCAAATACAGCCTCCTTAGAGTTATATATTTTATTTTTCTTATTTTTTCTACATGGATAGATATAAATGTTTATATAATAAATATATTTTATATTTATGGAAATATTCATATTTTATGAATAATTAACCTATTTTTAATGGTTTAGTACCAGAATCATTAAATCGGAACAAGCATTGAAAACAATATTGTAAACAAAAAATAAAAACAATAAAAAAAGAATTATTAATAAAATGGTAATAATGAATTATAAGTCCCTGATATATTAAAAGATACATGTAAATATTGTACTAATATGGGTGAATAATAAAATTAAATTTATTATAATGAAGGTAAGTTCATGTTTGACTTCATAAAAGGCCAAGAAAGGGTATATTATAAAATATTACTTTTTATCAGGTTTGTTTAAATTTTAATTTTTATTTAAGGATTTGTATGTTATTTGTCATTTTAAAAATATATATCTTATTTTAATTTTATTATTTATTTGTTTTAAAGTATTTTTTCATTTTCCTCAATTTATAAGTCAAATCAATCTAAATCATTTTTATAAGAAAATAAAACATTATTTTTGTTCCATTGGTTTGGAATATTTATCACAAATATACATATTTTTTATAAGGATTCAAAAAAATTATATATTATTAAATTATATTTAAAGTCAATTTAACTTATCATAAAATCTCTTTTGAAATAATTTTAATGGAATATATTTAATGTTTCTTATATGGGTCACTTTTCAATTTTTCTTTGTAAAAGTTTGAAAATAATGTTTTTTTATTTTTACCTCTTGACCGCAATTTCCCATTTCTTATATTGGTCATAAATATTGTGATTTTGTTAAAAGTTTCCTTAGTTTTTGAAATAAATTAATATTTTTATTATTCTATCATATTTTTATCTTGAATTGTTACCATAAGAAAATAATATTTATATTAATTGGTCAAATAAATTTTCTAATTCCTTTATAAAAATATTTTTCATCTACGTATACACTTTTGAATGATATTTATAAAAAATATATGGACATGATCTAATTATACCATCAATATTTTTTTGTTCTGTGTATTAGGATTATTCTTTAATTGTATTTTGATAAAAATGTTTACTTACTTAGGTTTACTATGCTATGAAGGATTACTGAATGTTCATATGTTCTTGGTCCACATATATGCGTGATTTTTATTATACGGTAGTTAGGACTAGAATTGATTCTGTATATATTGAATATGAAAGTGTTATGTCTCATTATATGGTTGGTAGTGGGGAGTAAACCCAAATATATAAGGTAATATTTCCATGAAGGATTTAATTGGCCCAATAGTATACTTGGCACTACTGAATTGTGTAATGTATTATATCTTAAGAGAAGACATGTTGAGGATTTGGGAGAAAACCCAATCGACTGAGATTATTTTTCCACTATGTGGTGAAGGTATTAGTAGCAATCCATGAAAATGATATGATTTTATATAATGTGTATATTCTACATGGTGATGCCATATTCTTTTGTCCATTTTAGGCTCAGATGTCTCATGTTTGATGATTTATGTTTCTGTAACATTATGAGTCATGTGTTTGTTAATGACAAGGAATTATTCCATTAATCGTGATTTATAATCTATGAATTTTTATTAGGGATGATTTTTAAATTTTATAAATAAATTTCTTACACTTAGTCTTATCATATGCTCACATAGGTTCTTCAATTGTTGTCTCCCATGTTTACCCTTATTGAGCATCTAAGATCACCCTAACATAAATTTATATTTCATTAGGTTATGAAGAAGGAAATTATGTACAATATGTCTATAATAGAACAATGTGTGAATAATTATAATTGGAGATATTTAATATTTTTATTGAATAATTTTATTATGTATCTAGTCTCCAAAGACACACAATCTTCATGATCCTCGAGCATGAATTATTATGATATGAAAAAAGTTTTCAACATATATAATGGAATATTTTTACATTCATGGATTAGGTTATCGAAGATGGTATCAAAGAGGGGTATAGTTATTTACATGGCTTAGGTTATGGTGAATATGAGGATAGAACTTGAAGCAATCTATGATAAGAGTTGTAAATGATGAAACTATAATCTCATCGTTTAATGTAGATTTTAGAATTTTTGACATATTTTGAATTATTTTCATTATAATATTATTGATTTCTTTGAATAATATTAATTAGTACTCACACTATCAATTTTACTTTTATAAAGTGGATGTAATTAGGAACAATCATGTAAAATACGAATGTCATGAAAAATGCAATGGTCACCCTCTTGAAAAATAAAATGTAATGGGGTCTCTCTCAATTTATGAAGACTATCAATATTCATGATGACTTTATATATAGCCAATGGAAGTAAAACCTCACCATTGATTCTTTGATGTAGTATTTTGTACCTTCCTTTAGTGGGAACACTGATCTAATAATGTTTTATAAGTGGATCAATGCAATTGAAAAAAATTTACTTTCTATGATTATCAAAAAATGAGATGGTTTTATTATCTATGTATCATTTCTAAAGTGAAACTGATCAATGGTGGAATCATATAACAAATGTGGGGAAAGAGGAAGAAAATGACTCCATCAAATTGGAATAGTTCTATATGGTAATTTTTAATAAGTATTTTCCTTAAAATCTTCACACTAAAATGGAGAGGTAATTCCTAGAACTAATGTTTAAGAATGATGAATCTATTATTACTTATAAATGAAATTTCAGTTGGTATACTAGGTGCACTTTTCAATTTATCATAAAAATATAGTGAAAACTAAATTTATTTATTGATCGATTAAAACCATTTTTCTTGGAGTACATGGTTGTAAGAAACAATATTAGATATAGAATAATTTGTTTTATGTGCTCTAATGATACAAATGGATATTGTATAATCCAATTTCTTTATGATTTTAGGGAAAATAAGAGACATATAATGTTTTGAGAAAATTAAATAAATAATTTCGATGGTGGAAAAAATTTAATATTCTTTAATTCCAAAAATGTTAAAAGAAAAATGGGTGACATTTACTCAAGGGGATAGTAAATTGCTTCATGTGTGGAAAATAAGGCCTCCAAGAACATTACTATCGAAGATACATGAATATTCCTTCCAATATTATAGATGAGTCCAAATATAAAACAAGTTTACCACCAATAATCCAAAGCTTCAATTATAAAGAGTGTGTGTTTAATGACAACCAATGCATGATTGAAAGTATTAATGATGACTATCATCATCAGAAACCATATAAAAGAATGTTTAAAGAGAAATACTATAAATCACAAATACTGATGTTGTTATCTAGAATCTAATGGTGAAATTTACACTTATCATCTATTCTAAAACTATTAATTCATTATTCAATTCCAGTGACAGCCTCTCTTTTATATTAAGAGAATTTATTAATGGTATTATATCACTTCCATAATTATTAGATATTGGATTATCAGTGAAAAATATTAAGTGTATTATTATTTTATCTCAAATCGATAACTCCAAAATAATAGAAATATGTGTTAATGTGTTACCAAAAAATATTATTATTTTCCCTAGAATTGATATTATTTTGGGAATGGATGGGATCTCTCTACATAGATACCATATCAATCTCCAAGGAATGAAAGCCAAATTTCATATCCCAAATCAAACTATGAGTTAAATTTAGTTTGAGGAAGAATATTATGTTATAGAGGAAATTATTTTAATTTATTAGATGTAATGTTTACACATATGGGGTATCTATATCAAATGGTTATGAAGATTCTCAAAATTGAAGATACACCTATTGTGTGGGATTTTTCCAATATATTTCCAGAATATTTTCCTAGTATTCCTCAAAATTTGGAAGTTGATCATTCACTAGAAATCATACGTGGTGTTACTCATATTTCAAAAATGAAATGTAGAATGGAACCATTTCTGTTGCATGAATTGAAGAAGAAAGACACGGTTAATATAGATAAGGGATTCATATTCACTAGTGATTTACTATAGAGGACAAAAATTATTTATATTAATAAGAAAGATGGGTTAATGCATATATACCATTATTATCATGAAAATATATAGATTTTGATACAGAAAACGTATCTTATACCATGTATCAATGAATTGTTTAATTAGTTGTGAGGAGTTTAATTCTCCTTAAATATTGAACTTAAATAAAGATACCATCAAATAATGGTCAAAGGATAATATCCACAAGATAAAATTCTATATAATGTATGGAACCAATGTATTTATAGTGATTATATTAGGACTTATAAACACTATTTATATCATCATTGATCTAATTAATAGAGCTTTTAATAATACCTTGATTGGTTATCTGGAAGTCATTTTATATGATATACGAATATTTCTAATGTTAAAGGTTGAGCATAAAGATCACTTGAGGATAGTGTTAAATAAATTGATAAAGGAAAATTCATATTAAAAGTATTTCTTGAATGAATTATAGATATATAATGTATCATTATTAGGTCATATAATAACAACAAAAGTTATATTTTTGTATCCTAAAAAATAAAGGTTATTGGAAGATGAACCATAAGAACCAGATGAACTGTTGTGACTAGGATCAATAATTTTCATGGATTTGATTGATATTTTTTGTGATTTGTGAGAAATTTATCATGGATATAAAACAAACTAAACAATTTAACTCAAAACGGGGTTACGTTCCTTTGGACATATGAATAGGAATTTTACTTCATGGATATATAGAAATGTTTTATCACTACACTTGTACTCACAAAACCATCTAATGGATGAGATTTTTTGATATATAGTGATGTATCAATGATTGGATTTGGATTTTTTATTTTGAAAAATAATATGATGGTAGCATAAGACTAAGTCTGATTGAATGTTCAGGAATAAAATTACCCAAATCATGATTTGAAGCTAGAAATATTAATTTTTTAATTGATAATGTTGATTAATTGTCCCTTGGGAAAATGTGTGACATATATATTTATCATAAAATCTTGAAGTATATTTTCACATATAATGTGTAGAATTTATTCCAATAAAATATGATTAGATTTGATTAATGATTATTATTTCTTGATATATTTCCACCTTAGGATGGTGAAGATAGTTGATGATGCTCCAAGTCAAAAGGATCATGCTAACTTATCCATGATGAGGATTAAAAAAGAACCAATACATATAGATATGTAGAATATGGACAATTTAATAGTAAATAATGTGGATAAATCCTATCATTATTCAATGTATGTTGAAATACCCAACCATGTATTGATTAAAGGGTTATTGAAGGAAGATATAGAGCTACCAATGATTTTAAGGAATAGTCAAGAGTTTAACCCTAACCATGATGTATTGATGTTATTAAAGACCGAAATATATTTCCCTTAAAATGAGATAATTTATCATGTATCAACAAGAATATGGATATCAAATAGTATGTATTTAAATTTTTGGAAAGCTAGGATGTTGAGGATGAATTTATTAAATAAAAGGGCATGATGAATCCTTTATGCATAACAATATTTAATTGGGAAAACCTAGAAATGGATTTAATTATCGGAATCCCTAATATATTTTATGGCCAAAATGACATTTGGGTTGTAAATGATCACCTTATAAATTCTCCACAGTTTATTTCTATCAAAAAAGATTTCATGTTGACTGACTTTCTAGGTAATATAATAGCTATGTGGTAAGGTTTCTTTAAGTACCACTCATTATTATTTGTAATAAATATCCATGATTTTCATTAATTACTAAAGATGTATTTAAAATTATTAAATCTATTGATTATTTCTAACACTACATACCATCCATATACTTACAGTTAGTCTAAGGGGACAATTCAATCCATTAACAATATATTGTTATCATTAGCTAGGGATTTCAATGGTAGTTGAGTTCTTCACCATCCTCAAGTAAAATGTTCACTCAAAAATACATTTCAATATATCATTCATATATATATATATATATCCTTATAAAACCCTCTATGGAAAGAACTTTAAAACTCATTCATGTTAGTGTAATGTTATAGAATGTATGTTATTGGGTCTTTTTCAAACTGATGAACTTACAAATATGGACAGAACCATTCAACATCACATCAAGGTATCTCAATGTCAACAAAAAAACTATTCTAGTAATAATTGATGATTTTTAGATTTTAATGTTATAGAGAATGTATTCCTTTGAGTATCTCATTTTAATAATGATATGATATTTGTAATGAATGGGAATATAATCCCTAAATATATCAAGCACTTTAAGATTATTAATGGAATAGGGATGGTAGAATACCACTCAGTGATTCCACTAAACCTCTCCCAAGATCATTATGTATTCTTTTTATGTATTTTGAGTAATTTTATACCAGATATTTCATGTGTACTAAACATATATTTTTTACAACTGGAAAATGATCTTTCTTATAAGAAACAACCAGTGGGGATTTTGGATTAAATAGCGAAAGTGATGCAGAATAATAATAGTCATATGAAAAACATTTTATCGTGAAAACAAATTTTTTAGGAAGTTGAATGAGAACATGATAGTGTAATGATGTATAATTAACCTCATTTTTTATTAGAGTAATGCAATTTAGAGGGAAAATTATTTTAAAGGTTAAAATGTGACACCCTAGGATTTATGTACTTATTTCCCTCTAAAATAAATTAAATATTTTGGATATAGTATGTTTCATGAAACATTGAGCATAAGTGAATGATGAATTATTATTATAAAAAATTAAATAAATAACTTGTTTATCAAATTAAGTTGATAAAATAAATGATTTTATACTGTGTATTCCTTAGAAAATTTTTTGAACTATTTTAGGGATTTCTGTATTTTATTAGATTTAGTATATTTTAGGAATTATATTAATGAAATGTTTTTCATTTTTTTAAAGAAAATTGTTCTAAAAAATCCATGAAATAATTTAATTATTATTAGGTATAATAATAAAATAATTATACACTAAAAAGAAATTTTTTATGAAAAACATTTGATTTGTGTTTTTATTTGAAATACAAATTTCTCATATTTATAGTATTAAATTTATAGAAAATAATAATTTACACCTGTAAAAATTAATGATTATTCATACATTTATTATCAATTGGTTATTAATGAAGAAATAACCATTTAAAGGTAAAAAATGATATTTTTATGAGAATTTCTCTTTATCTGCACAATGTATTTTTTTCATAATAAATTGAATAAATCAGTAATGATGAATTATTTTATATAAATTTTAATAAAATAAATTCAATAAAAAATTAATTTAATGTTTTTTACTCCAAAAAATGAGAATAAAAATATTTTTTTGAAGGATATGTATTTTCCACAAAAAAATTATGTGTTTGGTGTGTGTGTAATACAACTAATTTTTTACACATATATAAACTTAATATGAGTAAAGTATTACCATATGTGGAATAATTACATTCCAATCAGGTAATAGTTTCCTTTTTATTTTTATAAAAATTATTACAAAAGATAAATTTTAGTCATTATGGTTAATATGAAATGTTGTAAGCTACAAAACTAAAGGATAATACCAAAAATATCACAAAAAATTATATAAATTTTATTATATGAGTATATTTTTACCCTTTTTAAAATTATATTTAGAACATTTTCTATTTTTCGTATCTTTACTTTAAGAATGAAATTTATATTATTTTATGTATTTATAAAGGTGCCACTCTTATCACCTAAAAACAGTACCCCTCACCCCATTACTTCTCCAAACCCTGAGAAATTTATGTCAGACAATAAAAAAAATAACATCAATTTTTTTATCCATATTCATTATTTTCTAGGCTTCCCAAAATAATAGTCATTAAGGGATTAAATTTTTATCAAAGGAGGTTGTCCAAGTAGGATATATTTTTTCTAACAAAGTTCTTTCAAGTTTACTTCTTAAAGCCTATCTAAATATTATATGTCTATATTGATAAAATTAAATTAGTAGTGTTATCTTACATAAATAATAATATTTTTATAAGATAAACATACAATACATATCATCCACCCAATATAAATGTAATGTGTCACTCATTTCTACATGCAGACTACTACCTCCATTAAGTGATGTATTTCAATTTTCATCACTATATCATATGGATAGTTATAAAGATAGAGATAATATTGTAATATTATTTATATAACATAATTAAAATTATTTAAATATAAGTCATTAACTATCTTATTTCTTTTCTATCCATTTAAAAATGAAAATGTCACCCATTTTTACGTGAAGAGTACTGCCTTCATAGTGCGATGTATCTCATTTTTTGTCACTACATTACTTGGATGGTTATAAAATTATATGTAATGAATTAATATGTTATTTATGGAATTATTAGTATTATTTATATGAATAAATGATGAAAAATACATAATTACTAGAATCTATAAATTGGAAAATTCATGGAAAACTAAATAGTTAACACCCAAATACTGACATTAACAAAGAATTATTAATAGACTATTAATAATAATATATTAGTGAATGATATATAGTATGGTAAATGAATTTTTTCACATATAAATATATCACACTTATATATATTATACAATAGGAATTAATATGTTTTACCTTGATAATGACCTATGTGAGGGTTTATTTTTCCATCTCACTTTTTAGCAGGATTATTTATGTTGTAATTTAAATTTTGGGAATTTTATGTTATTTATATCTTAAATATAAGGCCCCAACCTTAAACCATACTTAATCTTGAGTTATTACAACATTACACAATGAGGATATTTTCAGGTTTAGTGTTTTAGATAATTAGATTATAATACATTCATTACATTCCACATTTAAACAAAGTGGTTACATAAAAGATAGAACGCATTTTTCCCATCTACGGAAACATATTTAAAATAAAACATGTATTCATTCTTTACACTTCCTTAACACTATCATCACATCATGTACCTTTCCATTGACCTGTGAATAACATTTCCAAAACATGGGATGAGTATAAAAAGCTCAGTAAGGGATATAAAAGTACGAAATGAAGACATTAGTCCATGCATGAAATCATAATTTACTCATAAAACATAATCAAATACCTCATAAAATCATGAATAAATCATAGAAATCATAAGACATAAAAGGTAACATGAGTCATTCATAACATTCTTACGTAGGGAGTAACCCTTTTGGTTACGTTTCGAATACCCATCATAGTATATTCCCAAAATCTCTTCGGAGAAACCTTAACGTTTAACTCCTTCGCATTACCCAATTCATTGGAGAGATATATCGGGCTCACCCGCCCTTAGTTTATCACGGAACCACCCATCTTCATAACAATTCCTAAGAACTATAACATAATTGTATCACATAAGACATGCATAAAGGAAACATACCATTTCCACTTTTCAATCACAAGATATCAATACAACACATTGATATAAAAACAATATGAAAACCATTTTCAATACTATAATAAAAGAAAAGTAAAACATGTAATTTATTTTTCATTAAAAAAATTATGGCTTGTAGAGGAAGCCAAAACTCAAATAATGGTCACGACGGCAGAGAAGTCATTGTCGCCGCATACGTACGCCAAAAGAAACATTCCCTTTTATTGTTTAGTAAACACTTCGTATAAAAATATTCCTTTTGAATAATCGTAAAAGTCAAAAGGGTTTATACACCGTATAAAAGAAAGTTGTGTATATAACAAAATATGCCTCAATGAAAGCAGATTGAGACGGATTCCCTTACCACTTTGTAGCTTTTAAAGGAATGGTATTTAATCAAAATTTTATAATATCATGAGAATAAATGAATTCATGATATAATATTTCAAAGGACAGAATATAAACCATATCAAAGTTAATTGGTGCATAACAACAATGAAGTCTCAATGGAATGTAAATTGAGATGAAATACCTTATAAAAAAGGTATCCTTAATTTAAGGATAAATCAATCACATAATTATGTGTGACAAATATAAATACAACCAACATAAGTGGATTTTAAGTGTAAAACAATCAGAGGTCGTTCACACATATTCATTGGATGACATATTCAATAACTACAAGTTGAACCCAAAGAAATCGAAATTGGGTTATGAAGTTCCCTTGCTAAAATTCGACAGCGTAACAGCGTCACTTTAAAATTCATAACATTAGTTGATGAGAGAGAAAATGGTATCCCATCACTTGGACATAAAATTTACATCAATATGTATATAAAATAACATATCCTAAAATAAAAATATGTAAATTAAAAGACATAACAAAATAAGTCTTTTTGAAAGAGGTGTGTGAAAGGTTCCCTTACCGATTTGGGAAACATTCGAAACGTACACCCCATGAAAGAAGGGTCATACAATGAAGATGTAACTACCCATAAATGAGATTATATTTTACAAATAGTAAAATAATGGGAAGTACATACCCCACACAAAAGGAAATACTTACCAATGTAGCATGAATCTAACGGGAATAAAAAGTGAGATGAAAATCCCCTTATGAAAATTCGGCTGCCTAACGGTGCAACATAATACTTCCAAAAATTGATTGATGAGATCAAAAAGGGTATCCCATCATGTGAAAATAAAAATTACAGAATGAGTAATAGAAAATAGCATCCTCCAACATAATAACATGGAGCATAAAAGAAATGACATAAAATTGAGTACTTGAAAAGAAAGAGATAGGTAGGATACCTTACCTCAAGTCCGACTTGACTCGATCATTCTTTAACATCCTGAATAATAAACTTGAGTTAATTTTTACTTGCTTAAGAACCTTTTTCAATTTCATTATTCCTCTTATATCACTTATAACCTTGTTATGAACACTATGCAATTATTTAAGTTAATAATGGTCGTTTTGTCGATCATTGCTACTTGAGTCAAAAATAAAATCTTTATAATTACATGTTTGTTCATGGGGTAAAATATCCATTATATCCAGAATTATATTAATTATGTAAATATCACATATATCATATATATCCATTATATAAATTCATTTATAATATTACATAACATTTAGAGGTAAGAAATCAAATGCATCGTTCATGGAGACGGTAAGCCGTACGTACGCATGAACACTACTTCCATTTCTATTTCATATTTAATGGAATTAAAACATAATGATAAATAATAGTATTATAGTTATAGTATGGTATCATATATAATATCATTAAATCTATCCTTTATATGTACCACATATGGTATTAACAAATCAAATCACTTTGAGGGGGCGGTAGTCCGCACTTCCTAAAATGAAGATAATGTGTTTACCCATAATGGAAACCATAAAGGTATGCCATAAATGAAAATACAGAAGCTTAAGGAAAACATAAACACATTATATATCATATATAAATATAGTGGCATTTTAATGGCCACCTTTTAAGGTGTTAAATGAATATTGAACAATCATCGTTTTGTGAGTCAGGAATTCACCATCCACAGAAACTGTATGTTTTTTAACCATTAGATGTAGGTGTGTTTAAGTGTAGCTCGAATCCTTATTATAAAAACATACTAGTATATTTAAGATATTGTGGTTGTTACAAAATAAATTAATAAAAAATTTTATGGGGTTGGAGAAGCAAAATAATACAAAAGAACACAAGTGAAGACATTACCTTAAAATCGGGTAACTCCTCATGGTTTGAACCAAAAGGGTTTCATGAAGAGAATTCTGCAAAATTTGAGGCTTCTATGATGAGGATAGGGATGTGGAGAGACAGAAGAATCAGAGCATGGCCGAGCCAAAGGCTTTAGAGGTGTGGTTAAGGAGGTAGATGTGGGGGCCTGTGATAAGAGGAGAGGAGGAGCACTCTTGGAATGGTATAAAATGTTACATTATTTTCAAATGTGTTTTGGATTTTAATGGTCCCACATTTATTTAATTCAAGGCTAAGGAGATTAGAGTTCGAAGTCCACCCATCCAATAGGTATTTAACATGGTTCCGTCTTAGATTTTTCATTATCGTTTCATTTTATTTAAATCGTTAAGTAATGAAGTAATCGCTGCATCATCATGATGTCATAAATAATTTAATTTATTTAATGTCTAAAAATTAAAAAAAATATTATGATGTAGGAAATCTTTTTAAATTTCCAATGAATATTTATAGTAAAAAATATTACTTTTATAACCCCATGTAAAAATTGTTTTAGTAAAACAATACATTTTTGTCTCATTTTTACTTTTACTTTAAATAAAAGGCATTAATGTCATTATCTTACCCAAGTGGCTCCATGGGGTCACAATAATCAACCCATGGGTTGTATTGGTCGGCCATCACTCATCCAATTGGGTTAGGACAAGTTTCAAGGTCATTTCATAATATTAAAACATTATTTTTACCTTAAATTACACTAATTACCTCTAATCGCGATTAAAAACATAAATGTTACTATTCACCAAAAAATTATTTTAATCCCATTGAACAATATTTTACATACTAATGAAAACCATGTAGGTCAGATTTTTTAAATTCAAAACACATAGGTGGTAAAATTTCATTTAAATGAAAAATCAGGTTTTTAAGTACCACTTAGTGGTTTCACTATTTATTAAAAATTCAAGTTTTTCAGAAAAATACCAAAAATTCACCCTAAGCTATATTTGATATTACGAATTCAAAAATGATGTCTATTTTATAAAATTAAAAAAATATATGTTACATTAATTAATTTAATAATTAATTTCTGCTGTTAGAACAAATAGTGTGTTTTTATGAAACAATATATATCAAAAGATTGACATTAGTTTAAGTCCAATATCAAAGTGAAATTAATTCCAATGACCACTATTGGATTAAATGGTAAAAGCATTTTATAATTTCAATTTAAAACCAATTCAAAATATAATCTAATCATTTAAATAAATTAGATTAAAAAGAGGTTTTGAATTAAAATACATCATGTTTCACTGTTCATTAAAAAAAGAACTTTATCGGAAAAATACCAAAAAAATTTACAGAAAGTAAATTTTGATGTCCCGATTCTAAAGAAGATTTTTATTTTCTCAAATATAACACATATAATTATCAAAAAGTGGATTTAAAAGAGGTTCCCCATCAAAAGGTGGTTAATCGACCCTTTAAAGAATATTAGAATGTTTACACATAAAATTGGATTCATTCACATTTTTAATCCTCTAACACTTATTGTAAAAAGTAAAAATATTTGACAAACATATATAATCATTTTGTAGTCAATTCTGTTCATTCCCTCAATTACAACGGCTACGTGTTAACTATTATAATATTATAATATTATTAGTGTGCAACATAAGATTTCAAAGAAACTCGTTGTTGCGTATTGGGTACGCCATCGAGCATAGCATTCCCTTTAAATTATTATTAAAATTTTATCCACAAATATTGATAAACATTAGAATTTAATATTATTTATTGACCTGGGATGTTACATCCTTCCCCCCTTTTTGGAATTGCATCCTCGCAATTTCAAAATTGGGCGTGGAAGCTTTATTGAAAGTCCCACATCGGAATAAGAGTCAGTAAAACTATCACTTTAAAAGAATGGGAGAGAAGTACATAGGTCACCCGAGTTAACCCATACTAGGATTCCACGTATGAAAATATGGATATGGAGGAAAAAACAAAGGGTCATGTTCTGATGGAGAGTGATAGTAAACATGTTTAGGAGAAATTTAACCACAAGAAAATCACAAATTTTTGATGGGATAAACAGTATTCGATTCCTCAGTATGAAAAGTTAACAGACAACATTTTTGTTTTAAGTTACTCTTAATTGAGGAATTTATTTTTGAGCATAACTAAATCATAATGAAACATACTTACTTGTCGTATATACTTTCATCTTTTACTAGATTCCTTAACAAAAATCATATTTTCTCCAAAAGATGAGTATTTAGGAAGACTTGTTCGCATTAAGAGTACTATAATCAACTTCTAGAGAATCACATATTCCCCAAAAGAGAACTATATAATTCCCATATCTTTAGACCTTAGTCAAAAATAAAACCAAAAAGGCTAGTATGAGAACAGATAATACCCAAAAGGATAATCCTTTATAAAAAAATCAATTCTTAATCTCCAAAATTTGTCAAACAATATCCAAAGTTCAACAAAGACATTCAATAAACATCTATCCATAAAATTCTTCAAAGTAAACAAAACTAATATTGAAACCCAAATCTCTAAAGGATTTAATCACATAGTCTCCTAAGATAAATCTTAACATTTTTCTCCAAAATAACATCAGTTACTCTTACAGTCTCACACTGAAAATTAATTATCCTAATCACATATCCTCCATGATAGGCTAATCATTTCCATTGATAACCCAAAATCAACTTACTCTTAATTCATAAAATCATCTAACTAAAAAAAAATTAGTCAAATTAACAAGGGACATCATGTAGTCTAGTGGTAGGAAATAAATACCATTCGCACTTTGGTTGTGGGTTCGATTCTTGTAGCTTTGTCCAACACGACGGGTTGTCACATGGTCTGTGTGTTGTCCTTTTTATAAAACTCTAAAAATAACCCTAACATGTTTTAACCTCAATAGTTTCCTTATGCCTCTCATTTTCATCCAAATTCATTACGATCTCAACATCTTAGTTCTTGAAGTATAAATTTCACCACCATAAAATAAAACGATTCCAAAAATTAATAACTGTATACCTTGTTCATGGCATCCACTCGGTTTCAACGTCATCTTGTTCACGTAGGTAGAAGTCAAATGAATTACAACAATGATTTATAGATCCTTCAAAATCATTTTCTTCCTCAATCCAAATACACCTTATAAAACATGGGACATATGGGTGTTCACAAAAAAATGTTTTGGAAAATAATAATGTATGACATATATTTCCAAAACATCTGATAAAACATGATTTCTATAAAATAATATGACAGAATTTGATTTGAAGCTTTCTATTATTGGTCCTTCTAAAATACCATAAGTATGTGCTGAGAGACTATATTTTAAAATAAAATATAAATAGGTTGTGTAAGGTTCTCCTTCCTCAGCACCATTTTTAAAATCCTAATATGCTTCAAATTCTTGTGATAAGGTAAAATATTTGAAAATACCTTGATAATATTTACCTTCCTTGAAAATATGAGAATATTGTCAAAATAGTATTTTTCTAAATACAACCCATGATCCACGATGATAACGAGGTATAGTGGAGGTGTTTGATATCTCAAACAACTGCTTACAAGATAGTTTTATGCTAGAAAACGTTTCACAATCATCTGAACATGACTTTGTAATAATTATTGCAAGCATGTCATCAGGAAGAGTTAGGAATGTCATTTGAGATCCTCCTCCTTCCATTTGTAACTATCTTTACTTGTCCAGAAAAAAGTTACCAAACAAGTATTTAACTGAAATAATAGATATAGGGACTAACCATGTGTCTAACAAAAACTCCTAATTCCTAAAGTTGTCCAAACAGACCTCTGATACCAACTATAAGGCCCTAGCCTTAAACCATACATAATCTTGAGTTATTAAAATATTACACAATGAGGATCTTTTTAGGTTTAGATTTTTAGAGAATTAGATCATAAAACTTGCATTACATTCCACATTTAAACAAAGTGGTTACATAAAATATAGTAAACATTTTTCCCATCTACGGAAGAATATTTAAAATAAAACATGGATTCCTTTTTGACACTACCTTTACACTATCATCACATCATGTACCTTTCCCTTGACCTGTGATTTTTTTTTCAAAAACTTGGGATGAACATAAAAAGCTGAGTAAGGGATATAAAATTATGAAATGAAAACATTAGTCCGTGCATGAAATCATACTTTACTCATAAAATATAATCACATGCCACATAAAATCATGATTAAATCATAGAAATCATAAGACATAAAAGGTAACATGAGGCATTCATAACATTCTTACATAGGGAGTAACCCTCTTGGTTACGTTTGGAATACCCATCACAGTATATTCCCTAAATCTCTTCGGAGAAACCTTAAAGTTTAACTCCTTCATGTTACCCAATGCATTGGATAGCTATATCAGTCTCACCCACACTTAGTTTATCATGGAACCACCCATCTTTATAATAATGCCCAAGAACCATAACGTAATCGTATCACATAGTACATTAATAAAGGAAACATAGTATTTAGACTTTTCAATCACTAGATATCAATACAACACATTGATATAAAAACATTATGAAAACCATTTTCAATACCAGAATAAAAGAAAAGTAAAACATGGTATTTATTTTTCATTCAAAAAAATTTATGGCTTGTAGAGGAAGCCGAAACTCAAATAATGGTCACTACGGCGGAGAAGTCGTTGTTGCCGCATGCGTACGACAAAAAAACATTCCCTTTTGTCGTTTAGTAAACAATTCATATAAAAATATTCCTTTTGAATAATCGTAAATGTCAAAGGGGTTTATACACCGTATAAAAGAAATTTGTGTATAAAACAAAATATGCCTCAATGAAAAGAGATTGAGATGGATTCCCTTACCACTTTGAAGCTTTTAAAGGAATGGGATTTAATCAAAACATTATAATATAATGAGAATAAATGAATTCAAGATATAATATTCCAAAATACAGTATATACACCATATGAAAGTGAACTGGTGCATAACAACAATGACGCCACAATGGAATTTAAATTGAGATGAAATCCCTTATAAATAATGTATCATTAAATTAAGTATAAATAAATCACATAATTATGTGTGAAAAATATAAATACACCCAATATAAGTGGATATTAAGTGTAAAAAAATTAGAGGTCATTCACACATATTCATTGGATGACATATTCAATAACTACAAGTTGAACCCAAAGAAATTGAAATTGGGTTAAGAAGTTCCCTTGCTAAAATTTGACAGCCTGACAGCGTCACTTTAAAATTCATATCATTAGTTGATGAGAGATAAAATGGTGTCTCATCACTTGGACATAAAATTTACATAAATAAGAACATATAAGATCATATCCCAACATAAAAAGCTGTAAATTAAAAGATATAACAAAATAAGTCTTTTTGAAAGAGGAGTATGAAAGGTTCCCTTACCGATTTGGGCAAATTTCGAAACGTACACCCCATGATAGAAGGGTCATACATGAAGCTGTAACTACCCATAAATGAGATTATATTATACAAATATTAAAATAATTGGAAGTACATACACCACACAAAAGGTAATACTGGCCAATGTAGCATGAATCTCATAGGAGTAAAAAGTGAGATGAAAATCCCCTTATGAAAATTCGGCTACCTAACTGTGCCACATAATACTTCCAAAAATTTATTGACGAGATAAAATATGGTATCTCATCACATGAACATAAAAATTACAGAACGAGTAATATAAAATAACTTCCTCTACCATAAAAACATGGAGCATAAAAGAAATGACATAAAAGAGAGTACTTGAAAAGAAAGAGATAGGTAGGATCCCTTACCTCGGGTCCGACTTGGCTCGATCGTTCCTTAACCTCCTGAATAATAAACTTGAGTTAATTTATACTTTCTTAAGAACCCTTTTCAAGTTCATTATTCATCTTATATCACTTATCACCTTGTTATGAAAACTATTTAATTATTTATGTTAATAATGGTCGTTTTGTCAATCATTGCTACTTGAGTCAAAAATGAACTCTTTATAATTACAAGTTTGTACATGGGATAAAATATACATTATATCCAGAATTATATTCATTATTTAGATATCACATATATCATATATATCCATTATATACATGCATTTATAATATTATATAACATTTATAGGTAATAAATGAAATGCACCGTTCATGGAGACGGTAAGTCGTACGTACGCATGAACGATACTTCCATTTTTATTTCATATTTAATGGAATTAAAACATAATTATTCATAATAGTATTATAATTGCATTATGGTATCATTTATAATATCATTATATCTATCCTTTATACGTACCACATATGGTATTAACGAATCAAATCACTTAGAGGGGGCGGTAGTCCGCACTTCCTAAAATGAAGATATCACGTTTACCCATAATGGAAACCATAAAGGTATTCCATAAATGAAAAATACAGAAGATTAAGGAAAACAAAAACATATTATATTTCATATATAAATATACTGGCATTTTAATGGCCACCATTGAAGGTGTTAAAATAATATTGAACAATCATCGTTTTGTGAGGCATAAATTCACCATCCACAGAAACAGTATGTTCTTTAACCATTATATGTAGGTGTGTTTAAGTGTAGCTCGAATCATTATTATAAAAACATCCTAGTATATTGAAGATACTGGAGTTGTTAAAAAAGAAATTAATAAAAAGAGTTTATGGGGTTGGATAAGGAAAATAAAACAAAAGAACACAAGTGACGACATTACCTTAAAATCGGGTAACTCCTCTTGGTTTGAACCAAAAGGGTTTCATGAATAGAATTATGTCAAAGGTGAGGATTCTATTATGAGTATAGGGATTTGGAGAGACAAAGTGATCAGATATTGGACTATCCAAAGGCTTTAGATGTGTGGGTAAGGAGGTAGATGTGGGGGCCTTTTATAAGAGAGGAGGGGCACTGTTGGAAAGGTATAAAATGTTACTTTATTTTCAATTGTGTTTCGAATTTTAAAGGTCCCACGTTGATTTATTTTTAGGAAAAGGTAATAAGAGTTCGAAATCCACCCATCCAATAGGTTTTTGACATGTTTAGGTCTTAGATTGTTCATTATCAATTCATTTTATTTAAAATGTTAAATAATGAGGTAATCACTGCATCATCATGATTTCATAAATAATTTAATTTATTTAATGTATAAAAATTATAAACAAATTACTATGATGTAGGAAATCTTTTTAGCTTTCAAATGACTATTTATAGTCAAAAATATTACTTTTATAACCCCATGTAAAAATTGTTTTAGTTAAACAATACATGTTTGTGTCATTTTTACTTTTACTTTAAATAAAAGGCATTAATGTCATTATCTTACCCAAGTGGCTCCATGGGGTCCCGAAAATAGACTCATGGGTTTTATTGGTCGGCCATGACTCATCAAATAGGGTTAGGAAAATTTTCAAGGTCATTTTATAATATTAAAACTTTATTTTTACCTTAAATTACACTAATTACCTCTAATCGCGATTAAAAACATAAAAGTTACTATTCACCAAAAAATTATTTTAATCCCATTGAACCACATTTTACTTCCTAATGAAAACCATGTATGTAGGATTTTTGAAATTCAAAACACAGAGGTGGTGAAATTTTATTTAAACGAAAAATTAGTTTTTTATGTACCACTCAGTGGTTTCACTATTCATCAAAAATTCAAGTTTTTTAGAAAAGTACAAAAAATTTCACCCTAAGCTATATTTGATATTCCAAATTCAAAAATGATTTCTATTTTACAAAATTGAAAACATATAAGTTACATTAATTAATTTAATAATTAATTCCCGCTATTAGAACAAATAGCGTGTTTTTATGAAACAATATATATCAAAAGATTGACACTAGTTTAAGTCCAATTTCCAAGTGAAATTAATTCCAATGACCACTATTGGATTAAATGGTAAAAATATATTCTAATTTCACTTTAAAACCAATTCAAAAGAAAATATAATCATATAAATAAATTATATAAAAAAGAGGTTTTGAATTAAAATACAACATTTTTCACTATTAATTAAAAAAAGAACTTTATCAGAAAAATACCAAAAAATTACAAAAAGTAAACTTTGATGTCCCGATTATAAAGAAGAATTTTATTTTGTCAAATATAACACATAAAATTGCCAAAAAGTGGATTTAAAAGGGGTTCCCCATCAAGAGGTGTTTAATCGACCCTTTAAAGAATATTAGAATGTTTATGCTTAAAATTGGATTAATTTGAATTTTTAATACTCTAAAATTTATTATAAAAAGTAAAAATATTTGAAAAACATATATAATCATTGTTTAGTCAGTTCTGGTCATCCCCTCTATTACAACGGCTAGGCGTTGGCTATTATAAAATTATTATATTATTAGTGTGAAACATAAGATTTCAAAGAAACTCGTTGTTGCGTATTGGGTACGGCATCGATCAAAGCATTCCCTTTAAAGTAGTATTAACATTTTATTCACAAATATTAATAAACAGTAGAATTTAATATTATTTATTTACTTGGGATGTTACATTAAACCCATAGTATCTTCTTCTCATCTACTTATTTATGGGGTTACCAAGATTTATATTCTTTTTTCATCTATTTGGTACTAAAATAAATTGAAATAATGTTATTAATAAAACATGACCTTATTTCACTTCTTTTGTTTTGGAATCAATCTTCTCTATATCCATATAATTTAAATTGTTTCAAAAATTGATTTATTTATTATTTATTAATTATTTAAATTCATTTTAAACTATCTTTGAATTTATTTAAAAAATTTAAAATGATTAGTTTTAATGATTTTTGTATGGGTCACTTTTGACTTTTTTTTAACAAAACTGTGAAAATTATGATTCTCTACATTTATTGATTTACCAACATTTCTCATCATTATGATCATTATCCATTGTTATTATTCCATTATAAATTTCTAATGGTGTTCAGAAAAACCTATTATTATTTTCAATGAAAAATTTTAAAATCATACAAAAAGGAAATGTTTTTTCTTCTTATTTTTCATTGAATATTCATAATTATTTTTTTATTGTATTTTTCATTTATGTAAAAATAACTTTAATATTTTTTTTCTTCAAATTGTACATTATAAAATGATACCATCCAATTTCTATCTATGGATATCTTATGATGATTCATTAAATTTTTTTGAAACCATTTATTTCCAAAATATAACTAATATATAAATAAAAAACGAATGTGATTATATTCCTATTAAAGAAATATAAATGATTTTCATTATTTGACGGTCGGTAATGATATTATATATCCCTACATTATATTAGGTAATGTAATATTTAAAATGGTGAATAAGAAAGTTGAATGAACAGAAACCCCTAAATTATTATGTCCATTAACTGGTGAGAATGCCTGAAAGTATACATCATTCTAATGCATTACGTAATTCTTTTTTTCTCATAAGATTATGGGTGAAATATTCATGAGAAAGCCCAATCCATTGAGGGAATTTTTTCATTATGTGAAGATGGTCTTTGTTGTGAGCCTGAAAAAGGAGATTATTTTTTATTCATATGTATATTCCATATTATAAAACATATTTATATGTATATGTTGTGATCAAATAGATAAAGGTTGATTATTATTGTTTCCACACCATTTAGTATTGTGTATTTTTAATGAAAAATAATTATTCCACGACAAGTGATTTATTAACTATTAATAATTTTTTTTGAATATTATATGTTACTATCATGTTATAATAAACAAACACTCATATAATGCTTAGTTACAATCATAATTTTTCATATCTCATACGTAACCATTATAATATTATGTTCTCTCCCTTTCTATGAATCCATTTCCCCATGTTACGTGAAATGGTATTGTGTATGATAAGTATAGAAGGTTTCCACGGATTAATAAAGATATTGGATGTGTTGAATAATATTATTGAATATCTTTACCCATACCAGACAACGCATCATACTAGGATCCAAACATGAAGATTACATGACCTGAAGGGGGGATAATCTATGCTCTGTTCCTCAGTTCCCTAGGACTTTTTATTAAAGGTAATGTTTAGTGTGCACTGTGTATTGATTTGATACTGAGGTATATGTTACCTATTAATACTATACATGTTTTATCTGATGGGTGATATCCACTGATCGTTTACATTTTTTTTGGTTTTGAAATGGGTATATAATTTACTACTTGATAATTACATTAATTTGAAATGTAATTTGAATCCTTTTAAACTGAACAACTTCCAAAACTATAAAAAATAGAAAATACCATGAAATTTATTTAATTTTGAAAAAAAATATCTAGAATTTTTTCCATATATTTGAGAATATTAGGATTGTTTGATTAAGTAATTATATGTAATTATTTAGTGGGATATTTCAATAACTATTTATACAACACCTCTCACACTCTTTTATGGGTGTATAGGCATTGTAGTGTTTTTGTAAGAAAGGGAAGGTGTTGTAGTGAGGCAGTGATTTTATTGTTAGTTTGACATATGTAGAACACAGTGACATGGTGGAATATTATCCACATATCACAAGGAGTAGTAGTTAGTACATATTATATTTCCAAACACTTTAAAAGACCTTAAAATCTTGTGACAATTCAGGTCACGTGCATAGGTTCTTCATGGCACTGTCTAAACTAATATTTTCAGGGATCACTAGCTCCAAAGGGAATGGTATCATAGTTTAAAGATCAAAATTCAATGACATATATACATTTCCTATTAGAGTGAGTAATTTTTATGTAGTGGTGGGGGTTTAGGTAGAACATTATGTGTTCCTATCTATACCTAGAGGTGTAATTTTCATTACATATTCTATAGAAACTACTTTATTTGATACAATTTCCTCAATATTTTTTATATTGTCCAACTTCTTGTATTAGTTGAAACTTCTGATGGAGCTCATTTAATATGGAATATATCCTGTAATGCATCTTGGTAAGAGGAAAGTGTAAGGTTTTCAGTTCCCATCATGTTCAATTTTGATAATTGATGTTCATATCGATTGAGACATTCAAGTTCTCAATATAGTTATTTTTAATGTTATCTTTGGGATAGATTGGATATTCTATCTCTGAGATAAGATTTATTTTTATCATCATTAGGTTTCATTATTTGTTTATGATTTGAGATCTTGAGTGTTTCTTTGAGAATGGGATCTATGGTATAGTCATGAATGAACTTTATCCCAGATCATAGGTATCTGTTATCTATGGTTGTGTTTGTGCCTCATGATGTTTCTTCTCTCGATTATTTTTCCTTGGGTTTTTGGGAAATTCTTAATGTTCTAAAAAGTGACATGTATGGTAAACCTATATAAAGGGAGATAGAGTAATCTATTGATCCATTTATAATTATACAATAAATTTCTAGACCATCTTATCGTATGGAACATGCTTAGATAATGTTGCCAATGGATCAGTTGGATGACCTGATAGGGAAGGTATTTGATTATTCTATTTTTTCACCTTGAGATGCCACTTCTTCTCATTTCTAAAGAGCTTTGTGATTGAATTTTCCTCTACATATATTATTATTAGATGAACTGGTTAAATGTTAAGGAAAATTTTCATTTTCCCCTTGTGTATGACCTGTTTGATTAGTTAAATGGAAGAAAGAGTTTTTCATATATTGATATTCACAAAAAATATCATTATCTCATAGTTAAGGATTATGATATCTTGAAGATTAATTTTTTAAGTGGGTATATTCAATATTAATAAGTTATAATTTTGTTTGGCCTAATTTGGTCTCATATAGTCCTTATGCCATTCATAAACCGAATATTTCATAGGTATCTTGAAACCTTTTTTTGTATTCATGGATGATATCATAGTATATTAATGAATAGATCATGAGAAAGAGTACCATATGAATTATAGGATTCGAATCATGATAATTAATCACCTTTATGAAAAGAAATTGAAATCAATTTTTACATATGAGAGATGATGTTATTAGGGAACATGCTTTCAAAACATGACGTTATAGCTAATCAAAAAAGGGTTAAGGTTACTTTTTCATGTCTCTATCCATGTAATGTCTTTGAGGTATAGATATTTTTGGGACATTCTATATATAATAAATGGTGTGTAAATTTCTTCATGATGATGGAATATATGTCAACTACTATTAATAATAATGTTATTAAAATATCATGGGATTCAATTTGTCGTACCAATTTCATCAAATTGAAATTGATCATGACATTTTCTAATTTAATGATCTTTTTGGAACCCAACAAGGGATATGTGATTTGTTATGATTCCACCAGTGATGATTTGGGAAGCATGCTTATATAATATGATCTTGTAGGGGAATATAGTTATCTTTAGTTTTGGACCCTTAAGAAGAATTACCCAAGTAATTATTTGAATTTTATTGATTCTATACTTGTTATCAGGTATGTGTGGAACTATCTATTCATGGAAATATTCATTGTAAATTATGATCAAAACTAATTAAGATATGTATTCTCTCAAGTGGATGTGAACCTCTACACAATATATGGGTTGAGTTCCTCTATACATATGATGTTGACATCGTCTTCACCATTGGGAGGGAGATTATTATTGTTAATACATTCATTAGGATATTTTTTTTCTAATTATGTCATATAATTGATAAAGTAGTAGAATATTATCAGTATTTGTAACTAATTTTAATCTAGATAGGAATATAAATAACTCACCTATGGATCTGACCAATGTTCTGTTATAATCGTCTCTACTTGAGCATATTATATAGGGTTAGTAGTAGGATGATGATATCCAAGGAATCATAGGATCATTATATAGTGCGGAGACCAGTCCAGAAATTCAATTCCATAATATAGAATTCTTCATTATGAGAATTGGTTATTTATCCTTTTATATTTGAGAAACGCCTTGCTTCATGACTATAATAGTTCCTCAAGGTTATTTATCATATAATTACAAGAATTTATTATGAAACGAGACAAGGTTTCTGGTGGATGGGTACAAAGCGTGAAATTTAGAATTATATGTTTCATTGTTATGCCTTCCATAAAAATATGGAAGAGAACCTAAAGCCTCATATTTTTTATCAATCTCTTTTCATGTCTATATGAAAATGGGATGAGATATCCACAGACTTCATAATTGTATTGCAACGGAATCCCTAAGGAAGTAATGTTATCTATGTAGTGATGTATTAGTTGATGAAATGTTTTAATTTATTTAAAAGAGAGACACCATCGAGGATGAATATTAGGGTATGTTTTATATATAGGAAATTATGTGGCTTAATGGGGTCCTATCTACCATTTTTTTATTACAATGATGCTATTTTTACATCCTTATTTTGTTAGGCTATCCAAGAAAAAATGGGGACATAGATTATGTGTTGTATAGTTTATTATCAAGAGTTGACGGCCAGATGAAGTACACTATTTAGATTCTAGAGATATTCTTTATTCAAGTCCCTTGTATTTCATAGGGTCTTGAGATAGAAATCTAGGGTTGTGTGATATTAATTAAAAAAATGTTACTAATAATATATAATAATGGATCTTTTCAAGGAAACGCTCAATGTCCACATCGGTTCCACTTTTCATGTCAGAGGTAGGAGATATCTCTCACATGTGACCAAGGTTTATTTAGGATATATTGATGGGGATTTAATATATTTTTTTATTCGTGGTTAAAAATCAGATATGGAATAAAAAATATGTGAATGGTTTATTCCATCCTTTGTAGTTTTCTATTTATGATTGATTCTTCTTGAAACATTCTCCTTGGTTGGGTCACACTCTGTTTGTGAGTTTAGGAAAGTGGGGTCCAAGATATATTAGAACACTTTACATCACTAAGTGAATAATATGGGGTTCTTATTTTATGGGTTTATCGGCTCATGTGATGAGTATTCATAATTTTATCAATATATCTCACTTTAATAAGTATCACCATTATCATTATAATGTTCTGAATTTATAGGAAGTGGAGTTGGAGCTAGATATATCCTTTGGAGAGAAGCTAGTTGAGATTATTGAATATTATATTAATTTTTAACATGTAAAGTCTATTATATTTTTAAATTTGTTACTTTGTTAAGGATTAGATACTCATTAGACATGGTAGCATGAATCATTGGTTATGGAGTAGTGGGAGTACATTTTTCAGAGAATCTGTCTGCCACATTACTTTTTGAGGACATAAAGTATTATGGTGGGGAGAATTGTAATATCATATTGATGTAACATCCATTATTTATGTTTAATATTATTTATTTTTGGTTTGGGGGTGTCGGAGGATTCACGATGGCTTCAACTATCTGTTTTGTATTACGGGTTTATAATGGAGTCAACTGGCCATCAGGTGGATTTCGACAGAGCCAAAAATGCTAACGAGGAGCACTGACTATCCTCTGATGTTTTTTGTTGTGAAATATCTCTTTTTGGAACCATTGTATTATAGGTGGAAACCTGTAGCAAGCCGGTGGAATGGAGATAGTCTAGTTAATTAAAGGTTTTTATACTTCTATTCCATCAAAACATCAAATTATCCCTTTAATCCGTATTTTTTAAAAATAATCTAATAATGACTCTTGGAATGGTTTTCCCTTGGTGTTATTGGCTATTTAAAACCTCTCAAAATTTTGTTTTGATATCAAATCAATAATTTTTCTTCATTTTGATATGTTTGATAAAATATCTATCATTCTCACTTCATTCTCTCTTTATCCTTGGAAGTTATAGTGGATACATATTTTATTATTGGATATATAGATCATTTGATGCTTCCCATCATGTTTCTCTTAGATAACTTTTATTATTGGTTCCCCAAGGATGGATATCTTGTTTAATGTGGTGCAGTACATGTTTGAATTGATGTAGGTGTTGATATGTCTTATTTTCTAAACATGTGTTTATGGAAACATGATTATAATATGTGGGAAACAATATTTAGTTTCTCTAATCAATTTCCATAGTATTATCCTTCCTTCCATTATTTGGATCAAATTATGTTTGGAGTGCGACAAAATTGTGAGGTGGGTGGTTCAGTCTCAAGCATATGTTTGGTGAACTGTATATGCTTTGGTTTTTCTATATTTTATTACAAAAGATGACTAGAATGAACTATGATGAGCTTTAATTGTTTCTGTAAATGGTTTTTGATAAAATTTTAATTTTCCCATTATTTTGGAAAATTAAAAGTGTTTCCTAGAAACTTGAAATGGTTTATGGAATGGGTTATCAAAGATTTATTTTGATAGAAAAAAGGGTTTTATAGAAATTTTTTATGAAATTTTATAATCCATTTTATCCGTTTTGATATATGCATCACCTGGATATATTGAGAACTTAAGAGTGGGTTTTTTAGTCCCTATGCATGATTCATTAGGTGTTCACTCCCCATATATTCTTTTATTTGACAGGCCCTATTTCTCTAGGTATTTTTAATCAGTCACCATTAGGGGTTCATCGATGGGATGTTACTCTATTTTAATGGCCCTATTTATCTAGGGTCTTGTTTAGTGTGAACTGCTTCATGATTTGATAGTGAGGTATAATTGACCTAGTAATTTATTCATACTTGATGCATGTTTTCTACAATAATTATTGTTTAATATCATGTTTTTTTTTTGTAAAAATGTGTTTATAATGGAACTTTATTAATACATTTATAAGTCATTGTTGAAATTTTAATTTTTTTAAATAATCCTTGGGTATAATTATTTTTATGCATGTATTTTTATTAAATATTTAAACCCCTAATTATTTTTTTTATTTTTCATTGTATTTCGGTCTAGTTAAATATTTATTTAAATCCTTGGATATAATAATTTGAAATTTCATTTCAAATTTTCTTTCTATTTATTAATTTATTATTGCTTTTTTATAATTTTAATCTTTTAAGGTTCATCTTTCTACAAATTTTAATTCTGTATTTTTTTATTTTAATACCATATTTTATATAATTAATGATTATCTCATTTTGAAATTTTCCTTTTATTATGTTAACTTATTTTTAGAATTATCATTTATTTTTTATCAAATTTAGAATTATCACTTATTTTATTTGATCTATCATAGTGCATGTATTTAAATTTATTAAGAGATTTTCACCAATGTAAGATATTTGTTTCACAAAAAAATATACTTATTTCATGAAAGAATCAGATGGTAGAGATAAGATATTTTCTTGATTTTATGTAAGATAACTTACCTATAACATAATTAAAATTTATAATCACTATTGTGCGGTGTAACATAAAGGTTTAGAGTAGTTAGTTGTTTTTTATTTCTATTTTCAGAAGTTAAATTTGGCTGCTTAATATATTTATCATCCATATTTAGTAAAGTTATTCACTTCTAATTAATATAATATCTTACTCACTTCAATTATCATAAGATTATTCATTTTTCTCATTTAATATAATTTTTTTTATGATTTTTTTTCCAAAAGGTCTAAATCCATGAAGGATACTGAATGTGAAATTATGATGGTAAAATTCAATCACTACTTATCTAATAATCATTTTCATGGGGAATTAACCTATGTAACCACCATTCACTGCAATGTAAGACCAAAGGATCTATGTAAATAACTATTTTTCAGCACAATATGATTGAATGGAACCCAGTCACATGAGAATGATAATGGACCTCATATCAATCCATGCCTATGTAACCTGATAAAGGGGGTTGTCCTGATGTGGTTGAATTTTTCTCAAATAAATAACATTGGTGAACCATATCCACTGATAATACATGAGATCAGGGAAAACTGATTGATGTACTTTCACCAAACATGATGATGAAGACCATATTGAATCTAACTTTTGGAAATCCATACAAATTATGATCATGAGGCTCCAAATAAGGATATCCTAATCCAGATATGGCATGTCAAACATAAGGAGATCGAACCACAAGCATGATGTTGTAGGAACATTAGTTGAAGAGGGTTTTGGATGATGTCAAAGATAATACAAATTCCATGCTCTTTTTGTGAATGAACACTGAAGATGATGATATAACAATGAGCTTCAAATTTTCAATGTTGAAAATGATTATAGAGTCTTATCTGATGATGAATCAATCCTTGTTGTTGTACAATCTTGAACTAAGGGTGATATAAGAGTGATTTTAAACATGATATTCAATGTATTCAGTGATACTATAATACCTTGATGTGTATTTTTTGTTATTGGTAAATCTCATTTGATGATGATCAGAGTAGGAGGAATATTGATCGATGAGTGTGTTAAATCAGGGATCCAATCTATTTGAGCACTAAAGGAAGAAAAATTGATGGAATTGGTAAAATGATCTCAGGATGCTCCATGTTTCAAATAATTTTTGATAGAATATGTATATTGTTACTATATAAGAGTATTCATGGGGGGTATTTTGGACACCAATGTCGTGCTCCACCTATGTTAAATTACATATCAAGGTGTCGGTGAATATGGTTCACTATTTTGACATGATGATTTTATGGTTGAAGGATGGGGCCCTAATATACTACAATGTTATGATTATGATGATTAATTTGAGTGCATGTCACCATTTTGACATAATGATTGACTGAGTCAAAATTAGTGGATGTGGAACTTGTGATTTTGTTATAGTTTCATTGAGTGCATATAATTGTTTTTACATGGATTTTCTACCGAGACCATGAAAAGTGTGTAAGTGATAAAAACTTATGTGGATAATCATGATCAATAATATAAATTTCTCATCAAGGAACCCAATTATTGTTTATATATTTCAATAATACTATATTCATGCTAATATGGAATCATGTTTATGATTGCACTGTGATTAACTGTTTCATTTTCACCTACACACCATTGTGCTAAACTTGTTTTTTATTGAAAATTTTAAAAAGAATAAAAATTTCAATTCATATATGATAAAATTATTTTGTATTTATTAATATTAAAAAGGTAATTGATACTTGTTTTGATAATCTCATTGATGGTGGATGTGATTTGGAGGGCCCATGATGATGCCCAAGAAAAATGGGCCATACTGCGCAGGATCAATGCACACAGTGGAATCAACAACATATTTCTACAAAAAAAATCATCCAAATGGGATTAATTTTTTGGGGCCGGTATAAAATTTAATGGGATACATTTCATAAGAATTAACCAAAGCCTCATTCATCCTCTACAATTACCATCTGAACTGATCTATCCAAAGAAAAAATTCTGAACAAAGTCAAATGTGGTGTTCTGTATTTTATCAATATCTCAAGTTGTAGTTTTCTAAATGGTGACAAACCTTTGGTGGAAATATTAATGTGGTTGGTATATAAATTTAAAGTTTTTTTCAAAGTGGGGTATCATTGTCTAGTGGCCAAAAACAATGGAACAAGTGGTTTCTTGAAATCAGGGTGCCCAAAACCACCTCCCATTTTGGCTATAAAAGGGCACCTTGGGTTGCCCAATTTGAAGATTGGTGAAGGGGTGAAGTGCTTCCAATTTGGGGTTCTATTGGATTCCTCTCCTCATCTTTGAAATTCTGGAGTCCCATATCCTCATAGGGGGATCGATAATGAAGAAAGAGTTCTGCCCAAGCTTCGTCATGCACCCGATGTCGAGCTAAACGGTAGGAGTTCATTGTGAGGGAGCTACACACATGTCATGGTTGTTATAACACATAAATTAGCTACATTGTGGAGTAATTTTTATTTTAAAACATTTATTTCCATGTATCATACATAATTTCATATTTTAATTCTTGTATTAATGCATTCAAATGATATGCTCTTAATTTCTAATCGATCGACATGAGGGTTTGAGTGTGTGACTTTTGTTGTTCCGATTAGGTAACACAAGAATCATTTTCTTACAAAATTTATTAATATTTCCATTTTCTATGGAATCTACTATTCCATTAATATGTTCTGGTCCTTGAAAATATGATTATAATGTTATGGTTTTATTTTTCAAGTAATGAAATAATGGCTTATGAATTAATCTGGATTCCAATTAATTTCAACCAAAGAATTACTCCAAACATAAATTAATCTCCTAAAATTATGAACATGAAATTGTGTTGTGAACTCAAAATTGACCCTTTTATCTCATATTTTTCAAAATCCATTTGGTTTCTCAAATTTAATACTTTCAATTATATAATTTCATCATAAAACTTTTTTCAAAACCACTACTATTTTAGTACTACTTAGTAAAAACACGCACTCTAAACCCACCAACGCTTCTTGAGAGATGATCTAGGGTCTTCCCTATACTATAAACCAAAATTAAAAATATAATCAATTTGACATGTCATGACAACGTTGTCAAATTTGGTTATCGTTTCCAGGGATCACTTTGGTTTTAGTGTGTGTTTTTGATAATTTTTTTGGTATATTTTTTGAATGTTTGTTTGTTTTATCTTATATGTTTACATTTATTTTGGTGTTATAATTTATTTCTTATGTCATTTTTAGTAGGAAATGTTCTAATCCAAGAGACTTACAACCATTTGAACCTGAACTGGAGAGGATCCCACATCAGCGACCCCAAGATATACAAGAGGAACCTTTAAAGGAGGATTCACAAAACATCAAAACTCATCTTGATCCTTATTATTTTTATTCAGGAACCCACATTAAAACTGAAATTAATGTGAATAACATGGATGAAAACAATAAAAACCTAAATGTACTAAGCTCCCCTTATGTTGATATCTAACCCCCATATATTCAAATTCAAGGCGAGGCACCCAAATTTGAACTAAAATATGGTTTAATAAATTTATTACCATGGTTACATGGTATTCTGGGAGAAAATCCGCACAAGAATATATAATTATATCCAACTGTGTGATCTACATTAAAACCTGAAAATTTTGATGAAAAAATGTAATGTTTAGGTCATTCCTTTTTTCATTAGAAGACACAATAAAAATTCTTGTTTTATTATTTCAATTCCCCAATAAGAGGATGGGAGGAAATGACATGCCCTTATCTTGAAAAATATTTCCATCCTCTCACACTAAAACTATAAGAAAATAAATATGTGGTATAGTAAAATCAAAAGGGAAACACTACAATAATATTGGGAACACTTTAAAGAACTTTTTTCAAGTTCTCACTCCACAAAATAAGCAAACAACTTTTAATTCAGTATTTTTATGAAGGTTTAATCATTATTGATTGAAATATGATTAATGATACTACGGGTGGTGAACTAGTAGATAAGACAACAATTTCAAGAAGAACCTTGATAGGGGACATGGAACAGAACATTAAAAAATTTGGTACAATGTCTAGTGTACCCATTAATGGTGTCCATGGGGTGCAAATTACTGAATATGAGAAGAAGTTGGAAACAATGTTTGAAGAGGTAAGTACTCTTCTAAGACAACTGCCCCCTTCCTAAGGGAAATCCATATACCCCCTCCCATCCATTGTGGCATAAGTTCTTTTTAAACCCACTACATTGAGAAATTCCCCAAATTAAGAGAAACTTTTGAGAGTTGTGAGGCAATCATTCCAGGCACCCCTATTAACAAAACATTACGAAGGAATCATACTATTTGTAAAATACGAGGTGGAAAGACAACCAAGACTATAGGAAATGGGGTATTCAAACCAACATCAAAAACCAAGGACCCAATAGGGAAAGAGTAGTCATCCACCACCACCGCCCAGAAATCCTCAACCACACCAAAGTCCATTCAAAAAACCCCTTCAAAATCTGAGCCTATTTTACAAGATATGATGAAAAAAATGGCTGCAAACAATCTCTAATTCCATCAAACCACCCAAGTATCCATACAAGACATCAAAACCCAATTAGGACAACTATCTAACTCAATTGGGGAAATTCAAAGTCACGGTCCGGGTAAACTACCTTCTCAACTAGTATTAAACCCTAGGTATAAGTGTAATTATAGTTCCATCACTTTTAAGAGTGAAAAAAACATAAAATCCAAAAGAATCCTCCATTAGGGACATACCCTCTTAAGGAACCCTCCATCCCAACCATTGAAAATGTTACAAATGTTGAAAAACCAAGTCTTGAGATAATTCCTTCCAAAGTAATGAGTGTGTATGTCGATGAGTCTCCTAGCCAACCCATTCCTCATAAATTTCCCCAAAGGTCCACCTAACCTATGAAACAAAAGGAAAATAAAATAAATAAGTAAATATTAGAATCATTCAAAAAAATTTAGGTAAACATTCCCTTGACTGATGCTGTGAAACAAATTCCCAAATATGTAATGTTTCTAGAGGAGATGTGTACAAACTGAAGGACACTTCATGGTGATGAAAAGCTTATCATGGGGAGGAATGTAGAAGTATTGATAGATCCATCACTTCCCACCAAGTGAAATGATCCTGGGATATGCTCAATTCCATGCACCATAGGGGAGTATTCATTTTCCAATGCCATAATTGATTTAAGTAATTCTATATATGTGATTAATCACTCCATTTACAATACATTATAGGTGGAGGAATTACAGACCATTGGAATTTTTTGTTCAAATGGACAACCTGAGTATCACACACCCTTATGGTGTGTTATAGTATGTTCTTGTGAGGGTGAAGATTTTAATTTCTCCTGCTGATTTTTATGTGCTAAAAATTGTAGATGATAGGATGAGTGGATGTGCTCCAATTATATTGGGGATGACCTTCTTGAAAATATCCAAAACCATATTTAATGTCTATAATAGTACATTATATATGGAATATGGTGGTGACATAGTCCATTTAAAAATCATTGATGCCATAAAGCACCCCTCAGAAGAACATTTCTCTCTCTGTTAATTCAATAGATGTACTCCCTTCCCCTGAAAACACTTCTTATTATTCCCAAGACACACTTTTTGAGCTCTCATCCATGACTGAAATTATTGGTAATGAATAAGGAATAGATTATTGTAGTGATCTAGAAAACACTCATGCATGTTTATTTATTTCTAATTTCTTGAACATTACAGATCCAATGACCATAGATTATAATACTAAGCTTGTAAAATCACATTCCTCTATTAAGGAAGATACCATTGAGGATTTAGATGAGATTAGTGACCTCTCACATTCAAACACACTCCCATCAATCCAAAATCCACCTAAATTGGAACTGAAACAACTACATCAAGATTTAAAATATTCATATCTTGAGAATATAATTAAGTTTCCCATAATCATTGCTAGTTCACTCCCTCGTGAGCATGAATGGGTGCTTCTTGAACATTTGAGGGAGTGTAAATAAGCATTGGGATGAACACTTTCTGAAATTCCTGGTATTATCCCATCAATTTTCCAACATAATATGTTATTAAATAATTAGGATAAACTAGTGAGGCAATCACAATGTCAATTGAAACCAAACCTCATAGAAGTTGGGAAAAGGAGGTAAAAAAATTATTGGATGCTGGAATCATTTACCCCACATATGATAGCCAATGTGTAAGTCTTATTCAATTAGTTCCTAAAAAACTAGACATACAGTAATAAAAAATGAAAAGAATGAATTGTTTCCAACTCGTGTGCATAATAGTTGGCATGTCTAAATAGACCATCACCAACTAAACCAACACTCTAGGAAGGACCATTTTCCATTTCCATTCATTGACCAAATGCTTGAGTGGCTTGTAGGGAAGTTCCATTTTTGTTTTCATAATGGGTATTTTGGATATTTTAAAATCCATATTTCCCTGGAGGATCAGGAAAAGTTGAGCTTCACTTTCCCCTTTGGAGCATTTTCATATAGGAGGATGACATTTGTTATGTGGAATGCTCTGAGTACATTACAGTGATGCATGGTATTTTTTCGGATTACCTGGAGAATTTCATGGAAGTATTCGTGGATGATATCACTGTTTATATATCCTCTTTTGATGAATGATTGAGTAGCATCTCATTAGTCTTACATCACTGAATTGAAAAGAATATCATATTAAATTATGAGAAAATCCAATGTCATGGTGTGACACAGTATAGTTTTGGGACATATCATTTATCTGGATGGAATTAATGTAGATAAATCAAAAGTGGATGTCATTTATTCCCTACCATTCCCTAAAAATGTATGGGATGTATTGTCTTTCCAATATCATGTTGTATTTTACAATAATTTCATTCATGACTTTATTAAAACGTCACTCCCCTTCTCCATATTACTCCAAAATTAAAATGAATTTGATTTTTATAATGAATGTGGGGAAGCTTTTAATAAGTTAAAATGGAGTCTTAGTAGGATTCCCCTGTCTTCAGACATTGACTCATCTCCTTTTATTACCATAAATTTCATGTTTTTTTATGAGAAACTGTACCGAGTGAAAGATGTTAATCCTTAGAATGCTAAAATTGTAAATTATTTGATAGAATATTGCATTACTACTGATTTCAACAAAAAAACCAGTCCCACCATCTAAAACACCGGCCTTATACGTACATTTGGGATGAACTCTACCTTTGGAACACCTGTAGTGATCATGTCCTCAAGCATTGGCATCCAGATAGAGATTGTTAGTCCATCCTTAGGTTCTGCCACAATCTAGCATGTGGGGGCCAATTCGGTCCCCAACGAACTTGTTGCAAGGTCCTCAATTCTAGTCTCTTTTGGCCTATATTGTTTTGGGATTCCAATGACTTAAATAAATCATTTCATCACTGTCAATGAATGGGGAATGTACCTAAAAAATGGGATGTCAGAAAAACTGTTACTCTTTCATGACATTTTCAGTGTTTGGGGCATTGTCATTATGGGACCATTCCCCAAATCAATTGGTAGCATATAGATTCTATTGGTAGTGTATATTGTTTCAAAATGGCTAGAGGCACAAGCTACATAGACTATTGATATTAAGGCATCTTTAGAATTTTTGAGAACCCAAAACTTCTATATGTTTGGCTTACCTAGGTGAATCATCACTGACCAGGGATTTCATTTCTACAACCGAACAATGAAATCACTTTTGCATCAGTATGGGCTCAATCATAGAGTTTTTACTGCATATCACTATGAGACCAATGATCAATATAAGGTGTCAGATAGAGAGGTAAAGTAGATTCTTGAAAAAATCGTGAAACCTAATATAAAATATTGGAGTCTTAGAATCGACGATTCCTTATGGGCTTATTATACTGCTTTCAAAACACCCATTGGAATTTCACCCTACCATCTTGTGTTTGAAAAGAGTTGTCACCTACCTATTGAGATTGAGAACTAGGCCTACTGGGAAATCAAATAATGTAATAATAATATTTATGGTGCTGGTGTTGAAAGGATGATGCAGATTCAGGAGCTAGAGGAAATGATAATAGATTCATGTGAAAAATCAATGATTTATAAGGATCGAACCAAGGATTCCCACGACCTTCTTATCCTTCATCACCAGTTCCACATTAGAAAAAAGGTCATACTTTACAATGCAAGGATGAAGTTGCATCTAGGAAGGCTTCATTCCCACTAGTTTGTCCCATATAATGTTACTAATGTGTCTTTATTTGGTGTTGTTCAGTTTGAAAATAAAGAAACCAAGAAATCCTTCATGGTCAAAGGGATGTAGCCGAAGCACTTACACAATGTCCTTCCAGTGGTCCTGATAGTGGAACAACATGTTCAAGAAGAAATCTATGAATGAAACTCACTACGTTTTATCCTTCCTTACCACATTCTCCATTATTATAGTGAGGGCACTGTACACATTAGTTGTGGGGGGATGGGTATATTTTTAGGTTAGTTATGAAGAATTTTCATCATCTTTATTCTTTTTCTCTTTTGTTCTTATTGAATTGTATTATTACTTTCCCCTTCACTTCCCCTCACCATTATTTGAAGAATATTAATTTTTTTATCACCACTTTATCATGGAAAATGATACCCATTTAATCATAAAAGTTATTGAAAATGCATGTGGAATATTTATATTTCATGTTGTTTTAACATTAAAAAAATTCTGATGAAATGTTCATTTTAGCAAGAATTCAATACTGTGGTGTGACATTATTTTAAAATTTGGTTAGTCTCCTATGATATAAATGGTTGTATCATTTTGAATATTTTGAGAAGAATGGTACCCTTTTGTGAACAATTTATGGGAAAATTGTGTCACTTAATAACTCCACACATTTTTCACCCAACAATGAAGTGTGAAATTTTTTTCTTAATGAAATGTAAATATTAGTAAGGTTTATTTTTCTCTACTTTCCAAAGTCCTTTTTTCAGATGCTGGTTCCTTATCTGATCTATTTCATTACTGTACCAGACTGACCTATGCATGTGTACCTATTATCTGACTATTGTATGCCCTTAAAAAAGGGTTGTATATTGGGTAGGTGAAAAACTACCCTTCGTTGACATTGGATTTTGTTATAACTATTATAATTAATGTCTTGATGAGATTAAACAAGGTTTAAGAGAAGAGTGTGGGATTTAATCCATGTGAAACATTTTAATAAAAAATAATAAATGATTGGAGTGATGAAATGTACATCATATGTGGACATCTAGGTCAAGATATTATGGTTTAAATTTTGGAAATGTGTAAATTAGTTTGTTTTGAAATTTTATTTCAAAGGATGTGGGCCAAGATCCATGGAAAAGATCATGAAAGCAGAAAATTATTGAAATAACTTATATTTACTCGATAAAAAGAAATATAAATAGCATAAAATATTTTTCACACACACACGTAGAGAATTAGTGACCTAATTAACCTTTAAATTATTATCTTTGATTGGAGTCATGCATCTCTTGAAATATCATTTGGAAACAATTTTTGAGACTTCTTTTTCAGTGATCATTGGGAATAACTCCTCAGTGTGTGTTTTTTTCATTGATCACATTTATATTAGGAATTAAATTTTCATCAAATGTTAAATATTTATGAATATAGAAATATCTACATTAATTATTTATGAAAGTATAACTTTTCCCAGGAGTTCAAATGTTTAGGTGTGGGGCTGTGATTTCACTATGATTCACTGTTTCATTTTCACCCAAACACCAATGTACTAAACTAGTTTTATATTATAGAAATAATAATACATTCAACTTCATGTTTTAATAAATGATGTTTATTTATAAATATTAAAAATATTAATGATACTTTTTTTGATAATCTCAAGGATGCTGGATGTGATTTTGAGGACCCATGATGATGCCCAAGAAAAATGGGCCAAACTGCGCATGATCCACGCACACTAGTGGACTCAACCACATATTTCTACTAAACTGTGCATCCAAATGGGATGAAATTTTGTTTTTCGGTCCAAAATATAATTGGATACATTTAATATGATATAACTGAAGCCTTATTAAGAATCTATGATGCCCAGACAAACTAATATGTCCAAAAAATCAAATCTGCACAAAGTTAAATACAAAGTTCTATATTTTATTAAAATATTGAGTTTTATTTGACCAAATGGTTCCAAAAATTCTGTGGAGATAGTAGGGAGGTGGGTCTACAACTATTTTTCTTTCTTCAAAGCAATATAAGACTGTCTGGTTCCTAAAAACAACAGAACAAGTGGTTTTTCAAAATCATGGTGCCCAAAACCAACTCCCATTTTGGCTATAAAAGAGATCCTTGGGCTCCCCATATTTAAGTTCATCCAAGGAGTGAAGTGATGAAAATTTGGATATCAATAGGAGTCTTATACTCATATTTGAAGTTATGGAGGCCCCTATCCTCATAGGTGGATCGAGAATGAAGATGGAGTTCTGCCTGAGCTTTCTCCTCCACCCGATGTCGAGCTAAACGGTTGGCGTTCATTGTGATGGAGTTAAAAAATGTCACAGGAGTTCCAAAGCTTATATTATATATGGTATTTTATTAATTTGGGTGTTAAAATATTTATTTCCATTTTTCTTACATAATTTCATATTTCAATTCTTGTTTGGATACGTGGGAATGAGATGCTCTTAATTTTAATCCGATCGGTATGAGGTTTTGAGTGTGGGACTTGTGTTGTTTCGATTGGGTAATATAATAATCCTTTTCTTACCAAAATTCATGTGATTTAAATCTAATTCGGAATCTCTTATTACATGCATATGTTCTTAACCTTGATAATACAATTTTTATTCTAAGGTTTTATTCTTCAAGCAATGAAATAAATGCTTAGGAACTAATTGGGATTCCAATTAATTTCAGCCAAAGAATTACTCCAACACTAAATTAATATCCAAGAATGATGAACTTTAAATTGTGTAGTTATCTCACTATGAACCCTTTTATCTCATATTTTTTAAAATGCATTTGGTTTCTCAAATTTTAAACTCTCAATTAAGTAATTTTTTCCAAAAACTATTTTCAAAGCCACCCCTATTTTCGCACTTATTAGTAAAAAACACACTCTAAACCCACCAAAGCTCCTTGAGAGACAACCTATGGTCTTCCATAGAATATTAATCAACTTTATAAATATAATAAATTTTAAATTTCATGACAACGTGGTCAGTGAATGAATTATGTGTCTTAAGGAAACTTTATCATCACCTTGGAGTCACAAGAAGAAAAGATAAAAAGCCTTGGATCTTTTGCATCCTAAAAAATGTTTAGTGACATATTCAAAATGACACACTAAAAGAAAAGAAAAATGGAATAATATTAATATGGGAAAAAATAGATTAAATATGTTGTGTATGGATGTTATTTTGATGAATAAATATATAAATAAATCCTACGCGGCGAGAACACACAGAGATATCCGATATAGAGAGCGAAATCAATAGGTCTTATAGGGATCTCAAGGAGGATGTGTTGATGATCATATTAATGAAGATAAACATCATATCTTTCTCTTTTACATTGATCATGTTCAGATATATAATATTTCTCATATCTAGTGGATTTTATTGGTGGAATCATACTATATTTTTATCTATTTTATTTCATAGTTATAATTCTCTATCGATTTCTAAATTATAAAATTCAATTACTAATTGGTGTTTTGTTATTCAATAACATTGATATTTATTTTTCATACATTCTATGAATAGAACATTTCTAATGGGAGTGTGAAAATCATTGATTGCATTTTTTTAATTCAAGTCGAATATGAGTTTGCAGTTAATTCTCACTGTTTATGTTTATAAATACTTGATCAAGGATTGTGAGTATAGAGGGTGTTGAAGATAACATTTAAATGGAGGTTCATATTTCATATGATCTTATTTACATTAAAAAATTAATTTAATTTATTTAACCCCTTTATAGCCCCCCTAAAATGAAATCTACTTAATTGTTTTGGGTTTTATGTGTTGGTTTAAAACATATGACATATTTTTACCAAAACAACCCATATAAATGTATTACCAATGGGTTTATCTAATGAGACTCCCATTTCGTGGTGAATTTCTCATCATTTAAATGAATTTTTCTATTTATAATATTTTTAAGGGAAAATTATATTATTGCAATGAAACTATATTTATTTTTTAGTTTAGTGAAACTTGAAATGTAAATAATAAAACCAAAGTGAAACACAAATAAAGGGTGAACTAAATTGAAATTCGAATGGATCAGTCTTCCATCGTTATTTGGAAGGAGAATCTCAATTATAACACTCTTAGAACATGATTTTAGATTTAAATATATGTATTGATAGAGTTATAATTGTAAAGTTATGTTAATATTATGAAGGATGAATAATCCATAATAATTACTTGTTATCCCATTGTTTCTTCATTTTGTTGTTTTTTCTATTATATGTTTACTTCTTCTTCATTTTCCGTAGTATATAAAATTTGTATAGATTCATTTTAACCATAGTAATTCAAAATAAAATTATTTTAATCATAAAACATAATATAAATCATAAAAAGGAACTCCTAATGGGAATTAGAGTTATAAAAAATCATGGGTGCTACTTTAATTCAATAGTATATTTTAAAAAAAAGAAGTATGTTTAAAAATAACACATAAAACCACAATTCTTCAATTGTAGACACTTTCTAGGGAGGATTCCAATGATTTTCAAAATAAATTATAAAAAAATTACTAAAATTAAAATTAATCAATAAGAACATATGGAATCATACACACCCGTGGAAGTTATTGTTATATATGTTACTTAAAAACTGGGGGGGGGGTTAATGAATTTAAATTATTAAAAATTTAATGTGTTTTTAGAAGATGTTAAAAAATATTTAAATCGATATGTCGTAGAAGCCTTATTAGAATTACTATAATATAATTGATATTGTTTATTCAATTTCAATGTAGGTGATTTATCTTCCCATATTTATAATAAGAGATCTAACAGATTGGGGTTTAACATCATCATGATTTAGGACATGGTGTGGTCAAATATCCCTAGGACTTGGAAGAGGAACATGGGCTACCAGATCATTTTATTCTTGGTTATTTTGACATTTCTAACCCATAATGTTCATATATTTTTTATTCTGAGAAAATTAATCAACCCTATTATTATTTGTTTTGTTTTATAGAGGATTTTCTATGAATATGTATAGGGTCTAGTGAAAACCTCTCCTCCGAGATAACAGGAAAATGAGGGCCCATAGATTATTCTTTCAGCCCCAAATAATTTTTTTCACAATATAAGGGTGATGGATGCACCATATTATTTCTTATGGGAGCTCGGCACTCTAGTGAAGATAGCGAGTTATGGGATATAAATATGAGGTAGCACTAACCAAACATAGCCCATCTAATGATGGATTTACTATAAATAATATTTTTTTCAAATATGGATAGAATAAAATCCATCAACTCTTGGGGGGGGGGGGGGGGTTTACGCAAGATTTATCTTCCATTTACTTCATCTTCAATTTACAATTAGTTATATGTTTTTAATTTCAATACAATTTTAAGAACGAAATTTCTTTATTAAATGAAATTATGTGTATTGGTGCTCTTTAACAAGTTAAATGGTTCTGTAGATATAATAAATGTCTTAATAATAGCTGCCCAAAGAATTCCACAAGATGGTGGGTCTATTTTTCACTAGGAGGAATCTTCTAGAGCTGTCACTCCACATTCTCTAGAATAATCATTAAAATTCATAATGATCAAGGGATTCTACAAGATAAATAATGTTGATTCATACCCATATTATTTTCTTAAAACATGGTTCCATTTACCTTGAATTGATTTTTTATAAACACAAATGTTTAACATTGTCTTCTTTTAAGATCATTGGAGCTGATAAGAGGGGAATTATTATATTGATGAATAGTTTCATTTGAGTGGATTTAAACAAGATTATAGATCCTTATTTAGGGATGTTTTCATTTAATCTTACTCCAATTTTCAAAATTTTAAAATCTACATTATATCACTTCTTCTTTGGATATTAATTGGCTGTAAAAAAGTTGAAATGGCTTATTTTTTATGTTGAAATTAGTGTTGTTTAATGTTTTTTAGTGTCATTTAAATTGGTTGTTTTGGACATTGTGTTAGTTTCATGTCAATATAGATATTTTTTGATGAGTTTTTAATCCATTTAAACTCTTCCTTAAATAAGAACGAGTATACAATTCTTATTTTTTACTAATGGTTGATGTGGTGACCATTATAAAAAACCACATGTTATGAGTTTTTGATTTTAGGTTTTTTATGAAAAAATACATTAAACATTATTGTGACCCATTATACATGATATCAATATAATAAATTGTTAAATGTTGTTTAACTTTAAAATGAATATACATGTTTCTCCACCTAGGATTCAACATTGGGGACAATGTTCAATTTTAGTGTTGTGTATATGGTCTTTGGATGCACTAAATTGTAAAAAAATGAATTCACATAAAACCCCATAAAAGTTTCAAAAAACAATGAAATTTTAAGCATATATGAGAAAAATTTTAATGGGTGAAAATATTTCATAAAATTATATGATTTGATATAACATCTATGAGATTATAATTAATTACCTTATATATTTAATTCGTTAAATAATTCTTCTTACCCAATAGAAAAAATTAATTCTATTAAACATTTTTTTAAATAATAGAAATTATTACTGTCATTGAACTTTTTAAATTGGATTTAACTATTAATATATATGTCCAAATAGATTAAGGAATAAAAATAATTATCTAGGTTGAGCTACATATTTTTCATCTCTTAATTATGTCTTCATTAACTCTTGGAAATTTTACATATTCTGTTAATAAATTTTCACTCCACACCTTTCAAAATTGTGTCTCTATATTTTAATTTTTTTTAAATAATGTTAGTCTATTCTCCTAGATGTAATGGGATTTTTGGACCTAAAATTGGATGAAAATTGATCATTGTTAAATTATCTTTAAAATATTCAATATCAAAAAAATTTTGTAAAATGGTAACAAATTTTTCACTAAGGGATTTTATTCTGAGAGGATATTCACATTTTCCTACTTTATAGAATTCATGATGAAATTTTTTTTGGAAAATAATTTTGGATATAATTTCAGTTTCTAAGATTTAATATTAATTTAATCAATTAAGTTTGTGATTGCCTGAGGAAAAAAATAGTATATGTATAGGGTAATTTTATGCAGTCTTATTTCACGCATGTTTTCCACATGAATTATTCTTATTTATGATTTTTATATGTTAAAAATTTTAATATGATGTATAATTATTAATAAAGTAATTTTTTTTTGAAATTTTAATTTTGTTAAATAATATATAGAAATTAAAATTATTATGCTTGTTTATGGCCTAAATGCTTTAATACATTAATTATTTTCTTTTCATTATTCTTTATTTATTTAATTAATTATTTTATAAATTGAATATTTAATTTTTATGTTTCATATCAATTTTTAATATTAATTTGTTTGATTTTTTGTTGGTCCTTTATCATTTTATTATTTCTATGTTCATGTTTCTTCTACTTTTTATTTAGTTTTTTTAATTAAATTTTGAATTCATTATAATCAATTTTTATTTTTATTTTTTAAATTTTAATATTTACTATATTAACATATTTATTATTCATTATTTGTTTAATTTAGTTTCCAATTCATTGGTTGTTTTATTTTATCTATTGTGATGAAATAAGTCAACATACATGTTTGTTTTTCCCAAAAATAAGATATTTTCTTAACCAGTGTAAGATAATTATTTCATGAAAATATTTCATGGAAAGGCATAATATATATTTTTTAGATCCATATCATGTCAGAAAACAGTATATTTCTCAATTTTTAGTATAAGATAAATTTTTAAAGGATTTATTTTTTTTTTTTTGATAGACTTTTGTGCATGATAAATTTCATTTATTAAGATATATTTTATTAATCCATAGAAAAATATTTATCATCCATGTAAGATAGTATCTTATTTATTACATTCTTTGTAATATAATTCATAATTCTCATGTAAGATAATTTCTTTTATGCGGTTTCAAAAAAAATCCAAAATTGATGAAGGACAACTCAATATGAATGATAGTGGTGAACTACGAAAGAGAAAAACTTATATAAAAATCTTTCTCATGCAGGAATTTACTATGTAAACCTCATGTTCTCCCATGATTGAATATAAAATCTTGGTAAATACCAATTTCTAAAATTTTTTATGAATGAATGGAGCCTGAGCTCATGAGATAGAGATAAAAACTCTTCTCATGAAATGATTCTCTAACCTAATAAGGGGGATATCATGAAGTGGTTTTATTTTTCTCGATTTTAGAAATTCAATTGACTATATCTATTGAGAACATGTGAGGTTGTGGTGAATCAACTAAAGAATATTCTTTGAGCATAATTAAAGATACTAGATCAAGTATTATTTTTAAATATCTAAACTAATGAAGATATTCATTCTTGGGAGACAGATTACTGATGTAGGATCTAGTATGTGAATCACAAGTAGGTCAAACATCAAACTAGGTGAGTTAGAATATTAATTCAATGAGTATTTAGGTTTATTTAAAAGACGACCCAGAGTCAAATATCTACTCTGAATCATGATGAAGATGAATATCTTTCATCGAGATCTGTATTAGCAATGTTAACAAAGTGGATAAACCTTTATCTGATCGTGAATTAATCCATGTTGTTATACAACCTTAAAAAGAGTCAATTGGAAGAACGATTTTAAACCATATCTTCAATTTATATGATTATGAGATAATCCCTAAATATATATCATTAGATACTGATTAATCTCACTTGAAGCTGATCTAAGTATGAGGTTTATCGATCCATGATTGTCTAAATCAGTTTTGTTGATCCATTTAAGCACGGATGGAAGTCGAGTGGTTAGAAGTTAGATAATGATCATGGGATACACAGTGTTTCTGATAATATTTGATATAATGTGTCACTTGGCACTATCTAAGCCTATAATAGTTGGGGTTTTTCTGTTCAATATCACTATCCACTTATTATTAATAAAATACCAATGTTTCAATAATTTTGGTTCACTATTTTCATTTTCAGGATCAATGGTTGAAGGTGGGGACTGCTTTGTGCACTAGTACTAGGATTTCAAGGATAATGTTGAGTGAATGTCACCTATTTGAGGCAATTATTGACTAATTATGAATTAATATCTTCATATCTCATGATGTGGTAAAAGTTTCTTTATGTGTATAGAATTCTATTTACTTTTATTTTCTTTTGAGTTAATAAAAAGTGTGTTAGTAGAAGGAAAAGATGAGGATCAATAAGAGATTAAAGAACAAGTTATTAAAAAAATTAAATTATTCTAAATGATATACAATTAATGTTTTGATCATGGAATTCTACTAGGTTAACTATGATATTTTAGTACGTCCATGAATTAATTATTTTCTTGGGAAACTTATCTTCACCTAGAATTCACAAGAAGAAGAGATGAAGAGGATGATATCTAAATCAACTTTGAAAAATGTTCTATGATATTTTAGAGATTATAAAAAAATAAAAAAAAAATAGTGATATTAATAGGGTGATAAGATGGAGAAAATTGTTTCTAAATATGGATAAACATTTAAAGGATATGACATATAGATAAATTTTATGGGGAAAATTGATGTAAAGAACATATAGATACATAAACATTTGATATCACATATAGTAGAAGTAGAAGATCTTCTATAAATATAAAATTAAATATACAACTGATCATTCTAATGTAAAAGGCGATATAATTTTTTTAAGAACCTCAATTATGTTTGCATAAATTTATAGTGGACAAAACTTATGTATTTGAATGGTGAATCTCATTAAGTTATCATATATTATATTTTATAAATGTTATTCTCTGGTTATTTTTAATCATTGAAATGTGAATGCTAATTGATAGAAAATTCATATTTTCCATAATTATTTATTTTTCATCGATCTTGAGAATGGTCCATTACAAATTGGAGTGTGAAAATTATTTAATGATCATTTTTATTAAAATCCATTTAAGGGATTGATGTTTATTATATCAATTTATATTTCTCAATAACCCATCAATGATTGTAAGTTAAAAGGGAGTTGACAGTGTCATTATACTTGAAGATCACTGAGTAAATTTAATCAGGATATATAGAAAGGGAATATATACCTAGGGTATTGGTTGTATACTTCACTTTAGTAAAATTAATGAAACACGTGATTTTTTATTTCAATCAATTAATTGATAGATTTATAGTATTGATGTTCTTTTCAAATGATGAGGGAACACCAATACAGGATAATTTCTATGTAGGACACTATTTATTCATTTGGTCTTATTTTTATAATTTAAATAGTTTAGAAAATAATTATAGTAACATTGTAGTAAAACAAATTCCACTTATAATTATTGAAAAAATAAAAATTCATTAAAATCATGATATAAAAAATCCTAATGGGTAGTCTTATTGGATAAAATCGTGGGTTCTTCATTACTACAGTAGTATAGGTAAAAACATAAAGTTGGTTAAAAAATGACACATAAAAAAATCCATTGCTTCACTTAGTCATCCAGGACCTATGTTATCCTAGCTGTGATATTTATTTTTCTCTATTTTTTTGGCTTTGGTTTTTATTTGGATATGTGATACAAGATTTAAAAAATAGATTATTTGGAAATGTACCTGGAAAATATTAAAATAGAACCTATTTTAGTACTATGGATAAAGGGATAATGTTTTACCATGATTTAAAATTTATTATGATAAAAACTCCCTTTCCATTTTTTTCATATATTTGAGCATATTGGGATTTTTTAAAGAGTGAATTGATATAGAATGATTTGGTGGGATCCCACTAAGAATGATTAGCTCACTCCTTGTACACTTCTCTCAGTGGTGTGTAGAACTTATATTATTTGATATGGAAAACAACAAGTTGTTTTAGAGAAGAAATGAATTCTTATTCTAGCTGGTTATGGGTAGCTAGTGGTGACATGGTGGAATGTTATCTACATATCAGAAGGAGTAGAAGTTGGTACTTGATTTTTCCTTCCTTGTTTTTATTTTTGGACTTATGCCTTGGTTTCAGATTATTTCTATATTTGTACAAATACTTTTTCTGGTGTTCAATTATGGAATGTCACCTTTTAAATTATGTTTGTTCAAATATATTCTATGGTGTTTATTGAGGTTTGGAAAATTATTCTTTCTTTTTTATTTTTGGATGCATGGGTGCTAGCTGCTAGCCCATGTGAATTGATAACTCCCATTAGGTCTTGTCATGTCCTGATTGAAAGCCTAGTTTGATAGCTCATCTGGTTTGGGTGACGACATTGAATAAGTTATTTATATATCTAATCTCTAAAGACAATATAAATTTAGGGTACTTATGCATGAATTATTGTGATATGTAATAAGTTTTCATCTAAAATTAATGAATATGTATATATGTTATGATCGGGTTGCCTCATGGTTACAATGGACTTCATAATGGTTTGTTGATATTTCCACTAGTAATTGAAACATTATGGATTATTATTGATCGATCAACCAAGGAACATCATTACTTATTAACTTGAGAGACCTGGTCTATGATTAGTTGTGAGGATTGTATTTGTGGGAGGTGGTATGGCATCATATTGTATTTATGAGTATTGTGTTTGACTATGAAGTAAGATTCAAATCCTATTTTTGTATGGTCTCTACTGAGATGTGGAAACATAGGTGAATCATAGAATATCAAATCATATTATTTTATATGGGTAGTTTAGTGAATAATAATTTTATCAGATGACATAATTCGAGAATGTTTCTTGGGTTATGAGGAATCTTGGTAGAGACATATTACAATAGTATATTATAACTATCTTTTTTTATATGGAATATATTTAAAATAAATTCTTTTATACACTCTATATTAGCGGGTTTTGATCTTTTCCATTCTATCAAGATGCAGGAGAGAGAGATTTTATCAAACTGAGTCTAGTGCAAGAGGCTTATAATCATATTGAGGGGAGTTGGAGGACGATGGACAGTACTCAGTTAATAAAGTAATCTTATGAATATCAGTGATGTTAAAAAATTGAGTATTAGGTGGTATATATTTTATGGTGGGTGAATAGGAATTTCTTATGGTTTAACGATAGTTGGTACACCTTGGATTAGGACAGAATTAAAAGTTAGTCCCTTGATTTGTTATTCAATTAAATATTTTTTGGTGGATTGGTATTGTGGTGTATTGTATTCTGATATATTAGAATATAAAAAAATTATTCCTTATATATAATCTTTAATGATATCATTCAAACCATTAACATGAGATTAGTTTTGTAGATATCAAGTTTCAGGTGGATTCAATGTTCAAGGAGTGACCTTTTATGGATAGTGGATTGGATTTAAAATAAGCTCTATGGTAAAATAGTACACCAAGAATGTGTGTAATGAAATCATAGAAATACCTCAGAGGATACATCAAAGTTGGAGGTGGATATAAGATCATTCTTGTAAAATCTTTTTATTATTAAGGCTCGGTAATACATCTTGACGTGGAGAAGTTATATATTGGGATGTTCATAATAACCTATATAAATTATATTAAAAAATTTATTAAAAAATTTCATTCAAAATGTATTATTGAGGGTTTGATCTATTAGAGTGGTTAGTGGAGGCATGATTTTAGGATTATGGAAATACATTTTTGTAAATAAACTAAAAAAAATCACAAATTTCAATGAGTAACCAATTTTTTTGTACCTCATACTCAATAGCTATGATATAAGTGTGTGATTTTTCCTAGGGGTTGTTGGATGGTTAATGGAATTTGGTTGGGAATTTTATGGACCCCATGTACCTAGTGGTGGGGCATCTAGTACTTAATGGGAATATTTTGTATGGGTTGGGATAGTTTTGAGTTATCCTCATTTTGGGAATTTTGGAATAGTTAATGCTTAATATGGTTTAACCATTGTGATATGGGTGATTATATTGGGTCCTAAGCCATTAACCAGGTGGTAGAATTGTACTCAAGAAGACTGAGGTGTACAATGTAGTTGGTATGGTTATCCAAGTTAGTAAATTAGGTTTAGTGGACTGATATATATAGTTAATACTAATTCTCACATGTTTATGATTATGAGTATAGTGAGAAACCTATCTCCTATATTTATGTTTATGGTTTTGGAGGTTACAATTTCATTAATTTTTATGATAATGTTTATATTAATTATACATTTACCTTGGTTTGTGATTATGTTTATAGTGAATAAATATTCATTGGTGTTATGATTATTTTTTTGGGTAATAACCTATTGACCATGGTTATTATCTTATTAAATTGATAACTCATTCACCCATGTTTAATATTGTTGTGGTTATAACACATTCACCTATGGTTATATTTATTATTGGTGAAAAAATGTACATCTATATTTCTGTTAATTAGCAAAGAAAACATGTTCACCTATGTTATATGTGTGGTGATGAACCATTCACCCAAGGTTGTTCTGTAGTATTGGTGATAACCGATTAACCTATTCTCATGTAGTCAGTTGTGATAACTTATTCACCATTGATTATTATTAGCATTTCAATGACTCGTTAACCCATTTTATTTTTACGATTAATTCATTTACCCATTAGACCATTTTTATTTAGAGAGGTGATAACATGTTTACCCAATTATTATGGCTTGAAAATGGGAGTACCCATTTTATTCTAAAACTAGCCCATGAATTTATGGTCACACACATGGGGGGATTCCATGCTTTTGATGAAGTGAAAATGGTTATTTTTTTGTTTCCACATCATATTATGTATGATCCCATGAGTAATATTTTTATTTAAGGAGACTATTTAGGGTGACCTAATACTTATATTTCTTACACGTTTCGTATACTCCATGTTTCATGTACAAACATCATAGTCAAGGATATCAGTTTGAGAAAGGGTTAGGTGATCCATGGTAGAGTTAGATTGATATTTGGGATAGAGAGATCGTATAGGGTATAACCTTATTGGAAATGTTTTTCATTATGGATCGATTATTTTATATTATTTTATTGTTTTTTGTATAAAATGTACCCATCGGGTGTTCCTGAACATAATTGATGACTTTTATGAAATTAAAATGGGATTATAATTTCTCAAAGCATGAGATATTTTTTATATGGTTGGACAATTTCTATAATTTCCATATTATGTTTTTTGTTTTTAACATATTTGGTTATTATTCCTATATATTTTATTGTTATATGATACATAGGATCATCAAACCACTATATCATTATACCCTCAGCACTAGGCAATAACCTATAACCGTATGATAAGAGTTCTTGGGGAAACATAGCTATTCAGCTCCACCATTGTTTGAGTTAGCTATGATGGGTATGTTATGTTGTGGTTCTTTATATATTTTATTTACTTACAAAATTTTATGTTATAAAAAGAGATTAATATGAATTGTTAAAGATTTAATATTACCATAAGGTTTTACCATGGAGTGGTATATTATAGGATATGTTGTTGAATTGTTTACTGAATACCTATCTGAAGGGGATAGTATTGGTCTTATAAAATTTCATCATTATGGGGGATTGAATAAAAATGAATTTTTGGAAGAGATGTTATTTCAATTGCCATCGTAGATTGGAAAAAAGAACAAAATTATGTTATATATAATAGTTCAAAGGTTGTTTCACATGTTCAAACTCATAATGACATTCATAAAAATTTGAATCCAATAATGTCTAAAAGTTGAACATCAAATACACATACCCAAGTATTTATTAGCTGTGTTTAGAAAAAAAATTATATAGAGTTATCCATAAATCCTTAATGTACCACTAGATATTTATAATGGTTATCCAATGTACTATGTGAACAAATAATATTTTAGTAATTGTATATATATAAAAGTTATATGTTTTATATGCATGAAAATGAAAAACATAGTATAATAAAATCTATAATATTTATTATTATAGATAAAGTGATCTTTGTTTTTGGTTTCACTAAATAAATGATTATTTTTAAAATACATCTTTAGGATTATTAACAAAATATGGGAGTTCAATATATGACCGTTCGTGTACTAATTTTTCAATGCAGATGGGTTGACAACAAGATTGTAGAAAAAGTCAACAAAATAAAATATTTAAAAGTGAATTTTATTATTTAATGATACGGAGATGACCTTTCAAGGAATATTTTATATATTGTTTATCATTAAAATAAAATTAAATCCATTATTATTATGGAAATAAAAATCCATATAATCAAGTGTCACTTGTTAAGAGGATGATACATTCCTTGAAACACTAAAAAATTTATATTTGAACCAATGTAGATAAAGTGTTATACATTATAGGTGGCCCAAAAAATGGAATTTAGATAATTGATAGAGGATAAAATCACTTTAATTATTTATTGAAAATAGAAAATTATAAAATTTCTGTTTCTCATTGTGGTGTTTTATATATAATATTTACTATATCTATATTATCTATGTTTCATAAAAAGTTTCCATTTGCTAATTTATTTTTATAACATGTTTTATAGAAAATATAGCCTCTACCTTATAATTCTACGCACCCTCATAAAAAACATTTTAATGGCCTTGACGTTTAGAAAAATTAATGCCTTAAAAAAGGGTAAAACATATCATCATTAGCTGATAGTTTTAGAAATTGTAATTAATATAAGTTGAGGTAAAAAAATTAAATTTATGGAATGATCATGGTCAACCAAATAACTATAAAAAATAATTTTTTATTAGTTATATTGAGCACATACTATATTAAATATTCACAAAAATATATTTACATGGTATAATATCTTACCTAGTATGATGTTAATTATTTTAAAAGACATTTATGTGACTTTATGATAAACATTCTATTGTTTTTACTCTAAATTAAGTCATGATATGTTTTTTAATTGTAGTTTTTTAATATGATACAATATAATTATGTTCATTTCAAATCATTTTAAAAAGTAATAGAGTGAATTATAAAAACACTGTAAAATAATTAATTGTGATTTGTTGTTGGGAATATTAATTTTGTCCCATTATCAGAATATTTCGGCTTTATATTGAATGAAATTTTGTATAATGTTATTGTTTTTTATGAGGAGGGATTTATGTTAAATTTCCTAAGTTTTAAATTGTTTTGACATTACATATTTGAATAAATTAGCTACATATATATTATTATTTTAATATAGGTAGGGATTTTATAGAATAAACATTCAATATTGGAGACATCATACTAATATTATAAATAAAGGATATTTTATGCGACTCTAGAAAAATATCTGGTACATACTTTTAATTTATAATGAAAATATTATGGGATATAAAAAAAATATTTATATAACTATATTGAGATATATATATTGATCAATCATATCTTTATACTAATTCTATCTCATATCATGTTGGGTGAAATGAGATTAATTTTAATATAAATGTGTTGATTTATAGTTGAACATGTGATAAATCTATGATACAAATGTTTAAGTGTCAAAAAAGTTCAACAGATTAACATTTTATAATTAAAAACATGATAACGTATAGTAATTTTCACATTAAATGGATTATAAAAAAATTAATCATTTAAATTACGTGAAATGGAACTCCCTTTAGTGATTTTTTATTATCCCTAATATAAAATATGTGTTAAAATGGTTGGATTTGGAGATCACAAACAAAATAAATTAATAAAGGGGGATAAAAATGTATTTCTAGAATGGATATAGTAACTTAAATACAAATTGGTGAACTAAATACCAAGCACTATGGAAACGACACTTAACCAGACATCAAATACATAACATGTGAAACAAGGGCTATCTCATTTGAGTAATTATTTTCCAAATAGGCACAATGTTTAAGGAAACCCATTTATCAATCTCATTCATGTAACAGGAACAAAGCATAATAAATTGACTAATACATTCATCCCATACAACCATAAGTAGCATAGGGAAAGGGATAGTCACTTGGATCAAAACACATAGAAATTAAAAACATAACTCAATTAAAGGGACCTTATATACTGTTCAAGAAGCTAGATATTATTAGGATTAATTGGTGATGGTATGTCATTGGGAATATTGAATTCATACAAAAATGAAAAAGGCATAATCAATTTATCAATTCAATTTATGTGCAACCATCCTCAAGTGTCCTTGAGAAATTGATTGTCACTACATTAATCACCCTAAAAAATCAATTAAAACTCAAGGCATTGGTCATATGACTACACATTTCAAGGGTGGTGTGGAATCATTTTATAAAAACGTGGAATAAAGTCCTCTAAATGATAGCTCACCCAATGGGGTAGCACAATCCACAAAAAAAAAAAGAATGCCTATGGTGATTAACCACTAATTAGGGTCACAACACACATGCAAAACAACTCGTAATAATTAAATTCACATTTTATAGGATTTTTCTGGAATAGTCCAGTGAGTAGTACAAAGGAATAATTTATGACACTCAACAAAATGATGGGAATAGGGCACGTGAACCTACCATAGCCACATAGATATTTCTTCTTCTAGTATCAATGTTGGATTTTATCTAGGATGGAAGAAATTAAAAAAATCATGAAATAACATATGAATTGGGAAAATGAGCATGGACACAAATAACACAATGGATGGAGGATGAACGTTGAAATAGATTAGAGATAATTATTGATTGTACCTATAAGAACCTAATGGATCTAACGTCGAACAATTCAATGGTTCAATGAAGGAGTGCCATGCAATCCTAACTTGAGGGAGGGAAAGGGTTTATTATGGGAGGATAAAGCTAAACCACTGGAGGGAAATCAAGGGAGAATAAGGGTTATTTTTTATTCATTAATGGATGTTATTTTACAAATTTCACACATTTTTAACAGTGGGCACAATTTGGTTAAACTATGTTCCAATAACTATTATAAGGGGCCCTATCACACAACTTTCTACATGGTATTACTAACTATGTACAAAACATGAAAAATAAATATAACATAGATTATAGATGGATCAGATGACTATGTTCCCTATGTCGCACAATTGTAGAGAAACCATGCAGCCTAGTATACTATATTATTTATAGGATTCACCTTTGAATGAGCCCAGAATTCCCCTATCACCTTGTTGAACGTTTTAAGCATCATGTTTAGGGTCGGTTAAAATAATTATAACCAAAATGTAATGTTTTTTACCTTTACGGAGAGTTAGGACGTTACATATATGATAAATCATTAAAAATAATATAATTTACCAAATATAATTATCCAAAGAAACAAATATATCACATCAACGTGATTTTATGTCGATGTAGGAATTCTATATCCAAAAATATTATATATGGAACCTAAAAATAAATTGAAAACATATTCAGACCAAATAGAAATCAATAATAATTAAATAAAATTATTTTTTTATATACATTCAAACATTCTTTTATTTTATTTCTAAACTAAATATAAAAAATAACATAGACTTACTAATTAGTAAGAAATAATATCGATTAGGAATATGATTAAAATATATTTTTTTGGTTGAAAATATTGAATCATGACATTATATATATTTACAAAATATAAAATTAAATGAGTTAAGATTTAATCCTCAGAATAAACTAAAAAATAGGGGGAAAATGTATTCCTAACTTATGGAGATGAAAATATGAGGAGAGTTATAATTCAATAATACATCTCAACTGATTATAGCTCTTCAATATTCCTATTCAATGACCTATATTTGATAAAATGGAAGCATTCAGGGGGATTTAGTTAAGGATTAGGTCAATCTAATGTAGAAATTTTTAGAACCTAAAAATGACTTCAGTGGAAGTGGTAAGGATCCAGTTAATATTATACGATAACCCACTACAACATGAAATGTATCATCCATTTTCTGGAGGGATGTAAAGGAGTCCAAGAATCCTAAATTCTCTATAGGGAAGATGTAATGATAAAGAGATTGAGAGGATGGAATTTGAGTGAGTCTAATTATATGTGATTTGGGAGTTAAGTGATAGGGGTGTATCATAGTTTGATATGTTCTATAATTAATAAAAAAATCTAATGTTCTAAATATTAATTTAATTTTATAATATAGAATAATTCAAAAAATAAAACATTTTGATTATTTTTATGACACAAACATAATTTTTTATCATTATTATAAATTAGCTCGTGTCCCATCACATAATACACATGGATGGCCAACCCAACTCGTGATCTTTAATAATATGGTCTCTTTAAACCCTAATAAAATGTGGAATTATTTTTTTAGGATTGTGACATCAAAAATATATAGGCTAGCCCTCAAATCCAGTGGGATAAAAGGCCATTAATGATCCCAAAAAATAAGAGAAGATTCTTGAGTTGTCGAAATTAAGAAAAAAGCTGATATTAATATTTTTATACTAACCATACCGAGGTAAAATTTATACTTTTATTAAATTTATGATAATTTATTTTAATTATTATATGTTTAAACATAAAATTTTTAAATTGATGAATCATTTGGCTAAAAATTTATTTTTTATTCAAGGAAACATAAAAAATTTTAAGAAAGACCATGAAAACTTGGGGGGGTTAGAAATTATGAAGGCCTAAAGATTCATTCTTAACAAAAAGTTTTCATTCATTGGGTAGAGACACAAGATAGTGTAGTGATTCATGGCCTATCCTTGGCCACCTTGACTAGTGAGTGAATAAATAGTGTAGTTACATTTTCTCCAGGTATGACTGACAAGAATATTTTGGTTAATACAGTTTCTGTAATAACTGATAGAATAAACAATATCTTAGGGGACATAATCTTTTTGTTGAGGAAATATAACAGGAGAAACCAAGTTTCATTAAACATACAGAATTGGATGGTTCAAATCCCTACAAAAGGAAAAACCCCAAACCATAGTATTTGTCTCTTCACTAAGGGAATTACAAGCACCAAAAAAAGACATGAAGCATAATAACATGTAACCCTTTATATCACTGACCAGATAACCTCTTCTTTTGTTAACATCAACAGAAGAACCATCAAAATTGAGTTTACAGCCTATGTAAGGCTGGATTCAATTTACCCATCATCCTAGATTGGGATTGTTAATAATTTCAGGCATAAAAATATCATATTAATCCTTTTGAAATTAACTGAAAGGTCATCATTTATAATCAGTCCTTTAAACACTACTGCAGCATTCTTAATATGAATTTTATGGTATTTCACAGATTGAGTATCACTGATGTGGGATTTGTTTCTCGATTCCTAGAGAAACCAGAAAGCGACCACAAATATCATACATCAGACCATCACTTCCATCCTGTGATGACCAGTACCCCAAAACTAAGACTCCAAACTATTACGCATAGACTCACCTGAGATATTAATGTTAATTAACTATTGTAATAAATTATATACTCCCATAACCCAATCACAATTAAAAAAAAGATGATCAATTATCTCATTATGAGTACTTGAAAAACAATTGCATTGTGAAACAAAGGTAACTCTTATTCTTCGAATGATTTCATCATTTGTAATTGAGTTTTTCCTCAATGGAAAAACTAATATGTTTTTCTTACCTTGAATTTCTTTGCACCATAGTTTGGAAGTGCTATAATCCATAATTCTAGATGAGTGAAATATATTACTGACTTCGCGACTACAGGACCTCTCTGAGTTGGATCCCATGAAAGAGTATCTATCTAGGTCATCTGAGAGAATGATACTTCCATAAATAATTTTATGTTCATATCTCAAAATTGCATCATGGAAATACAAATATCGACTGGCCTCTATGAAGAAGATTGTTAGAAATGGGTAGCCTACAAAGCCATGTAGAATACCCGAACAATATTTATTCCAAATATTGGAATGACCATGGCCGATGATATAATGATGGTTACCTTATATATCCTCTAGTCAATTATGCATGTAGTGATAAAGTACTGACAATAATTGAGGTTTAATATTCCAACTCTTTCAATCATCCATATATCTATCGATTGTAAATTTATCCCAAATAGAAGATCAATTGACAATTTCCCAAGACATGATTTTCTTCATGTAATGAAAATATTCTTCCATGTCATGTAAACCAATACCTATTCCTCTACTTTATTCTCCATATGCTTCCAAGAGGCCAAATGATAGTACTGTGTTTGATTAGAATCCAATAGAACTATTGTGATGATATTCTCCACTATTTGGATTGTTCCTTTTTGGGCTTTGATAATTGATAGAACAGTAATCGTAATCAATTTAAGGAGGCTATTAATGAGAGTAATTATTCCATTTAAAAAGAGTAATAAATTATTTTAGTTACAAATTCTCCCCACGATCCAATTAGTGATATCTTCAGAATGAGTGTTTTTCACTACTATATTAGATACAGGAGCACTGAGGTAATCCAATGGGATATGTCATCACTGGATACCTATATTGGATTGGATAGAAGTGGAATGTAACAGAGTGATCTTTTTGGAAAATAAAACACTAATTAATATTTATCTAATATTTTGGACACTCAACTTACCATATGTAGGATTGATATTGGAGAAACCAGTAATTGATCTCAGCCAGCAATCAAATAATAAAAAACATCATTGAGAAACATGAAATGGGAAACAAAACAATTATTTAATTTGTTACAGAAGTGTATGATATTTCTGTCATATAAATTTTTATGAATTTTCATAGAGAGTTCTTCATGCTCTATAATGAACAGTGTGAGAGATTGAGTGTCTCTGTGCCTTACAACACAAACCGATTTAATGAAATTAAAGGCCTTAACCATAACAGAGATTGTGATCCATGGGGAAGGATTACATCTAATGAAGAGGTCACATAACCAATACTAGAATCCATGAGTTCTCATTACATTCAAATTTAATCTCTATTCTAAATATTCATAGGCCTAGTCAATACTAATATTGATCATGATATTTGAACCAATTTTTTTTTAATTGAAGTCTTAGACCATTTGTTATGAAATTCCAATTACACCATAAATACTTCTTCCTTTAACAAATCCATGTTTCTATTCCGAGATAATTCTTGGAATGAAACTATAAATACTCTTATTTATAAGAGTTTTATTAATTTTGAAACAGAAGTTATATAATCAAATTGGTCTGAAATGATTGAGGGATGATGGAGCCTTTACTTTTTCAGACCACATTTTGTATGAAGATTGTATTTTTTGTCAATTTTTGTCAATACTGGTCAAAATGAAGAACTAGATGAAGACAGAAACCCAAGTTAATAGAGATTAGCTAAAGTGGGCATGCCTGGAGAATTGTTATGCAATCATAGCATTGAATTTAATTCAAGGGAAATTCTCCATGAAGAATATTCAGACAATTGTTGAGATGATCCTATATTCCAAGAACTTGTACCAAAAGTGATACATTGTATACATCAATGATGAATGGTGGAGGATAGGGATGTTGTACTAATTTCCACGGAAAAAATTACAATTCTATAGCTGTTCGAACCAAGGATGCATATCAAAATATTGGAGTTTGTGAGGAAAGAAGAAGAGTTGTTGAAGATAGAAAATCATAGAAAAGAAGCATGAATATTATGTATGAAGTGCGTGAAAAATGAGGTTGCACAAAAGATTGGGTTTTCATGCAATATGGAACGTGGTTTAGAATTTTTTCTGCAAAAGGTGTTTTGAGATCAGAATGAATAAAAATGGAAAACGTAGGGAGTGCGTGAAAATTGGGACAGAGTGCATGAAAATGAGGATGCTCAAAGAATGGATTTGCATGCAATATGGTATGCGGTGTGGAAGTTTGCGCAAAATTGTTGTATCATTATTATAATGTCAAAAAATTACATCGACATTAAGTGTGCAAAAAAATCAATGGTATGCGCGTAAGAGGTTTTTGCATCATAGAATATTTTTTCAGACAATGATCGGTGATGCCTATAAATAAGATGTGAACCCCTTAATTTCAATAGGCTTTAAACATAGAAAAATCTAGAGCTCTGGTATTTGAAAAAGAGTAGTTACACATAAAAATAAGGTTGTGTAAAAAAAGGGGTTGCGTGTAAAAAATAGGCTGCGTGAAAAAAAAGATGTTGTGAGAAAAATCTAACGCACCAAAAGTAGATTTCTACAATCAAGAAAAGAACATTTTGTGCAATAAACCCAAAAGGTAGCATGAAAAATTAGAGTCCCACATTACATTAACAATTTCTATACATTATTGAAGTGTCTAGCGAAAAAGTAGAACAACACCCTTTGTGCGAAGAAGAAACCACAAACACACGACTGGTTTTCTCATACCCTTGTTGTGTTTTTTGAAGAAGATATCATGAGTACACAAAAGATGAATTCTCATCCTTGAGATCCTTGTGATGGAAAATCCAAAAACCATCCATGGTTCTATGAAGAAGAATCATGCATCCTATACATGAAGAAGAAGACCCTTGGAGCTGTCTACTAGCACGAAGGTAAACACTCTCTGGTTTCACTATTTATATACAATGTTTCTAGGGGTGTTGTTTCTTGTGAGACCAGGAGACAGATGTGTAACTAATCTCATATCTGCACAAAGGAGGAAGTAAGTATACCAATACATTAATTTTTTGGTATTGAGAATTGAAGAAAGAGATTAAGACACTACATTACTATTCCTTATTGAACTGTGTGAAGGAGAAAGAAGAGAAGCATAAGAAGAATAGTGTATTCCTAACTGAAGGGAGACAATTATTCAGGGTAGTTTGATTCAGATTATGCCATGTGAACTGATCTTCATTGCCTTAATAATCACATTAGTGGATGTGATTCTAGAAAAGAAGAGAAAAAATATTTTACTGTAGTTTGTTATTTTACTAAAAACAATATATAACAAGTCTAGTGTAGTTGGTGTTGCACTAGAGAAGAAGTGAAAGAAAGAAGGGAGAATTTCATGCCTGCTTCTTTTCATGTAATCATGTGAAGTGCACTAAAGAAGAAAAACAGCTGAACATACCATTTGATGATGGAAGAAATTTGTCTTCATAAGCAGTATAAAGAACTAGTTAGAGGCTACATGTTGGACTACGCTATCACTAATCTAGGGAAGAGGATTGTTTCCCACCCCCTCTAATGTGTAGAGACTCACACTGGATAGAGGATTGTTTTCCTAGCTGCTCCACTATAATAACACATCACATTATTGTGGATAATAAATGAACCGGTCATCCCCATGCCTAGGAAGGATGTAGGTACTCGTATTGAGTTATGAACCTTGTAAATATATCACGTGCATTATTTTAATTCTTTCTATTATTTCATGCGGTAGGGAAAAGAGAATAAGAGAATCAAGATTATAAAAGGTCAATATATACAAGGATAGAAAGTTGGAATTGGTTTCCAATGTCACCAAAACTGATTCAACCACTCTATGATTTATGTATATCATAAAATGGTCCTTTATGTTAGTATCAGAGTGGGTTCACCTCTGTTATATTCTCTATAGTGAAGTTATTTTCTTTTGAAGTCTTCAGATTCTTTCCTGAGCCAACAATGATGTGCAGTTTTTATGAAGAGTTAGTTTTCTCTGAGAATAATTATATATCCACCAAAACCATGAATAAAGGGGAAAATAAGTAGATGAGATAGATGAAGAAGAAGTCCCTCTTATTTAAAGTAGATGAATCATCTAGATTTCCAGATCTAACTGACATAGATGAAATACCATACATGAAATGTATTGAGAAGGTGGGTCAAGCCCCCACAATGAAGATGGACAACCTTCTTACCTCAACTAATCAAGAGTTATGTGTTAGTACATTTGTAAATTATTCTCAAGATGAAAATTATAGCACAAGTGGTGATGATCAATCTACAACAGCTCAAGATGTATCTGTTGATAGATAAATAATGATTCTGCATGGTATACCTGAAGAATGTACATCCATTGTTTGTGGTGTATTTCAATGCATAAAAGAATATATCATTCAGTTGGAAGAAGAAATTTATGTTTTAGAGAAAGGGTTACATGAAAAAATTGTTGAATGTGTAATGCTCTCCAGATAGGTTCGAGACATTGAAGTTACAAAGTAGGAATTTGAAGTAAGTTCTTCAATGTGGCACATAGATGTTGAATAAAAAGAGGGAGTCAAAAAAAACTCTAGAAGATAAGATCAATTCACTTGTAGATGAGCTGAAAAGGATCAATGATGTCAAGAAGTTATATTTGGAAAAAGACTCCAAGAAAATCATAGAACTTGACACTTTGTTACAAAACAATGTAAGGATGCATAAAGATGTAGTTGAAATATTAAAAAAGGACAATTAAGTGAATATGACTATTATTTAAGACTAAGAAGTCGTCCTCAATATGAGATGTCTAGAATTGGAAGCTCAGTTGACAAATCATGGGAAGACACATATTGAGTCTCCAAAAAATAAGTAAACTGTTGATGCTAGTACACATTGCTCACTGGAGGATTCTACTATCAAAAGACCTCAAACATGTTATAAAAAGATCATGGCTTCACACATTGTTCAATCAAAAGTAGCTGAGAAAGTAAATGTACCATCTATACCAACTTGTACTAGTGTCTCTAAAATTTCTTCTACAAAAAGTGTAGATTGGAAAGAAAAATATAAACAATTATGGATGAAGAAGAATGATAATAAACCTACAAACATGGCTAGGGTGGATAGGGGAAAGATTTTGGAAGATATATCCCCACCTAAAGCACAACATACCAAAAAGAAGATTCAACAACCTCATAAAGAAGATGACAAGAAGTCAAGGTTTGTTGGTCAATACTGGTGCTATAATAGATTTGGGAATTGTGTGTTGGATTGTTGGTATAATCCCTAAAATGTAAAAGCACAAATAAAGCCCCTCTCAGGGGGGAGAAAGTCAGTGAAGAAGAAGAAACATCCATAGGTCCAAAAGAATTTGTATACAACAAACAGATTTGAAATGTTAGATAATATATGTGATGTATGCAATAGGAGTGGTCACATGAATGCTGCATGTTCTTTTCAAAAGGTACCCAAAGATGACAAGAAAAAAAAGATCAAAATAGATAACTATAAAAGAAAAATAATTTTTTGGAAGAATTCAGAAGAATGTTTGAAAAGAAAAAACTCCTAGGATGAATATTGAGAAGTCCTTGGATTCAAACTCCGTGAAGGTGAAGGGTGGTGAACCCAATAGAACTAATAAGAACGATTCCACTCATAAGAATTCATGTAGAATATCCAATCATGATACCTAAGTCCCTAATGATATATTGGTTTTTCGGACAGAAGATTTGGAAGGAATGAGAAATATGGAAGATGCACAGGGTCAGAATTGTGATAAAAACAACAAAAATATTCTACACGAAGATAAAGAAGTTTTGTGTGTGAGGTGAAACAAGGCTACTCATCCTGTTAGAAGATGCGTTGAATTTACTCCAACCCAAAAACAATTCATCTAAAAGTTGAATGTTTCACCTCTATATTCTTGTGCCTTCAAATCCATTGAATAAAGAAGATTCAAACACAAAGAGATGGAAGAAATAGTAAGGTCCGCACAATCACCATCAGTATTGAAGATCAGTTGTGAAATTGTAAAGAATGGAGAATTTTGGTTGTGAAAATCATATCAACCTTGTTGTTCACATTGATAAAGCAAATAGAATTGACTTTATTCCCTAAAATCTTGGTGTATTGTTTTTTTCTGATAATACAAGGAATTGAAGGTGTAGAAATCTCCCAGGGGGAGAACTCGAGAAGCAGTGAGTGTTATCAACTCTTGATAGAAAAGCTGAAGAATTTATCATCTTTGGAAGATTCGTCAATTGATATTCAAATCTTAATACGATGAAGGATCACCATTGATAAATATGAGGTGGAATGATCCCTTTAGGTGGAGACAGATAAAGAATCTTCTAGAGTTATAGTTTTAATATGTATCAACATTAGTTGTTATCAAACTCAATTACTCTGGAAATTTCAAGAATAGCATGTCATTGGGAAATTTATGTTGCTTCTTAATCTCTCATCCTTGGTTACTCAAAATAAATATATGTTTACAAAGAGGGAGTAACTAAGTCATTCAGAGACATAATAAGAATGAATGTTCCCCAAGGACACTTATCCTGCCAATTCCACTTGAATGTTTTTTATCTGTTTTTGACGGTAGTGCTGGAATTTTATGTTAATTATTTCTGATCACATCCAACATCTTCATCCTAGAATGAATGAGTAAAATGCTTTAAGACGAGTTTATGAGATCTTATAACATGAGGTATCTTGATTAGTGGGTAATGGATAGCTTTTTTAACTAAATCAAATCCTCTTGTTCTCTACACCAAGCTTTGTTCATGTAGTTATAGAGTGAAATGATTGATGGCACACTGCTTAAGAAAAGGTTGATGCCCTTTATACCATGAAATTTTTATTTCTCTTAAATAAAGGGGACAGAATGTGAAATGAATGTTTGAAATGTAAGGGGGGAGAAACAACTAAAAGGGATAGAGAAAGATTCGAATTTGGACATTGACATATTCATTTGAGGGGAACTTTATGGTATTGACAACAAATAAAAAGGGGAGATTGTTGGGACCACATTGTGTATGAATATTGTATTTTTTGTCAATAGTTGTCAATGGTGGTCAAAATGATGAAGGAAATAAAGAAATATGCCAAAGTTAATAGAGATCGGCTGAAGTGAGGATGCTTGGATAATTGGTATGTAATCATAGCCTTGAATTTCATTCTAGGGAAATTCTCCCGGAAGAAAATTCATAGAATTTTTGAGTTGATCCTATGTTCAAAGAATGTGTATCAAAGGTGATACATTTTCTATAACAAAGAATAATGTTCGAAGATAGTGATGTTGTAATATTTTCCATAGAAAAACCAACGATGCAAAAGTTGTTCAATCAAAGGATACATATCACGATAATGGAGTTTGTGATGTACGAAGAAGAGTTATTGAAGAAGAAAAATCACAGAAAATAAGCATGAAGGTTATAGATGAAGTTCATGAAAAAACAGGAATCGCAATAGATTGGTATTTAGAACAATATAGAACACAGTTCATAATTTTCAGTGCAAATGGTGTTTTGAGATCATATTGAATAAAAATGGTAAATTCATGTAGTATGTGAAAAATTGGGCCGAGTGCATGAATGAATGATGCAGAATTATTGGTTCTACGCACAATATGGATTGCAGTGTGGAATTTTGCACACTATTCGTGTATCGTGATTAGAACATCAAGAAATGATAAAGGCTTGAAGTGCCTGAAAAATTCTATGGTTTTCGCATAAAAGGTTTGGTCATTGTGGAAAGGTTTTTTGTACATGGTTTTTTGACACCTATAAATAAGAGGATACACCCTTGAGTTTAGTAGGCTCGACACATAGAGAAATCTTGAGTTTCTCTATGTGTAAAAGAAGAGTTGTGTGTTAAAATAAGGTTTCCTATAAAATGAGGGTTGTGTGTAAAAAGAAAGATGGAATAAAATTTTACACACTAAAAGTGGAGTTTTGCGTCCAATCAAAGAAAATTTCACCCAATATACCCAAAATATTGTGGGAAAAATTATATTCCTGCAGGCCCTTTACAAGTGCTATGCACTCTTGAAGTGTCTCGCAAAGATGGATAACCACAACCTTTGTGCGAAGAAGAAACCACAAACAAGAGAATGGTTTTCTGAAACCCTCGCTTTGTTTCGTAAAGAAGATCCCATGAGTATACAACCAGTGAATACTCATCCTTGTAGTGCATTGCGATGACAGATCTATGAACCATCCATTGTTCAGTGAAGAAGAATCACACATCCTCTGCCTAAAGAAAAAGACCCGTGGAGCTCACTTTTTTCATGAAGGTGAACACTTTATGGTTGCACAATTTATAAACACTCTTTTTATGGTTGTTGTTTCTTGTGTGATAAGGAGAAAAATGTTCTGATAAACTCATATCAGCACCAAGGAAGAAAGAATTATACAGATAAATTAATTTGTTTCTATTGATAGTTGAATAAATAGATTAAGAAACTACATTACTATTCCTTATGATACCGTGTCAAAGAGAAATAATAGGAGTAAAAGAAGAACAGAGTATGTCCAACTGAAGGCTGACAGTTATTCAGGGAAGTGTGATTCAGATGATGCCAAGTAATCTTATATTCATTGCATAAATAATCACATTAGTCTATGTCATTCTATCTAATAAGATATAAGATGTTTTAGTGCAGTTGGTTGTTGCATTAAGAAGAAGAAAGAAGAAGTCTAGTGTAGTTTTTGTTGCACTAGAGGAGAAGAGAAAGAAAGAAGGGAGAATTTATTACCTACTACATTAAAAGTAATTAAGAGAAGAAAACTAAATAATACCAAGAGTAGAACCTACCTTTTGAAGATTGAACAAAACCATCTTCATAGGTAGTATAAAAACCATCTAGAGGCTGTAAGATGGACCAGGCTATCACCATTCCAGGGAAGAGGATTGTTTCCCACCCCCTCCACTGTGTAGGGACTCACAATGGATAGAGGATTGTTTTCCTAGACACTTCCCTGTAACAACATATCACATTACAGTGTAGAATCCATGCACTGGTCATCCTCATGCATGGAAATGATGTATCTACTCTTATTGAGTGGTGAACCTAGTAAAAATATCGGGTGCATTATTTTACTACTTTATATTATTTCATGCGATCGACAAAAGATAATAAAAGAATAATTATTCTCATAGGTCAATATTTATAGGGATAAAAAGACGGAATTGTTTTAAAAAGAACCCAACACTGATTCATCACCCCTCTCAATGTTAGGTATATCCCAAACGGTCCTCTCACACTTTAGAAATAAGAACAAACATGGAGGCACAAGAAGACCAGGTTAATGGATCAGCTCTAATTAAATCATTGATTTCTTCCAAAATTTTAATTTTAAAAATGTCCCAAGCCTCAATGGATAATTAACATTGAACGCCATCAAGGCCATAGGAACATTAATTGTTTTTATTGAACATTGTATTCTTGATCTCATCATCATCAGGTAGTGATATCAAAAAATAATTTTCCCTGACATTCACAAAACTAGGAATAAAATTTAAAAATATATCATAATCAGAATGACTATTCTAAAAACCATCATTGTAGGTATTTAGTCCCTCTAAGAAGCTTTCAAAATATTTTAATTCCATCATCCCATCCACTTCCACATCTAAAGTAAACGATCCATATTCATTCTTAAGATTGATCTTCCTGTTCACCTGTTTCTATTTCAAGCAGACCTAGAAATAAGAAGAATTTATGCCCCCTCTGTTATACACATTTCCCAATACCTCTATATGTAGGGTCATTCAATTGATAATAATCTATCAGTAAGTATATTTGATTTCTCTACTAGCAATGAAATGAAATTATCATCATAATAATTAGTGATATTGAAATCTATTATTTGAATATCCCTATTAATACTATCTTAAATATCATCACCATCATTGGTCTGAGAAGAACATTCTATATTGACTTTCCTTAAACGTTGAAGCCATCTCATAAGCCCATTCCTAGATAAACCCCTCATAGGATGATCCTAGGAATTTTTTATCATCTATAAGAATCAATCATTTTGATTCTATTTGGTATAATAGAAGATGCGTTTGGACTTCCAATCACCATGTCTCGACATCATAATAAGGGGAGAATGATGGTAAATCGACCTCAAAAGATGAGTAATTGATGTTTGGAAAAATGGGTCAATACATAGAATGGTGGAATCACTTCTTTCCAGTATGGTTCATATCCTTTTATTTCCTCTATGATTGTTACAGCACATATATTATTACCATGATAATCACATGTCTATTGGACTAAAAATGTCCAGAAATACAATAATGTCATTAAGATAATGAGTATACATATTGACACACCCAATTTTCTCAAAATCATCAAAGACTATGTTGAAGTCACCACCAAAAAACCAGAAAATATTACCTAGATGAAACATTTGTAGTTGTTTCCATAAATTCACCCTATCAGTATCATCACAGCTAGTATAAAAAAGAGAAAAAATATCATTTCCTCCTTTTTGATCTTGATATAAATAACATGGGAAGATTCTTCCACAATATCTAGAGAAATTTCATCTTTCCAAATGATCCAAAAGTGATTATTCAGAGTACCTACAAGCATGCTGTGAGAAAAATCTGTACATATAAAGTAGTAGTAAATGTGAGCCTTATTTTTTTAGGTTCCAAAATAGAACAAAAGTAGAGGTTCTGATGAAGAAATTTTGAGTTCATAAAGGAACAATTAAAGTGATATCACCTATTTCAATCATTCAAAATGATAACGAGGATCATAAAATGAATGTTTTGATAGTTTTGTAACCCATCAAACCTTTTTTGGGAACTTAATAAGAAGAAGATAAGGCCTTCTACATTGCCCTGGTGATGCGCCCATTGTATAATGTTGATGAACCCGCCTTGTAGCTGACCCTATTTTAGGTCCAAGAGTAGATAACTTCATATAATGGACATCCAGTTCCACAATAATTTTGAATTTTTGGATGGTTTTCCTTTCCAAAACCCATGGTCTCAGAGGAATCCTTTCAGGAAACAAAGAATCAATCAACATTCTCTCCATAGATTTTTGTAAAAGCATTAAACTCTTTTTAGACACCATCTATAATCACCTCATTCCCCACTAATTTCGAGAAAAATGATAAATTAATAGAAATAGAATCTAATTATATCAGCTGGAGCCCATGTAGAAATGGATGAGGTCACAGATAGATGAGGTTGAAAAAAACAGGTTCAACGGTCCGAGAGAGAGAGACATCATTGGACTGGTAGCCTTTGAAGAAGATAGAGGATCCTATTGGGGTGGAAGTCTCGGACTCTCATAAATCACAGACAACTAGAGAATCAAATAAAATAGGGACACACAATTTTAGGTGGTTTGGTCGGATGACCAACGTCCACGGGGAAGGCAGAAAATTCATACTATTAAAATGGGAAGAACAAATATTAAAAATTCCCCTCATCATCTTACATATCAAAGAGGAACCATATATATATACATGTGTGTAGGAAAAGAAATCCAAATTTTATGTTTTGATTTTCTTCTTGGGCCACCACCAACTATTGAAATTAATCTTTGTTGGCCAACAACTAATTTGGATATTGATATTTTTCAATAAAAGTCAAAAATATCCATGTTTACAAAAAAATCACAATGTTTCTACTCATAAAAATTATGTTTCCAGGTAAACAAAATCTTTCTAACTACTACTTTATTCCCAATTCCTATCAGAATATTAATTTTTAGTCATATTGATCATGTCTAAACAATTTTGAAACATGACCCCTGTAGTAGTATTTTTGTCCTTCGAAGGAGGATTAAGATCCCATTTCATATTCTGATGTAGTGAATTCATATCTTCTTCGATAAAAGACTTTTACTTGTTTATTTTTTATCTACCCAAAACATCTTGATAATAATCTAGAACACATTCTGGAAATGTGAATAACTAACATATTTTCTATACATGGAAGGTCTTTGTAAAAACCTTCTTGTTTTACAAGTGGTGATACTCATAATTGATATCATAGCTTCACATGTAATAGTATCAGTATTCAAAAAATACAAGGTACCTTTTAAAATAACATTCATCTCATAGAGTTCACCATATGTAATTTTCAATAATCCATCTTTAATGGTTATTTGGTAACCATGCTTTTCCAAAACCCAACGCGATATGAGGTTCCTCTCCAACTCTAGTATATATCTCACATCTGTAAGGTGTTATGTTGTTTCATCATGCATCATCAACCATATAGATCCAATACATCTCTTATGGAAAAGGTGGTTATTTCCCATAAACACCACACCTTCATCGGAATCATTGAGGTTTGAAAATCAATCTCGATTCCTACAAATAAGGATTGAACAACCTAAATCTAGAATCCAACCTTCTGAATGGTTGAATGTTGAGCAGACAAGGATAGTATCTTCAACATCCTCAATTCTCTGTACAAAATTTACCTTCTATTTCCCAATTTTGGGTCAATTCTTCTTCCAGTTCCATTTTTCATGACAAGAGGCACAATTGTTATTTGTTGGACATCTAAAGATGGAATATACTTTTGATGTCGATTGTGATTCAACTCTTCTAAATATTCTTGATTTCATGTCAGATGAGCTTCTTCTAACTTTCCTTAATTCCTTCATTGTGGAATCTCAATTATCATACTTGTCCTTCCACCTATTATCATTGTTAACAAATGAATTTCATACATCAATAAGTTTTACCTCATGTTTTCCATACAACAGTGTCATAGTAATGTGATTATATCTCTCTAGTAGAGTGTTCAACAACATTAGTGACTTATCAACATCTCCAATTATTATCTCCAAACATTTAAAATCATCTATAATTTTTTTAAACAAATCATGGTTCTCAATCATAAACATACCTTGATTGTACTGAAATCTGAACAATTTCATTTTCAGGTACAACTAGTTTTCAATGATATTTGGACATATACTTATTCTCCGAAATACTCCAAAAAAAATTTGTTGATGTTTCCTGCATCACAATTTATTTTTGAACATTATCCAAATGAAGTCGGATCATACCGTAGGCTTGACGGTAGAGTCTTTTCCGATCAACATCAAATATCTTATCGGGTCTTCCTTCATATGTGATATCCAACTCTTGTTGAGTTTGAATATCCAAAACATAAAATTTCCACAAGTTGATGTTGCTCATCCCATTGAATTTCTCCACCTATAATTTTTTAGTGGGAACCATACTTCTTTGTCTGGAATTATTTAGAGTACCGACATGTTTTTCTAGAAGAGACTCATTGATCTCTTAGGGCGGTAACAAAATACATTAATTTTCAGGATCATCCATCACAAAAATTGATCTGAATTTACAAAAATAGTAAGCACCAATGAATTTGAAACAGTCGAAAATTATGAAAATGAATATTCAATTGTATAAATCAGATCCCTAATGAATTTTAAATTTTCTCCCCACATATATATTGTTTATTAAATAAATAAAAAATTGAAACTCAAATTTTTAACCACCCAACCCCTTTAGTTGGGGTGTGGCCCAACTTCTCTAAATGCCCCCCTTCTCCATTTTTTATTCAATCCCCTTTTACCTTTTGACATTCAAATATATAAAAATCAAAATACTAATAAATAAATAAAAGAACCAAACTTTTTAGATACCACCTCATACCCAAACCACCCCACATTCCACACATTAGATTTTATCTTTTTCTTTCTATTTTATTTGTTTCCAATGGAACACACTTCACCTTTTATGTTTTAATTTATTAAAATGCACATGGATAAAAACTCACATACCCCCTTCCTATTTTCACCATGGAGTAGAACTAAAGAAAATTATAGGGGCCAAACAGAAATCAAACCAGAGTATGGAGGGTAGTAGTAGTGCATACCGCAACAGATTTACCAAAATGTGGATAACAGTTATTGTACATGAGTGTGGACAACCACACATAGAAGAAGATCTAGATTTTTAGACACACATTGATCAGTATGTGTGGGCTGTAGTGGGTGTATATACATATAGTGTAGTTGGATCATAGGAAACTCTTTCAAGTAGACCACAATGTGGTTGTTGGGACATATACATATTTGAAGACCAACGTCTAGTAATATGGCCAGAAAGTAGCAGATAAGTGAAAACAGCCACATGGAAGTGAAGAAAACATATTTAATTTCTCCACATATAATTGAACTCACCCATTGATACCACCTTGTGGGGGTAGAAGTCTCACCCTCTCATAAATTGAACACTGATCGAAAATCAAAGCAAATAGGGACTCATAATTTTATGTGGTTCGGTCAGATGGCTTATGTCAATTGGGAAGGAAATAAATTCTCCTTATTCAAATGAAAATAAAACATATTACAAATTCCTCTCTTCATTTACATCTCACTGAGGCATCACATATATATAGTAGTGGAGGAGAACATAACCAAATTTGTTGCATCAATTTTCTTTCTGGGATGCCCTAAACTACTAAAACTATTCTTGGGTGGCCACCAATTAATTTAAATATTGATATTTTTCCATCAAAACACAACACAACCATCACATTTTAAAAGAAAGACTTTTTTTGAAGATGTTTTGGTGATTGAGGGGAGATATTTTAGTTCTAATCACCCTCTGTGGTTTGTTGCACAACATCATTGATCAGAGAAGCATAGAAGAACAACACCACCAGATCCGTGAGCATAGATCATTTCCAACCGATATCATTCTAGAAACCAAAAAAGGAAGAGAACCCAATAGAGGAGGACCTCCTTATGAGATAAAATCATTAATGGATGATTGATGTATTCACATCAAGACTGAGTGGACCTAGAAACAATATAACAAACTGAAGGGAGGTATAGATTAATGCCAAATATTTTTTCACCATGTAAACCCAACACCAAGTCCAATTAAAACATAGTAGGGGAGATTCTGCATAACATCCAGATCCAGATAGATATGGTAGCAAGAGGCATCCTAAAGATAATGAGTATTATGATATATGAATAGAAAATAATGCTTAATATTACCCATAGATTCTAAAATTGAAGGGTTGTGAATATGGAGAGGAATCTCGTGTAGAATGATCTAGACCGCCTACATAAGAGATTCTTTGAAAAAGTGGCATTCCCAAGACTAGAAAGAAAGGGATAAGAACCATGAAATACATCACCTATCCTCCCTGAACCATGCTACCATAATGCCCTCCACTTTCCTCCCCCAATTTAATTTCTTTATTTTCGAACACGTTTAAGGGGAATGTGTGATCCCCTACAAATTACTAGTTTCCACACCAAAAGAAACTATAGATTAGTTAATGAACTTCTTGTGTTGATTGGGACCAATCTCTCAAAAACAATATCCCGAGAATATAATTTACCAGAGTGTTTGGGTAGTCCATTAAGATTTATTCATTCTAATTCATCATGAATTCCGAAGGTTTCATGTATTCCTCCTTATTAATCTTCCTCTTGATGAAGCCTCTAATAAGAATACAGCTCTTCTTATCAAACCACTCTCCTTGATCCTTTTTAATGATCACAAAAATTGATTTTCATAACCTCTTATACAGCATACTATCCATTGATTCCTCTTCCATTTCTTTATATGAGTGTATAAGGAGATATTGGTGTTCTAGCACTGAGGCTTTCTGTTATTGAGGTTCTTCCTTTGATCATGGCTCATGCTGCTACCTAGGGTCCCTTACACATGGGGCAGCAGGCTCGCAACCTGCAGACGACAGGTAATTGGAGAAGCCGACCTCCTAAAACATCTAAGATACATTACACCTGCTCGATGGGGTTATACCTACATTTGTAAGAGCCTTTGGGGGGAATCTTACCCTTGCATGTGGATCTATTAATGGGAGGACTAGGAAGGCTTGAGTAATCATTCCTATGCCACGCCATCTGAGTTTTCATAATGAAGCTGTCAGAGTCTATATAAATGTCCTTTCCCTTCTATGGATAGGATCTAAGATGGTCCACTACAATGGTCAGGTCCATGGACAAAATGAATTCCATATCCTCATCAATTTACTCTTGATAATACTCCACATCCACTAGGGGGACCTCTTTGTGGATGACCTCCACCCCTCCCAAGTCCTAACTAGCATGGAAGTCTTCTTCTTCTTCTTCTCCTAACACTAAAAACTAGTTTTCAGAAGTCAATGATGATCACCCAGATCTATCCTTGATAGAATAATAGATTCTAGTCTGTGTGCCCAGCTTGGAATTGTTAGAAACTCCGGGCTATTCAAATCCACGACCCATAAATTGTAAATGTATTGAGGTGTCCTCTGTTGCTAGAAACTGGAAATCCTCACCATTGTTTTTGTCCTCACATACAACTACAGTCACCATAGCTTCATTGATTATATTTGGTGTGTCCATCTGCATTTATTGTGAAGCATCTAGATGAACTTCCCTCACTTCATGCCCAACCCCTTCTTGTTTTGGTCCTGCATGATTGCTCGCCCCAACACTCTCAGGACTACCAATCCCAAAATCGCATAGAGGCGCAACAACAGCCTCATCCAAGCATACCATAGACAAATCATGTTTTATATGATGAAAAATATCAGTGAATCTTGGTTTAAACTGGTAAATTAGTTACGTTTTCTGAGGAACCTTTACATATTCACATAGGTCTCGAGAATAAGAGAAGTAGAGCACACAACCCCTAACTGATGACCACCTTCATCAATAGCATACCCATCCAATATCCCAGCCAAGCCTGAGGGAGGTTCACCCATCTCGTGTTTCCTTCCAACACTCCAGATTGAAGGGGATAGGGGACCAAGAATATGCCATTCCGAACAATAATGCGTTATTGATTTGATGACCATAAGTTTTTTCCATTGAAATTCCTCCACTACCGAAACCTAAATATATTCGACTAGGGGTCCTGACACATCAAATTCAATGTATATGCGTGGACAGATTAGTTGACCAACTAAACTGGTACTCGAATCTGAATAAAGAAAGAGGCCAACCAGGTTCCAAAGAATTCATAGAATTGAAGGATTCTGAAATGGGATAGGGAGCTCAAGAAAGCGTACCCACAAACCCATTGTTGAAGAGTCCCACTTCATATGAGTATCCAAATAACATTTCAATAGAAGAAAGTGGAAGTTGTTGAAAGATCAAGGATTCCCGGACCACGAAGTGACTAGATCTTCTGTAGGGGATAATTGAATCATGATGTGATGCTTTTTGAGTAGTCTGATAGTCACTCATGCTAGAAGACCCCTTGATTGGAATACAGATCTATCGAAGATATCAATATGTGAACGTCATGTGGAGAAATGAGAAACCAGTTTCTATGAGGGAAGAGTTGAAGAAACAGTAACTTTCAAGGTTGAAAGCTCAAGTGGAGGGTAGCCATTGCAGAGATCAGGAACCATTGGGTAGATGGTGATTTCTGAGAATGGGGGAAGGTTAGTTGGATTTGAAAATGGGGAAAAATAAGGAAGATTTTCAGAAATTGGGTGATAATGTATTTATCAATAAATTATGTGAGTAAAATGGGCACAAATAAGAAATTCTTGTATTACTATATATCAAAATCTATTCGAGTATATATATTAACAGTTCTTTATTAGAGTATATATCGTTAATGTTTTTTAATTTTTTTTTAAATATTCATAATGAATCTAAAAGATTTTGATTGTGTTTACTATATTTAAAAATTGTTAAAGGATACCATATCCTATAAGGAAACTAAAATTCTATTAATGGTATCTATTATATGTGTCTTTTTTTAATATATAAACATCCACATAGAATGTTAACTAACCATTTCCTTAATTATATGTTTTATGTATTATTAACATTCTAAAAATAAATTTATTATAGAGGATATATTATTGTCATTTAGAAATAAATGGGAAAGGTATTTCATGTAAAAATGTTTCTAATATTGTTCTAATGGTATTTCTCAACCACTTGTTTATATAATTTAATTTTATAAATTTTTATATTTATGGTTAAATCAAATTCTATTTTAACAATCATTATGGTCAGGTTGACTAAGAGTGTGTGTGTTTATTTAAGGGGTTATATATATTTAAAACTTGGACTATAAGATAAATTCTAAGCAATGAGTTCCAGATAATCATGATAAAAAAAATAAATGATTAATTTTTTTCCTCTATAAATGAAAAATAAATAATTTGATCAGTGATGTGTCTTTAATGACCAAGTGTATATATTTTAATTTTATGTGTTCTCCAAGTTCAAAATGAATATCACATAATAAATACTTTGAAAATATTTTTTTCATTAAACACTAGGAAAAATTCATTTCAATAATTTATGATGTATTATAATGAACTATATTTAATTTCATCATGTTGTGTGGTCGAAATGACTAAAAATTATTTTTTTGAATTTAAAAGTGATATTTTAGTTAAAGTCATCCTTCAGATGGTCAAAATGAGATAATCATATTGGATTGTGATAAAAATCAAGGAAAATGTATTTAATTCATTTATGATAATAATGAAAAACGTTATATCATTAAAACACACAATGTTGTTGAAAGGATAAAGAAGCGTGTTTTAAATTAAAAATTAATGTGGTAGTACAAAGGATGCACCATATGCCCAAAATTATGGGAAAGAGATCATTATATTATTAAACAATGAGGAATACTGTGTAAATTATTTTATTGGTTATAAAACAAAACCGTATGTCATTCTGATATATGGTGTATTTAGAATGATCTTAGGTTATTTTTGCGTTTTATATTTAAACATGTTGAAAATGTATGTCATGTTCTCAGAACATAGAACATGTTAATATTTTCTAATTAAACCCATTGAAAAAAATATTATATTTATTTAAGAGATATAGTATTGAGCTATATGTATTTTTACCTATGGTGTGGTGGTTATGGCCAAAAGTACATTTCATAAATTTAAAAGAATTATTATAGTAAAAAACAAGCATCACATTCTAAAAATAAAAAAATATAAATGTCATTAAACTCAATGAAAACTACTATTACATAATTTTTTACTTATACAAATAGACCACAGATCATTCTGATTCATGGAATGGTAGGAATTAATTAAGATTTATTTTCATCATATATAATTATTTTTATATTTTGTAATTTTCAATATTACGAAACTAATTTTTTTATTCTTTCTTATTTAGGAAAAAATTAAATTACAACTACTTTTTTATGCTAAAATGTGAACGATTTATGATTTGAAAAAACAATATTCATTACATTATCCATTATATAAATTTTTATTTATAATTATAGTAATAATAAATGATAGTTTAAATAGGTAGAATTATTATGAAATAGGGAAATATATTTATTATTTTCAATTTTTAATTTTATTTTATTCTTTTATTTGGGATGTTATGGTGAACAATAGGGGCTACAATAGTCTATGGAGACATTTATAAGTTGTAGAAATCAATGTGAAATGTCCCCCTTCATCATAAATATGATAACACTGGGAAATGGTGGCCTTTGTCATTACATTTTTTTATTTAAAAGGGGTATAAAATTTTTTCAATACCAACAATATAAATTCGTAAAAGAACACTGAGAAAGGCCTTTTATAACACTAATAAAGGGGAATTTTCTTATATTCTATTGTTAATAATTATATTAAAAACCCACCAATACATGATGAATCAATATCAAATCCTTCAACAACAAAAAATGCACATTGAATATTTTAATATAACACCAATCACAGTATAATTAAACACATTTTGAGTATTTCTATAACCTAAAAGAACAAGCTCTTATAATAAACACATGTTCGAAAAACCATCAACATCTCTCTCCTACCTATTCTAAAAATCACACTACTATATAAAGATCTCCCCCTTTATTTTTCCCTCATTCTTTCTCAACTACCCCTTGAAAAAAAATTAAAATGAAAATCTTTTTTAAGAACATATATGGTTAAAATATAATATTTATGAATGGAATTCTCATATAGAAATAGTATTATCATAGATTTGAAAATGGAGAACATTAGAGAAGGTAAAATCATAGATTCTCAAGTATAGATAATCAGTTCAATTTAATGGTTCCAGAGATACATCTAAAATGTTCTTACAATAAAATCCATTGAAAACACATCAATAACCTGATTATATGTAGGAATATTCAAAACTATTATAACTTATTTCCCTACTACCAATTTGATAAGGTGATATTTTATTTCAATGAGATCTGTCCTCAAATATTGATCATCGTTGTTAGTCCAGATTACATAACATATATTATCATGGAATTTATAAATAAAACATGATATTAACTCATGAAATTAATCAAACTACAAATTTATCCCAAACTAATATGTAGATGTATATATAATAGCTTCATAAACTACTTATACTACAATTAGTGAATTTATTTATTATTTATTTCTAAGACCGTCACTAGTTTACATTCCAAATAAAATACCCCAAATGGTAAAAATATCTTATCATTTTATGATCAATTAAAATCAATATTAGTACAAATAATCTTATGTTTTATATTTCAATTCTTTGTACTAAAACCCTATTTAAAAATTCACCAGACATATCTTATAATATAGCCTTTATTATTATCAAGTGGATCCGTTTTAAGTCATGTTTATACTTTAAATAAAGTCGGTTGTATGGTATTGTATTTTTCGAGTACAAAAAAATACCAATAAATTACTCTCATATTATAAATTTACACAAAAGAAAATAGAGGTTTATAAATCTATAGATATTTTTATTTTAAATCTATTCTATATTATTTTTATAAATTTCACTTGAAAAATGGTTATTTTTTTCCACTTCAGTACAATTAATAATTGTTTTCTCTCTAACAGGTGATGTATAACTCTTTCCTCATCATTCATAAAGTCATTCATAATATTATTCTCTTATTCTCTAAAATTAATTGTTATTAACGTACATTGAAATTTTCATCTGATCGGCAGATATTTTTGAAATATTAGTTATTTTTAAATGTTCTTATTTATTTTTAATCTTCCAAACAATAGTCCAATATAGATAAATATTCTCTATATATCTGCTTCATCCCATAAAAGTATGTCTTAATATAACATACCTTATTTCCATCATTATGAATCTAAATATCATCAAGTTGGTCAATGTAGAACACTTTTTCTATCAAAAATTTTATAATTAAAAATTTAACTCCAATATAAAAAACATTAAAGCATATTTATAGAAAACATTCAATAAATATCAAATTATTATACAATATTATAACATGAATATTTATTTGAATCATATTTGAACAAAAAATATGGGAATATACTTTATTGAAAATCCCAACATTGACATTTTCATTCAATTAGTTCTAATACACCTATGGTTTTCAATAACATTCATTCACTTTGCATAAACATAAGATCTTGAGTATGAATTATCTATATCTAGTTTAATTTTTTATTCATAACCTTTATCCTTACTTTATCACTATAAATGCACAATTATTTTTTACTTATTAGGATAGTAGATTAATTTTCTATATTAGTACCATTTTCTTAGTTTCCACATTGTGTGTTTTATGATCAATTAAATTTCTATCCAATAAATTATACATTCTTTTATAACTCTAGATGGTGTTTTTACTCCTCAATATCCTCCTTCCCAAATTTATAATCACCTCAATATCATTACATTTATTTGATAGATATCTTGAATAAATTAGGATTCCATTTTTCGATTAAGGAATTCAAAGAGGGGTTGACGTGGTTTATCAGGATTCATAATATTTTTAAAGATATTTTCATTTTCATTGGTTAGAATATAAATATCTTTCTCAGTCCAAAAAACTGAATAATGACAAAAAAAACTATAAATATGTATTAGAATTGTTTCCATGGTCTACTACATGATACAAGTAGCTCTTCCTAAGTGAGTTATTGGTGAAATCCTATTTCACATGATCTTCCTATTATTTTCAATGAAAAACTAATGAAGTGAAGGTGCATAGACGTAAATGGTTATTAAAAAAGAACTTGAAATTTTAAAATAATCACGATTTTTTTTCTCTGTTAAAATTGTTTATTTGATACCAAATCATATGGAAAATGATTTATTTAGATTCATTAATTATAAATGAAAATTATTTATTCTTCCTCATAGTTGTTTGTGCCAACCTACCTTGTACTATTCATTATCTCAAATTCTAATCAATCAATTATACATTATTATTATTATTATTATCATAAAAATATGTGCTCTCATAGTTATGAACATCACACCTCAATTGACTAAGTAACACTTCTTTTTCTATAATTTTCTTGGATAAACATAATATATCACATTAACATCTTTGTATACTTTTTGTTTTTTCTTATTATCATCAGTAATAGTTGTATACTTTATTGGTCTAGTTAATGAGGGAAAAATGGTGGAAAATTTTATTTCTAAACAATTTTAAAAATAAAAACATTATTTGGAAGAATTTAAAGGAAATATATAATAATAAAATATAATCCTGATATTAAATATTATGAGCGGATGTAGTTAAATAAAAATGTTGTGAAATAAAAATTAAATTAATAAATCATTACATTTTGATAAATAACTTCATAAATTTCCCATGAAATGTGCCATGGTTTCAAACCCATAGCCCTTTAGGATATTTACACTCCCTTGGGTGAAATGGTACTAGATAAATACATTTATAATGAAAATACATTGTTTTAAGGGACAATTAAGAAACCAATGTCTGTTACATACTATTCTGATCACCCAATCCCATTAAAATAATTTCCAATAAAGTAAAAAAAATATCCCTTTCCATAAGAAAAGTAAGGGAAAAACCCTTTCTTTACGAACCTAGTGAGAACCAAAAGAAAAAAAACAAGAGACTTACTTTTGTGCATCAGAATTGAATCACACTCTCCACTCTCTCTTTACAATATATAATGGACTAAATAAAAGAGATATTGGGAGTGAAAAATGTAGGTGAAATGTTGAATATGAAAACACAATAAATGAGCACTAGTGTTGATAAAATGGAACCATAAACATAGTATAAGTAATACTTAGCCTTTGAAGCACCCAAGGGGGTACATTTACAGCCTCTATGGGGTTTAAAAGGCTTTAAAATTCCTTGCGGATCGAATCGATCTATTAAAAGAAAAATCGTGGTGTTATGGACCACTCTTAATGGAAATATTTTCTTTTTTACATGATGATATCATATGGTTTGAGGTAACCCATCAAGTACACAATGGTGACATTAGGATGGGGGATCCATTAATGTTCTTAGTCTATTTGACCCCTCTTTTTTTTCAAGTAAATTTATGAAAGAATAACTAAAATATAAATTTTAAAATCCATCAATGTATATTGTTAACTATAACACCCATAGATTTTATGAGATATATACCTTTTAATTTCTTTCATATCTTCTGTTATAAGCTACACCATGATTTTCTTGCCCTATATGCAACACTGTATTAGCTTGCAGTATACGTAACCCTATTCTTGGATCATGTTACACTAAATTTCAAGTTTGTTTTATAGTAGTTATTCTATGCAACATTGAGTGTGTATATATATATATAAATTCAATGAATAAATGAAATATGGTTGGATTATGTTATACGAAACAACAAAGTAGTCTTTCACTACACGCAAACCTGGCTTGGCTAGCTTTACATGCAATCGCGACCTTTTACGATAGCATGTGTGGTACGCAATATCGAGTTTCCCTAAATAGCGATATGCTATTAAAATCTTATATAAACTAGCCGTTATGAATAGTAATACCCATTTTTTAAATTTTTTAAATTTTATCTTTTAAAATAGACTTCATTTTTGGAATCGTAATATCGAAATTAGCCTAGGGTGAATTTTTTGTATTTTTCTGAAAACATTTAATTTTTGATGAATAGTGAAAACATTGGGTTACTATTTAAAAACCCACTTTTTATTTAAATAATTATTTATTTTATTTAAATTTATTTTAGTTCAAAATTGATACATAATACCTATATAAGTTAAATTTAATTCATTGGAGACATTTTATAATAATTTTAGATATATAAAAATTTTATTGAACTTTTCACCGTCTTTTACCCACCTCCTAGAATAATTTGAAAATTTAAATAAAACTTAACTTTACCGCTTCTGTGAGTAAAATTTTAAAAATTTGATAGACATGGTTAATATCATGGAGTAAAATGTGGTTTAATAAGATAAAAATATTTTATGGTGAATAGTAACATTTTAACTTTATTTACCACGGTTAAAAGTAAATAGAGTAATTAAGGGTAAAAATGATATTATTATTACCATAACAGATGTCCTATTTCTATCGAATAAGTTTAATTCGACCAAAATCAACCTTAGGAATAAAATATTACCCTTTTGGGCCACTTGGATTAGATTAGGACATTTATTATTATTTTATTTTAAAAAGATTTAAAATAGTTAAAATCAATGTTTAATAACTAAAACATTTTTAATATTGGGCTATACATAAGATAAATTCCACTATAAATTTTCCTTATAAAGATAAAACTATTTACTACCTAATGGTATTTTATTTATAATATTTAGACATTAAATAATTTAATTTAGTTATGACACAATGGTGATGTAGTAATTACCTATATAATGAAATATTAAAATAATTGATGTTATAAATACCCAAATAATTGTAACTTTAGACTTTTTATGAATTACACTAATTAACTAAGTTAATAAGACATGTTAGTATTGATTTAATTAACCTTTATAGAACTAATCCTTATGTTATGATTTTCACAAAAATCAATTACCAAATAGTGTCAAAATTGACATAAAATAGGTTTTAAAACAAATATTTTATTATTAATTGTTATTCTATTCCTAAAAATCTAAGGTTCGGAAAAATGACTTATATAAGGTTATATATATTAATAATGAACTACTTGGGGTTCTTTTGGCTCGTTATATTAAGTTTATTAACTATATAGTGTAAGAAAACAATTTGGCACGGTAAAAGTTAAATTATTTAACATAGAGTTAAATCTAAATGATAAGGTTAAAATAGTATGCTAAACTTGTCTAAAACAAATTGGTTTAGAGTATTTAGACCAATACCCACTTTATATTCTAAATAAATCAATTTATAGATATTATAAACCAAATATGACTTTATTATAAAATAATTTTTTATGTTTTTTCAAAGGTGCCTCTCTCCTCCCTTATAAAAAGGAACCTCCTCCCTCTCCACTTCACAACACTTTGAGCCTTCAAGCTCAGCCAAACCCTGCCCATTTCTCTTCTACACATCCCTAGAAACATTTTGGAGGTTCTGGTTTTCTCAAAAGGCAAACTCTAGTCCCTTAAGAGAAAGCATAAAAAGGTGCGTCGAAGAAGAGGTAATCTGTTCTACCGATTCATTCAAGTTTCTTTCTTCTTCAACTTATTCTTCTTTAGTTGTTTCATTATAAAGTAATAACATAAGTATTTATAATATACTGTTATGTTATTATAAATGTGAAACAACCCCATTTCACCTTCTATCCAACCTAAGAAAAACGAAATCACGCAGTGGTGTAATCTGTTTTTCAACCACCACCTTACTTGGATGGGTATAATGGCGTAAAGAATAACTATATATAGTTATTATAACATAATAATTATTTTGAGATATTATATCATCCCCTCCAATTCAATTCAATAATTATGGGAATGATATCATCGCTCGTGCGTAAATACGGATTATCGTCTCCACGATGCCATGAGATTCATTCTCCATATTTACCACTCAAGAATAATTATAAATTATATATAATGAATAATAATGAAATATATGACCTGATAAATCTACCAGATATATATATATATATATATCTCATATTCTCACTTCTATTCAAGTTAATAAGGAAAAGAAGACAGCATTCATGCGTACGTATGGCCTACCGTCTCCATGAACGGTGTATTTAATTTTATTTATCTATCTATTATATATATATATATATAGTGAATATATATGATATATAAATCATGATTTACATTCTGGAAGTAATTAAATCTTTATATAAGTAATAATAATATCAAGAACAACAATTCCAAACACGTACGATAAATAAAACCATTTTACCCAAAACGTTGCTTTGACATGGAATTTAAAAAAGAATGAATAATATAAAGTCATAAGTGAACCATATATGATATCATAACAATGAATATGATTCTTTAAAAAGCCATTAAAATTATTTAAGTCATTATACAGGAGGTTTGGATACGTATGTGTTGGAATCCTCGTGTATTAATCATGTTTTAATGATCACAAATCACATTATGATTTACCACTCTTAATAATAATCACAAATCCCCTTACTGTTTACAAATCTCCTTTATATTTACAAATCTTAATACTGATCTCAAATATCACATATCTTATCAATCATTTCTATTTATGTTTCAAGTTATCTTACACTTTATAATGGTTAAGCTAAATCCATTTTATGCATATTACTGTTCAAGTCTAAATATAGTTATTTGTTTAAGTAAAAGACACCGTGAAGCTTGACACAGTATGTCAAACACTGTGAGCAAGAAGCAGACACCTCGAAGCCTAAGTCTCAGACACCGTGACCACGAGACACCATGACACACACACCATAAAGGAAAGTCCATGAGCAAGACACTATGAAGGACATAGCGTGAGAAAGACACCGTGAAAGACATACCATGAAGGTCATATCGTGAAAGACATACCGTGAAGGAGACACCGTTTGCATAACTATTCTGACACCATTTCTTAACCTTTTTTCAATATTATTTAAATATTTCTATTGATCATATTTGATGTTTTTAATTCAATTAATGATATTTAATGATAGTTGTTGGTCAGTCAAGAAAATCGTACCTCATACCTATGAAAAGGAAATCATTCTATTTCCAGAGCTCATGGAATATAAGGAATATTGAGCTGTAGTAGAGAAATACACGTTCCAGTAGAACAAACGTAGGAGAGAAAGAAACACGAGTGAAATTTACTGAACAAAACACCAATCCTGAGGAGGACCACAAAGAATATATTACAAGTTCATCAAGGAACTCTCATGCATGCAATCCAAATCAACTGAAGAACACATGATGAATCAAGAGAACATCTTCCCTTGTGAAAGACACCAAGTTGAACCACGATACTTTGTTTTTCAAAAGAAAAATCAGAGAAGGACTCAGAAGAATTTATTTTGAATCCAATGAGTCCATAGCTGCACTGCCAATCACTGGATCCTTTCTATACTCATTCATACTAACTCATAGTGATTAACGGTTTTAATTTTCGAGTAGTGTGTACCATGTTTATTTTACACACACACTATCTCATGTGCTGAACTAGAGGATACTAAATCCTCATTCCAAACTTTCTACACCTTCTTGTGTCCCACTGTGGATAGTGGTAGATGTCAAGTGAGACATAGATAGCCTATGTGTTTTTGTCTTTGTTTTCCCACGAATAATTGTGGTAGAGGTCTGAGTACCTGGAAAGTTTGTAAACTATTTTTAACCTCGATCTAGGTTGTGGATCAAATTTATATATAAATTTGAGAGGAATAAGTCTTGGATTGAGACTTAACCTCTTGGTTATATCTTCTGTAAATTTTTAGTTTAAGTTTAATGTACAATATCTAATTTATATTCTACTATTGTTACTTTGAAATACACAATTATTTTTAAGTTACTTTGGTAGTTAATATAGAAAGTGGTTTTATGTTTTTTAAAGTATTAGATTAGTTTCAAATGCTAATTTAATCTTCTGATTAAATTAACCGAGACCTAATCAATATTTTGAGGACCTAATTGAATCTTTACTTTAATAAAAATTCACTACAGATTATCTTGTTATTCAATTTGGAGGATTTTAATAGAAATATTTTGAATTGAAATTTTTAATTAAAACTCAATTCACCCCCCTCTTGAGTATCCACTCGGACCAAAATTTGGTATCAGAGGTTGTTATTTTTATTTTTCAATGTTTTAAAAATACTCTTCTTTTACAACTATGATTTTAGTTGCATCTTTAATGATATTAAATTTCTGTTAATTATAAATTTTATCTCTTTAAATTTATTTTCTAAAATCTATCTATGGATAATAGACTAGAAGGTGCTACTACCAACATGCCACCTTTCTTTTATGGTAAAACTTATGCCCAGTGGAAACTTAAAATGAAAATTCATTTGGCGAGTATGGGATTTGATATCTGGACTGCTATAGAAACTCAATATAAAATTTCAGAATCTGAGAGAACTACATTGGATGAACCTACTAAATTAGCTTACAATAATAATTGTAATGCAATGAATTCCATGTACTGTGCTTTAGGAGATGAAGAGTTTAACAGAATATATTCTTATAAAACTGCATTTGAAATTTGGGACACTTTGGAAATTTCTCAAGAGGGAACAACCAATGTTAAATAAATGAGATTGAATACTTATACTATTAAATATGATAATTTTGAAATGAAGTCTGATGAACCCATTTATGACATGTATCTCAGGTTCAATGATATTTTCAACACCATGAGCTCTCTTTTTAAATTTGTTCCTACAAAAGAATAGATTATAAGAATACTAAGCTGGTTTCCAAAAGGATGGAGAGGCACATCTATGTCAATTAGAGAATCCTGTGATATTGGTACTTTTACTGTTAAATAATTAATTGGTAAGCTTATGATGTATGAGGAAGAACTCAAGGTGAATAAGGAAGAAGATGATGAACCAAAAAGGAAGTCAGTGGAATTTAAGTCCACTACCTCAAGGAGCAAGGACAAGGAGAAAATTCATATATCTACTGAAAGCTCGAGCAGTGATGAGACTGCTTCTGATAGTGATGCTGAGATGGCTCAGATAGCCAGAAGATTTAAAAAATTCTATAGGAAGAAGAAATTTTTCAGAAAATCAATCTTCAAAGGTAAATATGACAACAAAGGACACCAGAAGAAAGATTGGAAGAAAGATGATAAGAGTGATGAAGTTGTTTGCTATGAATGCAAGAGAAAAGGTTACATTAATGCAGACTGCCCAAAATTGAAGTTCAAGAAGAAACATGACTACAAGGACGGAAAGTATAAAAAAGAAATGAAAGAAAATTGGTGTGATTCAGAGGAAACTTCATGTGATTATGATTCTTCTAATGATGAAGATTCTCATAAGTCAAACATGTGTTTTATGACAAACACCTCTGAGGTAACAATGGACCCTCCTGCTTTAAATTCATACTATTCTGGAGTTGATTCTGATTCTGATTCTGAATCTGAAAAGATGTATAGTGAGAAAATATTTGAATATATTAACATTATAGAAGAAACATGTAATGATCTTACGGACAAGTAAAAATCCTTTAAGAAAGAGCATGTTTTATCTAGTACTGGTTAGTCTACCCTTGAGGTTGAAAAGGAAAAGAATGCTCAACTTTTGAAGGAAAATACTAAACTGAAAATGTCTAATGAACAACTGAGAAAGGACATAGAAAAATTCACAAAGGGAAAAGTTACATTTACTCAAATTCTAGGTAAACAAGTGGCACAAAAGTATACTACGGGTTTGGGATACCAACTAAGACATAGACAGATCACTAAAACTAGATTTATTCATAAATCTGGAAAAGGTTCTGCTAGTTCTAGTTCTAGAAATTCATATTCTTCAACTAGTTACTCACATTTTTATAGATTCAATAGAGTTTATCATTCAAAATCTGTTGAATCAATTGATTATATGAGACCCATAAGACAAATATGGGTACCTAAAGACTTACTTGCTAACATATCTGGACCCAAGGGAATCTGGGTACCAAAATCATTCTCTGTTTAAAACTGTTTTGTAGGAAACCTATAAGAAGAGTTCCCATAAGAAGATATAGTACTTGGATAGTGGATGTTCAAGGCATATGTCTGGGGGTTCAAGAGATTAATAAAGGTTGATGGAGTCCATGTCACCTTTGGTGAAAATTCTAATGGAATGTTCATCGGCCTAGGCCAAATTTGTAACACTAACTCAGATTTAATTTCTAAATTTTTATTTATTGATGGTCTTAAATATAATCTGTTAAGTATTTCTCAGTTAAGTGATGATGTCTTTAATGTTTTGTTTGAAAATGATTCTTTTAATGTTTTTAATTCTAAGAATGTTTTACTATTTTATTCTTTGAGAAATGAAAATGTTTATGCAGTTGATTTGAATTCTTTAGATAAAAAAACATTACTTATTTAAATTCTTTTCATAAAGATTCTTGGATTTGGCATAGAATATTAAGACACTGTAATATACATTCACTTATAAAAATTACTAGGAATAACTTAGTTAGAGACTTACCCAAACTTGAGTTTCCAAAGGACAAAGTTTGTAATCCCTATAAAAAGGAAAAGCAACACAAAATGTCTTTCAAACCAAAGAAAGAAGTGTCAACTTCTCAACCTCTCACGTTGGATCACATGGAATTATTTGGACCTTCTAGATTTTCTAGTTTAAATGGGAAGCACTATGTCTATTTCATAGTATATGACTTTTCTAGATATACATGGGTATAATTATTAGATCACAAAAGTGAATCTTGTTCTTACTTTATTAAATACTCCAAGTCTGTAGAAAACCTTAGTGGACTTAAGATTAATACCTTGAGAAGTGATCATGGTTGTGAGTTTGAAAATCATGAGTTTGACTCTTTTTGATCACATAATGGCTATACACACAACTTCTCTATACCTAGGACACCTCAACAGAATGGTGTAGTAGAAAGACGAAATAGAACCCTTCAAGAAATTTCTAGAACTATGCTTAATGAGTATGACCTACCTATTTACTTTTGGGCTGAAGAAATAAATACATCTTGTTATATCATTAATAGAGTCTTAGTCAGACCTGTTCTCAAAAAGACCCCTTATGAACTGTGGAATAATAGGAAACATAAAGTTAGCTACTTTAGAGTCTTTGGTTGCAATGTATTTACTCTTAATACCAAGGATAATCTTGACACGTTTTCTTCCAAGAGTGATGAAGGAATCTTTTTAGGTTATTCTATAACTAGAAAAGCCTATAGAGTTTTCAATAAGAGAACCAAGTGTGTGGAAGAATATGTTCACATCAAATTTGATGAAATTGATCCACATGAACCTAAATCATCTCTTGAAAATCATGAAGAAGATTTTCCTTTTCTGAACCTTAATGAAAAATTTAATAAACCTGCTGTAAAGACAACCAGTTCTGGAAATATTTCAGAATATGCTCTTAATGAACCCAATCCTAGATAAGAACATTAAAATTATAGTCCTACCTTTACTAGATCAACCATGATTCTAATGTATCATCTTTTAGATGATGTTGTAGGAAATCTGGATAGAGGGTCACAGACTAGAGCTTCTCTTAGAAATCAGGTTGAACATCAGGCCTTCTTGTCACATCTTGAACCTAAAAATAGTGATGATGCTATTAATGATGAATGTTGGGTAATTTCTATGCAAGAAGAACTTAATTAGTTTGAAAGAAATAATATTTGGAAACTAGTAGAAAGACCCAAATACACTTTTGTCATTGGCACTAAATGGGTGTTTAGAAATAAAGTAGATGAAGATGGAAACACAGTTAGAAACAAGACTAGGTTAGTTGCACAAGGATATAGTCAAGAAGAAGGAATTGACTATGAGGAGACTTTTTCTCCAGTAGAAAGACGTGAAGCCATTATAATTCTACTTGCTTATGTTGCACATCTGAATTGTAAACTATATCAAATGGATGTCTGGAGTGCATTCTTAAATGGGAATATAGCTGAGGATGTTTTTGTTGAACAACCCCCATGATTTATAATACCTCATTTTCAAAATCATATTTTCAAATTATCAAAATCATTATATGGTTTAAATAATGCTCAAAGATATTGTTATGATAGATTAAGTAATTTTCTAATTTACAAAGGTTTTGCAAAATGAGTAGCTAATCCTACCCTCTTTATAAAACTAACTTCTAATGATGTTTTAGTTATTCAAATATATATAGATGATAATATTATTGGATATTCAAAAAATTCACCATGTACTGATTTTCTAAAATGATGCAAAACGAATTTGAAATGAGTTTAATGGGTGAACTAAAATTCTTTCTTGGATTTCAAAATTTTCAAAATAATGATGGAATTGTTTTTAATCAATGTAAGTACACTAGAGATATTTTAAAATGTTTTAATTTGGATAGTACCAAAATTAGTGACACTCACATGAGTACCACCTGTAAGAAGGATCTTGATGAAGATGGTAAATCGGTTGATCAAACCTCTTATAGAGGAATAATTGGAATTCTACCCTACTTAACCGCTAGCCGTACTGATATTATTTTTAGTGTCTTTATGTGTGCTCATTTTCATGAAAACCCTAAAGAATCACATTTAAATGTTTTAAAGAGAATATTCAAATACCTCAAGCATACACCCAATCTAGGACTGTTATATCCAAAAGGAATGTCATTTGAACTAATTAGTTACTCTGATGCTGATTTTTCTAGCTGTAAGCTAGATAGAAAAAGCACCTCTGGAACATGTCACCTTTTAGGCATGTCACTAGTATCATGGTGTAGTAAGAAACAAAATTATGTTTAATTATCTTCTGTAGAAGCTGGATACATAGCTATTGTGAGTTGTGGTGCACAAATTTTGTGGATGAAACGCACATTACTAGACTATGGATATCAATTTAGACATATACCAATAAATTTTGACAACACAAGTGATATTAACATTTCAAAAAATCCTATTTCACATTCTAGGACAAAACATATTGATGTAAGACATTAATTTTTGAGGGATCATTTTCAAAAAGGTGATATCACTTTGGAATTCATTGGTATTGAACAACAAGTTGCTGATATATTCACTAAACCATTAAATTCTGAGATATTAGACTACATCATACATGATCATGGAATGATCAATAACAAATAGATATCTTACTGGTCATACTATTTAATATTGTGCTATAAATTACTATGCTGTTTCATGCTCATTATTTCTTTGTTACTGTCTCATGTTTATGGTCTGACAGTTAACACTTTGGGTTCACGGTTTGTAACAGTCTCAGCCTGAATGAATAGTCTACTCACTATCTCACTGTGACAGAACACTCACAGTCTCAATGTGATGAACACTAACTATCTCAACGTGAAGACCTCTTGTCCTCGCACCGTAACGAATACTCACGGTCTCTCCATAAAGATTATTTAAGCACTTATTCTAACCCATATCTCGGTAATTTTTATTTCACTGCTATTTCCTTTCCCGCGTTTTTATTTCTGTGACGTTTGACATTCCCAAATGATAAAACATAAGGGTTTAACTCGATTTCTCACCCAATCTCTCTCCTGAACCTTTTCAACCTTGAAAACCTTCTCTTCTTCTCTCTCACCCGAACCTTCAGTGGATACCATGTATGAAGCGTCCATCTTCACCCTCATCTGAGAAGTGATTCCCTATGAAACAGAAGAGCACACTGAAGCTTGCACCCGAAGGACCCCTGAATCCTAACCTAGTAAGTCATATTATTTCTCCTATGAAGGAAATCGTCCCTTAGTGGATTCTATCCAGCAATTCCTTAGTCATAAAAGTATTAAAAGAACAAGGATGGATCGAATGGTTCCCTAGACAAGATAGTCCTATTTACCCATGGTTGGTATCTCTGTTCTATCACTATGTAAAGTTTTCCTTTGATGCTGGAGAATGTTTTATGGAGAGAAGTTGGGTCAATGGTCAAAAATGTGCTCTCTCTTCGAGGCTATAGACTGTATGCCTAAGGATTCCTCATGAAGGGATTTGTGATGATTACCAAAGATACCCTCCTCCTACAACCAACATCTTGGATCTAGAGAATGCCTTGGAAATTATAACTTGAAATGGAACCAAGAGAAGGGCCATAACGGCTAATTAGATGGGGAGACTAGGTTGTTGTTTAAGTTTCATCAAAATTTAATCATCCCAATGAAAGAAGACTTTGCTATTTTGAAGTATCAGGATTTCTTTATGATTCATCTAATAAAGAATGGCCATAAGATAAATCTGTGAAAATATATCATTCACCACATATGTGAATTGATTAAGGTCACTTCCAAATCCAATTCCATATTTTACTCAAGGATGATTTCGGCTATGTTAGTTTCCGAGGGAGTAGTTGGACCAAATGAAGAAAAGCTTATGGATTTTGAGTACTGTTTATCCAAGCCCACCATCAGTAGAATGAAGACAAACTGGAACACCTAGAAGAAGTAGTGGGTTGAAGATAATGAAAAGGTTTATGAAAAGTTCAATCATGTGGATTATATTACAAGGCGTAAATACATTACTGATCCTGGTTTGGAACCAGATGAGGTGGATGAGTATCTAGAAGAGGAATAAGAAGAAGAAGAGGCAACTAGAGTATCTCAAATATAAGAGGATGAGATAACTCATGAGGAAGTAGCACTTGCTGAGAAAGAAAGGACTATTATTCCTGCTAATGATTGAAGAGATGAAGTTGTTGTTGAGAAGGAAAGGACTGTTGGTCCTTCTATTGTGCTTGAAGAAGAAGTACCTACTACCCATGTTAATCAGGAAACCCAATCTGAAGCTGCAAGAGAGTTAGTTGTTTTTGAATCTGAGCAGCAAGCCATGGAAGTGATAGATCCTGTTCCAGAATAACTCCTTGCAATGGAAAAAGAAAATCTAGAAGATCTTCCTACTAAAAATGAAGTAAGTCTGGATGCTCTACCTGAGGAACAATATGTTCATGAGTACATACCCTCTGCTGAATAAATAATGGAAATTTCCTTTCAGTTGTCAAGGCAAGAAATGGCTTAGGAGATTAGAGATGATCTTGTAAATCTTAACCCAGTTCCTGAGCCTTAAGAATTTGAAATGGAAGCACATTTGGAGGGGTAGGAACCTCAAAATCATGAGATTGGTGAAGCTGAGCTTGGTAATGAATCTCCCCCAACTGAGTCAAACCCTGTGTATACTCGATATGAATTCCCTAACTTATATGATGTGAGTGAATAACAGCAAGTGACTGCACCTGGTCTTGACCTTTCTTCTTTGTTTCATTTGATGTCAGTCTGACATCCTGAACCTCAACCTGAACCTGAATCAGAATCAGAAACTGAAACTAACTCTGAACCGCAACCAGACCCTGAACCTTCCCATGAACCACTTTCTTTACCTGAATCCTTACCTGATCAGTAATATTTTGTCAGTAAAGAAGATTTCAATGTCTTTTGGGAGACTATCTTAGCTAGTGTGGAGAAGATTTTGTCCTCTCAACCTCGTCCTGTGACTCAACTAAGTCAGGAAGATGCCTCATTTATTTTGGAAAATATTATTCTACATATTCAACCCAATATGATATATGAAATTAAATAATTAGGGTTGAAAACAAATTAGTTAGTGCTGATGTTGCAACTTTGAAAAGTATGGTAGAAGACATGCAGAAAGAATTACCTTCAAGATCAGATCCTGCTCCTGCTCCTGCACCTGTTTCTGCATCTCATCAACTTACTGTTTCCAACATTTCTTGAGGCATTGTGTCCCAAATGCATCCCTATCTGTTATCTTTTGATGAAAATATAGGAAAAAGGCACAAAAAGATGTTTCAACGCATGAGAGAACTTGTAGTGAACATGAATAAGCTGAAAGATGAATACACTAGTTGTCTTCAAAAGGTATTGAAACAGCTCAATGCTTTAACCATAGCTATCAAGGCTTCACCTTCATCAGGTTAGACCTCCACACCTTCTTTGGATGATTCTCTGCTCAGATCTTTAATCAAGGAAGAAATTCAGAATGCCTTTAGTTGTTTTGATTTGTCTCCTTTATCCGAAGTTGCAAAGAACAGTGATAGAGCACTTCACCTGATTCGAATCCATGCTATGATTTCCAGGGATGCTCAATAGGAGATCACTAAGAAGATAGGTTTCTATATCACCTGGATTTTTTCCAAATCTGATATGACAAATCAATTTAAGTATATTGTAGAAAATTTAAAGATACCTTTTGTGACTCGGGCTTTCAAAACTCAAGTTCAGAAGCTCACTGAGTTCACCAGATTGTTGGAAAAATTCATGGAGAATAAAGATGATTTAGAAAAGGCTATTCAACATGGAAGAGAAATTATCATAGACTTCATTAACCTTCTAAAGCCCTATCTCCATGTCCAAAGTACTGTAATTGTTGCTCCTGCATCTGCTCCACTCAGACCTGGACTGCCTGCCTTAGCCTCCACTACCATGTCAGTTAGCCAAGCTCTAACTCAGATTAGGCCAACCATTCTAGATCATCCTCAGACTTGATCTTCTATAGATCCATATTTGGCTCCCTCTATCATTGAAGGTCTACCTTTACCTTCTTTGTCTACCGCCTCTATTCCTTCTTCCACATCAGCAACTGATAAAGGGAAAGGGAAGGCCAATCCCTGAAGAAGCTGAGTGACTACTTTATTTTTGATGGGGATGTCTTTGATTGTTTATTGCTTGTATTTATACATTATGGTGTATTCCGAACATTTTTTAATGCAATATGAACTGTTTTTTCCCTCTCTATGTTTAACTTTTTGATAATCCCAAAAGGGGGAGAAAAAGTATTCGAAGTTATGTGTTATTATATAATTTTTTTTTCTATATGTTATATTCTCTATAGTTTCATCTCACTTATACTTTATCTGTTCCTGATTTGTGATCATCAAAAAGGGAGATATTGTTGGAATCCTCATGTGTTAATCATGTTTTAATGATCACATATCTCATTATGATTTACAAATCTTAATAATAATCACAAATATCATTACTGTTTAGAAATCTCCTTTAAATTTACAAATCTTATTACTGATCTCAAATATCACATATCTTATCAATAATGTGTATTTATGTTTCAAGTTATCTTACACTTTATAATGGTTAAGATAAATCCATTTTATGCATATTACTGTTTAAGTCTAAATACAGTTTTTTGTCTAAGTATAGCACACTATGAAGCTTGACATAGTAAGTCAGACACTATGAGCAAGAAGCAGACACCGTGAATCCTAAGTCTCATACACCGTGACAACGAGACACCATGATGCACACATCGTAAAGGACCCACTGTGAGCAAGACACCGTGAAGGACACACTATGAGAAAGACACTGTGAAAGACATGCCGTGAAGGTCATACCATGAAAGACATATCTTGAAGGAGATACTGTTTTCATAACTAGTGTGACACTGTTTCTTAACCTTTTTGCAATATTATTTAAATATTACTAACGGTCATATTTGATGATTTTAATGCAATTAAAGATATTAAATGATAGTTTTTGGTCTGTCAGGAAACCGTACCTCATACCTATGAAAAGAAAATCATTCTATTACTGGAGCTCATGGAATATAAGAAAGATTGAGATGTAGTAGAGAAATACACATGCCAGATGAACATACGTACACGAGAATGAAACACAAGTGCACCGTACTGAACAAAACACCAATCCTGAGCACGACCATGATGAATAGATTCCAATATCTTTAAGGAACTCTCATGCATGCAATAAAACTCAATATAAGATCACACGAAGAATCAAGAGAACTTCTTCACTAATGAAAGACACCAAGAAGATAAAAAATACTCTGTTTTTCAAAAGAAAAATCAGAGAAGGACTCAGAAGCATTTCTGCTGAATCCAACGATTCTAAAGCTGCACTGCCAATCACTAGATCCTTTCTAAACTCATTCATACATACTCTTAGTGATTCATTGATTTACTTTTCGAGAAGTGTGTGTACCCTGTTTATTTTATACACACACTGTCTTCTATACTGAACTGGAGGATACTAAATCCTCATTAAAAACTTTATACACCTTCTTGTGTCCCACTGTGGATAGTGGTAGAGGTCTAGTGAGACCAGGACAGCCTGTGTGCTGTTGTATTTGTTTTCCCATGAATAACTGTGTTAGAGGTTTGAGTACCTGGACAGTTTTTAAACTGTTGTTAACCCCGATCCAAGGTGTGGATCAAGTTTATATATAAATTTGAGAGGACTAGGTCTCAGATTGAGACTGAACTTATTTTTTATATCTGCTGTGCATTTTTAGTTTATGATTAAAGTAAAATATCTAATTTATATTCCGCTGTTATTACTTTGAAATACACAACTATTTTACAGTTACTTTGATAGTTAATCTAGAAATTGGTTGTATGTTTTATAAAGTATTAGATTAGTTTCAAAAGATAATTTAATCTTCTAATTAAATTAACTGAGACCTAATAAATCTTTTGAGAACCTACATAATCCTTTACTTTAATACAAATTCACTATATATTATCTTGTTATCCAATTTGGGGGATTTTAATAGAAATATTTTTAACAGAAATTTTTAATTGGAACTCAATTCACCCCACTCTTGAGTGTCCACTCCAACCAACAATACGAAGAAAATCGGACCTAAGGTAAGGGATAATTATTCCAATCTCATTCTTATCCAAGATTGTTTATTCGTAAGTATTTACTGGGGTTATGTTTATCATCCATGTCCATATCTTCTCAAAAAAAATTCATAATATATTTACTTTTCTTCCATATATTTTTATATTCATTTTGAAACCTTTTTTACTTTTACATTGTGTTATGGATGGAATCATTATTTTAGTTACATATGAGGAACTTTTTGACTATTCTGTAAAAAGTAAGAGGAGAATTTTTTATTAACTTATACAGCATGAACAGATTTTTACAGTTTATTAACACCTTATTTTTATGAAGTTTACTCTACAATATTTCATGGTTATGTTCAATGAAATCTTTTTATTTTAAAATTTCATGGCATTTTGTGAAATGAAAATGATTTTTAAGAAGAGAGGATATTTTGCTAACGAATTTATTTTAAGTGTTTTATCAAAACTATTTTCCATCTAAGATGACATTATTTCAATTGTGTATGTTTCAAGTATAATATCTCTATGATTTACATGGTTTAACTTTTCTTATGATGAAATGATATCCATTTGTTTTATATATATTATGTTATGATAGGATGATGTTTATGAATCCCATTTTTATTCTTTGGGTTATGATGAATGATTTATGTTTATGTTGTGGAACAAGTAAGAATGATTTCATTATGAGATGGGTGGGATCTATATATCCCTCCAATACATTGGGTAAAGATTTATATCTCATTATATAGACATGTATGGAATGGTAACTTAATCTAGTTAAGTGATACAGGACTGGAACGAGGAGTGAACTCGATTTAGAAAGGGACATTGTCCACTAAGATGGTCTTGGAAGCAATGCCTTGGCTACTATGGAAATAATATCATGTGCTTATTGGTTTTCCACAATTAAATGTTTTTCCCATTCTATTTTATCATGATTGATCTTCCTTTATGACCTATGCCCTATGTACTACCACGATTTATTTCACAACTCAATATTTTGAGGTGTAAACATTATGTTCATGTTTTGAAGTTCAAATGCATATGATTTGTTTTATTTTCTACATGCTTACCCTTATTGAGAATTTGAGCTCACCCTTTATATGTGTTCTTTTCCCCATGACATAAATAAAGGTTTTA